>BTHU01000018.1:51262532-51862532 GCA_036184795.1 Tokudaia tokunoshimensis | reverse complement strand
CAAAGGTACAAAGAGAGTAGGTAACAAAAATGGTTAAATTATATATGGAAGAGGAGCTCAGCCCCCTGGGCTGGAGAGTTAAGGGTAAGGGGCTGCATATGCCAGCCAGGAGGGTACCCTGTACCAGGTAGGGACTGAGGGATGCAGGAAGATCTTTCAGGATCCACTTTAATGTGTTAAATAGGCACATCAGCCATTTGTTCCAGGTTTGAAACCTAACAGTTATAAAAGATAACATGGGACGAGCCAAGTGGAAGAAGTGCACAGGACACAGATGGAAGAGGTACAGAGCTCCCATGCATTTTGCCTCCTTAAGGTGTGCTGCCCTGCCAGCCTGTCCATGTGTCCACCAACCTAGATGTCCCTCTCTCAGCTTGTGACTTCCATGATTAAACTGAATCCCTAGCTTCTCTTCATTCCCAGTGAAGATGTGCTAAAAGTTACAAGCTTCTAATCCCATTTGGTACATCTGGCAATCAGTTTTCATCCTTCAAATTTTAGTTAATTAGCATTAATTCAAGTTACAGTGAAAAGGGGCAGATTGTGAATAACAATAGCAGCTCCTTTTGTCTTGTCTCTCAAGAAATGCCAAGAGTGTTAGTTCTGATCCTGGAGCCAGGGTGAAAGCCAAATATCTATTATAAAATAGCAGGAAATAGGTAACTTTTTTTAACAAAAAAATGAGACAATCATGCCCTAGGCCAGTTGGCCTTGGACTCATGTGAGCACTGTGACTGCTACCATTTGGGCTACCTACCCACATTGCCAGCATCTTCAGAGAAGTGAGCCTGCCGTTGTGGGTACTAATGTTCTAAAACTGAAGTTGTTCCTAGAAAGCCTAAGCCATTGTCTCCTGGTTACAGTATGATCTAAACAAGGTCCCAAGCCCGTAGCTCAGGTAAACTTAGCCTTTCTCTGAGTCATTACTATTCCTAGTCCCCACAGGTAAGAGTGGCTCATCTTCTCAAAGCATGGGCTACATTGAAAATCAAGAATAATGCTGAGTAGCAAGCCCACATCTTAAACATCATGTTAATATATTTGGGACACTCACTGAAGTCTTCAATTGATTATATCTGTGCCAGCTTTTGTCTTCTCTGCAGTTTTTTACTTACTGCTTTCTTATTTTGCCTTAGTTTAGAAAAAGCCTTTCCTACCTCATTATTTTGTGTTGATGGAGTATTTGGTTTTATTTTGTTGGTTTTTGAGACAGGGCCTTATGTAGCCCAGGCTGGCCTCAAACTCACTATGTAGTTGAAAATGACCTTGAACTTTTTGTTTGCACTTCCCAAGTGCTGAGTTTAGAGGCATGTCCCACTATACCCAATGTATGAAGTTCTAGGGATGGAACCCAGGCCTTTGTGGACACTCGGCAAGCACTGTCTACCACCTGAGCTACTGGCCCAGCATATATGAAGAAGCATATATATCTTCATTAGTTTTCATTCGTCTGCTTTGTCAGATTATGTAAAGACAGCTGTATAGAGACAGAAGGCAGAGAGAAAGAGAGGCTTCCTCTGACCTTATGTAGAACCATGCTTATTCATGATGAGGGGCATTTTTGTCACCTATCTGTGTAGATGCCAAAATGCCAACAGAAGATCAGATGCCGCCCCTTATAGGGGTAGAAATGACTTCCATAGCCCCTAAGGGAAGCTGGGAAGTACAGTCTTTCAGAAGGAAACTACTGTTTCCAACTTCATGAGGATATTTAAAAATGAAGAATGTTATAACTGTTTTCTGCTAAGCAGAGTCTTTGTCAGAGGGGAAAAGTACTGGTCCCATTGAAGAGGGGTCCTCTAGTCATGAGGCAGGGTAGAGTCTTGATTGGCTATGATGGATTAGGCGATTGCCATCCTATATTCCTGAAGAGGCTTGGAAAAATAGAGGGCTGTAAGCAGATGATTTTCCTACAGACTAGAACTGAAAGATTTTCCTGGAAGTTTCAAGGACAGAGGCAGGGAAAATGGAGTGGAACAGTAAGAGAAAGTGTTGATTCAGGATGACAGTGACTGGTCCCATTACCAGGACTGTTGCACCAAAAAAAGTTAGCATAAGTAGCAGAGAGCTACAGAGCATCAAAGAAAGGGAACAAAATAAAATAGAGGACTAATATAAAGAATAATATCTAGCCTGAGGTGAAAGTGATAAAGGTCCCTTTTAGCCAGCATTCAAAAGGTCTTTTTGCAGATGTGTCAGGAACAAATGGAGTTGTTTTAGAGTGAGCACTATCAGGAGAGCATATGTAAAACATGTTTTTTTGGGTATAAGGAGAAGTTCAGTAGGTAAAACATTTAAAAGACAGAGTGAAACACAGGTATGAGAATAGTAAGGAGGAAAAAATGATTAAGGAGAGGAACCAGTGAGGGAGCGACCAGAAATATTCTTGTTTGGTATCTTTAGGTTCTTTAGGCCCCATTTCAAATCGTTTAGGATTTGTTGGCATGGAAGCAGCATTGTTTACGGACGGCATAAATCCCACCCCTAGCAGTAGTTAGATCTAGTCCTTTTAATTTTGGAGTACTACAGGAGTGATGGAGTCAAGCTGGGTTTGAAAAGGAAAATGCTAAGCTGTTTTGGCTGATGAGACAGAGAGGTTAATTGATGCAAAGAAAGCTTCAGTACAGCTGTTTTAGTTCTGAATCCCCAAAACAATGTCCAGAGTGGCAAGAAGAGGGATGAGTTGGACAACCCATGTCCCATTAATATTCTTTTAGAGATCACCCAGACTGCTTTTGGGGGTTTGGGGGTGTGGATCTCTCAGTAACTCCTTCAAAGATGACAGAAAAGTGATGAGGTGAGCAAAAGCCAACCAAGGGGCAATGGTAAAACTTAACTGCTGGCAAAGATCCAGAACATAAGTCAGGAAATAACCACCACTTTGTGCAGAACATTAATAAACAAAGTTAATGAGGACATTTTGCATCAATGCTAACGTGAGTCAATATAACATAAAGTTAAATGCAATTGTACAACTGGTTGGACCATTTCCAGAGTTCTGTAGAAGAATAGGTAACTGTAATTAGCTGCTTGTTTACATCAGATTTCAACATGAGGAACAAACCAGCTAGTAGCTTTGTAAAAGAAGCCAATTAAAGCTAGCAATCCAAGGAATTAATTTGAACAGAAAGTGTCTGATATTTCTTGCTTTTATACTTGATGAACTTTGTATATTTGTTTTAAATATTAACAGTACCAGCTATTATTTAATGAACAAAAATAGTATCTCAAGTTATATAAAATTTCTGGTTAGAAACAATTTAATAAAGTAAGATTGGGGGGAATATTACCTTAAATGCCCATATCTAGTATTAAAAACATGACAATATATATTTTAAAACATCAAATTGTTATACCAGGATTATTTAGTAAATGTATTTTATATTGTCTGGCTATATAAAAAGACATTTTAATTCTATATTGCATTCTACCAAAAGAAATTATTTTTAATTTTAATATAAAAGGTATATCCCCAGAGACAGTGACTTGCCTTGTCAAGAATAAATGATTCATTTTAAAGTTTTCTAAAATTAACCCTATAACATTTGTAAACTTTTTGTAACATTTTTATTCCATACAGTCAACCAACAGATGGAAAAAATGAAAATCAGTCATGTCAAATCTGTAATAAATAATTTACATGTAACATGGACTGAACTAACAAAGAAGGCCAATTCTTTACTCCTTTTGTTGATGGAAAAATCTGTAGGTCACCACATACTGACAGCAGTAAGCATAGTTCTTAACATCATTCTATTTAAAAAGATTGTTTTGAGGCATAATTTATAAAGCAAAATAGCCAAATTAAATGAGATTTTAGAATTTCTAAGAGAATATCCACAAGCATCGCTGTTAAAACCTGAATACTCTTTGTAGAGCTTCAAGGTAAGAGTGTAGGCACTGGTCCTGAAGCTTCCTCCATCTGGGTAAAGCCTAGATTATGGTCTGAAAGTACCACAGGTGAATCTAAGTTGGTGAGACTATCCTTCATCTAAGTCATCTCCAGATGACTCTGAGGGCTTATGGATATTACTTAATAAAATCACTTTTGACTCTACAGATTAAAAAACCAACTGCCAAAGACACGGCTTAGATATTCTGAATACCTTTTCAAAGCTGTGAGTTTGAGGACAGAATATCTGGCAGCCTCCTTTAATCAGGGCACATGGGTAGTTAGGGTGTGGACCCTGAAATTAGCTTTTGATAAGAGAAAGAATGGAATGCCAAGGAAAAGGGTATGGCCAACTGAACTAGCATGCAGGTCCCATACCGGTCAGATGGTAGGCTTAGTTACAGTTTCCCTGTTCACAGCATCTTCAAATGCCAGTTTGAAAGACATTGAGAATAGAATAATTGTTATTTGCCTCTCTCCAGTTTGAGACATTTAGGATGTGGGCGCAAACTGAGATCCTCCACTGGGCAAGAACATCCATTTCCCTGTCATGTGAGACATGAGGAGTAATTCATCTCCAGATATGGAGGATGTTTTGTTTTGTTTTGTTTTGGGTTAGGCCTATACAGCCAGAGGCAGAAGCAGCAGATTTCTAGCAGGTTTAATTCCCAAGCATCCTTGTCCGGTAAGGAAGCTAACAAGCATTTTACTCGGGGGTGCTCCATATAAGGGAACCACTTGAGCCTGGAGACTTCCTGCAATGGGAGTATATTGTAAATTTAACCCATTTTACTCAAGCATGCAAATTTTCATGGCCAATTTTTATATACCTGATTTTGAATATTACTTTACAGTAATCAAACTTTTTAAAAATCAAAGTTTAAACTTTGCTTGCTTTATGCAAGGGAAGCTGGGAAGTGTAGTCTTTTGGTAGGAAACTATCATACTGGATCACTTTAAATTTACTCTATTGTTATTTTTTAAAAGTCACCCAAATATGCACCTTATTTAGCTTTCAAAGTGTTTTTCCCATTGAGTTAAATATTACTTTTATTGTGTATTAATTAACCACCTTTAGGAGTCAAGAATGTTTGCCTGGAAGAGGTGTGGCTACACTTTCCCCTTCCCCTCCTTATTCACTGACTTTGGAGTTTATGCATTACACCTCTATCTAGGTCATTTGAATTCCTTCTCTGTGCCCCATAGTGCTTATCCTGTGAGGAAGCTTTCTCATGTCAGTTTGTATTTCTCACTTCTCTGTGAGTGCTTTTTTTATTATTTTTTAATGTGTATGGGTGCTTTGCCTACATGTATACTCATGTATCACACCAATGCTTGATGCCCTCAGAAGCCAGAAGTAGACATCGGTTCCCCTGGAACCAGAGTTATAGATGGTTGTGGGCCATCATGTGAATTCTAGAAATCAAACTCAGGTCCTCTGAAGAGCAGCTACTGAGCCATCCCTCTACCCAGCCCCTTTGAGTTCTTTTAAGGCAAACACTAGTTTTCCTGATTGACAATTCAATGTCTAACCAGTTTATCATAGTTGTCTAATATCTTTAATGAACAAAGAAACAGATGATAAATCTTCACATTTTGGGCATGATCATAATCTGAAGAAGTAGAAAATGTTCCAGAGCAGCATGATACAGTATTAGAGCCACAAAAGACACAGCTGGGTAGGGAAATTACGGATGCTGCCCGTTTGACTACAGTACCAAATGCAATGGCTTCCAAAGAGGATCAAGGAGATGCAGGGGGTAGAGTAGAGCCAGATAGTAGCGTCCTTTCCAGGTGTGGTGACCCAAACCTGTAATCCCGGCATTTGGGAATTTGAGGAAGGAAGACTGTTACAAATGCGATGCCTATCTTGGCTACATAGTGAATACCAGACCAACCAAAGCTAAAATGCAAGACCCTATCTGAAGAAACCAATTAACCAACACCCACTCTGAGCCACCCCAGAATAGATAGTGGTCTTAGGCCAACTGGCTCACCAAATAAAGCCACTTGCCACTAACCTGAACTCAATTCTTGGGTCATACATAACAGAAGAAAATCAGTCCCAAAAGTTGTCTCTTACCTCCACACACATGCTGTAGGAGATATGCTCATACAATCAAAGAATGGTAAGTCTTGTACTTGGGTCTTACCTTTGAGTTTTAAAGGCATGCCAATAAGTGTTTGTTCTTTGCTAATGATAGGCTCTACAATCAGATAAGGATGTGGAGGCCCACCTTACACTCCTTCTACAGCAAGTAGCATCCCAAGAAAATACTCTACTAAAGACTGCAGCTCCAAACCTGCGAGCACAGGAGAACTTAAAGGCTGTCAGAGACAAATTTCAAGAATCTGCAGATGGTAAAATTGAGTTTATAATTGTTAGCAAGATGATATTCATCTGTGTTTTTATTTCTGTATGTGCCAACAACCTCCTTGTATTGTACCTTTCTTTCATTAGCATGCATTTTTCTCTGTTGCCATATGGTAATGTGTACTTTTTAATTCTGAAGCACAAATGCCTTCCTTCATGAAGAATGTTCTACTTTACTTAAAAATAGGTTTATTGGGGGTTGAAAATGTAGCTCTGTTGGACAAATGCTTACTACTATACATGAAGCCATGGGTTCCATTTTCAAATCCCTATAAACTGGGTTTTTGCACCTATATAATACCAGAACTCTAGAGGTAGAGGCAGGAGCATCAGAAGTTCAAGATCATCCTTAGCCACATAGTGAGTTTGAGGCCAGCCTGGCCTCATGAGACTGTCTCAGCAACAACAACAAAGTAGTATTATTTTAAAACATAATCAAGATTTTTTTTATACCAGACAAATAAGTATGTTAAATACACTGTCAGGATTTTCTAACATTATTTAGATATTAGCTCTGTCAGGAAAGACTCATCAAGCTTAAAAGCTGTGTTCTCAGAATTTAGTAATAGGTAAAGTATTTTGAATGCAGGTATATTCAAGACAACCAAACTCAAAAATAAAGATCATTGATTTTTTTTCCTTAGCTTTTGAGGCCAGCAGAAAGGAAGCCAGAATATGTAGGCAAGAGTTTGAACAGGTGAAAAGACGGAGGTACGATGCTTTCAGTCAATGTTTTGAGCACATCTCAGTCTCAATTGATCAAATCTACAAGAAGCTCTGCAGGAACAACGGTGCTCAGGTGTGTTTCTCAATTTCTGACACTAGAGGGAGCCTAGTGTCAATAGTGGTGTTTGTTTTCTGGTGGGAAATAAATGACCACTGCGTAGTCCTTAAGGACATAGGTGCAAAGCAGTGCAGGAAGACTGATAATCTCAAGACACGTGTCCTGACGTCCACTCAACTATGCTGGTGGCAGACAAGTCGGAGCTACTCTATTCTTCCACTTGAAAAATGAGTGGGTTTAGATCATTTGATGTCTAAATTTTTTTCAAGTGTTAAAATTCTATTGTCTAGTACTAAGTTTACTTAATGAAATTACTGTCTGTATGGTAAGAAATAGATGTGGTATTGATCGACATATCAAAGGAGAGTGGAAGACTAAAGGTGGGATCAAATCCCTGTAATATTGAATCTCTGTGCCCATTTTACTATCCACCCCTGTTGTATTAGCAACCGCTGTAGCATATACTTGGAGAATTAAATGTGGAAAAAATATAGGTCAAGATTTGTGTACCAGGTCCACTTGGACTCACATGACTGAAATAATCCTGAATCTGAATTTTAGAATTTCAGCAAAACATAACTAAAAGAAAATAAAATAAGCATATTAACTCATTGAAAACAGGCTTCATACATACACCTACATCATGTGGCCCATAGTAAGTATTCAGTAAATGTCAGAGACATGGACCAACAAGTAAGTTGATGGAGACTGTTCATAAGTTCATAGTGTCTGCTGCTTAGGTTTGACTGGAATTTTGGTGGAAAGAGATGGGCTGTGGGTGTGTTGAGCAATTCTCATTTCCCTCAACCCAGATAACCTTGATATCTGTGGGCAATGTACAACTAAATGTATTTACAGGTATTAGTATTTTTTCCATCAAAACTGAGAAGAACCTAACCAAGACAAAGCATTTTTTTCACTTAAATATGTTCCCACCTAACTTAAAATGTATTGGTTACTTTTCTGATGGCTAAATAAATGTGTTTCAGGCATTTCTTAGCCCAGAGAACCCTGAAGAACCTTACTTAGATGGGATTAGCTATAATTGTGTGGCTCCAGGCAAACGGTTCATGCCTATGGACAATTTGTCAGGGGGAGAAAAGTGTGTGGCTGCTTTGGCTCTTCTATTTGCTGTACACAGGTAAGGCCACAGCAAGTTACCAAGTTTGTCTTTCTACAGAAAGCCTATAATCAATTTTTTAATAATATTTAGCAAAGCTATCTTTCCAGTCATAAAATTGAAGTTTGTTTTAAGTCTATACTATCAAGTTAGAAAATCTACAAGTACAGTCTTTGACAAAATTTGGCAATAGCTAGTAGTTTTCTAGCTTTATAAAAGGATGATACTTGGATAATCGATATGACATCAAGATTTCCAAAAAATGAACAGGAACAATGACCTAGCTTACATATTATTTTCCTAAGCCATACTCAGAGATCTGCTGTATAATGAAAGCAAAGTATTTCTTCTTTTGAAAAAAGGAAGTGGGGACTTGAAATCCTCATTTCCACTGATGGCTATACTGTTTCTCTTGAAATATAAATCAAGTAACAAAAGTTGAGTAAAATTAAGACAAACAACAGATTTCAGCAATCATAGCAAATAGCATGGTAGGTGCTGCTGTCTTCCCATCACCAGGAACAGAACATAGGAATTTGACTTCTGGTCTCAAGAAAGAAATGGCCCCCACGGGAGACGTACAGAGGAAAACCATGATGGGATAAACACAGGACCACAGCAGAATGAGATTATCGCTAGGCAGCAACCCGTCCCTTCACTCTATTAAGTAATCACACTTTCAGGTACTGTTGCAGGCTCTGGAGATGCCTGTGAACCAACAAAGTGTCTTCCTCAAAAATTCTTAATTTTGCCAGTGGTGGTGGTGTGCACCTATAATCCCAGCACTTGGGAGGCAGAGGCAGGTAGATCTCTGTGAGTTTGAGGCCAAGCCTGGTCTACAAAGTGAGTTTCAAGATAGCCAAGACTGTTAGAGAGAAATCCTGTCTCAAAAAACAAAAACCGTCATTTTTGTTGGGGGCTATAGCTCAGCAATAGAGTGCATGTCTCCCATGTGTGAGACTTTAGGATCATTTAAGACACCATTGTGAGGAGATTTATTTTCATTGGAGGAGATAGCGAAGTACATTTGTAAATAGTTTCCCTAATATAGAGAATATTTGTAAATGACAAATTTCCATAAGAAAAAAAAAGGAATGGAGATACGCATGGCCCTGAGGTACTTTACAGCAATAAAAAGATTAGATTAGTTAAGAACTAAGGGAACAAGTTATATAGATAGCTAAAGCAAGAATGTTCTAGATGTAACAGAGAATAACAAGTGTAAAAGGCTCTGATGCTTAAGTGTGCTTAGCATGTGTGGAGTATACGTGTGGCAGTGATGGCAGCAGGGTTAGGATGCTGTTCTAACAAGCAAAGGGAAAGATAGTGTTAGCTTGGGACAATGTGAGAGCTAGAGGTTACTGACAGACACGGAATGTGAAGCGTCAGTCATGGCTCCATGGGTTTGGTCTAAATAGCCTTAATAATTACTGCCACAAGTGCCCAACTGCCCACAGGAGAGAAGAGGGGAGGGGGGTGTTTTCTGGAGAAATGATGGCTGAATGTTCATGTGGAATCCAGTATGCAGACATTTAAAAAGAGAGCTCAGAGCTGTCACTCAAGTGTGCATGAGCTGGGCATGGTGGCACAAGACCTCTCTCAGAGGTTCTAAAAGGTCTTGATCACCCTAAGTATTGTTGCTCTTTGCCTCTAAGTCTTTCATAAAACTAATAGGAAGTTGTTACTCATGTACATGTTATTCTTTTCTAGTTTTCGGCCTGCTCCATTCTTTGTATTAGATGAAGTAGATGCAGCCCTGGACAATACTAACATTGGCAAAGTAAGTTTCTTTCTGATTTCAATCCTCCCACTCCTTTTGGTTTTTCGAGACAGGGTTTCTCTGCGTATCCCTGGCTGTCCTGAAAGTCGCTCTGTAGACCAGGCTGGCCTCAAACTCAGAGATCTGCTTGCCTCTGCCTCCCAAGCACTTGAATTAAAGGTGTGGTCCACCACCACCCAGCTTCCGCTTTCAATTTCTAATAGAATGTTTATGTTCTAGTTTTATTTTATTGCTGTGACAAAACCATGGCCAAAAACAACTTAGGGAGAAAGGGCTTATTAGGATTATACTTTTGTCACAATCCATCGTTGAGGAAAGCCAGGTCACACAAGCAGAAGCCTGAAGAAGAAACCATGAAGGCAAAGGGCAACAATACTTAGGGTGATCAAGACCTTTTAGAACCTCTGAGAAAGGTCTCGTGCCACCAAGCCCAGCTCATGCACACGTGATAGCTCTCAGCTCTCTTCTTTGTGTCTGCATACATTCATGTGATGGCTTGCTTATCAAACAAATCAAAATGCCAAAATAAACCACTCAGAACTTGGGTACAGGAAAGAACTAAGACTCAGACTTTTGTCTAGTAAGATAGTACTTACCAAGTCCCTAAGATTGGTCTAGGTCCAGAATACACTGGAACTAACTGCTGTGTATTCAAGATAGCTAAGCTTCTGGAGTACCACATACACTGAGCGAATAAGACAGGTTAAAAAGCCACATTCGCAAAAGAGACTCTGGTGTTAGAGACCATGTTAGTACCCATGATACAGGAATGAAGTCTTGGAATAATGACAGTAGGAGCAGGAGATAAGAGGATTTGATGGTCTGGATATAAAATGTTCCCACATAGAGGCTGTGGCACTGGGAATAGATCTTCAATTGAGCTTCCTAAAGGAAACTTTGAGAGGGTAGGGCCTTAGTGGGAGGATGTGAGGTGATTCTAGGCATTGCCTCGAGGATACTGGACCCTCAGATCCTTGGCTTCTCTAGAATTACAGAATTATGCCACCATACCCTAATCATTTTTTTTAATTTACATTCCAAATCACTTCCCCTTTCCCGTTTCCTCCCTCCCCGAAAGTCCCATAAGCCCCCTTCCCTCCCTCTTTTCTCCATTCAACCCCCTCTCGTTACTCTGTCCTGGCGTTCCCCTACATCCAGTCTTTCCAGGACCAGGGGTCTCTCCTTCCATCTTTTTAGAAATCTATTGATATGCGGATTGTGTCTAGGGTATTCCGAGATTCTGGGTCAATATCCCCTTATCAGTGACTGCATACCATGTGTGTTCTTTTGTGATTGGGTTACCTCACTAAAGATGGTATTTTCAAGATCTGACCATTTGCCTAGGAATTTCGTGAATTCATTGTTTTTAATTGCAGAGTAGTATTCCATTGTGTAGATATACCACATCTTCTGAATCCATTCCTCCGTTGAGGGACATCTGGGTTCTTTCCAGCTTCTGGCTATTATAAATAAGGCTGCTATGAACATAGTGGAGCATGTGTCCTTATTGCATGCAGGTAAAGTCTCTGGGTATATGCCCAGGAGTGGTATAGCCGGATCCTCCGGGAGTGTCATGCCCAGTTTTCTGAGGAACCGCCAGACTGCTTTCCAGAGTGGTTGTACCAGCTTGCAATTCCACCAGCAGTGGAGGAGTGTTCCTCTTTCTCCACATCCTCGCCAACAACTGCTGTCTCCTGTGTTTTTGATCTTAGCCATCCTGACTGGTGTGAGATGGAATCTCAGGGTTGTTTTGATTTGCATTTCCCTAATGACTAAGGATGATGAACATCTCTTTAGGTGCTTCTCAGCCATTAGATATTCTTCAGGTGAGAACTCTTTGTGTAGCTCTGTACCCCATTTTTTAATAATCATTTTATTTCCTTGTAATTGAGCTTCCTGAAGAAGCTAGAATTCATCTTTATCCAAGACTTGATTGTAAAATCATATACACTTGCCATGGTTTCCCAATCTTTAAGCCTTGAGTTATCAACGCAAATGTGATTTTTAAAACTAAAAAGAAAGAGAACCATTGTTCCCAAAGCCCAAAGGAGGCCTTGCCTTGCTGGTGAAAGGTGTGCTTTTTATTTCCTCCCAGGTCTCAAGTTACATCAAAGAGCAGACTCAGGAACAATTTCAGATGATAATCATTTCCCTGAAAGAGGAGTTCTATTCCAGAGCTGATGCACTGATAGGTGTCTACCCAGAGGTAAGGGGGGCAGGGCAAGGACAGGCCCATAAACTCCTTTGACCCTGCCAACCTTGGGATTTCCTAACACAATTCAGGAGTTTGTAAACATACTTGGGTTTCTACAGTGGGTAAATATAAACCAAATGATTTTTAAATGAGTAAAATTTATGAGTAATTACTCAGATACTCTCCTTGACAGAAAGAAATTTAAGACACGCTTAAGTGAAAGAAGGAAATAGAAACTGAAGGTCATGGCCCAGCAGATGGCTTCAGCAGGTTGGGGCACTTGCTACCAAACCTATTGACCTGAGTTTGATCATCCAGATCCACATGATAGAGGGAGAAAACCAACTCATCCCTTCCCCCCACACAAAAGTAAATATGTGTAGTAAAAAAAAAATCTCTTAAAACAACAGGGTTGTATGGTACTTGTTTTGTAAAATAGTAGTACACAGTAACAGACAACAGTTAATACTGTGCTTCATGTTTCTGACTGTGAATATTTTGCACAAAAATAAACTATTATCATACAACAGATTCACTAGAAGCTCCAAGGCGTTACAGAAACTCTTACAATTTCAACACATCCATCATAGGTCAAAGACTGAGCTAGGCCCATTAAGATGTCTCAGCTGGTGAAGGCACCAGCTGCCAAGTCTGACAACATCATAAGTTCCATCCCCGAGACCCGGGAGAGAATTGACCCCTGAAAGTTGTCCTTTAACCTTCACACCTGTACCCTGCAGGCACACACCCACACATATACAAAACAAGTTGTTAATTAAAAACCTGAGCCAAGAGAATAGAGCAACAATTCAAGACTTTCCATTTTTAGGCTGTTACCCTTTAAGCTAAGATAAAAATTAATTTACTGGGCCAGGTGTGGTAATGCATGCCTTTAATCCCAGTACCCAGGAGCCTGAAGTAGGCACATTACTCTACATTTCAGGACAACCTGATCCACATTGTGAGTTCCAGGACAGCCAGGGCTACATAGGGAAACCCTGTCTCAAAAACCCACACAGGATAATGAACCCCGTTTAAATGCATTATTAGATTAACTAATGACCTCACTTTAAAACTGCTCCTCTGATCAGGAGAACTGACTAAAACTGTCCTACCTCCATTTCAGCACAATGAGTGCATGTTCAGCCATGTGTTGACTCTGGACCTTTCCAAGTATCCAGACACTGAAGACCAAGAAGGTAGCAGGAGCCACCGGAAGCCCAGAGCACCACAAGTATCAGTCCCCACAGTCTCCCCAGTCTCGTTAGAAATGAGCATACCCTTCAACAGCCACCAGCTATAGAATTTTATGTACCCTGACCCTGTGGAGGTCAGGTCGGTCTCTGTTTAGACCCATGTGTCATAGAAGAAAATTTTCTTACAGTTTTAGTAGAGCAAGCTATAGCCCACTCCAGTTAAAGGAGTGTTCAGCACCATTCCAATAAAGGTTTCCTATGGCAGCAATGAATGAGGTATATGGTTTTCTTTTGCTTTTAAGGACTTCTGTTTTGAAATAAATTGGTTATAAAATTTTGAATTCTGCAACATCTTTACTCTGGTCTTGCCTTGCATTTATCTTTAAGGGAAACAGCTGGTCTGGGGAGGTTATTTTTTGTGGTGCTGGAGAAGGAACCCAGAAAGAATGTGTAAGTGTTGTACCACTGAGTACCTCCCAGCCTTGACAGTTTCTAAAAATGTCAGTCATAGTACAGTTAATAAATTGGTAAGCCTGGCTTATATGGGAGATTATTTCAGAGGGAATGTGTGTCAGTACTGAAAACATAATCTCACAAGTTTTAAAAACAGAAAACTTGTGAGGGTGAAATCAAGTCATGTACTTCAGCACAAATCTAATGTTTCTCAGTTTAGTTTCTTGTAAGGGTGCACTGAATTATAAGGCTTTGACAGGTAATAGGGACTGCATGTAAATGTCATTGTGGAAGCCAGAATGTAGCAGTTTTCAGCAGTGCGTGTTCCCATTTCAAAGTGGAACAGGAGGAGTCTTCAGGACTCAAATCTGATCCAAGTGCTGACCCAGGAACTGTCTTCTGAAACCTTGGCTTACTTCTGAATAGCCCTTGTTTCCTGTACAGAACATGCTCTACGCCTGCTTGGTAGACTGAGTTACAAGATCTAGTTTCATTCCACACATGCACACAGACACATACAAACACACACACAAATAAAATGTAGTAAGATATATTTATAGAACTATACACCTCCCAAAAAAGCAAAGATAGCTTTATATACATTAAGTGGTTAAGAAATACCCAAATGCTACAATTAATAGTTTACCCTGGAAGGACCCTGATGTTAACTTATAGAAAATAGGTATGAATATGAGCATACAAAACTCATGGTACACATGGGAACTAGAGAGCTCTGAGCTTTAGGGAGCTGCAGAATAAAGATTTCAGGGTATTCTCTCAGCTCCAAAGAATTGGGTGCAAACTGCAGCATTCACTTAGAACAAAGCTCAGTGGACTTCTTGAAGATCCACAATTAATATTTCTAGCTTTGGTGAAGCTATAAGGGTCTCATAAGAAGTATTTGAACAACTACTTAAAATGTGCTAACTCTCTGGCCTGGGCAGTAACCACAAGAGAGGGCCAGAGCTTGTCAGCTAACTTCATGCTTCTCACTGATATAAAGAAAAGCAAATACTCCGTGTTGAGACTATTTCCTAACAACTGAATCACTGAAATAAAATGACATTCAAAACACAGTGTAACAAAAAGGTTGAATATATATATATTTTATTATAGCAAGAAAATTCAGATCCTTTGCTGTGACACTAAAGTTTTTCATAGACTGATTAGTTTTCAGTTTGTATACTGCTTTTATAGCCAGCAGAATGTAATCTTGCTAAACAATATATTAGATCAATTTCAATATTTACCTATCTACCCCTTATAGCACTTGGTAGATGTGTGGTTTTTTTTTTTAAATGTCTCAATACTGAGTCTGTAATCACAGTACTTAATGGGCTGAACAGGAGCATTGCTGTGACCTGGAAGCCAGTCTGGCCTACAAGGTAAGACTCTATCTCAAAAAATAAATAAAATCATCATCATCATTCTGTTGGGGAGGGGTCTATACAGATGTGAGTACAGGTGGCCACAGAAGAGGGCATTGTATTCCCTGGGTGGTTGTAAGCCACCTGATGTGAGTGCTGAAAACCGAACTGGGGTCTTCTACAAAAGTGGTATGTGCTTTTAACTGCTAAGCTGTCTCTCCAGCCCTAAAACAATTTTCAAAAATTTGGCTTTTTAAATTAAGCACATTCAAAAGAAGTCATTTGCTTGATTTCATAGTTCAGTGGCAACTCAAGCTAAACATTCTCATTATGTATATACCACATCTTGTCATAATTGAAGTAAAACTGAGCACACAGGGTTGAGTTTAAAATTTTATTCATAACCAGTGACAAAAGATTTATTTTCCACACTTAGAAAGCACGGGGGTGGGGAGGTGTCTTTAGCCTATCTCTGGCTTCTCCCTCATTCCCTGCAAACAACCTATGTTTCTTGTTCTTAACTGTCAACGTCCCTTGGGAGCTTCTGTGCTGTCCATGCAATGTCACAGGCAGAGCTTGGCATCATATCAAAGATAGGTAGCCTCAAATGAACCAAGCAGGACCCGTTTCTAAGAAGTCTTCCTTTCAGGACCGCTCTGTATAGCACGTGAGCCTTTGCCACGGCCACTATCAGAGGAGCTGTGCTCATATACAGTACTCTGAGCATGGGTGTTTCCCCAGAAGTTAACCTTGAATGTAGTTAAAATTTGGCAAGCCTTTTCAAAGTATTGCCTACCCCACTCCATGTAAATCTTAATATGAACCATGGGAAGAGAGGAGAACAGAAAGGATGGGCCTTATCCTAGAGAAATAAGACTTGGAAAGCTTAGAACTTCTAAAAGCTTAAAGTTTGGTCTTCTTGTGCTTCACTCTCCCTTTCTAACCTGGAAGTCACACAGTGGATCTAGACAGTACTGAAGACTTTGGGAAAGGTCTTCAGTCTCTCTGGACTTAACACTCACTAACAGTTTACCATTTCTTTGGAACAGAAATTACTGAAATGTCAAAATTCCAAAGAACCCAAATTGATCTAGTCATCCCTTTAAAAACAATTTTCACTAGAGGGTTCAGCCCCTCTACTATCCACTTGTTCTTTACTATTTAACACTGTAGTAACCAATACATCTTTAGAAAACTTTCTACACCAAAAGATGTTTCCACATAAAGATATAAAATATAAATGTTTATGTCTTATTTTCTCTTTGGCAACTACTGTTGCTTGAATAGTCCTCATTCTCCTCCATGTATTAGGAAAAACAACACCCCAACATAAGAAAACATATCAAATGGGAAAAGGGAACAATGCCAGGTATATCCCACCTCCCACCCCTCAATTTGGTCCCTGAGGTAGCTGTCCGTTAGTCCTTATAAGTATACCTGAAGTGTGTCCATGTCACCTCCTGAGCAGCTAAACGCATAGTAGAGCTCTGTCACTCAACCACAAAGGCCACACACCCACATGGCTCTTTTGGAGGGGTGTGGCAGTTCACTGTTGAGAGACCTATATGGAGTCCTCCGTACATTCCTCATCGCTTGGGCATGGCACTGTGGTTGCTGAAGGCTAGTTTTCAAGTTTCAAGTTTTAAAAACTTCAAGACCCTCCAGCATCATCTGTTTAAGCAAAAGAAATACAAAAGTGTTTCAGTTCAGCTAAAAAATATTCTATCAGAATTTCTGTTTCAGCAACTACTTCATATGCTGAAAAATTTGAAAACCCTCCATTATGGTAACAGTAGCCACTGTCTAGAAATGGCATTGCAGAACTATAAATACTACCGAGGACCAAGTACAATGTAGGTTGTAAAAATAAATGAATAAGAAATGAAGGCTCAGGGTCTGGAGAGATGGCTCAGCGGTTAAGAACACTGACTGCTCTTCCAGAGATCCTGAGTTCAATTCCCAACAACCACGTGGAGATCTGACGCCCTCTTCTGGTGCAGCCAGAAATACCATGTAGAAATACCAAAACTAACAAAACTTTAAGGAATAAAATGTAATTTTGAAAATCTCTCAAAGTGTTTTAATGAAGATTACAAATGAAAATTAAGAAGCACTAAAGGAGCCAGGCCGGTGATAGCACATTCATTTAATCCCAGCACTTGGGAGGCAGGTGGAGCTCTGTGAGTTCAGGACCAGCCTGGTCTACATAGCTAGTTTTAGGGCAGCCAGGGATACACCAAGAAACTCTGTCTTAAAAAACAAAAACAAAGAAGCACTAAAGCAAACAAAAGATAGTGCAACTAATCCAAGAGACTCCAACTAGCATGGCTCCCAACGTGAGAAGACAGATGCAAAGAAGAAATAATTAAATTACCAATCTAAGACAATCAGAACTGGAAGGATGAAGTGTTTGCTAAACATTTAACTGATATTGAGCACACATCTCACAACTAAGAAGCCCCAGCCTTGGCCCACTAACACTGTATCCAAGTCGAGAGGAAAGAATACATATGCCTTTAATAACGTAAATGTTTTTATTTTCTATTTCGAGTAGAGGCCTTGCTTCCTTTTTATCCTGTATCTACGTGCTTGACATTGGGAATGTTAAAAGCTGGTGTTAGGGGAATGGGATGGAGAAGGGAAAAGGGAAAAGCCCCTTCAGAGCCCAATCAACAGATTCAAATCCTACTTCCTAGTACTAAGGAATTAGAAATGCTTTCTACCACACCACCAGAAGGGGAAGAGAGAAGAGGAAGGAGAAGGGACACAAGTAGTTATCCAGATCACCTCTCCTAGTTTCAATGGGAAGAGTCTACTGAAATGAGCAGTTAAAAGTTTACAAGTAAGTGTATATATACATCCAAGTAGAAGAGAGAACAAAAAGCAATAATCTCAAGTGATTTCTTTAGAGATTAATGTGGGCCCTCTGGTTGGTGGGGGATACTCCCAAAATGTTCTGTTTGCCAACTTGGTATGACCAAATGGGTGTCTTCCTCATGAAAACTCACTGAATTGATGCCACATCACTTGCTTGTTTTCTTTCGATTACATTTTAAGAGAAATTTTGGAAAGAAAATAACAGCACCTCAATAGTGTGAAAGGTCAGGTTCCACTGAAAAGGTTTGTATGATTCTGACACGATGAACGTACTGATCCTTCCCATAGACCAGGGGTTAAAGCAAAGCACTGAGTACATATACTGACAGACCCCACCCAGAGTTCCCATGAAAACAAACAATACCTACCAGTATCTGACTGTCTGACTTTTTTTATAACTTCAATTCCATTCTCTTCCAACTTCCTCTTTGCACAGTCCTGACATGCATTACCTTAAATTTATTAAAAAAAATTAAGAAATTTATAAAAACAAATTTTAAAAACTTTACATTAAAATAGCCCAGAAAAAAAAGGCATCACGAGGGGAACAACTGGGATGTTCTGGGACTTCATTTGCTCTCCATGTGAATCCTTCAAATTGTCCGTAATAAGTGAAGATATCGCTTGCCTACTTTATTTGGTATAAATACACAGTATTCCTCAAAACCTTATGAGTTAAAGGCTTGGTCCCGAGTACAGAACCCAAAGCTAGGCTGTTGGGGGTACTGATGAGATCTCCAGGGCTCTGACCTAATCAGAGCTACTGCTGAAAGGTGAAGCCTGGTTGGAAGGAGTCGGTCACTGGGGACTACTCAATGCCTTTGAATAGACCTTCCTCTTGCACCCACTCTCCTCCTCGCCCTATCTTGCTATGCTGATATGAGAAGCATGTCTCTGTCTTGTCACAGGTCCAGAAACAATGGAGCCAGGTGACCATGGAATCACGCCTCAGAGCCAAATATCTATTTTAAGTTGCTTTTTCTCGAGTAATTTGTCACAGAAAGGCCAACAGAGAACTGGTGCCAACAAATGACTCTGTGAGCATGTGTTCCAAAAGCCTTTAGAACTAGTTTGCAGGAGCAATTTGCAATAGTTTAGAGAAACATGTTAGGACAAGCTTAGAAATGCTGAGCCATCAGAAGCCCAGGATGCTGATGAGAAGGCAAAAAACAGGATTGCTCACGAGATCACGTGAAATTGAAGGCTCCACAGGTCAGACTAGAGGCCATTCATTTTGAATTCTAGAATATTTAATTAAGTAAAGTCTACATTTTGTCTATGTCCTGAAATATTTTTTATGTGCATTGGTATTTTGCCTAGATATGTCTGGGTAAAGGTGTCAGATCTTGGAGTTACAGACAGTTGTGAGCTGCCATGTGGGTGCTGAGAATTGAACATAGGTCCTCTGGAAGAACATTCAGTGCTCTTAACCACTGAGCCATCTCTCCAGACCCACCCTGAGACTTGTAGGAGGCTAAATTTTAAAATGACAGACGAATCTGGTGGAGAACTGCAACGCTGCATAGTAACCAGTCTGAGGCATGGATATTTTTACTAGCGCTTTCAGCCAGCTTCACAGTGAGAGTTAAAGCAAAAAGCAGAAAAGAACTGGAAAACTGCAGTTTGGCCAGAAAAGTAGGACACTTGAGGTTAGGATTAAGGAAGGTAGCTGCCAATTAGGATTAGCACCATGAAGAGCAAGCCCTATATTGTTTTGTACCATGACAACAGGAAAGATGCCTTTAAGACCTCAGAAATTAGCAAGGGCTTTCAGCCACAGGCTCAGGGGTACAGTTACATCTTGAGCTTTGCTCCAGGAGCTCTAGAGCTATCTGCACAGGCGCGGCTAGGTAAGCTTCATCCACCCACTTAGGCACACAGGAGCCACAGCCAGCTGGACCCATGCAAACGCATGAGCTGTGGAGTCCTAGAGGCTTCTACTCAAATCTCATACGGAAGCCAGAGGGGCCAAACAATATGGAAGGGTCAGGGTCCCTTAGCACTGACAGAGCAGAAGCACAAAGCTGAGCAAAGGCAGGGCTGTGGAGGATCTAGGAAGGCAGCCGGCAGCAAGCAGAGCCAGCCCTGGCGAGGCCGTATGAACTGCAGCTGACAAGGCCATGGGATGGATAGATCTGCCTAAACAGTTTGGGTCAGCTTGTACCTCGTGTACTTCTAGCAAGGCCACACTTCCTAAGCCTCCCAAAACACCACCACCAACTGGAGACCGAATGTTCAAATTCCCAGGATTTAGGGGAGATATCTTATTCAAACCACCACACATTCTCACTATTTAGCACAGCCTGTAACTCACATCGGAGTCTGGACTGAATGGGCTGTAAGGGGGGTTTGGTTGGAGAACACGGGTCGCTGGGAGCATGTATTTGAAAGGCATGTCTTGTCCCTGGACCTGTCTCTGTACTCTGCTCTCACCACACACGGGAGGAGCCATGTGACCACCTGCTGAAACTAAGTGGCACAGTTCCTCAGTTTTCTCAACTATTTTGTCACTGTGAAAGAAAGCTTCCTCGGGATGACCCACTATCATAGAGTCTACTTCCAGGAGCCAGCTTCTGAACCTGAATTTACTGGGGCACTGGCCAAGGTTCCCTGCAGAGTACTGCGTGTTTTATCAACTGAGTTACTGCTGCTTTCAAAGGAAATTATTCTGGAATTCATACCTAAGGGGAAAAAACTATAGCAAAAATATCCTTTTATGTGGACATGGAAAACAGAGTACAGCTCTTTCCACTCCTGAACTGAGTCAATCTCGCCGCTAACATGGAGTGGCCCTAGCTGTCCCTACACTGCCACACTCTGTCCTGCTGGGACATACTGGCCCAACGGACAGCAATGGCAGCACTGAATAGAGGCTCCTGCTCACTGGCCAGAACCCCTTTTTAGCCTGACTCAATCAGACACCCTGATTAATTTGCCCTCTGGAAGATGCTGGCAGCTGTTGAGACATCAATTTATACACTCAGAAAGCGTGTTCACACGTCTCTGAGGGACTCACTGCCCTGGATTACTGATCCTTCTCTCATTGCATGATTCAAACAGAGCTCCTCTCTTATTTCCTATGACTCTTGGTTCCGGGCAGAATTTATTCTCTGCTGTCAGCAGACAGTCCATGACTAGGCTGTGCTTCCCAGTGGAGGGGACGGACTTCTGTGTCTTTACCATGGTGGGGACCATCTGAAGATAGAGGTATCTGTCCTTTCTGTCCTATTTAATAAGGCAAATTATTGAATGTAAGGTACATTTTCATGGTGATGAATAGAACATGCAAGCAAAAATCAGGTGAGAAAAATCAAGATCTGCTTTACCCAGTAAGGTGGTGCTGTCCACTCGCTCAGCATCTGGGAAGAAAGGAAACAGTCAGCAGAGCCCCAACTAGGCGCACTCCTCCCGCCCAGGCCTGGAATGCTGGCAAAGGCCACCGAGGCCATCGCTGCCGGGGCAGGCTTCTGTGCTATCTGCATCGAGTGTCAGCCATGGATCCCTGCCTGTCTCCCTCTGCACCTGGCAGGACGGATGCTGAGCTCAGTGCATGACAACGGGAAGCTGCTAGGCCAGACACAGTGAGGCCCAAATCACAACAGCTAATGTCACTTTCAGTCAGCAGCATCCTCACCCAGTCCACTCAGCTGCCAGGCCCTGGGAAGGAGCAGCAGTGGGATGGGAGGCCGTTCAGCTGCTTACTCTAGGTACCCAACGCTCAGTGGCTGGGGGTCAGTCTTCCAGGGAGTCGTGACCGTGGACAAGAGAGAGCTGGGTAGGATAAGGGAAGTCTCGGAAGATCCCTGCCCACAACTGGTGCCAAGACATCTTTGTACGTGTTAGTCCAGGATCAAATCCTAGCTTCAACGTTCTGGTACACACTGGGCAAACATTCACCCCTCTCAGCTGATATCTCTAAAATCATCTAAGTAACAACAAGCACCAAATTAGAAACTAAGGGCAGTGGGACCTGGTACGCAGGCCTCTAATCCCAGCACATGGGAGGCAGAGGCAGGCAGGTCTCTGAGTTTCAGGCCAGTCTGGTCTACACAGTCAGTTCTAGGACAGCCAGGGATCCATAGTGAGACCCCTGTCTCAAAGAAACAAAATAATATTAATAATAATTATAATAATAATAATGAAAATATAGAATTTGTTGTTGTTCACAGCACGGCTCTATGACATGAGCTCTCTGTTCCCACTCCCAGTAAGAAACTGACTACTATCCTATGATACAGCTACTCATAATTTATTTTGTTTTTTTTTTTGTTTGTTTTTTTTTTTTTTTTTTTTTTGGTTTTCGAGACAGGGTTTCTCTGTGTAGCCCTGGCTGTCCTGGAACTCACTTTGTAGACCAGGCTGGCCTCGAACTCAGAAATCCTCCTGCCTCTGCCTCCCAAGTGCTGGGATTAAAGGCGTGCGCCACCACCGCCCGGCTGCTACTCATAATTTAAATCCACCAACTTCACTAATTATTAGCAGCTAAAGTGAGTATTAGAAACTTGCGGCTGCTATACCGTGTCTGTCTCTCACTGGTCTCTGCTAACCTCATTCCACCATGTGGTGAGCCTCTGGGTTTCCTGTTACCATGAAAGGCCGGTCAATACAGAACTCTCCACGCTTGCTATCATCATGTTATGTGACACTGAATTCAAAGCCATTATGTAAAAGTGACTCGTCAGCATTTCTCACTATCGTGGTCTTTCCTGGCAGAGCTGTGACACCTCCCCCCCCCACCCCCGAAAGGCCAAAGAGCAGAAATGCAATGCTTTACACTTCAGAAAGATGTCCAGTAAGGGGAGAAAAATGTAAGCCACATAAGCTTTCCAAGGGTTAACTATCACAGCCAGTAACGCTGGCCTGATGGCTTTTCTTGGCTACAGTAACCTGTAATGCAGATCAACGTGTCCCACATTTGGAGCAGAAGTCTCAAGTTCTACTTACAGATTGTTACCTCTACCAATCACCCCGCTTTCTCCTTCTAAACTCAGAGGCCCTAAGGAATAAGTAGACTGGTAAGACGACAGTGGAAGGAAGAACCCAGGAATTCTGCCTGGGAAGGAATGTCAGAGCTCCGCACCTGGACTTCGCTGTTTGCAGATCTGAGTGGCAAGGTCTTGCACATATCCTGGGAAAAGGTCAAAACAGTCCCCATAGGACACCACTTTAATTCCATGCAAAAGCATATCTGCCTGGTGCTTAAAGAAATGGTCTTCGTTTTCCTTGAGCACTACCATGTAGTGCTCCAAGTCCACCTTGTTTGGCACGGAGTACAAGAAGAGCGCTTGGAATATCTGGTCACGCAGCGTCTCTCCACAGCCCATGAACAGGAATGACTTGGTGCGGTAGAGATTTTGCAGGACTTCCTGGGGAAAGCCAATAAACAGAGGACACCTCAGTGAAAACCAGCAGGAGCTCACAATTAAAATAAGCCCCCCCCCCCGTGTTCCTTTACATCCTAGCTTGCACCCAGCAGGCTTCCCAAGAGTCATCCTGAGGAGCACTGGGGAAACTAGGAGCTCGGACCAAGCCCATGCAGCGATCTGCATGCAAGCCACGGAGAAGCTAGGCCGAGATCCACCTCACAACTAGGACGAGCAGGACAAGCAGGAGAACCAGCTGAGGCAGGGTGCTGCCAACCTGGGCAGCAGGGACACACCTCACAGTGAAGCCAGCTTATGGTAGGCCTACGACAGGCCAACGCCTAGACTTATATACAGTCTTAAGACATAAAAGGGCTGGAGAGATGGCTCAGCGGTTAAGAGCACTGATTGTTCTTCAGAGGACCTGAGTTCAATTCCCAGCAACCACATGATGGCTCACAACCATCTATAATGGGATCAGATGCCCTCCCTCTTCTGGTGCGTCTGAAGACAGCTACAGTGTTCTAACAAAATAATCTTTAAAAAAAAAGACATAAAGGAAGAGCATTAAACTGTTCTCAGTTCTGCTGGGCGTGATGGCACAGACCTTTCGTCCCGACACTAAGTGGGGCAGAGGCAGGTGGATCTCTGAGTTCCAGACCAGCCTGGTCTACACAGCAATTGCCAGGCCAGCTGGGACTACATAGTGAGACCTTGTCTCAAAAAATTTTTTCTTGGTTCAAAATTATGTACAAACAACACCCTGAAACTAAAGAGTGGACAGACAAGCCAGACCCTGCAGGAAGATGGTGAGATCGATTCTGGGGAGTGAAGGAAGGCCAGGGAGCCGCGAAGGCGCAGAGGCGGCAAGCCAGAGCAGCCTGAGAGGGTCACTCGGAGGAGTAGCCGTGACTCGGATGCCAAGGCCCCGTACCAGCAGCTCTCGCGAGAAAGGTCTCAGCGGCGGCCAGTCCCAACTGCCCAGCAGTCATCTGCTGACGCTGTCCCTGCTGACAGGCGCCAGAGAAGAGCTCCGGGGAACATGCACCTGACACTGAGAGGATGACAGCAGAACACATAGACTCAAGTCAGAGCTCTAGATAGCCTCACACGGTGGCGCACGCCTGTAATCCCAGCGCTGGGGAGGTGGAGGCAGGAAGACCAAGAGGTCAAAGATACTCAGCAAGTCTGAAGGCAAACAGACTTCCTCAGAGCTGACTCAGAAATGGCGGGAGAGTACGCTAGGACAGAAGAGTCGGCAGCATACTGCACAGGGTTTCTCCACACACATCATGTGGACTTCTGCTGAGGCCATCAACAAAGACTTTGCAGGGCTGGGAAGATGCTTGGTGGCTAAGCACGCACATGTGAGGCTCGTCCAGAGGGCCTGTTCAATTCCAGCACTCACGGAGGGTCCTCAACCCCTGTGACTCCAGCTCCAAGGGACCCAATGCCTCTGGACTCTGCAGGCAACCGACACACCCACACATCTTATTTTTTCTTTTTGTTTTTTTTTTAATTTATTGTATTTATATGAATACACTGTCACTGTCTTCAGACACATCAGACGTGGGCATCGGATCTCATTGCAGATGGTTGTGAGCCATATGTGGTTGCTGGGAATTGAACTCGGGTCCTCTGGAAGAGCAGTCAGTGCTCTTATCACTGAGCCATCTCTCCAGCACTCTTTTTTGGTTTTTTTGAGACAGGGTTTCTCTGTGTTGCCCTGGCTGTCCTGGAACTCCTCTATAAACTAGGCTGGCCTTGAACGCACACGTGAGACACAAGTGCCCAGATACAAATCTCTCATTAAAAAATGAAGAAGGCCTGGTGTGGTGACAAATACCTTTAATCTCAGCAATCAAGAGGCAGAGACAGACAGATCTCTGTAAGTTCAAGGCCAGCCTAGCCTACATAGCAAGTCCCAGGAAAGGCAGGGCTCTTTAGAGAGACCCTATCACAAAAAAAAAAAAAAAACTAAAATAGAGTGAGAAAGGCTTCCATGATCCGAGGTGCTCGCTGCTCGCCTACAGAGCTGGCGTGGAGCCAAGGACAAGCACGTGCTCTTCGAGAGCTCGGCCGGAGCTCCAGCCTTAGCCCTAGTTTTAAAACTAGGTTTGGAAAGCTGAAGAGACTGCTATGTCAGGAAGGTGAGAACTGCAGACAGAAGACCCGAGCAAGCAAGGAGCTGACAAATGGACAGAGGAGAAGCAAACAATGGACCACAGACCACAGATGACCAGCATCAGGCAAGTCTCTCCTGCCAAGTCCCTGGCCAGGAAACTGCAGTGTACTAATGCTGGCGCCAGGAGAGAGGTTTGTACCTTCTAAGGAAGCACACGTCTTCCTCGAGCAGATGTACACTGAGCATCTATTCAAAATGCATCACCATACCAGGGTCTAGAGGCGAGGCTGTGAACATGAAAATATGGCCCTGTCCCCAGCAACCATGTGAAAGGGGGGCTAAGCAGAGGAACAGAATGCCTGTGGAACGGCCAGATGGCTGGCTGCCACCATCAATTCCCCAGAAGAGGCACCACAGCCTAGTGAAAAGAGGCTTACCATTACTTCTGGATCTTGAGTGACATCTTTATAGCCCGATGGATCCAGCACCATCCCACAGGGGTCTGTGTACAAGCCATGGATATGAAGGACTCCATACTTGATATGGCCTCTTGCCCACTGAAGGACCTATGAAAAACCAAATCAAGACAAATAAATAGCCTGCTCTTATTTCAAACAAGATACAAGAACAAAATTATCAGAAGTAAATGTTTCCACTCATAATTATATCTTTAAAACAGAAACTAGTTATCCTGCCCAGAATCTCAGCGAGGTCTTTATTGAAGACAGTGTGTGGAAGTAACTCTGCTGTCACAGCAGCTGGTGGTGACTGCATAGGGAAAGAACCTTCTTAGTTATATGTGGTTAATTCTATGTTGTAGCTCGTTCTGTTTCCATTTTTATGTTTTGTGGGTCTGCAGGTAAAATCCATGTTATTCTTCACACACACTAGACGAGTGTTCTACCCCGAGCTAGTTATTTTTATACCATCAACACTATATATCAAATAGCCCCTGCATTCATCTCAGTTCAAATTACAGAGCCGAGCAGGTCACAGGCCATACTTCATGTCTCTCAGTGAGGGGCGTCTGCATCTGCAGGCTCCACAGAGACAGGCTCATTTAGAGGCGGAAGCCAACAGACAATTCTTTTACCCACACTTGACTAGTCATTTTCAAAGGTGCTGCCATGCTCAGCCAGTCTGTGCTGCACCCCATCATAGGGCCGTGTCACCGTGCAGGACACCGAAGCAGCCAGCCAGGCTAGCACAGAGAGAGCATGCCCCACAACTCCGTGGGCAGCGGGCAGCAGCACAGGTAACACACACAGGATGCGCATACGGCAAAGAGCAAGCACTCCGAAAATGGAAGTGTCCACCTGATCAACTGTGCCACCTCAGCATAAGACGAAAACAGGACTTTCGCCTCGCAGATAGAAATGCACTTGGCTGTTTTATTTTGTTTTGGAGATAGGTGCCCAGACTTGTCTTAAAATCACTATGTAACTCAGGATAGACTCAAAATTTACAGTGATCCTCCTGCCTCAGCCTCCAATGTGCTAAGATCCCGGTGTGCACTGCCATGACTGCTTGCTTTGTTTTTAATAACTCGACCACAGGCAAGGGAGAGAGCGGCTGCTCCCAGACAGAGCTGGGGAGCAACTGTCCTCTAGCTCTATGCTGACAGGTGTCACCACACCAGGCGAAAACACAATTTCCTGAGGCACTCTTCCCTCAGAACCCACTCTCAGAAGTCCTTTCTCACTTTTCCTTAATAAATCTACACTTGTTCTTTTAAAATTTAAGATAATACAATTTGAATTAGAATGGCCTTCCTAGGCTCACACAGCTAGAACTGTCTGGGAAGGATTGGGAGATGTGGCCTTGTTGGAGGAGGTGTCATTAGAGATCAGCTCTGAGGTTTCAACAGCTCAGTCAGACTTTAGGTGCAGTCTCTTTCTGCCCCAGTATGTGGATGAGACGTAAGCTCTCAGCTACTGCTCCAGCGCCGTGCCCGCCTGCCTGCTGCCGGCTCCCTGACATGACGATCACGGACTGCACCCTCTGAAACTAACTATAAAGCAAGCCCTCAGAGAAATGCTCTCTTCTACAAGGTGCCTTGGTCATGGTGCCTCATCATAGCAACAGAAATAGCTGAGACAAACAGCTTGGTGAAGCCAGGCATCGTGGAATGTGGCTGTAGTGCCAGCGCTTGGAAGGCAAAGGCAGGAAGACTGCTATAAATCCAAAGCCAGCACGGTCTATACAGCAAGCCTGAAACCCCAGTACTTGAAAGCAGAGGCAGGTGGAGCCCAAGGATAAAATCTGCCTGAGCTACTCAGCAAGTCCCTGTCTCCAAAAGGGAGAAAAAAATTAAAAACAGGTTTGAAATGTTTGCATCCATTAAATCCCAATTGTATAAGGAAAAAATTCACACCACAAGGACTGTGGGTGTTTGCTGCCCACATCCCACAGTGGTCACTAATCAGCCAGTGTAGACGAGAACCGCTCCTAGGAGCAGGACAGAGCATGAAAAGAGTGGACAGCAGGAAGCATCACAAGGGGCTGGGGAGGCCATGGCTCCGGGCGGACGCCTGGGAATGGCGTCCAGGAGAAAACCCAGAGCAGCAGTGGCCACACCGCAGCAGTGACCTCCCGGAGCCTCCTGCCCACCCGGCCCGGACCTTCATCTTGTCCTTCAGGTCCAGGGACTCCATGGGCTTGCTCTGCTGCTGCCCGAAGATCTCCAGCAGGTTGTCATAGTTGGTGGTCAGCACCATGGTGCCTCTGTCCATCAGGCTGAGGATGGACTGCAGCACCACAGGGTTCTGGATGTGCTGCTCCAGGCTGTCAAACACCTCCATCAGACAATCCTGGAAGAAGTTGGGCTTGGTGTCACCCGTGCGCTGTGGAGAGGTGGATCAAGGGTTAGGAACACGTGCTGGCTTTGACGGTGCCATGAAAACACAGGCAGAAGCAGAAGCAGGCGGATCTCGGCGAGTTCAAGGCCAGCCTGGTCTACCTAGTGAACTACAGGCCACTCAGGTCTGTGTAGAGAGGCCCTGTCTCAAAATGACAACAACAAAGAGAAGTCAGGAACAGCAGAGGCTGGACATGGCTGGGGCTGAGCAGAGGGCACATGAGTAAGGAGGCACATTCTCACCAGAAGGAAGAATGAGGTCAGCCTCGGGGGAGGATAGGCCAAGTACAAGGACCTAGCACTGTAGAATAAACACTTGGGAAAAGCAAGGCAGAGAAGGGGGCGTAGGTGGGCAGGAAAGGCCCATGGAGGTCTCTCTGAGACCTGAGGAGTGGGAAGCTCTCCAGACTGCTGTAAGCAGGGCAAGTACAAAGGCACTGCAGTGCTCGTGGAAATGGGTCCTGCGTGTGGCCAGGAGAGGAGCAGGAAAGATCAGCAGGGGAGGTCAGAGAGCTGACCCAGAACAGGCCATAAGGTGCTATGGAAGGTCCCTACTTTCCCCAAGTGGGACAAGGAAGGTGGGGAGCTAAGGGCGGGGAGAAATGACAAGAGCAGATAGCCTTGCTGAAGGGAACCAAGATGGGGTTGAGCTGGTCATGATAGGGGTCAAAAGGTCACATGTTCCCCAAGAAGAGCCCTAACCTAGGTTTCCTACAGCAGCACTCAGTCTCCCAGTCAGTACTACCTCAAGGGCCCACAGGTCAAGACAGAGCCACCAGGCAAGCTACCCCTAGGCCCCTCCTTCTCCTGGGAGGCTATGGGGATGTCATCCTGAGGCTACACTCCTGGTGCCTGCCAGCCCTCATCTTTATAAAACCAACTTGGTGTCCTCTACGATAGCTCGTAAATGTGGCAGCATAGCAGGGAGGCCTGCTGACCCCCTCACCTGATTCTCCTTGGAAGAGTGCACAAGGATAAGAAGCATCAGACTGAGCTTCAGACACATCTCCTGACCATCAGTATCATCACGATGGCCTCTCCCTGAGTGAGGCACATCCCCCTGGTGCTGTGCAGCCATCCCACAGGTTTCCCTGGCCCAAGGGTCAGCCCTCATCTTCCTGTACAGGGGATCAGCACCCTTTATCTAAAGTGCGAGAATAAATCTGTTAGGCCTATGGCCACAGTTCCTACTGCAACAACTCACGTTGGCCTCTGGGCATGAAACAACCACAGACAATGTACTAGCAAAAGAGTATGGCCACACACCAACACAACTTGATAAAAATGGCTAGCAAGTCAGGTTTAGCCCAGCCCCTGCCTATGATGTCAGTTGTCTCCGATTAACAGAACACCCACATTTGGTACAGCTACCTAACTGAAAATACCCCCACCCTGGAAAGGTGAAGTGCAGTACCAGGTGAAACCAGTGATCTAGTGACTCCATGCAAAGCCACGGGAGGGGAAGGGTTGGCAGCCCCGTCTGCTCACTAGAAGGGGCCGGAAGGGGTTCAGGGAAAGTCAGGCAGCTAACTATACAAAGACAGGGAACTTCATGCTAAGGATGGCAAAGCCTGGGTCCCCAGTACCCTGCGCTCCTGTATGCTCCTGGGCTGTTTCCCAGGTTTCAGTATAGGGATCTGTAGTGGCGATTCCTGGTTGCCAACTTGACTATATCTGGAATGAACTACAATCCAGAATTGGAAGGCTCACCTATGATCCTAATCTGGAGGCTCAGAGATACAAGTTTCTGACCTGGATCTTGGCATGGAGATCTTGAAGCCTAGTGGCTATGAATTCCAGAAGATTAAGACAAGAAGATCTCTGACTTCAAGGTCATCTGGGATTAAAGGTGCAGTGGCACATGCCTTAAATCTGGGCCACACCCTCTACTGGAGACCTATATAAGGACTTTGGAAGAAGGAAGACTCACTGACTCTTGCTTGCCTGCTTGCCTCGTGGGACTGAGCAACTGCTAGATCCTTGGACTTCCATCCACAGCTGCTGCTGACCATTGTTGGGGAGTTGGACTACAAGCTGTAAGTCATCAACAAATTCCCAAAGTATATAAAGACTACCCCTACGTTCTGTAACTCTAGAGAACCCTGACTAATACAGAAGTAGAATTACTATTCCGACAAAACCACAGCATTTGGGGTCTCTGGTCTTTTGGAGACCCCCCACACCAGTTCCACCCTTCCTGATGACCATTTCACGGTCCTATCCTCCCTTAGGCTCCCATCTCAAGTGTCTTCCTGCCTCCTCTGCTGACAGCACATCTCCATGAGCACAGAGCAGTGAGAAACAGCCTACTCCAGTTTCTCCCACGCTGCTGCTCAGCCTGTACCAGACAACACATCCACCCTCATCTGGCTGTGGCCTCTCTGGAACCATCCCCTGCATCCCCAACTATGTTACCTTCTGCTACCTCACTTCTACTGGCAGACACTGACCTCCCACCTTAAATGTCTTCTGAGGACCAGCTGTTCTCTGCAGAGATATGAGTAGTTTACTCAACCAAAACATTCACTGTGTCTCACAAACCTCACACTAAAACTGGCAGCGTAACAACATCCAGAGCCAGCCGGTCTACAGGGGCCATTACTACAAACTAATCCAGTACCAGCAAGCAGCCCAATATTGAGGTTTAAAAGGGTAGGATCTGCTGGTCACAGTGGTAAACACCTTTAATCCCAGTGTTCAGGAAGCAGAAGAGGTGGATTTCTGAGTTTGAGAAGCACCTGGTCTACAGAGTGAATTCCAAGGCTACGCAGAGAAACCAATCTTGAAAATCAAAACAAATCAAAACATGGTGGCCTGATAGGCTGAGCACTAACAAACAGTACCTCTGTTCATGGAGCCTAGTGTTCAATTTACACACTCCCTCAACCTGGACTAGACTAAAGCCAGCGCTGTGAAACCTGATTTGTCTGAGACTCACAGGTGACATCTTCCGGATCAGGTCATGGGCCACAACCAGCAGGTCCCGGTCCTTCACCACCTTCCTCCGGAACTCGGCCACGTCCCCAGGATGCAGAACCTCCAGCTGCTCCGCAGCCTCGATGACCGCCTCGATGCAGCTCCTCCAGGAGCAGAGCGCTCGGATACCTGGGGCCACGGCTGCGCTCACGCCAGTCCCGATGACCAGGAGCAGGTCCTGGGGTTGCTTCCTAACGAGGCTCTTTAAAAACTTTCTATTTAAGAACAAGGGAGGAGGAAGCCAACAGTCAGCTTGGAAGTACTACAAGCTTCCAGTGTGGAAACATCTAGAACATTCAGGTCACAAATGTACCCTTCTGTTCACTACCAGAAAACAAAATCCCTGCAGCCTACAGTGATAAATAATTTACAGGTTAACTATGAACAAAAAGTTCAGCCCCTCTCCCCCTCTGAAGCTGCAGATAGCTAGCGGCTATTTGGTGGCTATCTCGATGTGGTGACTTCTGACTATGTGCAGGTTTTCTGCTTCCTAAAGCCCACTGCATTCTCCGGGGCTAGCACTTCACTTTGCATTACTTTCCAGTAAGTGGGACCTGCTGGCCATGCACAGTCCCACGGCCCTTCCCACCCACCACTTCCACGTTGCTTGGTCTGGAGATAGGGCTCTGGTAGCTTCTTTGAGCAGAAAGCCACTTTCTGGAATGCTTGTGTTGGAGGAAACCATGGTGAGCAGCCATGGGTCCCCTTCCAGCTTCCCCACTTCCAGGGACAGTGCTACATGTCCCCGATGACAGATGTGATGCCAAGTCAGGAACCCCCTATGAGTAACTGGCTACTTACCTGCATTTCTGTTCACTTCTGTTCGTTGTCTTTTCCACTGACTCCATCTGTGAATCCTAAAGAGAAGAAAGATGTTTGATGAGTGCTCAGAACACCGTAGAGAACGAGGCTGAGTCGAAGGTCCTGACCTCCCCCTTTCATTAGAATACCCGGAAAGTGCCATCTAGGAAAAAGCCCATATAAGCAGTTCCTCTGCAGCCACTAACCTTGCCTGGCTTCCCCTGTCAGGCCCTTGGGTGTCCACACAACAGCCAGACAGAGCTGCTCTGGTGAACTGGCCCTAGGTTGTGTGCTTTTACCCTGGAAATGTCTCTTTAAGACAAAACCATCTACAAGTCTCCCTTGAGCCTAGAGCTAGCGCTTGCTGTAAACAAGGAAACAGGCAGAGAACCTGTAGTGAAGGCCTACAACTACTATCACTGAGAATTATGGTGCCATTTCCCCCTTTTCCACCAAGCTTTTTAAGGATATTTTTCATGTCATTTGACAGACAAGTACATGTCCAAATTTTAGTCCCCCTGTGTTGTTAGAAACTGCTCAAAATTAAAAGTAAGCCTCACACGTGTGACTCCAACCTACGACTAACTGCCACTTTCACCACTCGCCCTTTGTGAGCACAAGATGCTGGGAGTATGTGAGCTGCTTGTGTGACACCTTGTAAGCACTCAGTCTATGGAGGGCAGCGCTCTGAGCAGCACGACCACGGAGTTAAAGTAGGAGCAGAGCCCCTATAATCCCATCAGTTAGAAGGGCAGATGCAGAAGGACCCCAGGTTAAAGGCCAGCCTGAGCTACATAGAGCGACTTAACCTCAAAACAAATGAAAAGGAGTCCTGAACCTCCCCTCCCCACATCCACCAGCGGCACTCCCGGGAGTCAACAGTGGTGGGAATGTGGGGAACACCAGCCCCCCACACACACATTCTCACACAGGACTGAAAACCTGTGTCTGCACTCGAATCTTCCCTCTTGAATTATAATTAGGTCAACCAAAAATAACTCTAGGAGAGACCACACAGCTCAACAGGTCTCAAGTTGCACCTTCAGGCTTGAGACAATGGGATCCTGCAGTCACCCGTGAAAACGTTTGCATGCATCCACCCTCAGTAACCTTGGAGGGTACACTCAGAGCTTCCACCAAAATCCCCGAGGCCCATGGCCTATCCTCAGTGCTAAGAAACCAGTTCATGAGCCAAACCCTGAAGCTGGCAGAGGATGCCGCCTGCCCAAGGGACAGCAGGGCAGTCACCATGGAAGGTCAAGCCTCTTCCAGTTTGGCAATCTATCAGAATATAACTATTCTGTTTCATATAACCCTCCACTGCAGCCAGGATCCATGACCCCACCCCATGAGCCTATGCGGATTCCTCCATTCTGTCAGCAACTGGAAAGCACAGATAGATACCTGCTAACTGGCCAACCTTCCAAGCTCAGTCCTCTCTGAAGGGAAAGTGCTCTGCAAACCAAACTGCTGGGCCAGGCAGCCAGGCAGCCAGGCAGCTAGGCAGGGTCCCACAGCAGAGACCAAGGGCCAGGGCCCTGCAAGTCAGAGACTGAGCTAGCCTGCTGCAGTTCCTGTTTGAAGCTAACATGACTACAGTCCGTGTCTCCAGAGTAGTTATGCCTTCCTGCCTGGGGAAAGCCCGCCATTGTGGCCTGATCTAGCCAGCACTTTAGAGCCAACTTCAGCCCCTGGCAGCCTGTATGCTTTAGAAAACACAGCCTCAACCTTTACCACATAAAGAATTCAAACATTTTCTAATTCCTTCCTCCTGTTCAACTGCTTTCCGCTTGCCATTCACCTGTAGGTACCACAGTTAAAATTCAAAACGCACACTTCAACCTCTGCAATGTAACACAGCAAACAAGTGATTTCAGTTCCCCAAGAGGTCAAGAGACACTCACAGAACAGGAGGGAGCGCTGGCCTGTGCAGGCACGCTATGGCTGGTTCCGGCTCCACTCTGCCTCAGCCTGAGCTGGGGGATCTGGAGAAGTCTCTGCAGCCTGCACTTGCACCAACCAATATCATGAGGGTTCCCACCTCAACTGGGAGAGAGGCCTCTGTTGGGGGAGGTTTTTAGGCAGCTGAGGACCTCTAGAGATCAAAGCAACCAGCAGGGGACGCACAAGACTCTCAGGACCCCTGTGGCAATGAACTGAATAGCTGCCCATATTTAGCCATTTACAGTTCTTTATAAACACTACAAGCTTAAAGGCATTACCTCATTTCCTGTTTTTCAGCAGCGAAAAGATCAGAGCCAAACCTCATATAATTATCCAGAGATTGCCCAAAATCTCCCCTTTGTTTTTAAACCAAGGCCCAAGTGGGAGATTTGCCCAGCCTGACCTCTGCTGACAAGTTTCTGGAGGCCAGTCTATCTCTGAGGTACCAGTCCCTCCCTCAACCGCTACTCTTTTAAGCCAATCAGATTCTAGACCACAGCAACAAAACCCTTCAGAGGCCTCTCAGATGCTGCAGCTTTCTGTTTCCTAGGTGACCATGTCGTCACCAGTTTGCAGACTCAAAACCAAGTCATCATAGCAACACATTTTTTTTTTTTATAAAAACCTACCAGTGTTTTCTAAATGTAAATTCAGGCCAAAAGCAGATTTCAAAGCAGTTACTGTCCTTTTTATCTAAAACCTTCAACAGAGTCTTAGCAGAGTGTTTTATGCCTAGAATAAGAAATTCTAACTATATTATGAATGAGCTCTGCGGTAACTAGACTGCCTTGATTTCTTTTTAACCCCTTGACATCCAGCGCTAAGTACCTGCTCATCAGAGGGCTGGAGAGGAGGTTCAGTGGTTAAGAGCACGCACTGCTCTTACAAGGGTCCTAACTTTCGTTCCCAGCACCCACGCCGGCTGGCTCACAACCACCTCCAGCTCTAGGGGGTTCGAATGTCTCTGGCTTCCACAGGGACCTGCATGCGCATGCATACACGCCCACAATGACATACACATACATTAAAATATTCAAGTTTTAAAAACATTTCATGTTCACCAGAGTCTAAAAGGTGACAGAGTACAGAAAAGGAACTGGTCATCTCCATAAAGCTGTGAAGTGGAACCCCCACTTTGAAGCCAACACAGTAGGTCACAGACAATTCATCTAACCCCAGACTCCCACACCCTGCACACTGCCTCCAGTCTTAGCCCTGTGACTTCTTTGGCCACTGGCACACCAACAAATGGGTTACAAGTCAAAGTTTGACAAGTACCAGACAGCGCAGCCTCCTGGGAGAATGTCACCTGCCTGAGGAACAAGGTTGCTTGAGCCACTCGGGTCCAAGAACACTTGTATGTGCCACCCAGTGTGGCTGGAGGAGCTTTGCTGAGCCAGGCCCCGCCCAAGCTATGCAAGCGGCCCTTGTCTAAAAGGCTGGCTACCACCAAGGTTCTTCACCGCCAGAAGATCAGAGCAGGAAGAACAAGTCAGAGTCATGAAGTAGCCACAAAGCCGGGAGCTTTAAAAGTAAGCAAACAGAGTGGATCAGGGTCCAGATCTGTGGAGAGTACGCTTTAAAACTTGACTTCTGCCAGGCGTGGGGCACACACCTTTAATCCCAGCACTTGAGAGACAGAGGAAGATGGATCTCTGGGAGTTCAAGGCCAGCTAGTGCTACACCAAAGTACAGGCTTTAAACACAAAGATGCAGGAGAAGTGACGTTACCGCTCTGTGACACAAGGCTCCCCCAGCAGGCTCACCTTGCTCCCAGCACCGCACACACAAAAATCCTGCAAGAAGATGTACTGTCATGGGCTGCAGCTCAAAAAAAAAAGTGAACAGATACTCAGAACCCACTCCCTTCTCCCAGGAGGAAGGGCAGGCATCACTCTTCCGCAGCAAGTGGGCGGCAGACCTTCAGATGGCAAGGGCTGTAGGTCAGTAGTAGTTTGCCTGGCATACACAATGCCCTGTGTTCGATCCCCAGCACCACAATAACCAAATGCAGACCTTTAACTCACCTGCAGTCAGTCAAAACGTGACACCAGAAAAGGACCCCTTGAAATCAGATAGGATCAGTGTAGCCAGCAGCAATGAGTCATCTTCTGAAGGCCCCGAGAACAGGGACCACGGCATATAATGACACCATGACCACAGGTGGCATTCCTGCCAGTTATATATGGTGCCACAGTCATTCTTGTGTATAACTACCCTGCTGGGGGAAACAGGACTGTCTGTCTAGAAATACTGACTGGATATATATAATCTATGCAATTAAAATGGACCCTATCTTAGTCACTGTTCTTTTGCTGTGAAGACACCATGACCAAGACAACTGTTATAAAAACATTATGTTGGGGGCTTGTGTTCAACTTCAGAGATGCAGTCTATTGTCATTGTGGCAGGGAGCATGGCCGCACCACGGCTCTGGAGCAGTGCTCAGAGTTACATCCTCATCCACAAGCTGTGTGTGTGTGTGTGTGTGTGTGTGTGTGTGTGTGTGTAAGAGAGAGAGACAGTGACAGAGACAGGGCCTTGCATGGGCTTTTGAAACCTCAAAGCACACCCCCCAGTGGCACACTTCCTCCAACAAGATCACACCCCCTAATTTTTTTCCAAACACTACTCCCTGGTGTCTAACATTTCAAATACGTGTGCATGTAGGAGCTGTTCTGATTCAAACCACCACAGACCCAAAGGCCTGGAGGTCCTCAGAGGCTAACATGGATCGCGGTGGCCATTCCTTTAATCCTAGCTCTGGGAAGGCAGATGCAGGAGATCACTTCAACTTTAGAGCTAGCCTAATCTACATAGCGACTTCCAGGGCAGCCTGGGCAATAGAGCAAGACCTTAACTCAAAAAAAAGCAAAAAAAGTGGAAAGTGGACTCTGCCAGTCATGTTCCCACTATACCAAGACACGAGCGTCTTCACCACAGGCACTCGTCATCATCTGTCGGAGCCCTCATCTGCAGCTGATGCGCCTGTGACCCTCACCCGATATCTAGTCCTTCACTCCCAGTCACAGTCTTCTCTCTCATAGCCACGTGGTTCCAATGTTGACCTTAACAGGGCTGTGACAAAAATCACTGGCAATAATGTGTCCAGTATACACAGTAGCACAAATGAACCAGCCACCCAGAACAGTGCTGAGATTGGGTAGAAAAACACAAAGCTCAGTTCCTGCCTGTCTGTGGGCTTCCACCAGCCATGTCACTGGCTAGACCATTGCAAAGACTTCCGGTGAGCACAGATTTGAAAGGCACTCCTCAAGATGCCCACAGGCTACAGGCACACATCAAGCTTCCATCTCACACGGCTCTCTCTCAAGGCCCTCCCACACTGTCACAACAGAGTCACTGCTGCTGTAATCAGGGAACCTGAGGATGAATTGTGTTCTCTAACAGAGAACAAAGCTAGGCATGGTGACTCACACCTGCAATCAGAGCATGCAGGAAACTGAGGCAGGTGGACCACTATGAGTTAAAGGCCAGCCTGGACATAAAGCATGAGACCTGCCTCAACACTCCTCCGCGCCCCAATCCCCTCCACTCACACAGAGACGGCCAAGCATGGTTGCTCAAGTATCCTTCCCTCAACCAAGTCAGCAGAGCACAGTTGCTTATGCCTGTGGTCCCAGCAGTCAGGAGGCTTAAGCAAAAGAAACATACCAAAAGTTTAAGCCCATCTCGTCTACACAGTGAATGCCAGGCCAGCCTGGGCTACAAAGTGAAACCCTACCTCAAAACAGTAACACTGGAGATAGGGGGATGACTCAGTAGGTAAATAAAAATCAGTTGCAGCACAAGAACTAGGACCTAAGTTTGAATCCCCAACACCCACTTTAAAAATGTGTGTGTGTGACTATGTGGGCCCTACACCTTTGTAGTGGGCAGAGACTAGAAGACCCCTGGGACTTGATGGTCAGAGAGAGCCCGTCTAATAGGAAGAAGGCAAAGAGTAGTAAGAGGAAGACACCAGCAGCCTCTGCAACGCAAGCACACACTTCAAAACAATATACAGAAGACACAAACACTGACCTTGAGCACGTGCTATTTGACCAATCTCTAAAATAAAAGTAGGAAATCTCTTTGTAATGCTCAAAATGTGTTAAATGTTGGGATTAAACAGGCCTTTAATCCCAACACTTAGAATGCAGAGGCAGGCGGATTCAATGTGAGCTCAAGGCCAGCCTGGTAGTCTACAGAGAGTTCTAAGACAGCCAGGGCTCAGTAGAAAGACCATCAAAAAAAGAAGAAAACCAATCTAGGCTTATAGTTTGTTAGAAGAAGAAGAAGAAGGAGGAGGAGGAGGAGGAGGAGAGAGAGAGAGAGAGAGAGGGGTGGGGTACTAGAGGTGTCCTGAAAGCAGTGTTCCCAAGCTGCTTACATATTTGAGCCCAAATTAAGAAATAGCTACACAATAAACTGTCTTAATCTCCCCAAAAGGCAAATGAGACAATGATTGCACAAAGTTGTCCACTGACCTCTGTACATACTGTGCTACATGCATTCACACATATTATACACATGATGGTGATAATACACATTCTCAAAAAGAAAAAGCAAATCCCACCAGCACAACTGAAAGGCTAAGACTATAGTTCCTTCAAAGAACACATCTGCAATCCCAGAATTTTGTTTTGCTTGGTTTGGTTTTGGATTTTCAAGACAGGGTCTCTCCGTATAGCTCTGGCTGTCCTGGAACTCACTCTGTAGACCAGGCTGGCCTCAAATTCAGAAATCTGCCTGCCTCTGCCTCCCAAGTGCCAGGATTAAAGGCATGGGCCACCACTGCCCGGCAGCTATATAGAAATGTAAGGCCAGCCTGGGTGTATGAGATTCTGTCTAAAAACTAAAAACAAACATTAAAAACTGTTGCTTTTAGGGAAAACAAGAAGCAGTCTGCACACACGCTCTGAGTGGAGTGCCGACGGCTCTCAGTGCTCCTCTCAGTCCACCCTAGAGGCCGCCACCACGCTGCAGTCCCATCCCTGTTCTACACCAGTGTGCTGCGATGCCAAGCGACACATAGGATGCTTTTCCAGAGATCTGACCCCCACAGCAGTTTCAGACTGCCCATCAGGGGCCGGCATCTCCCCGGGCATCAGCTCTCACTCGCTTCTGGTTTGCACCCCCGATACTCTCACTCTCACCCCAGGCCTACCTAGCCCTGCAGCCCCTAGTCTTCCTGTCAGGCTCATTTCACCCTGGGCCCCCAGGTTGGCTGATCTGTTTTGCCTTCTGGCCCTCTGCCATTCACCAGAAACATACCATCAAAACACCCAGAACTTGGATGGACAGACAGACATGGACACACACACACACACACACACACACACACACACACACACACACACAGAGCTGCCTGCAGAACACAGTAACTTCAGCAGAATTGATAAGGAGAGCTAAAGAAGAGGTGTGGCCATGTCTCCAGGCAGAAAGCTCCATCCAGGCTCCAGGCTGTAGAGGAAAGAAAGGGACACAACCCAGAAGGGCCCCGCCAACAACAGGTGTGCTGTGCTGCTGTAGCCTGCGTGGCTCACCCTGAGTCTGTTCCCTGACATGTGCACCTCCCAGGTGGCCAGAGGCATTCCATGGGATAACATGAGAGCAACCTACATGCTTCCCACAACCCCTAGATTTAACCCATTAAATCCTAGCCCTATCACTGTAGATATACTTTAAGTGCCTAGCAGTCATGTGTGGCTGTAGTGGCCACAGAAAGTCTTCCTGCACTACGCTATCTCCATTTCCCTCTCTTTCTCCCAAATTCAGGCTTCATCCATTATTCTTCATAATCCCTAATCCACCGTCTACAGCAGTGCGTGTCACACCTTCAAGTGCTCACCTGTCTGGACATTGACACCTCCTGCTTACAGCTTCAACCCCTCCAGTTACATAGACAGTGCTGATGCACCCGAATGTGTCTCCTTCAGTACCTTTCCATTTCCTTCAGGACTCCCTGGCTTCAGTCCCTCTCCCCCCTACCGGAAGCACTGTCTTACACTTGGAGAGCAGACACCCTGGTGAGGCTCTAAGGTGAGCACCACCTATAAACAAACAGATAAAAATCTCATCTATACAAGTTCCCACGTCAGTGCCCCAGGCTGAGAGCCTGGGCTTTCAGCTTAGTTAAGCCCTAGAGGGCCACTGAATCACACGGCCTGGGTCCAAGCCACTCCTAACTTTTGTGGTCTTGCAGCCTACAAAAAGGTCTCCACCACAGCTAAAGTAACCACTGGAAAAAATATATAAGCCAGGACTAGGAACATGGCTCAGTCAATCTGACTGTAAACAGAAGGCCTGGGTTTGATCCTCAAAACTAATGAAAAACAAAACAAAACAAAAAACAAGTCATAAGTGTTGGTGTACAGTGCTGGGATGGTGAGGACAGGCAGGTCCCTGAAGCTCCTTGGCAGGCACCCTAGCCTAACTGATTAGCTCTAGGCCAGGGAGAAACCATGTCTCAAAAAAACCTACTGGGTAATACCTGAGGAATGACAACTAAGATTGTCCTGTGGCCTCCACACGCACACAGATATAGATGCCATCCCCTACCCCTGTGGTGTATGTGCGCGCGCACACACACACACAAACCAACCAATCAACAAAATAGAAGCTACTTTATTCTTCTATAAGCCCTTCAGTGGCCTCCTGTCCCTCTGTATCGCCCAGGCCTCTGCTCATCTGCTCAGCAAGGAAGCTCAATGCCAGGCTCCGCCTCAGGCCTTCTTGCTATCTCTCCCACCATGAACTCAACCGGGAACACTTTACCAAACAGCCCTTCATCCTACCCAGGAAGGTACTGCCTACCTCTGTGGCCGAATCCCTATCTACATAATGGCAGTCACTGAAGAAGGCCTGAGGAGATGAGGACTGTAGCATCTTACTTTATCATCAGTACAAGGATACCCACCCAGGACAAAGCTCTGACACCCACGCGGCGGAGTCTTTAAAATCTGGTGTGCTGGGCCTGCCCCTGACTTCTCATTCCTTGAGCCTCAACAACTTCTCAATCCTTTAAGACTCTGCTTCCCTGTTACCTCTTTCGTCCCCTCCCCACCCCCAGCTGCCTGTAAGGCCACGTGTACTCTAAGAACCACCAACTTGGCTAATCGTCTTCACCTCCCAACCCTTACCAGCTGGAGCTGTGCCATCTGCCTCCAGCACCAAGCACTGAACCGCAGATGGCACCCACTCCCTCTTTAAAAATGTCTGGCCCTTATCTTTCACAATCATCAGGCCAAGTATGTTCTTTCTTGTGGCTGGGTACCAGTCTGGGTACCAGACTGCCTATGTAGTAAGTCAGGGACTGTTCATCAATGACAATAGCCTGAGGAAATGATAATCCTTGTTCTAGAGATTTCCAGGACTGAAGAAAAGATAAGATGTGTATCATCTGGTCCCAAACCTCCACCTCGGGGAAGACAACCACCTTAAATCAGGATCCCAGAAAGATGGACCTTTAGGTTGCCATCTTCCCATCCAATAGACCACTGTAATCAAGCCTTGATCTCCTGGACTGGTTTTGACGGACTGTGTGTGATGGCAGAAACTAATACCCATTGAGGACACAATCTAAAAGAGCTTTCGCCTGCCCAACTCCCTTACTCCCAGGGATGCCATTCTCTACCATGAGTCGGTCCCACACCAGCCTCCACTGCACTGTGGAAACAAACGCACCTGCAAAGCCATACGTCCCACCTCCTCTTTGGTGTTTCTCCGCTGACCTGTCAGATGGTGATACTTTTGTTCTAGTAACAATTCACAAACCTCAAGAACACTCTAGTAGAAGCTGAAAGGCTCTGTGGACCTCAAGTTAGAGAGCAAGAGGCAGGAGATCCTAGGAAGGAAGGCCTCCACCCAAGAAATGATGGGAGTCCATGGGCCTGGAGACCCGAGGAGGCTTTGGAGTGGGACCAGAGGGGATCTGTTGGGCTTATGGAGCAGAAGATGAAACGGTCTCAGGCCTGAAGCCGCCGAGGTCCCCTGTGTGCTGAGTCTGAGGGAAATCTGGAGGATTTGGGATTTCCTGGGTATGGAAGGTGATCAAGTCCACAGGTGGCCGCGGACCTAGGCAGTCCTAGGGGATGTCGGAGGCAGGAGTCCCCAGCGCATCGGAGGGCACTAGGGTCCCGGGTACCCAGGGCCGGTCCTGAAGGCTGGGGAGACGCGGGACGCTGACACCCAGGCCCGACCCGCCGCCTCACCTGCCGCGCCACGGAGACGCCAGTGTCGCTCTCTCGCCGCCTCCCACCCGGGCCGCGCCCCTCGGGCTGGGTGGAGCCGCCGAGCGGTGCGCCGAATGGCGCTGCGCGCGCACCACGCGGAGCCTGCCGAGCCGATTCCGCAGCGCTCCTTCAATGCCTTCCCCCGCGCGCGCGCACTTCCCGAGCGAACGTTCCGCCCTGAAATCAACGGCCCCGCGGCAACGGGAAGCCACACCCGAAGGGGCGGAGTTACGGCGCGCTCCGCCCCCAGAGAAGCTACGTTGTAAAGTCCTGTCCACGAGGAGCCTAGTCTTAAAGAAACTGACAGGCTCGCGGCCAGGCTTCCCAACGCTGCTTTATGTCCTCAGTTTTCCCATATGCACACCTGGACAACCCTGCAAAAAAGCAGAGGGTGTCGAGCTCGGTCGGAACCACCCTTGGGCAACCGGTTTCCAGTACGACACTCGGGCCCACTCCATCTACCTCAAGCCACTGGCTGGGCTGCCTGTGCCCTTACCCAGCCTAGATTGCTTCAAATCTTCCCCGCAGTGACCGTCTCCCTCACCGTGTGTCAGAGCAAGCGTCTGGCCCTCCCGATGTGCCTCCGGAACCCTCTTGGACACGTCCAGCTTGGGTTTAGATCCAGGGACTTCTGAGAATATGTGCCCACCGGGTTCAGCACCGGTCAATCCGGGTGAACTCAGTGCCCACCCCCAACAGTGGGGAGTACACGTGGGTGGGCTCTGCGCTGGAGCACTCAGCCTGAGGAATTTTTAAGAGTCAGTGACACCTCTCCGTTCTCTAAATAAGGCTGGGATGGATCAAAACCTATTTCCTCATCATCATCTTCCTGGCCGGCCTTCCCGAATAAAGTTATTGGAACTTTCTCTCCCTCTGACTCCTTTTTTCTACACGGGTTTGCTGTAAGCATCATCTTCAGCCCCATAAGGAAAGTGCATGTGTAACAAACGCTGGGTTTTTCTTTCCTTTTCGAGACAGGGTTTTGTTGTGTAGCTTTAGCTGTCCTGGAACTATCGCTGTAGAACAGGCTGGCCTCGAGCTCACAGAGTCCCACCTACTCTGTGGGTGCTCTGATTAAAGGTATATATAACCACTACCCGGCCAGATGCTGATCTTAACGACTTTCAGCTCGAAATTTGTGGCGCCAGAACCCAGACAGTAGTGGGCACCTACCTGAGTCTGGGTACCTACCTGAGCCTTTGAGAAAATGTTTTTGTCAGTCCTCAGAACATCCCCGGTGAGGATAGCACCACATTTTACTGCAATTAACAGCAGGAGAGGAGGAAGCCCAGAGAAGTTGTATTAGCAATACCAACCATGTATCGGCTTCAAAGGTCTGAGTTTCCCACTACTAGACTGAACAATTTAAATGTGATTCAATTTAGCTCACAAGTTCCTGCTTCTATAGAGGGTCCCAAGATTTGAACCTGTGACACTGGAGAAGTTCCTGGGTCCCAGGAAGGAAGTTGTTCAGACTATGGACTAGGAGCTGAGGAGTTTGGACCCACAGTACAACACACACACAGACACTCGCGTGCGCGAGAGGACAAAGAAGACACTCATGTGCTCACATGCAAAGGTGGACTAGGGAAGTGCACTGTCAAGGTCTCACACACACACACACATACACACACACACACACACACACACACACACACACACACACTGGATGTCCTCCAAGGCCCAGTGTGGTAGAGCCCCAGTATTCCTAACTCTCCAAGGTCAACACAGACTGGAAGTCTCTGCCCATTTAGCCAAGCAGCCTTAAAAGGACAAAACCCATAGAAGGGACAAAAGGGACACCTTAGAAACAATGCCTTCCTGTGTCTCTCTATCCAAGAGTCAGATGAGCACCTACTACCCAGCCTGGCAGTACTAGGATCACCCTACTCTACAGAGGAAATCAAATTGCTTTAATCCCTGGCCACTGTGTTCATTCTGAGTAGATAATGTGGCTCTGGCCAGGGTCCAATATGGCACCTGCCAATGTGTTGCTGCAGTGCATCAATTAAGGTAGGTTGAACAAACAAATTCATGAATAGGTGTGTGCACAAAATATGTCTCATGGCATGAGTTCAACAGACCAGATTCCTTTCTTTGTTATACCAAAGGTGGCCTTTGGAGGCATGCAGCAGAGGCTACCTCAGGAAATGTCAGTATGTTCCAGATGCATGTGCCTGTGGAAGTTTTTGAGGGTACAGTAATGATTACTAAGCACATACTATGTGTTAAACTCCCCTGTGACACCTCTTCCTTCACTCTCACAGCAATCCTGTGCAGTAAGGATTGTGACTCTCTTTTTTTCCATTCCACAGATTCAGAAAACAAAGTCAGGACTGGGGAGATGGCTCCATGTGGGTAAAGCATTTGCCATGCAGTCGTAAAGACCTGAGTTTGAATCCCCAGAACCCACCTAAAAGTCAGGCATGGTTTGAGATGAGAGAATTCCAGTGAGACACAGGGAATTCCAGAAGCTCCGAGGCTAGCTAGTCCAACACATGAAGCTGTGAACAACAGAAAATACACCCTGTCCCAAACAAGATGGAAGGTCAGGACCCACAGAGAAGTTTATCCTCTGATCTCCACAGTAATGTCATGGCGTACATATGCATGTGCTCATACATATAAATGCATACACATGCATTTACACACACACACACACACACACACACACACAATGGAATTTAAAGTAACTAGTCAAGCTGTTCCGTCCAGGATGGAAAGAAAGGACATGAGGTGTCACATGACAACGTATTGTCTCACACACACACCCACCCACACACACACACTCCCACACACACACACTCCCACCGGAGATGAAGCTGCTACTTTATTATAGCATTGGAATGCCTCCATCAAACAGGCCCTGCATCAGTGTACAGGCAGGGCAGACACAGATCTTGGGTCACTACCACAACCTATATAGATACCAAGCACTATAGCCACTTGCAGGTATGTGTCATCATGCATGCAAGCTGTAAACACTAAAGACAGAGAGTGCTTTGGACCCTCACCTCTATTCCACAAATACCCAAGTCAGCTTCCTGCCAAAGTCGTCCAGGTTACCCTGACTCTGGGCAGAAAGGACTGTGTAGACGATGCAAAATGACTTTGCTGGTAGGACAGCCTGGGAGAACCTCTCTAACCTGCTTCACCCCTATTGGCTGTGCCTGCCTAGCCCCCACAGCTCACCTTTACTCCATGTAGGGCCTCCTCACTAATGACCTGAAACTTTGCAACAGACTGCTCTGAGACCCTCCTCTCCCAGGTCTCCAATAGTCATGAAATAATAAGTATTCACATGTCCACTCTGCTAGGAGCTCAGGACACAACAGAAAAACCAGAATTGTCCTTTACGGAGCTGACTGTTTAGCCAAGGAAAAATGACCATCAATGGGAGTGGTGGGGCCAATAAGACCAGGGAGAAAAAAAATAAGTCATGTAAGGGAAAGACTTAGACTATCAGAAACTTGGAACATGTATGTCTGACCAAGGACCTGATCTAAAATATATAAAGAGCTCTCACAGTTCAATAATAAGGAGGTACAGAGTCCAATTTTTTAAAGACCTGCAGACTTTTTTTGTAAAAGCAAACTGAAACTAAACAAGAAGGCTGCAGCTCATGCCACATATGCAAAGCCCATGAGCAACCCGCAGCAATGGAAGATTTAAGAAATGTAATTGAGTAAACATTTGAACACGTGCTTCTCCAAAGAAGACTTGGAGATGGCAGCATGTGGGCACCTGGAAGAGTACTCTGCATCTGGAAGAGTACTCTGCGTTATTATCCATGAGGGAAATGCAAATCAAAACCACCCAGAGGTACAACTACACACTAGAATGTTTAAAATGAAAAAGCCAGATGGAGACTGTGCTGGGAGCTGTGGAAGGGCTGGAATCCCACCCCACTTCTGGAGGGAATGGGCAGAGCTTCAGCCGTTGCACACCCAACACAAGGCTAAAGTGAAAAATAGCCACCACATCAAGTGCTGGTGAAGATGCGGAGAAATGGGTTGGCTCAATATATTAGCTCACTTCGTATCTCATCAACATAAGGAGTCCCAGAGCTAGGGTCTCTTGTGAAGAGAGATGTTTGGTTGGGGAAGCTAGTACACACACTTTAAAACTCCAGCACTCAGGAGGCAGAAGCAAGTAGATCTCTGTGAGTCAACAAGGTAGATTTCAGGCCAAGCTAGACAAGAGAGTGAGACCAATGACTCTCTTCTCACACAGGATACACAGACGTACATAATGTCAGTTCCTAGAACCCCTGTATTCCTGAGGGCAGGTGGCTAACACAAGCCAAGTGAGAACCTTGCTGTGAAGCAAGCATGCCAGTGGAACATGCCTCCGCAGCCTGAGACCTCATTGGGTCCCAAACCTCCACCAGCCCCTCTCCCAGGGCCAGCGGCAGTGTTCTGCCAAGAGTGGATGCTGCGGAATCCCAGTCCACGGGGCTTGTGTGGCAGTCTGTGAGGATGGCAGATCCCCAGAAGAGAGTGCCCTGGAGTGCCATAACATGCAAAGGTTTATTTGCTGGGGAGAGGACAGAGTCCGATGGAAAGAGTGGCGGTGCAAGGGCCATACATGTGACTCCGCAGCGGCCGGCTTTCCTAGCATAGGAGAAGATAGGGACAGAAAAGCAGCAGAGGAAAGACTCTTAGGCTCGCTCAGAAGTAGCCTCCAGTGCATCCCTGGCTGGCTGATGACTGCCATCATACTACTGGCACTTCATATTTGGACTCTACAACAATGGATCAACCAAACATGAATCAAAAAGATAGAGGGGCCGGGCGGTGGTGGCACACGCCTTTAATCCTAGCACTTGGGAGGCAGAGGCAGGCGGATTTCTTAGTTCGAGGCCAGCCTGGTCTACAAAGCGAGTTCCAGGACAGCCAGGGCTATACAGAGAAACCCTGTCTCGAAAAACCAAAAAAAAAAAAAAAGATAGAGGGCTGGTGAGATGGCTCAGCGGTTAAGAGCACTGGCTGCTCTTCCAGAGGTCCCTAGTTCAATTCCCAGTAACCACATGGTGACTCAAAACCATCTGTAATGGGATCTGATGCCCTCTTCTGGTGTGTCTGAAGACAGCTACACTGTACTCATATAAATGAAATAAATAAGTCTTTAAAAAAAAAAAGATTCAGAGAGAGCTGAAGAGACAGCTTGGTGGATAAAGTGCTCACTGAGTTCAAATCCCCAACTCACTTGCAAAAGTGAGTTGTGGCTGTACACAGCTGTAACTCCAGACTGGGGTGGAGGACAGAGATACAAGGATCCCAGGGCTTCCAGGGCCAGCCAATCTAGTTGAAACAGTGAGTTCCAGGGTCAGTGGCAGATCCTCTCAAAAAATAAAGTAGGAGACCCAGTGTGGTGGTGCACACCATTAATCCCAGCACTCAGAAGGCAGAGGCAGGTGGGTATCTGTGAGTTTGAAGTCAGCCTGGTCTACAGAGTGAGTTTCAGACCAGCCAGAGCTACACAGTAAGACCCCGTCTCAAAAAGAAAAAAGATCCACGTTTGGTAGTACACACCTTTAATCACACCACTTGAGAGGCAGAAGCTCTGTGGTTGAGGCCAGCCTGGTCTACAGAGCAATTTTCAGGACAGCCAGGGTGTCTTGTCTTAACAAGCTGTGAACGGGAGCTGAGACTTCTACATCTTTATCTGAAGGCTGCTAGTGGAAGACATCTTTCCAGGCATCTAGGGTGAGGGTCTTAAACCCATGCCCACAGTGACACACCTACTCCAACAAGGCCATACCTCCTAATAGTGCCACTCCCTGGGCCAATCATGTACAAACCACCACATTCCACTTCCTAGTTCCTATAGGTTTGTTCAAACACATGAGTCTATGGGAACCATATCTAGCCATAGCATAATAAAAAAGTACATTTAGTCCAACTTCTAAGTCCTTATAGTCTATAGCAATCTCAACAATGTTAAAAGTTCAAAATCCAAAGTCTCTTCTGAGATTCATCCAATCACTTAACTGTAATCCCCAAATCAAGACAGGAAACCAGCTGGGCAAGCTCCAAACTCTCCATCTCCCTGTCTGATGGCAAAGCAGTCTTCAGATCTCCAACTCCTTTTTCATCTTTGTTGACTGCAACAAACTTCTTTTCCTGGGCTAATTCCACTAATTAACTGCATTCCTCAGCAGATATCCTATGACTCTGGCATCTCAAAAATCTTGGGGTCTCCAAGGCAACTTCAGTGTTACAGTTTCTTGTTTCAATGTCAGGGATCCACACATAATCTTCTTGACTCCTCCAAAGGGAGGAGCCATCACTTCTCCAGCTCTGCCCTCTGGAGCACTCTAAGCTCAGGTTGATCCACTCCACTGCCGCTGCAGTTCCTGGTGATCAGCCCATGGGACTGGCATCTCCAATACACTAGGGTCTTCTGCTGTAACTAGGCTTCACCAAGACTCTCACAGGCTCTTTTCAGGGTGCCAAGCCTCAATTCCTTTGCATGACCCCTTCAGTTCTGGGCCATCAACTACAACTGAGGCTGCACCTTCACCAATGGCCTTCCATGGCCTCTCACAGTGCTGAGCCTCAGCTGCTCTTCACGACCCCTTCATGCCTTCAAAACCAGTGCCACCTGGGTGACTCTAACACAGTACCAAGCCCAGCTGCTGCGGGAGGTACAACCTTGGCTATCTCCGGACCACAGCTTCTCTGTGTTCTCAGAAAACACTTCCCAGGAGATTTCACCTCAGTGATGCTGGGTCTCTTTTTAATCACCGCTAATTTCTTAGCTCCAGCTAACCAGAATCAACTGTCCCAGTAGTCTCTTCAATTTTTCACTCTAAATCCAGAGACACACGGCCGAAGCTGCTGAGTTCTGCTGCTTTCAGGAGCTGGAACACGGCCCCTTGTTTTTATTACTAACTTCCTCATTTCCAACTCCTTCACTGCCTAAGTTTGACTGTCCTGGATCTTGCTCTGTAGACTGACCTTAAACTCAGAGATCTGCAAGCCTGTCTCCTGGGATTGAAGGTGTATACCACCATGCCTGGATGTAAACTCGGCTGGGTAGGATCTTGCCCCAAAGTCCTACTCCCCTAATCTGTAATCTAGAACACAGGATTCAGCTCCATTTCACTTCCTGGTGCACCTTTAATACTCAAACCACATATATATTATATTTTTCCTTTCTAAGCTTGCTACACTTGTTCTAAATGCTCTTCATGAGACTTAACCAGAGAACAGAGTCTCTGCTGGACCTGAGACTTCCTTTGTCAATGCAATTAATATAACTCTCTTTACTTTAGCTTCAGGTAGACTCTTCAGACAAGGGCAAAAAGCAGCCACATTCTTCATCAAAATACCACAAAAACAGTCTCTGTGCCACATAATGAAATTCTTCTCCTCTGAAACCTCTTAGGCCAGATCTGCACAGTCCAAATCACTCATAGCAACAAAGTTTTCCATAATCCTGCTAGGATAGCCCATTAAGTCCCATTTAAAGTATTCCATTGCTTTCCAAATCCAAAGTCCTAAACTCCACATTCTTCCAAATAAAAGCATGGTCAGACCTATCACAGCAATATCCCAGTCCTAGTACCAACCTCTGTCTTAGTGTTTTACTGCTGTGAACGGACACCATGACCAAGGTAAGTCTTATAAAGGACAACATTTAATTGGGGCTGGCTTCCAGATTCAGAGTTTCAGTCCATTATCATCAAGGTGGGAGCATGGCAGCACCCAGGCCAGCATGGTACAGTCAGAGCTTAGAGTTCTACATCTTTATCTGAAGGCTGCTAGTGGAAGACTGACCTCCTGGTATCTAGAGTGAGGGTCTTAAGCCCATGCCCACAGTGGCACACCTACTCCAGAAGGCCACACCTCCTAATAGTGCCACTCTCTAGGCCAACCATATGCAACCCATCACACAGGGCTACATGGAAAAACCCTGTTTCAAAATAACAAAGAAAAAATATAAAAGAAAGAAAACCCCTCCAACAACAGTAATAGTAAGGCAGAGAGGGCAGCGTGATGAGTCACTGGGTAGGGATGCTAGCTGCATCTGACAGCCTCAGGCCATCCTGAACTCCACATGATGGAAGAAGAGAATGAACTCCTGACAGTTGCCCTGACCTCCATAGACCTGCCATCCCTGGCCACAAAATAAATAAATGTAAAACATGTTCTAAATTTAATTTTTATTTCACTTGCATTGGTGTTTAGCCTGTGTATATATGTCTGTATGGAGATGTAGGATCCCTTAGAACTGGAGTTACAGACAGCTGTAATCTGCCATGTGGGTTCTGGGACCTCCTGACTTCACAGCCAATGCTTCTTAAACTGCTGAGCCATCTTTCTAGCCCCAACAGTTTTTTTTTTTTATATGAGGTGCAGAGTGATAAAGACATTTGACAGTGACCTCTGGCCTCCATTTGTGTGTGCGCAGGCAAGGCCACCTGCTCATGCTTGCCTACACTACAAGAACTGGGCTTTCCCCTTTACTCTCTGATTAACACAACTCTTACACAACCTCTGCACATAACAGGAGCTGGGCCTGGTGCTTCCCACCTGCTGCTCCTCCTGGTGCTTCCCACCTGCTGCTCCTCCCGGTGCTTCCCACCTGCTGCTCCAGCCGCTCAGGAGGCTGAGATCAAAGGATCCTTTGAGTCCAGGAGTTTGATCCCAGCCTGGGAGACACAATGGAACCCTACCTGAAGGCAAATAAACATAGCCTTGCATTAAGTAACCTAGCAGCAATTTTAAGTATACAGAAAGCACTTGGGGTGTGGCTCAGAGGTAGAGTGCTTGTCTAGCGTGTGCAAGGTCTTGGGTTCCCTCCCAGCACTGTCAGAAGAATTAATAAAGCAGAAATGGGAGAGCAGCAAAGGTCATGTGTACAGATGTTCAGCTGTGTTCATAGGGATTTAAGCATCGATGCATCTTGGTATCAGTGGGCGTTAAGACATAACTTAAGCTGGGCAGTGGTGGCGCATGCCTTTCATCCCAGCACTTGGGAGGCAGAGGCAGGCGGATCTCCGAGTTAAAGGCCAGCCTGGTCTACAGAGTGAGTTCCAGGATAGCAAGGCTATACAGAGAAACCCTGTCTCAAAAAAAAAAAAAAAGAAAGAAATAACTTAAATCCCACCACAGCAGGGGTTGAGGAATATCTGGGAGACATGATCCCTCTGGGTCACTCAGATAATGACAATATGGGTACCTGGAACCCCTTCCTCCCCTGAGTGACAGATTTCCACACCCATTGCTCCTGCGGAGCCTACGCTTGCCTCAGAGGGTCTCCATGTCCCCAAACTTCTATGGTTCAAATCTAGAAATGTCTCCCAAAGGCTTATTGTTAACTCTTGAGCCTCAAACAGAGGCGTCACTTGGTTCATGAGACCTGTGGATAGAGTGGTCCATGAGTGTGTCCATAATGTGACAGGCTTCTGGGACTTGATATTGGTCATGAGATGTAGCTGAAAGGTCTCGGTCTTTGAGGTGTGTTCTTTAGAACCACATCTTGTCCCTGGCCTCTCTCTCTCTCTGTGTGTGTCTCCCTTTCTTCCCTGTCTCTCTCTCACCCAATCCTTCTTTGTCACCACGAGGTAGCACCCTCACTCCACCATGCCCTCTCTATCAGGACATTCTGCCTCATTACAGGCCCCCAAACATCGAAGCCAAGTACCCATGGGCTGAGACTTCTGAATCCACAGCCAAACTAAAAATGCCCTCTTTTCAGTTGGCTTCCTTGGGCATTTGGTCATCCCAACAGAGAGCTCAGTGGTATGCCATCCTTCACAGGGCAGCCAAGGGGGATTGGTCAAGTGTGTTTTCCATCTGAAACAGTTCCATAGTCTGCCATCACACTCAATAAAAGCCACCACCCCACAGTAGGAGACCTCAAGGCCTTTGGCCCACTGACCTCATTTATCTCTCACCTACTGGCAGTGTCTGCCTCATTCCTAAACACAGCAGGTGTCCAGTGAGTAGTGAACCAGGGGCTGCTGTAGCCAGACTCCTTCCTCCCTGTGTTAGTCAGGGTTCTCTAGAGTCACAGAACTTACGAATAGTCTCCAAATAGTAAGGAAATGGTCAGCTGTGAATAGGAAGTCCAGGGATCTCGTAGTTGCTCAGTTCCATGAGGCTAGTTCTTTAAAGCTGGTCTTCTATCCAGGTAGATTCCAACAGATGTGCTAGCAAGTAAATGCAAGCAGGCGAAGAAGAGCGAATCTTCCTTCTTCCCATGTCCTTATGTAGGTCTCTAGCAGAAGGTGTGACCCAGATTAAAGGTGTGTACCACCACGCCTGGAGCTGGAATTTGTTTTGTCGCAGGCTGACCTTGAACTCAGAGACCTCCTTGCCTTAGTCTCCTGGAATTAAAGGCCTGTACTACTTTGCCTGGGCCTAAGCTTTTCATGGCCACTATGCCTCAAGACCTCCATGCCTAGATCAGAAACTTGTATCTCCCAGCCTCAAGATCTGGATCATAGGTGAGCCCTCCAACTCTGGAGTGTAGTTCATTCCAGATATAATCAAGTTGACAACCAGGAATAGCCGTTACACTCCCCTTGCACTGTGCTGGGGGTTGGGGGAGGCCCAGAAATGAGTCAGATGCCTTCCTGCCCTCCAGGGGCTCATTCTTCATTCACACCCATCAGTGGACCATCACAAGTCTGTGCAAGACTGCCTTAAAAAGTGGCCACACACAGGGCGGCTGGTGAGTGATGGAAACCTACTCCATATGGATTGGGAAGAGAGATCAGGGTGCCTGCATGACCTGGTTGCTGTGAGCCTCAGTCCTTAGCTCTTTTTGTGTCCTGTGGTAATTGGAATATGCTTGGCCCAGAGAGTAGCACTTTTAGGAGGCGTGGCCCTGTTGGAGTAGGTATGGCCTTGTTGGAAGAGGTGTGTCACTGTGGGCTTGGGCTTTAAGACCCTCGACCTAGCTGCCTAGAAGCCAGTATTCTCCTGTCTGCCTTCAGATGAAGATGTAGAACTCTCAGCAGCTCCTGCACCATGCCTGCCTGGATGCTGCCATGCTCCCTCCTTGATGAAAATGAACTGAATCTCTGAACCTGTAAGCCAGCCCCAATTAAATGTTGTCCTTATAAGAGTTGCCTTGGTCATGGTGTCTGTTCACAGTAGTTAAAACCCTAACTAAGACTTGGCCAGAGATCTCAGAGCTGGCCCCTACATCCTCCCCACCCCTCCCCCACATCCCTTTTTCTCAACAGGTCTCTCGTGTAGTCCCCATTGTCATTAAACCTACTGTGTTGCCCAAGATGATCTTGAACTCCTGATCTTCTTGCCTCCTCTTCCTGAGCTCTGTGATTACAAGCATGTGCCACCACAGCAGCTCTGGGATCTTTTATAAGAACATTGATCCCAGTGGTGAAGGCTCCACCTTCAACACCAAACACTTTCCACAGGCTCCCATCCTAATATCACCCACTGAGAGCCAAGACTTCAACACGTGAGTTGAGGGTGAGGGATACAGACATGTATTGTTGTTCTGCATTGACCTGGGAAAAAGAGTCTAGTCACCTCATCACTGAAAGGGGTGCTTTGGGACTTGTTTCGCACTCCCCACACAGGGAAGCATCTTGGTATATGCCTCAGAAAAAGGAACCCAGACCCTGGTCAGGGACAGATCCTTTACACGCATGCATGAACACAGGCAGACTTGGTGTCCTCCCTGTACATCCCGAAGCCTCTTAGGCTCACTCTATTACAGTCTCGTTCACTGGCTTCTCACCTTCCTGCAGCTCTGAGGACCTAACATGCCCATCACCATGTGCTATTTGAGCTCACTAGGAGGCTGGCTCTGGAAACTAGCTGTCATCCCATCCTATTTCAGATTCAAGCTAGAGTCCTCCAAAGCCCTTCGTCTGGGGACAGGCACCCCTCTGCCTGTTACAGGAAGAATGGAACAACTTGGACATAAACCATTCCAACAAGAGTTACTGTTGCTTATCCCACTGTACAAAGATGCCTGTAGTGGGAAAGGGAGGTTGGAGGCTCAGCCATAAAGAGAACAGCTAGTGGGGAATGCCAGCTGACTGCCTCAACTCCCCCAGTCAGTTTCTGCTGGATGTCGAGAGGGCCCACTGTGATGACATCATCTTTCACTTGGAATCCTCACCTGATGGGGTCCTCCACCCTCTCCAGGGCTCTGTGGGAAACCCAAGCTGGATGCTTAAAGGGCTTTCTTAGTTGGTTTCCGCTGGCTGTTTTCAGTGCCTGGTTTGATAATGTTTTACTTTCTATCTACATATCTATCATCTATCTCCTATCTATCATTTACCTGTCTATTTATCTACCATCTATCCATCATCCATCCATTTACCTATATGTCATCTATCTCTCTATTTGTCATCTATCATCTAATATTTATCTATCTACTTACCTATTCATCATCTCTCATCTATATCTATCTACCTACCTATCTATCTACCATCGATCTCTCTATTCATCATCTATCATCTACTTATCATTTATATATCTACTACCTATCTATGTAGCATCTATTCATCTATCTATCTATCTATCTATCATTCCTACTTACATACCTCTTACTATTCAGTCTTTTATTTGAGCTTGCTATCTACGTAATAAACCCACTTATTCTAAACCAAAAGCAAATATCATTCTCCAGAAAGCACAGAACAGAGCCATGAAGATGCTCTCCGGGAAAGTGGTTTAGGAAGCTGGGGCAGGCTAGCCTTGTGACAGCTGCCCCCAGATCCAGCAGCACATTTAACAGATGGGGAGACGAAGACTTGGGGCTCAGGGCCAAGCAGCACACATGTCCTTAGGCAGCTCTCACCACCCTGGTTTTGAACACAGTATCCCCATCTCCAGAGACCCAGTGATCAACCTCTCGATGCGACGTTCCCACATTACCCACATGTCTGTCCCCTGCTTCTCCTTTTACTCTGGACATTAACAATTAAAAAGATTTTATTTAGCATTTTCATGAAGTCGGACCAAGATATCTTGTCTCACATCTGGTCCAGTCAGAGCATAAACAGCATCACTGACAACTGCAGGGTCAGGCCAAGAGGAGGCCAGGGCTTGGCTTGTTTCAGTCTTGGAGCTTGCTGGAGAACACCTCCGTTCTGTCTAGGGCTGGGCCCCGGTTCACAGACGAGTAGGAAGGTTCAGAAGTCCCCAGGGTCTTAGGGACGGCCTCCTGGATGATCTGCGAGTCGTGTGTCGTTTCCCCATCAGAACTTCCCGTGTCACTGACACACACAGAGAGCAAGCCAGGATTAGAGGAGCAGAGCAGACCTAGACTCCTCCAATTGCTCAGGGCTCTAACTTAGACATTACATTGCCTTCCAGGACATAATCTCAACAAGCCAGTATTTTTGGAGCCCTTGTCATATGCCAGACCTTAGGAATAAGAGAAGGGTCACCCTTCTTGAACTTATGTAGAAAGTGTCACATCTTTGAGCTGGAGATTGGAGGCCATTGTTCCAAGTCCTCAAAGTGCCCTGATCATCAGGGGAGACAGATCAAAATCAAGAATGATCACACAGAGAGGACAAGTCCAGATGGAAGGCTTCCTGGAGGAGTGGACAGATACTCTGATCCTGAAAGAGGCTCATGGGCAGAGAGAGGCTCATGGGATGAAATAGGAAGACTCTGCCCTGAATATTACTGTTGCCTCTATTTTTTCATATGGGGAAACTGAGACCCTAGATGCTTTGCTAAGGTCACACAACTCCATCAGAGGTAAAGCTTGTCTCCTTTGTGGGGTGTTGGGATTGGATCCAGAGCCGCCTGCGTACCAGGCAAGTGCCATACCACTGAGCCACACTCCCAGCCCAAGAACTGAGATCTGAATGGGCCTGCTGCCCACAAACTGGGATGTGCTTGAGTCCTTCCCTCTCCTGGGCCCCTCGCTTGCCAGCTGAAGGACATGACCCTGAGACAGGAAGGCTCTGCCTGCTCTCACAGCACCATGGCAGGCTGCCCCTTGTCTTCCCTCCTTGTACTGTCTCAGAGGACCCGGATGCTAAGCCTTTGGGGGGGGGGGGGGCGTATCACCAGGCTCCGCCCCTCCCGGCTGTCGAACTCACACAAAGCTGAGGATGATGGCTCCAGCGAAACCCACGAGCAGGAAGAAGGGCAGGGAGCCCAGAATGGACGTGATGACAATCATGCCTCCGCTCCGCCGGCCGGGCCACGTGTCGATGGCCGAGTAGGGGGTGGCTGCAGAGGACCACAGCCCACTTCATCGCAGAAAATGCCCCACCCTGGCTCTTCTCCCAGGGACAGGCAAGGAAGCCTCCTGCCTTGACTGCCTGGAACCCAGGATGACCTAGGAACCCTGGGCCAGTAATTGTTCTTCCCAGGCTTTAACCCAGTGATCCCTCCGATTCTCATCCCTTCCCATAGGCTGAGTCTTTCTGGTGTCTTCCCCTTTTAGCACAAGGTTAGTTATATGTCACTTCTGGTGACATGGATGGCATATTTTGTCTAAACAAAATAAAGCTGAGCAAACAGCTCAGAGGGGATGTGGCTCTCCATCTTTCTGGTCATTGTCACCCTTGGAAAAGTGAGCAAGTGCCTTGTGACACTGTCTATACTGAGTTCAACTCCACTCTGGTACCCCAGGTCTAAGCAGTCCCACATGCACACTGTCCCCAGAGGCCAACCCTTTAGGACCAGGTCCAGGAGTGCTGGGCCTACTGCTGCCATTAGGGTTCCTAGAGGAATCCCACCAAGCTAGCCAGGCGTGGAGATGGAGGTGCCCGCTCTGTGAGGGATAGAGGCCAGGCTTAGAGCCAGGACTCAGCACCAAGGATCTCACCCTCCAGCACACACTTACGCCGGTTGGTCCGGATGGGATCTGACCATAGTGTCTGGTCCTGCACCAAGCCTGTGGACATGTTGACCAGGACATATTTGAATCTGGAAGAAGATGGAGTAAGGGTGGCTTTCACCTAACCTGTATACTCAGCCACAGGAAACAGGAGTGTGGAGGATCATGGGGAAGGCTTCCAGGAAACAGCCACTAGGTGAGGTCAGGACAACAGAAGGATGCTGGACTTGACCACATATCCCCTGGATCCTTCTCCAGCTTGGTAGCATCTGCTCTGGGAAGCCTTCATGGTTGGGGCTGTTGCTCAGCCTTCCTCTGGGAGCACCCCCTTTTTATCTTATGCACTTGTAGCACCCCTGCTGGGTGTTAATCCACACATCCTCCTGGCAGCTGTGGTCCTTGGGGTCACAAAGAGAATTAGAAAACCAGCCCAACAGCTTCCATCACCAGCACCAATCCCCTTGGATCAGGGCTATGTTTTAGGTGCCAGAATCCCCAAACAAGCTAATCAGAAGAGGAGGCCAGAGAGACAATAAGCTCTGTAGCCCACTTAAGTCCCAGTTTAGACAGTGGACTGGATAGCCTGAGGACCAATTCATCTACGGCCTGTAGTTTAGTGACCCTTAACATTAAAGCCCCCTCAGGGAGCTGCGGCTGTAGCTCAGTGGAAGGGCACATGTTCAGCATGCGGGAAGCCATAGCAGCACATACAGCCCTGATCCAGGCAGCACAGGGTATCAAGCCTAGCCTGGGTTACATGAAAGCAAAAGAGGGGTGGGGAGGAGAAAGGCAGGGAGGGAGGGAGAGAGGGAGGAAGGAAGGAAAGAGGAAAGGGAAGACAGGATGGATTTCAAACTGTTTGCAGAGCAAGGTACCAAGCAGGGCCCTCTTGGGTCTCTCTGGGCACCTGCTGCAAACCAGGAAGCCCACCCTCCCTGACACCTGATCCCTGAGCTCTGAGAAGTGTGGCTTCCCCCATTTTGTCCCCCTTTTGAGTCTTCCCTCCTCCCACTGACACTGACACCCACCTGTACTCAGTGGCTGCTGTCAGGGGTGGGTTGCACAGACCCTGGAAGTTGGGGTCCCAAAAACAGGTCCCGTTGTTGCCCACCCTGACTAGGTATGCGTTCAGGATCTCTGAGGCCTGAGTCACATCTCCAACAGCATCCAGGCTGGGCAGGTCACCACAAGGGGTCAGGTCAAAGGCCGCAGCTTTATAGGGGCCTGACCTCCCACCCTGGGTTTGCCGGAAGGTGGTACTCAGTGGAGTGCCAGTGCTGTCCTGTACAGACACATTCCTGGAGATGGCTGCAGAGACGATGCAGGAAGTCAAGAGCCCGGCCACTCCAACCCAGCAGCAAGCACTCAGTCAGCCACCAAACACCCCTGAGTCCAAATCTGTCCAGGCTGGTGCTGGGCACTAGGATGACTGGCACGAGCTCAGCGGTAACAGTGCAGCTGGCCCCGGAGCACCCCACTGTGAGGTACTGGATCCATCTCTCACTCAGTCTGTCTTCCTGTGTAACCTCCAGCTCAACAAACCTCTGCTACCTGTAGCTGGCAGCCCTGGATTCTTTCCTCTACAAAATGGGAATGGCTGGGATAATGTTAGGGTGAGTGTGGTCAGACCCATAATGGGCCTCACGTTTTCTCTTTATTTCCTGGGTGACCTTGGACCAACCACTTGACATCTCTGACCCCTGGACTTCCGTGAAATAGAAAATACTCCAGGGTATCCACAGATTGGGTGCATGTAGGCAGTAACAGAGGCCTGCTGTCAGGATAGGATGCTGGAAACATTAAGAGGCTGTTACTGGGTAGCTGGTCCCCAAACCCCGGAGCTTGCATCAAAGGGGTGTGGTTTGGGTCGCAGAGAGCAATCCTGAGAAAAACCCTAAAACGACCAAGGCTCAAAGGCCATAGTGAGATCAGAATGTAGCTGTCAGAGCCCCAGAGAGGGGACCCTGCCCCTGTCTTCAACCCCTACTCTACCATAATGCCCTGCATGCTGCTCGCAGACAGTGGCTCTAAAGTGGGCAAGGCAGCTGGTACTATGCAGGCACCCGGAAACTGGTGTGGCTCCCTCCCACCAACCTGGTAAGGGCAGGTCTGGGGCCACGGCCACAGCGGTGTCAGTGTGTGTGTGAGCAGTGATGAGCAAGGACATCCTGGACCTTCACAGGCATGCAAAATCCCACCCCACCCCCACCTCCTATCTCCTCCCTGTAGACTGTCAAGGGTGCTTTTGGAGGGAAGTGGGTTCCTTACCTGAGTCGACCATAGCATAGAGGTAAACCTCGTAAGAGCCGCTGAGTGGCTCTGAGCCATCGAACATGCACAGGGGCTTCTCCAAGGCCACGGTGGTGAGGGTAGGGTTGTTGGTGGCAAAGGTCACACTGGCCAGTTGGGGCTGGAGGTTCACAGCTGGGGAAGGCAACGAGGGTAGCAGCTGACCTCTGGTCACAGAAGAAATTGAGCACTTCTGCAGGTCCAACACTGGGTTTGGTCCTCCCAATGGACCATCCCGTGACGTGAACTTCTCTCAGAGATAATCACTGCCCCTGTGCCTACCTTCCTGGTCATCCTGGGCAAACACATCCCTACCTGACCCCAGTCAGACAGCTGCTACCCTCTAACTGTCTCCATAAGTTCTCTCTGCCCCCATGGGCTCTTCCTCCTCCACCCCCAGACTCTTTACTTGAACTGTCTACCCTAACAAGCAAACCTCATCCAGTTTCCTCTCTCGGGCCCTTTGCGGCTCCCCACTGGCCTCTCACATAGTCTCATCTCTCAGGAAAGACCGTGAGGTCCCGAAGTTCGTGGCTTTTCCTTCTCTGCTTTCAGCTTCAACCCTTGCAGGTCCCTCCTCACTCACTACCTGCCCCAGCCACAAGGATTAACAAGTCAATCCTTCCCACTCCAGGAACTTGCCACTCTACCTCCCCCAGTCCAGGGGTCACCACGGGTTTGGGTGGGTCTGCTCTCTGCAACCCCTGTGTGGTGTTCTCTGACAACACCTATCACAGGATTGAGGCCAGCCCAGGGGTGGGCGTTGAGATTCCCATCAGTTTCTATTACTACAGCTGCTAACTTCTGTGCCCCTAGTGTAGGTCCCCTAAATGAGGTTCCCAGTGCCACTCCGAGTCTCCACTCCCCTCAGGCCTCCCTGGACACGCCCCGGTGTTCTCTTCCCCGGCTTACTCCAGCCACACCGCAAGCATCCGAGGGCCAGCAGGGACCAGAGCAGGAGCATCGCCCGAGTTGAGCCTTCGCGACTCACTCTGCCTGTGAACTTGCACCTGGCCCCAGCAGTCACCGGTCACCAGCAAGGGCATGCCCCGCCCATCTCAAGCAGACCAATCCGAAGCCTCTCCTTGATATATTTGCATACAGTCCTGTCCTGGGTTCCTCCCACCAGTGCTATGCTAAGGACCAGCAACTAAAGCTCTGGTCCTTCTCTGGGTTGTCTACAAAGCTCCGAAGGTGGGCTGAAACTGAGCTGAGGCTTTCACAGTGTTGTCGGAGCCAACCCAAATTTTGGAACCTCAATTTCTATACTGTAGAGATGCCAATTCCCACAAGCATCTTTGGGACCTCAATTTCTATACCGTAGAGATGCTAATTCTCACAAGCATGAGCCCATACTACGTGCCAGATACTGATAAAATTAACAGTCATGGAAAAATGAAGTCCTGGATGATGGCTATTTCTGTTCACAGGCCGTGCAAGACAGGGAGGCAGGGAAGGGGCAGGACCCTCCTCCTGAGAGGCAGCGAACAAAAGTGAAGGTGCGCTGGAGTGCAACCCAGTGGTCATGCTTGCTTGGTCCGAGTAAGACCCTGGGTCCCCTCAGCAAAACTGAAAGGGAGGGACAGAATGGAAGGAAGCCTGCTCCTTTGTGCTGCATCTCTTCAGCTGATGGCTCCTTCAAGCTGAACAGCTACCCAGCCGCTGCTGTCAGAACTCTTTGAAGTGGATCGCGAATGCAAACTTCACTGCTCCTATGAGAAACACAAAGCCCTAGAAATAGGGTCGATGCCCTGGATATGCTCTGGGTGAAGAGTGGAGGGTTATGTGTCCCTAGTCAGTAGTGGGAACAACAAACAAGACTTTCCATGAAGCAAGGTGTCTTGACCCACAGCAGAACATCCTGCTGTTGAGTAAGGAGCATTCCTGTTATGACCAACGAGAAGGGGGGTGGGGAATTGTGTGTTCACAGATACCTGTGGAAAGATGTCAATCTGAATGTTCTTGGCTTGATTACTGAGAGAGAGAGAGAGAGAATATTTTTAGATTGACAGATACTCCAGTGCTTCTGCTGCTGGACCAAAAGATCTAGCAAAAAATGTGCCAACTTTTGATCTCTCTAAAGAAGATGATGCCTGTGAACACGTTGTCAGGAAGCCCTTAAATGCACCCGAGACTCTGCGTCCTGCCACTCCGTGTGTCCTGCAACACAAACGCCGACGTATTGCGCTGAAGAAACGACACTCTAAAGAAAACAAGGGGGAGTCTGCAGACTGTGGAATGTGCCAAGAGAATGAAGGAAGCCACAGGAAAAAAACCGCCAGGAACGGATTACCAAAAGATGTAGGCCGTCCTCACTGAGAGCATCTGCTACTAAGTCTCAGCCCAGTCAAATATAAGTCTTTAAGAGTAACAGATAAATGATCAGACCTTGAAAAACCGGAAAGGAAAATGATGGGATCCTCACCCAAATTAACCGGTTCCTTCCAGTGTCAGGAATCTGTGCACCTCTCCAAATGCATCTGAAATCAATTTTATATGTAAGACACAGGAATGAATAGACATGGGCGAGGGACCAGTAAATCAGTAAAGTGGGGAATGGATACTATAATCTTCTGTGTGAAAACTGGATCTGGGTGAATTTGCAACCAGCTGTCTCAGGCTCTTCTCAGAGAAGACCCTAAGAACACAAGTCCTGAGACAGAGTCCAGGATTTTCCCTGGAAGTTGTTGTTAGTGGAGATGGGAGAGTATCTAGAGTATCTGTGGTATCCGAGCACTGAAGCTGTGCTCACTAGAGAATGGGGACGATTTGGAATACAGAAAGAACTCTATGGAGCAGACTAGAATAAGGAAGATGGGCCAGCTGGTAAAGTGCTTGCCTTGTAAGCACAGGACCTGAGTTCAAATCTCCAGCACCCACGTAAAAAGCCAGACACAGTGGCATACCTAGAATCCCAGGGCTGGGGGCAGAAGGATCCCTAGGATTTTCTGACTCTTTTCTCAAAAAGTATGGTATAAAGAGGAAGACACCTGATATTGCAACCAGCTGTCAGATATTGCCTGCACATGCAAACACACATGTACATGCTTAAAAAACACACAGAAATAAATAAGCAAAATGATGGTATTTTTGTTTTTGATTTTTACTTTTTCTGGCTACTTAAAGAGCCTTGCTTTATCACTCCTACCCTCCAACACTCACCCCTGCAAAGAGCAGAGTTCAAATGCTTTCATTCTGAAACCCACTTCCTGACAAAGATGCCTTGGCCCCTTGGGGAGGCGCTAACTCCAGCCTGGGAAGGTTGAGGCAGGAGGAGCTAGGCTTTTGCAATCAATTAAAGAATGCTGAACACATGTCAAAGTAGCCAGTCTAGACCGGCTGGAAGAGGTGCCCATCACCCAATCTGGGGAACTTTGAGCACAAAATAAACAAAGGTGGTAATATTTTACATTTAGCCCATTTGATAAAATACAAGTCTGTGAGTCAATAATGATTCCTGTACAGAGATGTAGAGATACTAGCTTAATGCAGTGGCCTAGCTGGGCGTCACCAGACAGAGAGACTTCATGTGCTTCCTGAACTCACGGCAGCAAGAACTCAAAGGCACCTACACAGTGTCTTGCCTGCAGAGTTTAACCTGGATCTACTTGGCAGGAAGCAAACAGACAGTTCCAAATCTGGGGCCTGTCTGCCAAAAAACAGACCACACTGCTTCGAAAGTATCTGTGTCCCAAAAAACAAGGACAAAGCAAGACAGAGGCTGAGAACTGAGGCTGAGGAAGACTGAGGGCTCGTAGCCCCTATACACACAATACACTTCTGGTTTATTCATCTAAAAACAAGCAGCCAAACCAGGCACCGTGCCACATGCCGGTAGTTCCAGCATGTTGAAGGAGAAATCAGGAGCTCAAGTTTAAGGCCAGCTTGAGCTGCCCGAGTCTCTAAATCCAAAGGCAGGGACTGTAGCTCAGCAGGAGAGCACTTGCCTAGCATGCACAAAGCCCCGTTTCTGCCTGGTACCACACGAATGCACACGCAGGCGCATGCACAGATGCATACACAGGGCAACACATAGTGTACACTATTATGATCACTGTAACAAGAAAAATTATCAGTATGTGATGCATATTCGATAGCAATAGTGCGTGGAACTTAAATTTCTAGGCCAGTGAATGGTTCGAGCAGTGGGTGAAGTTGGTTCTAAGCCTGATAACCCAGAGTCTGATTTCTGGGACCCACACTATGCCGCTGCCGCCGCCGCTGCTATTGCTGTATATGGGCCTGCTGTGGATGTAGATGTTCTTTTTTGTGTTTGGTTTAGTTTTATTTTTCCAGACAGGGTTTCTCTGTGTAGCCCTGGCTGTCCTAGAACTTGCTCTGTAGACCAGGCTGGCCTCGAACTCAAAATCCTCTTGCCTCTGCCTCCCAAGTGCTAGAATCAAAAGTATGTGCTATCACTGCTTGGCCAGATGCAAATATTCTAAAAAGGCCTGTGTCCTTCACTTTGACTGTAGAACTATTGGGACAATGGACCCCAAGAAACTGGAATTCCCCCAGGAATCTCATGCTGAGAGAGGACAAAGCCTATAGCCTGGGCTGACCAGAGGTGAAACTTCTCTTGAGGACAGAAGCTCCTAATTTGTCACCTTATAGAAGTGACAGCAACAGATCAATGGTGTGTGGAACCTTGACCCAGACTACTTTTTTTTTTTTTTGGTTTTTCAAGACAGGGTTTCTCTGTGTAGCCCTGACTGTCCTGGAACTCACTCTGTAGACCAGGCTGGCCTCCAACTCAGAAATCTGCCTGCCTCTGCCTCCCAAGTGCTGGGATTAAAGGAGTGCGCCACCACTGCCCAGCGACCCAGACTACTTATATCTGCATAGCGTTGGCCTTTAAACTCTAACCTTACTTTAAGAACCCTAGGATGAACCTGGGGCCACTGAATCGCTTTGTCCCTCTACCCACTGCAGTCATGTTGTAGAAATGTCATTTTATTTGCCTTTTGATATTAATTTGGCAGTTTCAAATGCCTTATGAATGACAGGTGCTTGAATCTGACTTGTTGGGGCGCAGTCTGTGTCCCCCAAATCTGGTAATAGTAAAAGGGGAGAGCTGCTTCCCACAATGCTGTGGGACCAATGTACCTCTTACTCCAAACAATAAATGTGAAGATCTCACTAAGTAACTCTCACTTGCCTAGAACTTGGGATGCAAACCAGGCAGGTCTCGAACTCAGAGGGATCCACCTGCTTCTACCTCCTGAGTGCTGGGATTAAAGGCACCAGTGACTAAAGGTATGCACTACCACGCCTAGCGTGGAAAAATAACTTTTCTTTATTCTTTTAAAGATATTCAGTTTTTATAGTGCTGGTGTGGTTATGTGAAAGACCACACATGCTTGGGGACAAGGGTGAAGTGTCGTCCCTGAGTCAGACCAGATGGAAGAGAGGATAAAGGAAGTGTAGCACTATGTCAACAGTTGTAAATGGAGAAGACTTTGCACACTGCTGTTCTTAGCAGTATTCCTGCGGGCTTGACATTTTCAATGTCAGACTGTTGTGGGGGAAGGGCTGGGCGTGTAGTTCAGAGGCAGAGCACTTGCCTAGCATGCCTGAGACTCTGGGTTCACTCCCAGCAATAAAAAAAGGGGGGGAGGAGTGATTGGGGGGGATGTTCTGCACTCTCCCTTCTCTGGGGCTCAGTTCCCCTCTGTGAGTGGGGTGGGCTCTGACCTACAGGGTAGACAGTTTACCCTGGACACCTAGAAAGTGCCCAGCGACAGACGCTCCAGAGCAGGGGTGGGGTTTTCTAAAGGAGTTTTTAGGAGCTGACATTTCTGGCTTTGTGGTTGTTTGTGCACCTGGGCTCTTCCGGGGTCCTCGGGGTTGCTCTCGCTGGTGAGAGAGAACGAGCCTGCAAGCCCCTGAATTCTCCAGGCCCCGCTGTTTCCTATGAGAAAAACAAACAGAACATCTTCTCAACAGCCCCTTTCGCCCAAATAAGGAGCGAGCTTTGGGGGAAAATGTTGAAATAATAATCCACAAAGGCCCAAGTCTGCTCAGCAAAATAAATAAAGCAAACACTCCTCGGGTCTGAAATCAGGTCTCCTCTTCAAAGCCTCCGGCTTTGGTGCTTGGCAGGGAGATTCAGGGGGAATGTTATCAGCAAGTTCACTTGGGGGTCACCAGTGCTGGTCTCAGCGGAGGAACTGACGAAAAGAGGGTCGCTAGCCAAGTGTCACTCAATGCCAGAGAACCACAAAAGACAGAAAGAACCAGCCTGGATAACCCTAGGACCCTGTCGTAGCACCGCCCGCCTCCCCTCCCCCCCCCCCAAACGCTTCAATGTAACCTTGGCTGCCCCGGAACTCCCTGTGTAACCGTGCTGGCTTTGAACTCACAGAGATTATCTTCCGCCTCCGCCTCCGCCCCCACCTCCCCCTTGACTCCTTTGCATCCTGAGTCCTGGGGTTAAAGGTGTGAGCCACCAAGCCCTGGCTTTGTTTTGTTGTTGTTTTTGTTGCTTTGTTTTGTTTTGGTTTTGTTTTTGCTAAACTTTTGGGGTTTTTTTCCCTGACAAATCCCAGGTCTCACATGACAAGCTGGTCTCAAATTCTGTTTGTAATGAAAGATGACCTTGAATTTCTGACAACTCACTTACCTAGTATCCTCGATGTTAATCTGGCAGGAGGTGAAGACCAGAGGATCACAAGTTCAGCCCAGGTTTCCCCCTTTTTAACCAGAGACTCCAAGTTGCTGGGCTTCATTCCACTCAACCTGAATTACTCACCAGGATGCAGATAACCGACTTCCTGAACCCTGGCCTCCAGAACCAGCTCGAGGTGGGCAGGAAGTTCAGTGCTCGGAAAGGTTTTAAGCCCAACTCTGTGCAGACTCATTGGAGTTCAATGTGACTAGTTGGTGGCATGAAAAATTTTGCCCAGGGACTGTTTCTCCAATAGCCATGGAGACCTGCCTCGTGGGTTTTACAAACTAGGGAGGCTGCTGTGATGTTGGGCAATGCAGACTTTCAGGGTTGGTCTCTGACCCTGGGGACATGGAGGCTGTGGGATTCTGCCCCTCTAAGACAATAAGACTGTGGGAAACAGGGATCCTCACTTTACACTAAGTGTACTAGAGACTCCGACAGAGTAGGGAATCAAAAAGGCAGAGATGGCTGGTGGGCCCATTTGGAGTGAAACTGGTATTTATATTTCTAATATGTTTCCCTTTCCCCTTGAATTCCTCACTGGCTGAGTTCTTCAGGGAGGTACAATCTTACCAGTGTCTAGCATTACCCTCTCCGCAGAGGGCCCATCTTATCGGTTCAGGACACAAAACTTGACCCAATGCATATCCCGGGGCTCAAATTCCCTTTTTCTTATCGTGGGCTCAGTTACAGAGCCCGCTGTCTTTGGCTTTGAACCTTAAGATAAACAGAGCATCTATACATGTAGTAGCCAGCTATGGAAGACATGGGCCTAGAGCTTCCTGCATGTGCTGATTCTCTGCTGAACTCTAACTGTACCTCATGTGGAGAATAGACCATAATGATTTGTTTCTTACAACCCAAGGGAAGAAACTCAAAGTCCCAGGCCTAAGATGGCCACGTGTCTTACTCTGAGTGACTACATGTGGTTCTAAACAATCTCATCTCTCTCTTGGGGCTCAATCTTCAAAATACACCCACAAACTGATAGCACAACACTTAAAAACATGTATGGGTTGGGCTGGAGAGATGGCCCAGCAGTTAAGAGCACTGACTGCTCTTCCAGAGGACCTGGGTTCAACTCCCAGCAACCACATGGCAACTCACAACTTTGTAACTTCAGTTCCAGGGAATCTGACTCCCTCACACAGACACACAAACAAACAAAACACCAGTGCACATGAAATAAAAATAAATTATAAAAACACGTATGGTGCCGGGCGGTGGTGGCGCACGCCTTTAATCCCAGCACTTGGGAGGCAGAGGCAGGAGGATTTCTGAGTTCGAGGCCAGCCTGGTCTACAAAGTGAGTTCCAGGACAGCCAGGGCTACACAGAGAAACCCTGTCTCGAAAAACCAAAAAAAAAAAAAAAAAACACGTATGGCTCTTGCAGAGGACCCAAGTTCAGTTGTCAGCCGTGAGAGAGTCGATATCTAGAGGAGGCATCACCGTTCCAAGCAGCTCCTGTAAGGAGAACTATCTTGCCAGCAGTGGGTCTTTCACATCCAAGAGCAAGAAGAACCCGTCCAGGGCAGAGACAGGGGCTTGTGACAGTGACCACCTTGTCCTGGGTTGTATGTAAGCTTATTAGTACCAGATGAGTGAATAGGTAGGTTTTTAAATCAGTACAGAAAGAATAGAAAGAAACTCTTTGCTGGAGGTGATGTCACACACCTTTAATCCCAGCACTTGGGAAGCAGACGCAGGTAGATCTCTGAGTTTGAGGCTAACCTGATCTACAGAGTGAGTTTCGGGACAACCAGGATTATACTGAGAAACTTTTGTCTCAAAAAACAACAACATAATAACAAAGAGATAAAAAAGAGAAGCTCTATGTGAGTGTCAAATTCATCTTGGGCCCACCGGCTGGCCCTGGAGCAGAAGGGAGGAGAGTTTTTAAGTGTATTTTGAGACCTCCACCAACAGGTCACCATTGATGAGTTAGTTATGGGATTCAAACAAGGGGATATCAGGATCCAGATCTGGCTGGAGGAGTCAAAGGGTGGCATTGGAACCTGCCAACTGACATAGAACTAGTGTGAGCCCAGATTGGGGGTGGGAATCGAGCGCCTACAGTTCCCCTTTGTACAGTAGAGGACCTGGATTCCAGAGGTAGGGGTCAGATGTCAGTGGTCTTCTGCTCATGCCTGTGTCCAGCTAGAGATCAGAAGCTGATTCTCAAACGAGAGGCAGTCCCTGGAGGCAGCTTCTCCTGAGCAATGACCACAGGTAGATGTGCTGATTTTAAGTATCATTTATGCGCCAGTGTATTTGCTGCCCCATCCCATGCTGGACATGGAGAACCAAGGGACATCAGATTCACTAGGGCTCTGAAGAAGCTTACATGACAAACCCGAAGGGCGTGTGGGTAGAGATCAGCAGGCTTGACTAGTGCATGGTAGGAAGGTCAGCTTTTCTGGGTTAGCAGGGCAAAACTGGTTTGCCATTGACAGGAATGAAACCTGCATCAGACGCGGCTCTGTCGTTATCTGAGAGGTCTGGAAGCCTGAGGGCCTGAAGCCCTTTCCTGACATTCTCTTCTCCCCTATCCACCATTTATCTCATCACCAGGGCCCCGCAGGCCCCTTATCCTGGACCAACCCTAGTAGGTCAGAGCCAAAAGAATGAATGAACTGATTCTCAGAGAGCATGAGCTCAGAGAGGCTGTGTGCATCCTCCAGGCCTGCACAGGTTCAAGGCAGATGGGGTTCTAGCAAGCACTGAGATGGGAAATAGACCCAGGGTCTCACCCCTAACCAAGAAGCTATGTGCAATTGATAACACCTGGCAAAAGAAAAAATTAGGTTTTTTCAATGGGTAGCACCAGGTCTACTAATCACACTTCAGGGTAGATCTCATTCATGCCAAGGAGGAGGTGGCCAACATAAAATGAACTCAGTGGTATTTTTGTAGACTTTTTGTCTTTTTGCTTTGTTTGGGCATTTATTTATTTATTTACTTACTTACTGTCTTATTGGTCTTTTGCTTGTATATTTTAGTTTCTATTTTTGTGTTTTTGTGGGGTGTTTTGTCTGTTTCTTGTTTGAGTTTCTTATCTAGTTATTTGGTTGGTTGGTTGGTTTTGTGTTTTCAAGACAGGGTTTCTCTGTGTATTTCTGGCCGTCCTGGAACTCACTGGAACTCTGTAGACCAGAGAGGCCTTGAGCTCACAGAGTTTTGCCTGCCTTGGCCTCCCAAGTACTGGGATTAAAGACATGCATTACCACCGCCAGGTTTGTTTTTTAAAGAGAAAGAGGATATAGAGTTGGGTGGGTGGGGATGTGGAGAGGAATCTAGGAGGAAGGGAAAGTGCAATCAGAATATATTGTATGAAAAAGTTTTTCAATTAAAAAAATTAAACAAGGGCTGGAGAGATGGCTCAGCGGTTAAGAGCACCGACCGCTCTTCCAAAGGTCCTGAGTTCAAATCCCAGCAACCACATGGTGGATAATGAGATCTGACTCCCTCTTCTGGAGAGTCTGAAGATAGCCATAGTATACTTACATATAATAAATAAATAAATAAATAAATCTTTAAAAAAATTAAACAAATAAAATTTTCTTTGAGATAAAAAATAGAATTGAAGATTGGATTGGAGATGTATACACACACACACACACACACATATGAATTTTTTTTAAAAGGAATTATTGCAGGTTCTGGAAGAAAGAAGCTTTCAGTAAACCCAGGAGGCAATCTGACTGTCAAATGATGCTCACCCTGACCTCACTAGGTTAAACGCCACAATGACCTCTCCTCAACTCTTGAGAACCTTACACCTGGCCCCAGACTGCAGCTTGCTTCTGTGTTCTTATCCCCGAGGCGACTTTAGAGACTCTTTTGTGCAACAGAAAGAGAAGATGGGTGGGGTGTCCCATACTGGGCACTCCAGAACTCTGTCCATCTGTGGGAACTTCCTGACTGGCTATAAGGGGCTCCCAGAAACCTCTAGGTACAATGACCCCATTGTGGTTTGAAGGGGAAACAGAGGCCTCGAGGGAAGACATCCACCCAGCTAGTAGGGCTCCTGCAGCATGGGCTCAAAACATGTGTTCTTGCATTTTCACGACCCTGGCTAACCTGAGACCCTCTCGCCACGCTCCTCAGCGCAAGTGCAGGGCAGCAGGTTGAACTAGATCCTTCCTGATGCTGTCCTGAGGAGTCGCTTCCTGCTGTCAGAACACCTGCCAGCTGTAGAATTAATTCATTTTCTATTGCATGTCCTTGTCCTCAGTCAACCTTCTATGACCTTATAAACTTAAAAGTCTTCCCAGGATGGGTAAATGACCCTGGGAAAGTTCCACACCTCCCTGTACTACAGTCCTCATTTTATTATCCCTGAAGATTTATTTATATATATAAGTACACTGTTGCTGTCTTCAGGCACACCAGAAGAGGGCGTCGGATCCCATTACAGATGGTTGTGAGCCACCATGTGGTTCCTGGGATTTGAACTCAGCACCTCCGGAAGAGTGATCAGTGCTCTTAACCGCTGAGCCATCTCTCCAGGCCCATGTCCTCATTTTAAAGTGACCATCCCTTCTCCTTTGTGATCTGCTAGATTGATAAGACAATGGATGGGCACGGTGGTGCTTGCCTGTAATCCCAGCACTGGGGAGGTTAGAGACAGACCCTGTCTTAAAGAACAAAATACCATTCATATTCATACAAGCGATCCTGATTAAAATAAATGAGGGGGTTGGGCAGGAGAGATGGCTCAGTGGTTAATAGATGGCACTCCTCTTGCAAGGCAATGGGGTTCAGTTCCCAGCACCCACACTGGGTGGCTCACAACTGCCTGTAAGTGAAGCAACAGAAGATCTGCCGCCTCCGGCTCTCAAGGGCTCCTGCGCTGATATCCACACACCCAAGGGCACCTGCGCTGATATCCACACACCCAAACAAGTCATTTAAAATAGCCCAGGGGGTGGGGGGGGGTGGCGCACGCCTTTAATCCCAGCACTTGGGAAGCAGAGGCAGGAGGATTTCTGAGTTCGAGGCCAGCCTGGTCTACACAGTGAGTTCCAGGACAGCCAGGGCTACACAGAGAAACCCTGTCTTGCAAAACCAAAAAAAAAACAAAAAAACAAAAAACAAAAAACAGACCAATAAGCAGAGTCAGGCATTGCTGATAATGCACACTTTTAATCCCAGCTCTCAGGAGATGGGGGCAGGCAGATCTCTGAGTTTGAGGCCCGGTCTACAGAGAAAGTTCCAGGACAGGCAGGCTACACAGAGAAATTGTCTCAAAAATAAAATAAACAAACCCAGTGGATTACATGTATAAAAAGCATGAAAATTAGAGGGAGGCTTGGAGGGGTGGTTAGAGGGATTGAAAGGCGATAAACCAGTGTTAAGAAGTGAATATAGTCAAAATATATTTTACACATGCCAAACAATACAATTATTTAAGTCTTTTAAAAATTGATTTGTTTAGACATAGTGGCAAACGCCTTTAATCTGAGCACTGGGGAGGCAGTGGCAAGATGGTCTCTGCGAGTTCGAGGCCAGCCTGGTTTACATAGTAAGTTCTAGGACTACCAGGACCACATAAAGAGATCCCTGTCTCAAATTTTGTTCTATACGTATTGACGCTTTGCGTATATGTATGCAGGTCACATATGTGTCTTGTGCCCATGGAAGAAAATAAAAAGCCATCAGATCCCCTGGAACTGGAGTTATGAATGGTTATAAAGCACTATGTGAGTGTGGGGAATTGAACCCAGGTTCTCAGCAAGAGCAGCAGATCCTCTCAACTTCCGAGTTGTCTCTCCAGCCGCTCAAAGAATATGTTTAGAAAACAAAACAAAACAAAAAGGTCATTGAACTAGTGCGTAGGAAGTGCTCATTCCGAGTGCTGGGAATACTGTCATCCACACAGTCCTGGAAGAGACCCAGCCCTCGGGACACGGTTACTGGAGGAGTCCTGTATCACATAATTACAAAAATGTGTGTAAAACCCTAACAGTGGAGGAATAGGCCCTCAGGATATCATCTGGGCTTATCATCTACATCGCCATGGCCGATCCCGAGGGTGGTGTGCCTCAACCTGCGTAGATAGCACAGTGGCCCCTGCTTCAGATCTGGGTTGTTTCCAGCTCTGGGCCTTTTTATAGAGTGTGTACCATCTGCGTCAGAGCCTCTGGTATCCTGTCACCCAGAGGAGAGACTGGCCACTCATAAAGGTTGGCCCTGGGCTGCTGTTGCTGCGTCTGAAGCCACTTCAGGCACATGTCCAGGCACCAAACTGCTTGGAGCAACCACAAGAAGTTAGGATTGGTGACATGACATTCCTGCTTGGGGAGTGGGGGTCAGGTGGGGACCTGTGACAGGGCTCTAGTGAATGGAAGGTCCAGGATGGAAGGCAAAAGTGAGGCAGCCCAGAACTCCATTTTCAATGTTCATCTTAAATTACTCATTAATTGTGTGCATATATGTGGATACACACACAGCACAGCTCAAGCGTGTTGGCAAGAAGACAACCTCTGAAAGTCAAATTCCCACCCTCCACATGTGGGTCCCAGGGATTGAACTCAGATCATCAGGCTTGGCCACAGTCACCTTTAGCCGCAGAGCCATCTCATTCACCTCAGACCAGAAACTCTTCAGAGAACCTCCAAGAAATGTGGCTACAAAAAAGACACAGGAAAGAGAGAACAGGAAAGCTGGGGGCGGCGGTGGAGCTTGGGGGGCTCTCATGGGAGACTGGTGATGGAGGATGAGTCAGGGATGTCGAGTGGTAGGGGAAGGTTTGGACTGGTGGTGGGTGAGGGTTTTGCTTATGGAATTCCCCAAAAGAACACAGCAATGATACTTAGATCACAAGCACACGGGCTCAGGGTCCAACCTGAGCTGAAGGAGACTCTACTGGAGGCACAAAGCTGATGAAACAAGCCATAAACTAAGCAGGGCTGTGTGGAAAACAAGCTTCAGCCTGAGAAGAGAAAAATTCTGGCCAGGCAGTGGTAGCACACACCTTAATCCCAGCATTTGGGAGATGAGTTTGAGGAGGTCAGCCTGGTCTACAGAGTAAGTTCCAAAACAGTCAAGTCTAGGTAGGTAGAGCAATCCTGTCTTGGGGGAAGAAAAGAAAGAAAGAGAGAGAGAGAGAGAGAGAGAGAGAGAGAGAGAGAGAGAGAGAGAGAGAGAGAGAGAGAGAGAGACAGAAACAGAGAGACAGAAAGAGAGACAGAAAGAGAGACAGAAAGAGAGACAGAGAGAAAAGAAACAGAAAGAAAAAGATTGATTGATTCTGAAAGGCTGAACAAAAGCCCCCCCAGCCTCAGATCCTCGAGCCCCACCCCAGAACCTGGGGTGCACAGAAAGGGCTTTGCAGGTACGGAGGGGTTCAACTCTCTAGAGATGGGCATGCTCCATCCAGACGGATCTTCCCCAGAAACAACTCAAGGAACCAGCCCTGTCACGGCCAGCTTTCTTCTCCTCAGCAGATCTGGTTGAGAGAGAAGAGCAAAAGGTGTTCTTTTAAGCCAGGAACAGTATAATGTTTGTTACAGTAGCTAGCGGGGAAACGGAAACAGAAATCAAACACCTGCAAATGCCATGCCAGCCCTTGGCTTTGAGAACCCTTTTCTTTTCTTCTCTTCTCTTCTTTCTTTCTTTTTCTTAACTTCTACTCTACACTTTCTAATTTTCCTATAAAAACACTGTATTGCGTTTAGCTTTTTTTTTTTTTTTGACACAGGGTCTCACTGTGTAGTCTTGACCCAGAACTCAATACATAGACCAGCCTGGATGAGAATTCAAAGGTCACCTGCCTCTGCCTCCTGGGTGCTGAAATTAAAGGCATATTCCACCACACCTGGTCCTACTCTCTTTATTGTTTTTGAGATAAAATGTGGATGGTTCGATAGTCCGGATTAGCCTGGAATTCACTAGGTAGGGTAGACTCAGACTCCAGACCATCCTGCTGGTAGGTGCAGGGCCCCAAGGCTATACACTTACTAGACAGTCTACCACCCGGCTTCATCTCCAGCCCTCCTCTTACTTTTATTTTTTCTTTTCTTTCCAGACAGGGTTTCTTTGTGTAGCCCTGGCAGTCCTGGAACACACTCTGTAGACCAGGCTGGCTCGAACTCATAGAGATTCTCCTGCTTCTGCTTCCAGAGTGCTGGGATTAAAGGTGCACCCCCACCACTGCCTGCTTCCTCTTCCTACTTTTTATTTTAAGACAGGGTCTCATTAAGTTGCCTAGGCTATCCCTGAACTCAGTCTGTAGCCCAGGCAGGCCCTCAAACGTCCACTCTGCCTCTTCAGCTCCCCCAGCATCTGGGATTATAAGTGCATGATACACATCTTGTCCTGTCCACATACGATGTACTTGGGACAGAAGGGGACACTCAAAACCAAAGGTTCCTAGTCATCTGTGCCATATAAGGGCTCTGAACACCCTACCCTCATGACCTCCTCTAACCTTAGTGATTTTCCCAGGGGTCCTATGCCCAATAACAGTCACACTGCTGCTAGGGCTTCAACTCATGAATTTGGGGTTGCTCACACTGTCAAAATTTGGAGGCTGGAAAGATGACTCAGAGGTTAAGATAGTGTACGGCTCTTACAGAGGATTCGAGCTTAGTTCACAGTCTTAGTCTGATGGTTCACAATTGCCAGGAACTCCAATTCCAAGGGAATCTGATGCCTCCACAGGAGCCTGCACTTGGTGCATATAACTATGTGTGTGTGTGTGTGTGTGTGTGTGTGTGTGTGTGTATCTATATGTTTATAGGTCTGCATGTCTATGTGTGTGTATATGTCTGTCTGTGTATATTTGTATATATGTATGTGTATGTGTCTGCCTCTCTCTGTGGTGTGTGTGTCTGTGTGTGTGTATATATGTTTGTGTGTGTCTGTGTATGTCTCTTTGTGTGCATATGTCTGCATGTCTCTATATCTTTGTATATATACAAATATCTCTCTCTGTGTCTGTGTGTGTCTCTGTGTATATGTCTGAATATCTATGTGTATATATTTGTATATGTGCGTCTGTGTGTGTGTGTGTGTGTGTGTGTGTGTATGCCTTTCAGAATTTGGGCAGGGAAGGGATCAATCTGGGAGAACCAGCCATGGTGACTCTAAGACTATCGGAAACTAAGCCCAAGGCCCAGGCCTCCTGCCTGTTACTCAGTGGTCATTTGGATCTCCTCCATCCCATGAAAGGAATTGAACTCTGACCCCTGGGCAGAGTCCTCTCTAGAGAACAGACTGTCCTCCTACCCCATGTGCTGTCAGTCTAGGAAGAAGCAAGGACAGTCTAGGACATTCTTAACTCTCAGAGTCCACGGACATTCCAGGTCCAAGCCAGCTTTATCCTTTCTCTCCTACCTCCCTGGACATCTGGTGGTGGCTTTTTAGCCCAAGATCAAAGCTAATCACCTGGGAATCCAGGGGGTAGCCCTGACACAGGTAGGTTTTTACCATTTCCTTATGACATATAGCTATGGAGAAGAGAAGTTGGGATTTGAATGCAGATAGTCTCACTCAGTCCTGTCACGGCACGATCTGCACTGTGCTTGTGTGAGTCAGGGGGCAGCACAGACCCAGGGCTGAGTGTTCTAGCACATTCAAACCCAACCATGAGAGACAAATCATTTCAAGGATGACAGGAAACCTTCCAGTCTATGTGTTACCGGCGTCCATTTCATAGTGGAGCCTTGCTTGTAACTGCTCACAAATGCAGGACCTATATCTCAAATGAACCTTCCATTCCAGCAGGCAGAGCCTCAGTAGGAGCAAGGACCATCTGGAAATAGTCTAAGTGAGACCTAAGGTGAACACCAAGGTCATTTTCAGGGTAAGCCAGGAAGCCTCTTTTTCCAGGCTCGGAAGGACTAGTTGGCCCTAAGGGAGCGTGATTAAGTAAGAGTTGTCAGGCAGGGTTCCTCCACCGAGAGATCAGACTGTTGCAAAAAGCTCCAGCCCTCAAAGGTATCCCCTGAGGATCATTCCGGGATGGTGAATGATGCAGTCCGTGAATCATGATCCACCGTCCCTTAGAATATATCAATGAGTAACTGCGCAGCCAAGGCTGACTAAACAAGACCCACCCCAGGCCAGGAAGACTCCCTGGAGGCGGAATTCCTCAAAGAAAAACCGTGTTCCCGATTTGGGAATTGACGAGGGAAATACTTGTGTTAAGGCGGGGTGAGAAGCACAGGGTGCAGGAAGAAGACTTGCTAGGAAGTGCATTCCCTGCCCAGCCTGTTCCTGCATCCCGCACCCAGCGCTAGTGTCAAGCGCCCCCTGGCGGCACTTGTGGGCGCCGCGGACACGGGGCGGGAGTCTGTGTGCATCTGGGTGGTCAGGTCAAATTGTATCAGAGCCTTTTTTAGTTTTGGTTTTGGTTTTGCTTTTGGTTTCTTTTTCTTTGTTAGGAAGAACTTTGCGATATAAAGAAGCAGCTAGTCATTGTCTTAAGTTTATTTCTCGCTGTGTTAAAATGCCCTGACATGAGCAACTTAAGGAAGGGGAAAGAGGAAGGGAGGGAGGGTTGGTTTATTTCAGTTCACAGTTCAAGGTACCAGTAGGTTACAACTGGGAGATCAAGGCAGCAGGGCTTGAAGCAGCTGGGTTTCCACAGTCAGAGGAAAGCAATGAAAACATTCAAGCTAGTGCCCGACTCCCCAGCTCCATTTTATACAGCTCGGGATCCCCTATCCAGAGGACTCAGCAACCAGCAACAAGGTGGGGACACCCACACGCATGCCCAGTTGCTCATTTCCCAGGCGATTCTAGATTCTATCGCGCTCACAATTTACACTCACAAACATATCATTTGTTTTCTAGTTTTTGTTTGTTTGTTTGTTTGGGGACAGTTCTCTGTTATGTAGCCCTGGCTATCCTTGAACTAGTTATGTAGACCAGACTGGTCTCAAACTCAGAGATCCTCCTGCCTCTGCCTACCGAGAGCTGGGATTAAAGGTGTATACCACCATGCCGAGGTTTTTACTAGATTTTAAGACTGTCTTAATGTAGCCAGGAATGACCTTAGAATGACCTTACCTCTACCTCACAAGAGCTAGGATTAAAGGCTCATGCCATGACACCAGGTTAACATAATTTAAAAAACTGTGTGTGTATGTACATTCATGTCCACATCATGGTATACATGTGGAGATCAGAGGACCACTCTGTGGGGTCTTTTCTCTCCTTCCACCTTCGTGTGGGTTCCAAGGTTGAACTCAGGTCACCGGGGTTGCTTGGCACTACCAGCTAAAATACCTCCCAAAGCCCTTAACATATAATTTTGACACATGGGCCTTATATTAACTCAACCTTAAAGTAATTTTAATTTGGGACTGGAGAAATGACTCATGGGTAAAGTGCTTCCTGTGCAGCAAGCCTGAGAACTCGAAAACGCAGAGTTAGAATCCTCAGCACAACCCCCTTCCTGATGACGTCACATCCGCCGGTTCTACAACCTGGCTGCCATCAGTAACCCAGATCCAGTAGAGCGGGGCCTGGACACTTTTCTCAGCCACTGGCCTCTATACTGTTGTAAGCCAGCCTTTCCACCCCAGGCAAAATCAAAAGAATAGTTTTAAGAAAAAACTGAAGTCTCAGGGCAAGAGAGACGGCACTGAGGTTAAAAGCATGCACCGCACCGCTCTTGCAGGGGACCGCAGTTTGGTCCTAGCACCCACGCCAGGTGGCTCACACCCATCTCCAGCTCCAGAAGATCTAACACCTCTGGGTTCCTTGGCACGTGCACTCATGTGCATCTACACCCAAACAGACACACACAGACACATAATTTAAAATTGTGCAAATAAATCTTTTTAAAAGGTAAAGTCCCAGAGACGGCTCAGTGGGTAGAAACACTTTCTGTTGAAGCATGACATTCTGAGTTCAAATCCCTGGGGTACACTTAAAAACTCAGGCATGCGGATTTCTGAGTTCAAGGCCAGCCTGGTCTACAGAGCGAGTTCCAGGACAGCCAGGGCTATACAGAGAAACCCTGTCTCGAAAAACCAAAAAAAAAAAAAAAAAAAAAACAACTCAGGCATGACCACTCCAACTTGTAACCCCAGGGCTGGAGAGACAAAAGGATCGCTGAGTTTTACTGTCTGCCAGCCTGGCTCCAGGTTCAAAGGGAGACCCTGTCTCACGGGAATAGAGCAGGACCCCTGGCGCCCCCTTCTGGTCTCCATCCGCATGCACACCGATATACAAATACACCCTTTGACATGCACAGATTTAAGGACAGTGTGTACAGTTGGTTCTGTCCTTTTGAGAGTTCCTAGGGTTGAACTCAGGTCATCAGACTTAGTAGCAAGCGCCTTAATCCACGGAGCTACCTTACCAACCTCTAAAACTTTATTTATAAGCCATCTAATCCATAGTTACAGTTATAGCAGTCAGAATGGAACGAAACAGCCTCAAGCTGGAACTAATTTACATTTTCACATTGTACACAGTTTTAGGTATAATTGACATAAAATAAGCTATACAATTTTTTTGAGTTTTATTTTACTTTTTTTTTTAATTTCTTGGGACAGGGTTTCTCTGTATAGCCCTGGCTGTCCTGGAATTTGCTCTGTGGACCAGGATGGTCCTGAACTCAGAAATCTACCTGACTCTACCTCCTGAGTACTGGGATTAAAGACATGCACCTGGTATCTAATTTGCTGAGTTTTAATGGGAATATATACATATGTATATTAAATATCCCACAAATCCATAATATAATTAATATATACATCCCATGAACCCATTATTTATATACATATTATATATATATATGTATGTATATACATATATACCAACAAAGTAACATTAATCACTCCAAAAGCTTTCTCTTACTTCGTTGTAATCTAGTTCCATCTTTGTCTGTCTGTCTGTCTGTCTGTCTGTCTGTCTGTCTGTCTGTCTGTCTCTGTGTGTGTGTGTGTGTGTGTGTGTGTGTATGTGTGTGTCTGTGTGTGTGTCTGTGTGTCTGTGTATTATGTTTGAGCTCACTGTGTAACTCAGGCTGGTCTCAAACTCATGGCAATCCTCCTGTCTCAGACTCTGAGATCTAGGATAACAGGAATAAGCCACAATTCTGAACTTCTGTCCCTCTTCATCTCCTCCCTCCGTTGTCCCACCTCATCCCTGCCCTTCCAACTCCAGGTCTGCTTCTGTCCCTATAGGTTAGGTTGCATTTCCCATAATTACATGTAAATAGAACCCTTCAGCAGGCTCTCATTTAGTTAGGGTCTGGCTTCTTTCACTCAGCGCAATGGTTTGGAGAGTCATCCTTTTAGTTACATGATATCAATAGTTACATGACACTAATATTAACAGTTTGTTCCTTCTTATGACTGAGTCGGATTGCACTGTAAGGTGACACACTTGCAGCTGGTTGACCCATTTGCCTGTCAAGGGAGGGACACGTTCTCCTTTAGCAATTAAAAGGGGCACTGCTGTGCCTTGCTGAACCTGCAAGAAGAATGGCTGGGTCACGGGGCAGACATGTGTTTAGCTTCCTTAAAAAACTGAATCGTAGGCCAGGTTAGTAGTGTGCAACTTTACTGTACTGTAGTGTACTTCCTAGCACTGGGAAGGCAGAGGCAGGCAGCTAGCTCTCTGTGACACAGTTTGAGGCTAGGCTGGTCTACACAGTGACTTCCAAGACAGCCAGGGATACATAGACAGACCCTGTCTCAAAAACACAAAACACAAAACAAGAACAAAAACAAAGAAACCCCAAGGTGATTTCCGAGTGCCTGGGCACTGACATCCCACCCAATGGAGGCGAGAATCCCAGTTTGGCCCAGTGCTTTCCCACCATGACTGGGACCTGTGTTTTGAAGGTTTGGCTCCCGGTGCAGCAGTGTCCACAGATGACCCTTGGGGAGATGACTGGATCATAAGGGCTCTGATCTCTCCCATAGGTGGATCCATCGTTGGGGTCAACATTTGACAGGCTCCTGTGAGGTGATACTACTCTAGGTAGGTGACACATAGGAGCTAGTTGAGGGGTACAGGTCCTTGTCTGTGTTCCCTCAGGGACATTTTGTCCCCTGCCCCTTCTATTCGCTTTGAGTCCTAGATGCTGTGTATCGAGCAGCCTCCGCCACACCCACTCACCACCTGACACTCTGCCTTAGATCCACAGTAGTGAGTGGTGGGCGTGACCTGGAGAACCATGAGCCAAAACAGACCTTTCCTCCTTTAAAGCTGTGTTCGCAGGTAGCTTGTCATGGCCCCAGGAATCTCACGACACACCCACCCACACTTGCCACGCTCAGTCTGACTTCTGAACACTGTGAAGTGGGTGTAGCGATGTGTCACAGACACAGCTCACTCCCTACTAACGGATGCTGAGTTTCTTGCTCGTATGCTTATAATTTCTTCATTTTCTTGGGGGCCAGTTTATCTAATCTGCCCCTAGAAGACTTTTTTTTTCATGGTGCTGAGGGTGGAACCGAGAGTCTCACATGGCGTGTGCTCTACCACTGAGCTACACCCCACTTCAGTGATAGTTTGTCTTGCTATTTTCTGCCTGTAAAGGTTTTCTATAGTCTAGATTCTTCATTTTCTGTTTATTTAGTGTATGTGTGTGTGCATATATGTGTATAGGTATACATGCATATGTGCATATGTGTATGTGCATATATGTGTATGGGTGTATGTATTTCTCTCTTTCTCTGTCTCTCTGTCTGTCTCTCTCTGTGCATGTGCATGTGTATATGTGTGTTTGCACGAAGACTAGAAGAGGGTGTTTGATGTCCCCCACATATACACTTCTGTCTACTCCTTTGAGGCAGCTTGGCATGTGGTTGCTGGGATCCAATTCTGGTCTTCCTAATCGCAGAGCAAGAACCCTGAACAATTCAGTCATCTCTCCTGCTTCCACCTTCTGGGTGTTGGGACGACGGGCATACACCACCAAGCCTGGTTTATGTAGTGTTGGGAATTGAACACAGGGCTTTGTGCATGCTAGGTAAGACTATACCACTGAACTGCATCTCAGCCCTGGAAGTCTATTCTTTCTGTATGTAGACAGTCACTCCAAGCTGTTTGGTGACTCACTGTTACTTCTCCTAGTGCAGAGCTTGGACACACACACACACACACACACACACACACACACACAAACACACACACACACTCCATTGGTTATAGACTAGGGAGATGGCATGCCTTTTTGATCCCAGCTCTTGAGGGGTAGAGACAGGAAGATCCGAGAGGTTCAAAATCATCTTCAGCCAATTAGTTCAGTTTTGAGTTGGAGACCAGCCCTGGCTACACGAGACCTTGTCTCAGAAACAAAAGCACCAGAACTAAACAACAACAACAGCAACAACAACAACAACAACAAATTGACTGTGAGCAGTCCTCCAAGATGTGCCAACAGCAGTCTTGTCCTGAGAGATGTTTACCTTGAATCTGGGCACTCAGGAGGCAGAGACAGGTGGATCTCTGAGTTCAAAGCCAGCCTGGTCTATACAGTGAGTTCCAAGACAGCCAGGGCAACACAGACAAACCCTATCTTTAAAAATAAAAATAATAAGCAAAGGATGCTTACCTGAGTTCCTGGGGTGATTGTCCATCTAGATTTAATCCTGTACACTCCACTACTCTCAGTGGCTAACAACACCGTTCTCACATGTCTCAGTCGAGTGACCCACAACTGTCCTATGAGAACTGAAAAAATGCAAAGAAAAGCCAATGGATGAGTTGTGTGGGACAGGCCCACTTGTCCAGGCAGCCCTCCTCACCGGCCGCTGAGTGGGCTGTGCCCGCTCAGCTTCAGCACCTTCTCTGTCCTGTCCTGAGGCTGCCGCCCCCTTCTTTGTGAGGAAGACCAGTGCCCAGAGGGCGCCTGTTGATTGGGTCCAAGAGTCAGAGGTGCCCAAAAGCTCTTAGCACACAGGAGAGGCCTCGAGGCCTTCCACTGTGGTGGGTCTAACCTGGGTTTTATTGACTATACCAAAAGCTTCTGCTGCAAGTGTTCAGAAGGGGGCAGTGCTGAGGCAGGGCTGGAGAAGGAAGCTTGGCAGGCATGGGACTCTGGATGGCCACTCCCTTGACTGGGACCCTGTCAGTCGTCAAAGCAGTCCGGTCACTAAAATCTTTTTTCCCAGAGAAAGATGCAACCAACATCTGGCCCTCCTCCTAAGGTCCCAATGATGCCACCAAAGTTCACTCTGGGACACCTGTGAGTTTATTAGGCTTACTCACAAAGTATAGGCGGGGGGCGTTGCTGGCAGGACTGTGGGTGCGTCCAGGCAAAAGGCTGCACGGGACAAGGTGATGACTTTCCTATGATTAAATAATTGGTGTCCCTCCCCTATAGCCTCCAGCCCCTCCCCCAACTCCCTCAAGACCCCAAAGCCCTGCACGATTGAGAACTGGGGAATACAGATAGTTGTGAGGGACGGCTGGACACTCGGGTGAGCGTCCCACGACTCTCCCTGCTCTCTCTGTCTGTGAGAAGATGTTAGTAATCTACAAGCCCAGTTGGGGCAATTTTTTGGGGGACCAGACTTAGCAGAGCTCCTGAAGTTGGCAGCAGGTTTGAAGCACAGATCCTGCACGAGTTCTTGGTTTTAATGGCAGAACTGAGAAGGGAACACAGGGGTTGGCCTCCTTTCAGGATCCCAGGGAAGGCTGGACTCTGTCCCGGTCGCCCCCTCCATCCCCCACCCTCTGTTCCATGCTCCCCTCCATGTTGGACTCCACCCCCACCCCCTGTCTCCTCCACCCTTGACCCCCTAACCCCTGACTCCTGACCCCACCCCACCCCCCTCAACCCCCACCTCTGCCTTGCAAGGCTACCAGCCTTCCTCCGCCCTCCACAGGTTTGACTGCATTTATGGGGAAGAAGAAGCAGGGAAGAGGGTTGGGTTCAAAGTCTGAGCTTAATTAGCCTTTGGTTCCTCCTCAAAACAGTGGGTGAGTCACTGACACCGGGCAGAATCTGACTTGTGAAATCAGGTCCCATCTCTGTAGCCCAAGCTTGGCAGATGAATTCAGTCTGGCCAGGCCTTGGAAAAATCAAGTACTGGCTAGAAAGCAGCCTTCGGCTGTTCTCCAGGAATGCCGAGGCCACCAGTACAACTGGAAGTTGTGGGGCCGCCTCCTCCAGAAAGTCTTCCTTCCCCGACTCCAGGAGCACAGAGCTCTGTTCACACCCTGTGTGCGTGTCAGCCTGGGTCCAGAGGCCTCCCCTTATGCACTTGTTCGTTTTCTTGGGAGAAGCATAGCCTGGAGCTTGTGAAGCTTTGGTATGCTGTTGCAGGGGTTCAGGGGGGCTCCCCTCAGTGTCACCAGCATCCAGCCCTCAAGACCATGCCAGGAGGCGGCAGGCAGCATGAAAAGAGAACACCATGAAACAATTATTTCTCTAAGTTCTGGGTCTTACAGAGACCACAGAGGCGCAGAGTCTATGGTGCGTGCGTGCGTGCAGAGGCTGCCAGACAGCCTCCCGTGGGAGCCTGCACGCAGCCCCATGAGCTGCTATTTCCATCCCATTTTGCAAAGGAGGGAGCTGAGGCTGGGCTGCCCTCCCAGTTGGGGAGTCAGCAGAACTAGGGGTGACACTTCCCTCTTCCTCCTAGCTGTCAGTATGTAGGAAGAGGAAGCACTCTGTGGACTTCCTCCTTGACTCATGGGGAAACTGAGGTCTGTGGCAGGGAAGGGGCTGGTGGCCTCTAAGCTTGACAGGCTGAGTCAAGACTTGAACCCAAGTCCTTGATTTTTCCTGTTCTCCTTTTACAGTCACCTCCTCTTCTGTCCCTGACCACAGCTCCAGATCCTCATCCTGGCCCCTCTAGCTGTGACCTGGTGGTTCCTAAGGGAACTCTGAGGAGGCTGAGGGCTCGTTTAGCTAAATCCCACTTTAGCTTCTAAAGGTGAACATGCGTTTTCAGACTCCTGTTCTACTAAGTACAGCTGTGGTCCACAGCACCCAGCGAGCCAGGTGTCGTTAAGAGGGACCCTGGACTGTGATCTTGGGGATCCCCATGAATGAACCATCATGTAGTTGCTGGGAATTGAACTCAGGACCTCTACTTACTCCAGCCCACTTGCTCCGGCCCCAAAGATTTATTTATTGTCATATGTAAGCACACTGTAGCTGTCTTCAGACACACCAGAAGAGGACATCAGATCTCATTACAGATGGTTGTGAGCCACCATGTGGTTGCTGGGATTTGAACTCGGGACCTTTGGAAGGGTAGTCAGTGTTCTTAACCACTGAGCCATCTTTCCAGCCCGAGTGTGCCTCTCATATCCACTAGAACAACATATCACTGCTGGTCTGTCCATCTTGTGACTATCCCTACTGTCACTGACAGTCAGCTGGGGTTTCCATGATGACAGTGGCTGTGGTCTCATCCAGTGTGGGTGTCTCTGCAGGTACTCTGGACAGCTGAGGCAAGAAGGAAATTCAGTCCAACGTGATTTAGCTAGCTCGTACTGGTCCAAGCTTCACCAGTCTGACCCCAAGCTGTTTATTGCAAGCACATTTAAGAACGGTACGATTTTGGAAGAAAAGTTTCCTCCTAACAGTGATCTCAAGAAAGTGAAACTACATCAAATGTTTGCAAAGTACTTGTGACCTCTTCCATAAGAATGGGTTCTATAGCTTAAGGGTCTAGAGGAAGATCTGGTGTGGTCTGAGTCATTACAGAGGTCACCAAGCCACAAAGTACATGTGACATCTCCTCTAGGGATGGTTTCTATTGACTGAGGAACAACACTCAGGATAAAGGTGTAGGAGGAAGAGTCTGGAATAAACATAACAGTCTGACTGGACTTGTACACGCGCTGGACCTACAGATCACCAGGCCGTCCACAACATCCACCCCCAGCTTTCTGGGTGGAAAATAGGAATTCCTCTGTTGAAGAGACAAATCTTCGTGCTTTACATTCCAGGTTTCCCCAGTGCTTATCTGTGACCACAAGGACCTTGTGCCCCCTACCATCCTGCCGACGTTCACTTACTGTTCACTGATCAACATGCCCTTATGGAGGGCACACTGTGTGTCAGCTCCTCAAGGGCCTAGCAGTCACACCCAAGAACTACCGTCCCCTTCGCCCCCCTCCCCACCCACTGGTTCACCTTTCACCCCAAATAGTAGTGTCATGATTTGGAAGGACATAGGGGTTCTGGGCAGAAACAGATTCTTAAGGGTCAGGGAAGACCAGACCAGAGTTGGGTCACATATTCTCAACACTTCCCTAGGAAAATGATGTCTGAACTTGATGGTAAGGAACTTTCCAGAAGGAGGAAATAACACTCAGAGTTGGTGGTAGGAGGGATGGCAGCCTGTGCAGATGCAGATGTTGAAATAACCGGGGGCTGGGGGTTGGCAGCCAGCTCCAGAGCATCTGGTCCCACCTGCACGAAGGGAACGCTTCAGATGTGGGCTTTGGAAAAGTCTCTCGAACCAGGGGTCTCTTCAACCCCAGCACTCTGGAGACAGAGGCAGGTGGTTCTCTATGAGTTCTAGCCAGTCTCAACTACAGAGGTAATTGCAGGACAGCCAGGGCTACACAGACGAACCCTTTCACAACAACAACAACAAAACCAAGATAATACAGGGCTTCTGGAGGGAAAGTATTATTGCTGCTGTTGTTGTTGTTAAAGATTTTATGTGTATCTGTGCATGTCTGTAATCCTAGAATCCTAGAACAGGCAAGAGGATCCCAGTCTCAAGGCCAGTTTAGGCTACTTAGCAAAACCCTGTTTTAAAACAAAAATGTCTAAAATGGCTGGGGATATATATAGCTCAGTGGGAGAGCACTTGCCAGTATGTTTGAGGTCCTGGGTTCAAATTCTTAGTATAAAATAATGCTATCCCAAATCTTCCTGATCTCAATTCTACGAGGTATTGCTTTTAAACTCTGGCTCCTTTCTCACCAAGGCATGAGTGTCTAATTATAATTGCAAGGTCTCCCCCTTCAGAGCTGTTTAGCAGGAGCTATTAAAAGAAAAATAGAGTGCTAAGGGGAGAAGAATTCTAAATAACACTGTAGACTGTATTCTTTAGAGGTTGGGGCGAAGGCTCAGTCAGCAAAATGCTTGCCATATGAGCCTGAGGACCTGATTTCGGATCCCCAACACACACATGGCAACTCATCACTGGAATTTCAGTTCCAGGGACTCTAACACCTTCTTCCAGACTCCATGTGCTCCAGGTACATGGGATGCACAGACATACATGAGGGCAAAACATCACATAAAATAATATTAATCCAAGCTGGAGAGAAGGGTCAGAGCTATTAAGAGCACTATCTGCTCTTCCAGAGGTCCTGAGTTTGAATCCTAGAAATCACATGGTGGCTCACAACCATCTATGATCTGATGACCTCTTCTGGCATGTAGGTGTACATGTGGATAGAACACTCATTCATTAAATAAATAACATCTTTTAAAATATATCAATCCACATGTTTATGTAAGTTGGACTTGGTGGCAGCACATGCCTTTAATCCTATCGGCTCACTGGGGCTTGCTGGCCAGCTAGTTTAGCCCAATGGGTGATCTCTAAGGGTCAGGGAGAGATCCTGCCTCAAAAAATAGGTTGAGAGCAATAAAGGAAGACACCCAAAATCAGCCTCTGCCTGCTACATATTTATACATATGCACACACACATGAACAGACACACAATTTTTTTCATGATGTTAGAAAAGAGGCAGAAGAGAGAACAGAGGTGATAGGACCTTCAGGGAGACTGAACTGAGGAGATCTTGCAGTCAAGACCTGGGCCTGGCTGTATTTAATTTCCCAAGTGCAACAGAGCCTGAGGGAGCCTGTATGGTGGTGTTCACCTGTGACCTCAGCATCGGAAGATGAAGGTAGGAGGATTAGGAGTTCAAAGTCAAGAAACAGATTCTGAGCAACTGGAAGAACTCTGGGTCATAAGAACATCTGGTCAGGAAGCTATAAGCTCACACTCCCACCATCCAGCAAACTCTTGCCATTAGCAGATTTTCAGAGGAGGACAGAAGAACCCTTGTTAGGTTGACTGTAATCTACCTACCCTAAGAATTGACTGGTTGCCTTATTTTTCTTGGAGACCCAATCATAGACCCTGTACGAGCTGTTTTTGTGTGTTAACTTGCCACAAGCTGGAGCTATCACAGAGAAAGGAGCCTCCCTTAAGGAAATGCCTTCATGAGATCCAGCTATAAGGCTTTTTCTCAATTAGTGATGGGGGGGAGGCAGCCCATTGTGGGTGGTGCCATCATCCCTGGGCTGATAGTCCTGGGTTCTATAAGAAAGCAAGCTGAGCAAGCCACAGGAAGCAAGCCCGTAAGTAGCACCCTTACATGGCCTCTGCATCAGCTCCTGCCTCCAAGTTCCTGCCCTATGTGAGTTCCTGTCCTGACTTCCTCTGGTGATGAACAGCAATGTGGAAGTGTAAGCTGAATAAATCTTTTCCTCACCAACTTGTTTCTTGGTCATAATGCTTTGTGCAGGAATAGAAACCCTGACTAAGACAGACCCACAGGACAGTAAGGTCAGGAGAAATCAGGATTATTCAGTCTCTCACCTCATTGTGCAGACAGTTAAAGGGGGAAGGGCTGAAGGAGAGAGGTGGGTGGTATGGGGCCCTCAGTTGAACCAGAGTCATTTCTAAAAAGTCTCTAGGTCTCTGTTCACTCAAGAACTAGGAAAGCAGTCCTTGGGCATTGGTCCTGACGAGTTCTTTGAGTACAATTATCACCAAATAGGTAGAGCTAACAATGGAACCCCAGACGTCGCCCCAGCATGCCAGACAGATAGCTGGGCAAGCCCCAAGCAGAAACATGAAAAACCAAGCAACTGAGCCATTAGAGCGAGCGGCTTGTGGCTGATTTATTTTTCTGCTAAACTTGCCTTCAGTATTCCAGAGTGAAATCCTGCTGCTGAGAGCAGGCATGTTCTTCAGTGTGTTTCTATAAGTGGAAGGCAGAACAAAAGAAAAAACCCAGACTGCTTGGACAAGGTGGATTCAGGATATTTATAACACATTCTCTCTCTCTCTCTCTCTCTCTCTCTCTCTCTCTCTCTCTCTGCCACAAAATTAACATTCAATACAACTAAAGATATTTATTTTTTAAAGATTTATTTATTAATTACATGTAAGTACACTGTAGCTGTCTTCAGACACCAAAAGAGGGCATCAGATCTCTTTATAGGATGGTTGTGAGCCACCATGTGGGTGGTTGGGACTTGAACTCATGACCTTTGGAAGAGCAGTTGGTGCTCTTACCCTCTGAGCCATCTCTCCAATCCCAACTAAAGACATTTATTATCTTATAGACCTATAGGTTAGGAGTCCCACTCAGTAATGCTGGACTAACAGGGCATTTATCATTGTCAAGTCTTTCTGACAGATTTTGTTTTTATTTTTAAAGTCTTACTGAGGCTGGCCTCAAACCCACAGCCCTCCATTCTTCTTATTTCATATACTTTCATGTGTGAGAGCTTGTACATTACCACATACATGAGAGGTGAGAGATGGTTCCCTCCATTCATCATGCAGGTTCTGAATATGGAACTCAGATGGTCGCAGCCACATTAACTTGCTGAAACATCTCACTGGCCCACGACCCCTGAGCACAGGGATTACAGATGTGCACAGGCAAGCCAGCTTGCAACTAACCACACTCATGTTCAACCTGCTTTATTTAACACATACTCAGTGATCAGCACCCAGACCAAGGAACAGTGCCTTGGAGCCCGGAAAGAGCGGCTCACTGGTCTGGTGAAAAACATCCCATACCTGTTGCTGAGGGGAGTCCCTATGTGGACACTGAGTATTAGTGAGGAGAATGGAGAAAACCCAAGCCAACGTTTGTTTATTCAACAAACACATCCTGGCACCTGTCCTGGGATGGATGCCAGGGAAGATGGAATGAATTGATTTGATGCTGGTCCTTTGGAGGCAACTGTGTGGGGGTCAAGGGAGAGGGGTTGTGAAGTGGCTAAGGACACAATGCTTTGGCCAAACTCCTCAGAAGGCTCCCCAGGGGAGGCGAGCCCCAAAGGTGATTATGGTGTTGGAGCAGCAAGGGTTTCAAGCAACAGCCTGGCAGTGTGGATGTGTAAGCAGTGATGCGGTTTCCCTGGAAACAAGAGTACCACTGCCAGTTTCTGAGACCTCACACATGCTGTCTGACAGCCAGTCCCTTTCCTCATTCTCACAGCCAAACTTCAGCTCTCCAGACTCACAGCTGGTCATCTCAGCCTTCACATGACATCCTCATTAACATATGGGGGTCACAGGGCCAGGGGAGGGAAAACAAAGGCCAGCAATCCCCTCCATACATACCTTTTTACAGAGTCCCTCATGTGCCTGACACCAGGACAGTGATTTTCAACCTGTGGGTCATTTCAACCCCTATCGTGGGGTTCAATAATCCTTTCACAGGGGTCACCCTAGACCATTGGAAAACACAGATATTTATATTATGGCTCACAAGTAGCAAAATTAGTTATGAAGTGGTTATGAAAGTAATTTATGGCTGGGCAGCAGTGGCGCACGCCTTTACTCCCAGCACTTGGGAGACAGAGGCAGGCAGATTTCTGAGTTTGAGGCCAGCCTGGTCTACAGAGTGAGTTCCAGGACAGCCAGGGCTACACAGAGAAACCCTGTCTCAGAAAAAAAAAAAAGGAAGAAAGTAATTTATGATTGGGACTCACCACAACATGAGGAAATGTACTGAAGGGTCTCAGCATTAGGAAGCCTGAGAAGCACAGTATGGAATTAATCAGATTCAGGCCCTACCCTGAAGGTGTCAGGGAAGGAGTACAAATCTCCAGGTGAGATTTGAACCGTGTGTCAAAGCTGCCCATTTCCTGCTCTGCAGTGGTTTCCACACCTTGTAGTCCCACCTTACTACCATACTTCAGAGGCAAGCTTCCTCAGCAGGCCTCTCTCCACTCTCCGTCACACAGCCTGAAGTCAGGCCTGAGGAATACACGGTGTCTTAGTCAGTTTGAGCTGCCATGGAGAAATGTCACAGACAGGAAGCTTAAACAATCGCTTCTCACCATTCTGATGACTGGGAAAGACCGAGGTGATTTTGTTCCCCGCGATGCCTTCTGCAGCTATGCAATGTGATGTCAGGAGGTGGTAAGGGTGCTGGGCTGAGAAATAGAACAGGAGGGGCAGGCAAGGTGTCTGGGTTTTTTTGTTTGTTTGTTTGTTTGTTTTTTAATGTATTTGAGGACACTGGGATCCAAAGGAGATAGGAGACTGAGGAGAAGGGTATCCCAGTCCGGGTGAAGAGCAGGGACAGACAGAACTTTATGCTGAGTATGATTGTAGGATTTGACACTGAAGATGCAGCTGGCTGAGACCAGCAGTACATGGCCACCTATCCCGGCCCTGGGAAAGGACCCGAGTGAATTCAGAACGCTTCTTTTGGAGCCTGCTCCCTGGATCTTCCTCTTTTAGCACAGGGCTGGAAGCCCAGCCGGACCTTGGCCTTCATTAGGATCGCATGCAAGCTGATCTTTTTCACCTCTGGCCTCTACATACCTTGTCAGCACAGGAGCTAAGACAGGGAGCAACTCTCCAATCCCCTCTCCCAGGGTTCAGCAGAGGAAACTGAGGTCTCCCACTTTGCACCGTGGCTCCCAGGAGACCACCTTTCGGAGGTGATAACTTCTTGTTAAGTTTTGTGAAGCAAGTTTTTAGCAGAACCTACTTGGAAGGTTCAGACAGAAATAAGCAGAGCTGGAGGCTCCAGGGAATGAATGCACAGGGCGGTGACAAAAAGCAAAATTAGTGAGGTGTAGCAGGGGCGGCTCAGAGGCGTGACTCTACTGGAGGGAGGTGGGGGGTGGTGAGGTCGGGACAAAGTGGACTCAGGGTCGGGCAACAGGAGCAGCAGGGAAAGTCAGCATGCAAAGAAAGGTGTGGGAATGGGATGGCGAGAACGTCACGCGATAGGTTGGAGTGGGGCCGCGGTGGCGGTGGGCATTTGAAGTTGGCAGTAGCTGGCCGCAAGGAAGTAGGCGGGGCCAGGACCAGGGACTTCTCACCGCCAAGGCCGGAGATCGGGGCGGGGTTTTAAGAGTATGAGGCGGGGCCCTTGAGTGTCGGAGGCGGGGAAAGGGCGGGTTTAGGGGCGGGTCCAAGTCAGGGGCGGGGCCCGGGCGGGGTCGAGCGCGCGCGGGCGGGCGGTGGCGGATCTGAGGATCGCAGTGCTTTGCTGTGCTCCGAGGTCGGCGGCGGCTGCGGCGGCGGCGGTGGCGACGCGCACAAAAGCGGATTGTGGCTTCACTGGTGCTCGCGGCGGGCGGCAGCGGGGCACGGGCGGCGGGGCGTGTCGGGGGCCCCCGCGGGCGCGGCGCGGGCGATGAGCCGGGGCCCGGCATGGCCTCCGCGCGGCCGCCGGGCAGGGCCTGCGCCTCGGCGTCCGCGCCCGCGGGGCTCCGGGCTGGGCCGGCCGCCTCCCGGGAGCCCGCGGACGGCGGCGAAGCGGAGGAGCGCTCGTTGCAGCACATGCTGCGCGCCATAGCCGAGGAGCGCGGACGCCTTAACCTGCGCCGCGAGGTCTGCGGCCTGGGTGAGTGACGGAGCCGGGCGCGCGCGTGAGTGTCCGCGCGTGTCCACCTCCGCTCGTCCCCCTGTGCTCCCTGCCCTCCGAGCATCCCCACCGCCCTGGGCTCTGTCTCTCGGGACTCCGAGTCTCAGTGTCTTTTCGGTACCACTGAACCCCGAGCCTTGTGTCTCCGCGTCTCTATCTCGCTCTGACCGTCAGGATATCTGTCCCAGCTCCTTCTTCCTCTTCGTGGTTCTGTAACTCTCCTTCCTTCTCCTGGAAGATCCGGGGGCCCCATTGCTGCTGCAGGGAGTGTGGGCGTGAGATTTCGGGAGGCCCTTGAGTTCAGAGTTCAAGGTAGTGTGCCCTGACCACATCCCCAGCCCACATGGAGAACCGCATCTCCTGATTGCTGTAGCCTTTGTCTTTCTGCACCCAAAGGTCCTCTTGTCCATTAGCTCTGCCAGGGACCTGTTGGGCCTCTGCCCCTTGACCTCACCTACTTAGTACTGGAATTAGGGATTGCTAGAGCCTCTCCGGGTGTGATTCTGGTCTAAGGAGTCGTTCATCTGCTGGGTGGGGTGGGGGTGTCTCATTGTTTGAAAGGGTCTGGAAGGTGTGGGTGGGGTCGTCTTGGATGTGAGGTAATGTGTTACTGATGCATTTGCCCAGACCCATGAGGCAGAAGCCCCCCTCCCCTAGAGTCTTGGGCTTGTCATTTTCTCTATAAAAAAAAAAGACCCCTCCCTTCTTCATGGAAGGAATGACTTCATTCTATGTTGTTGTGTCCCCTCACCCCCACCCCCACCTCCCAGTCACGGCTTGGTTCTCTTTGAGGGAAGTAACAGCCTTCTAGATTCTGTCAGTGCTCCAAAGTGGAAGTGCACCCTGGTAAGGCCACAGCCTGGAACTCAGGGTCCCCTGGTAGACCACGCCCTGGAGGCTTGGTGAGGAGCAGAAGTGAATTTCAATTCTCTTCTTTTTTTTTTTTTTTTGAAGGAGACTTGTTTAGTACCTGGCCTTCTTAGGCAGCAGGGTCTAACCCAGCTCACCTCAGCAGAGTTCTCCTGTCAGGCAGGTCCAGCCACCTGGGGGAATAGATAAGGACACAGATTTTAGTGGTTTCTTCTCCAAAAAGGTGTCCAGAGAATGGTTTGTAGCTGATATAGAGTATCCTTATTAATGAACTCAGTAAACATGTATTTGAGCACCTACTGGGTGCCCACCTGTCAGGGCCAGCTGTCGCACCTGGCACAGAATGTCTGAATTGGGGAGGGTCTGGGCAACCATCTGTTGCAAGCCCCTCAGCCCTGTGACCTCAGCAGCTCCAGGTAGCCCCTTCACACTCCCTTCTGCACACACCTCTGTTGTCCCTGACTGGAAAGAATCATCACCCCTGTTATAATATAGTGTCTACTCTTAGGATCTTTCCCTATGAGTGACGAATAATCCCAGTACTTAGGCTTACCTAGGACTCACTACACGCCCGGCACTCTGCGCAAGCTCTTTCAGTTCAACCCTAACATGGTACCTCTTTTGCCAAGCAGGAATATAATGTGTCAGCCGCGAGGAGCCCCGATCAGGGGCACCCAATGAGGAAGTGGCATAGCTGGCTAACTGCTTCCTCGTGGGACCCCACAGCTTCGCCATATCCCCAGCCAGGCCTGCTGTACCTGTTAGCTCATACAGTGACCAGGTCATCACGTCATCCAGTCTTCAGTCCCCACTTAGACACTAGGCTTCCTCCATTACCTCGTTCTTAGACTCTAGTGTTTTGGCATTCTGCATGGCGGTGCATGTTGGTGTTCCCTCTGCATGGGAAGCCGCTCCTACTCGCTTACTCCTCAGACACTGCAAGTTCTCCTTTGAGTCTCAGCTCCTAGCTATTGCCTGGAAGCCATCCTCCACACCCATCACATAGCCCTGTCTCCTCTGTCCTAGACAGTTGGTGTGACTGTGGCATCATAATGAGCCGTGTGGCTGTCCCTTCAGCTAGCCGTCAAGAGCCACGAGGGTACTGCCCAGTCCTCCTGTTGGTGCCTAGCACGGGGACACATACAGAACATGTGCTAGGTAAACATGGGAACAAATGAAGCATTTCCCTGCTGGCGTGAGAGCAGCATGGATGGCCAAGGTGAATGGAGCCTTTGCCTCTTAGAGGAGCCAGAAGGGACGGGCCTGACAGGGACCGTGACAGGGTCTTGATTAGTTACTTTCTGAGTTGCTTTGATAAACTACCTAACAAAAACTACTTAGGGAAGGAAGGGTTTGTTTTGGCTCAGAATTCAAGGATAGAGTTCATCATGGTAGTTGGTACTTGAAGCCCCTGGTCACATGGCATCTGCTCCAGGAGATTTATTTACACACACACACACACACACACACACACACACACACACACACGCTGGTCATGTCATGTTCTTTCTATTCAGTCCAGAGCCCCACTCCGTGGGATGGTGCCGCCCATGTTCAGGGCTGGTCTCACCACGTGGATTAACACAATCTAGATAAACCCTCAAAGACTTGCCCAGAGGCTTGTTCTTAAGTAATTCTAGATCCTGTCAAGATGATGGTGGATATTATTCATGGCAGGCCTAATTGCTGGCGCCCCACACACAGAACGTAGGAGCAGAGAACCCTGTCAGAGTACTCTATACCCGGCGTGTAGTCACTTCCGCTCTCAGCCTGAGGAAGCCTTATATTTTTGTTTGGTTTTGCTTTTGTGTTTCTGTGTTGTTCTCTGGATTCCACCGTATCATCCTCACTTCCCAGCTGTGACAACCTGTTGGGTGTTTGAATACATTTATTGGTGTTGGGACTCGAACCTAGAGCCTCATGTGTGCTACGTACTTGCTTTATCACAGAATGACCTCGCGGCCCATTATGCGTTCAGGTGTTTGAGTAAAGCTGTTACTCAGGGCTATGCTGTGGCCTCGAACAGCTGTTGTTTTCCTCCAAGGGTGGCTCTGAAGGTGACCAGGGAGCCTGGGAAAGCTGTCCTGACTGAATCAGCGTCTGTTCGTGAGGATGAAGCTGCCGGCCCCACCCACATAAGGATGGTCACGTGGCCCTGGAGATGAACGGCCCTTTGTAGCTACACACCTGATTTCTTGCTCTCTTCTGCAATGGCCTCTACAGTAGAAACTTTTGTTTTGTTTTGAGAATTGGCTGAGTGCTAGGTCTTGAAGCTGGTCCTTGCTTCATTGCAGGACATAGTCTCTGAGGGGAGAGAAGAGTACAGGTAATTGCTAGGTTAAGTAAAACCCTGCTGGAAGCAGCCAAGATTGTGGTTGATTTTGATGTTTCCACAGGAAACTGCTTATGGCGCTGCAGTTCCCGTGGCGCTCTGGTCACCCTGACCTGGGGTGAGTCAGATGGTTCAGTGTCCGTGCGGATGATACAGCCATCTAGAAGCCCATTGCTTCTCCTTGGCCCTGGATGGTAGCATAGGCGGGTCCCCTCTTAAGCGGTCAGTGTGCTTTATCAACCAGCGTGAGTTCACAGGGGCTGTGGCCCGTGTCTGGCGGCTTGCCTTTGTCTCTGTCTTGGCTGAGTATCTTTGGAGGTCTCTTGCCTGGGTGTTAGGCCTGGTGGATACTGGTGGGAGTCCGGTCCCCCCTTAACCCCTCCCTGTCCCCTGTCCCATCTCCCCTCCCCCACCCCTGTCCAGAGTCCTGCAGGTCCGGAGTGCTTTGTCCCCATTCCTTCTGTTTATCCTAAGTGTGCCTAAGAGATAGGTCTCAAGGCACGGCCTGGAACACAGGTCTGGAGGGGTCGTACTGGGCCCTCATCCACAAGGGTAAGAAAGAAGTGGCAGGATGTATCCGAATTTAGGTTCTGCAAAGAGCTGCGGGCCGCCCAGACCCATCCTTAGAATGCCAGCAGCTCTGCCAGGTTGGCACACATCGTTGCTTGGCTGAGGTGGCCCAAGGAAAGGATCACAGACAAGAGCTAGAGTCGCTGGGCTACCCAGGGGAGGAGTCTGTGAAGTGTGTCAGTCCCTGGGCAGACCTGAGGCAGGGAGGGGCCGGTGGGAGGAGCAGATGCTAGGAAGTTTGGAGGGGGCTGTGAGAGTTGAGCTTGGAACAGTGGTTTGGGTTGAGCGTCTGAGAGTTTGGTACTTCCCAAGACTGGCCTCTGGGAGTTGTGTAGGCATGGCTTTGGGCCCAGGCAGGTGTTACCTCGTAGATCGCTGCACACAGGGTGCCATAGGCCAGATGCTTTTGCAACTGTAGCGTTTGCTGTAGCTTGGCTCCTATGAGGGAGGTTCTGCCATCACCCTGTTTCACAAGGTGGAAGCTACACTTCAGAGAGATGGGCTCTCTTGAGGTCACGAAGCTAGGAGGCCTGGCCAACTCCAGCTGAGGCGGCGTGAGGCATCCTGGAGAAGGTTCAAGAAAGATGAAGGAGGAAGGACCGCTGCCTGCCGTGAGCCCGTGTCCTACTGTGTGGCAGGTTCCTGGAACTGCTTTTTGAACTGGGATGAGCCTTGGATGAGCACTCCCAGCTGATCCTGTGGCGTTTTTTCTAGGTAGCGATAGCTGGGGATTCTGTGGGAGGTATGGCTGGAAGGAGGACCATGGGGACCCTGACCAAGCACTTCCTCTGCGTCCTGATTCCTTGGGGACACGGGGATTACATAGAAAAGCCGCAGGTAGGAAGTGAGCCATGGTGTGTATGGGCCGGCTCAGCATAAGCTCTGGGGGAGCCCCTGCAGGCTGCGCCCTGTGAGGATGTCTGTTGGGACATCTGCCCATAGGGTTTATTTTAGGATCTGGTTGCTAAGAAAGGGAGAGTGGTCCCAAGACTTGGAGGGGGCTAGTGAGCTGAGGGAAAAGCCTCTACAGTGGCAGCTTCTGAAGTTCAGACTGGCGAGCAGTTACTTGGAAAAGTCTCTCTTGGAGTGACAGTAATCCGTCACCCCAATGGCAGTTAGCTGGTTGTGGGCCAGCGTGGTGGGAGGAAGTGTCCCTGTGCAGTGGCAGCGGTGCCGTTTTCGGTTCCTGGGCCTATTTTAAGGCCGTGATTCTGGCTTCTGCTAGTTCCTAGGACCAGAGCAACTTTGAGGCTCCTGTGAAGTGGAAACCCTGTGCCCTTCAGGGGCACCTGCAGGCTCTGGGTCTTGGGCTCTCAAGAGGCTGCGGTCACAGCTGCAGGGCCGGCCATAGGCAGCCTTCTCGGCATCACTGGGAAAAGGTAGGATACTCCACTGCCTTGCTCTGTGGCTTGGCTGAGTCATTCCCCACCCTCTGCCTTTCTTTCTTCTGACATGGAGGTTCCCTGTCTCCTTCACCAAGTTGGTCAGGTTCCTGAGTATCAGCTAAGCCACAAGGCCACTGAAGAGAAGCTTTACCTAGGATACTTGTTAAAAAGCATCCTCCAAGTCACCAAAGAATCTAGCCAATTAAAAAAAAAAAAGCCAACTTCCTTGGCATGGTAGCATATCCACTTTAATCCTAGCACTCAAAAGGCAGAGGAAGGTAGATTTCTGTGAATTCTAGACCAACCAGGGCTACATAGTAATATCCTGTCAAACCAACCAACCAACAAATAGACAAATAAAATGGTTTATAAAAAAAGATAAAGCAAATTTGCAGGGTGCAGTGGTATGAAACTATAATGCAACTGTAATCCCAGAACCCTGGAAGCAGGAGGATCACTTTGAATAAGACTAGTCCAGTAAGTTTTAGGCTAGTCTGGGCTACTTATGAGACCCAGTCTAATATATATACACATTTATATATATAATTTTATATATATATATATATTCAAAGCCTTTAAATTCTGTATGGAAATTTTTTATTCATATTTTTCACCTGACATCCCTGAAACGTATTTCCCATTGTTCAAGCTCCAAATTTTTTTATAAGCGCCAAATATTTTAAATTCAAAGATTCAGCAACAGTTGAATGGCTGTGTCATAATTTACCTGATCGGTTTCATGTTGTTAGTAACTTAGCTTGGCTTCACGGAAAAGTTTCTGTATCGATCCTAGCAGCCTGGGGGGGTTCTTAAGAGTCTGACCTCAGACTAGGGCCATGACTAGAGGACAGATGCCCATCAAACTCACAGGAAAATGGTTTAGACCGTTGGCGCAAGGCAGGAAGGAAGGTGAACCGTGGTACGTGGGAGGAGTCTGAGGTGGGAGGAGCCTGAGAAGAGGCCCGCCCCGAGAGGGGTGTGGGTAAGGGGCGCACCAGTTGAGGCCCCCACCCAGGCACCTTGTTGGTCTGTGATCCTTCAGTCTGTTTGCTACCTGAGCTATCTTCACCCAGGGATCTCAGGCTTGCTCCTGCTTCTGGAGGCCCAGAGCCCCTTGTGCCCAGCTAAGGACAGTGAGGTCTGGGAGCTGGACCTCTGAGCACAGACAGCCCAGGCTGGCTCCCCATACACACCTGCACATGCACTCTGCCCCCCTTGTACTGCGCGCCAACCAGTACCCAGAAGCCTGCCCACCCCTTCTACTCCTGCTTACACCTCTTACAGTTCATCCGGTCAGCTAAGTGGGCAGTCTTGCAAGCCGGGCCTCACGTCATCCCTGTAACTCCCTGAGAGAGAGGAATGTAGTTCATATTTTATAGAAGAACGAACAACAAAGGATGGGGCCCATAGTGTTGCCTGGTGGTGTGTCATCTTGGGTTCGAGTGCAGTCGGCTTTCTAACGAGCAGAGTTATCAACGCGGTCAGAGCAGCTGCCAGGTCCCCTGGTGAGGGAGACACCCTGAGCTGGGATTTGAGGGTGGGCTGCCAGGCTGTTTCACAATGGATTTCAAAGGCTCCTCGGCTGTGTTCCGACTGGATATATCTTCCTGAACATTCCAGAGGTCCCTATCCCTGAACTCATACCTGCAGCTTCTTACGTGGAATAAATACCCTTCTTCCGCAGAGCAACTGACTTCAGTGCTGAGCACGTAGTGTGGCTCATGGGCTGGGAAGTCCTTGGGCTGGGCTGGGGCACTGGGCAGTTGCTGCTCTTAGTCCAGTAGTGGTACTGACTCACCCCCAGCTCCCCAAACAGCCTCCCTGCCTCAGTTTACCTACTTATTGCCACACTGCGCTGGGTTCCCTGTCCACTGTGTTAGCTCACCTTTGGACAGGACCACTACTGGGAACATTGTGTGTGGCATTGCTGATGGAACCCAAGGTACTGTGTGTGTTAGACAGATGTCTCATCTCTGAGCTGTATTCCTGCCTCCCTGGAAACTTAAACCCAATATGCTCACTACCCCCTTCCCCCAAGGCATGAGTTTATTCCATGGGCCCTGGTGTCTCTGCTGCTAGCATGTTTCCTGCGTGATCAGGACAATACTCAGGGTTGGTGCCTACTGATCTGTCCATCTACTAACCCCTTCCCACTTCCTAAATGGGGCCACTTGCCACTGAGGCTCAGAGGTGGACGGACAGGTGTCTGTGGTGCCTCCCTGGCACAGTTGTCACCCCCTTCCTGTCATAAGTGATCTTTGTCACTCCTCTCCCTGGCTGCCACTATTCCAAGGACAGGCAATCTAGAGGTCCCTTCTTGGGCCTCCTGCCCCAATGTGGTTGGATGGGCTAGGGAGTTTCTAGGTGGAGCTCATGAGGAATGACCTTTTAGACATGCTTCCAGGCTCCTAGTTTGAGCCAAGTAGCAGAATGTTCTGGAGATCTAGTATGCAGCAGGAAGATCTCAAGATACAGCCAGCCTAGCCTTGACTCCAGCAGGGGTGGTGGCTCTAAGGGGATCCTGATTGGCTCACACAGGACCTGGCCATGAGAGCTAGCAAGAGCAGAAGTGTCTGGCCCTAACTACTCCCTCCTGGTTCCCCATTGGGCAGGTGAGGAGACTGAGGCCCATTGGTGGTAGGTAAAGTTTCCTTATTTTACACATGGGCAAAAAGGACCGCAGTATATAGACATAGAAGGAGCCCCAGGATTTTACAAGGCAGAGTGGAACAAGGATGTATCAGCTGGATGGTGTTTCTGGGATATGCAGACATTGGGGTTGGGGTGTGGTGGTGCTTGTTTAGGCTGGTAGATTTGGAATTGTCTAGCCAGTGGAGGATCCTCTATGCAGTCCAGGCTTACGGAAGAGACCCATCAGCTCACTGTAGCATCCTCTTCCTCTTTAGTCTTTTTGTGTGGATGTGTTTGTGTGATTGTGTATACTCAACGCGTGTGTATGAAAGCCTGTCAAGGTCAAGGGTCAACTGGAGGTGTCTTCCCCAGTTACTCTCCACCTTAGTTTTTGAGACAGGTTCTCTTACTGAACCTGGAGCTCACCTGCTGGGCGGGATTGCCTGGCCAGAGAGCTTCAGTGATCTTTCTGTGTCCGTCTCCCAAGTACTGGGCTCACAGTCTCCATGTCAAGCTTTTACTTGGGTGCTTGGGATAAACAAACTCACTCTCTCTCTCTCTCTCTCTCTCTCTCTCTCTCATTTATTTATTTGTTTATTTATTGACAGCGTTTCTCTTGTGTAGCCCTGGCTGCCATGGAACTCAGTCTGAAGACCAGGCTGACCTTGAACTCACAGAGCTCTACCTGCCTCTGCCTCCTGAGTGCAGGGATTAAAGGCATGTGCCACCACCCATCTGAAGCTCAGCTCTTTATGATTGTGTAGAGAACACTTTTCTGACTGAACTGGCTCCACAGCTCTTTAAACCCCCAGTTGGCTTTAGGATTGTCTTTTATCTGTCTGAGACAAGGTTGTATATTTATACAGAACAGGCTGCCCTTGGTCTCACGGTAATCCCCCTACCTCATCCTGCCCAGGACTGGGTTGATTATAGGTGGGAGCCGATACACTCAGTCTTGAGGCTTTAAGATGCTATTTAATGCTGCTGCTAAATGACTAGTGTCTGCTTGGAACGTGGCAGGAGGTGGGAGAGGGAGTGGGTCTTCATCTTTTGCTCTTCCTGTCTGCTGGAAACCCTAGTGTTTGGGTGGGTTTTGAATGTACACAGTACTTTCCACACATGGCTGGAAGGAGAACCCAGAGCTCTCCTCTCTCAACAGCTGGGATTGCCTATAGACTGTGGAAAAGCCTTTCCCAAGGGCCCTCAGCTTTATGCATCTGTCTTCAACCCAGACTTGCTGTTCTTGCAGTTGATGGTGCAGACATTCAGTGATAGACAGGCTGTGATAGTGATAGGTGGCTTTGGGCTGGGCTTGTGTCTTCTTTTTAAAGATTTATTTATTATATGTAAGTACACTGTAGCTGTCTTCAGACACTCTAGAAGAGGGAGTCAGATCTTGGTACGGATGGTTATGAGCCACCATGTGGTTGACTGGGATTTGAACTCAGGACCTTCAGAAGAGTAGTCAGTGCTCTTAACCACTGATCCATCTCTCCAGCCCCGTGTCTTCTTCTTAAAGCATTCCTTCATAGGTATCTTTGTGACAGTAGTCCAAGAGACCTTTGAGCCATGAGAGTCTCACCTTCTACAGTTCCTGCCCATCCAGCCCACATCTTTTTGCTTATTTCTTAGACAGGCTCTTAATGTAGCCCAGGCTCATCTCGAACTCACAATGTAGCTGAGGATGACTTTGAACTTGCGCTCATTCTCTACCTCTGGAGGGCTAGGATTACAGCTGTGACCCCTCATGCTGGGTTCTGTGTGTTGCCAGGGTGCAACCCAAGACTTTGCACATGCTAGGCAATCACTCGCTGTACCCCACTGAGAAATAACCCCACCCTCCGGTGCATATCTGCATGTGCGGCTGCTGTCGGATGCAGAGCTGAACTGTGGTTCACCCGGCCTCCGAGAACATGGAGAGGGAGGGAGGGGCCTGAGCAGGAGAACAGAGGGTGCTCCTTCACACCTGTGGTTCCTTTCCACTGCCCTGTGTCCCGTCCATGCCATTGTGGGACCTGCCCTGACATCCCCAGGCATCCAGACCTCTCCACTGATGTAGGCAGTGAATGATGTTCTCCCATCTTAGAAATATTGCTTGAGATCCCAGTATTGAAAGCAGGTTAAAACAAGAAAAGCATACAGGCTTATTGGGGGTCTGTTTCGTGTGACTCGGAGTCCCCCTCGAGATGATAGGCTAAAGCTGTCTGTTTCGTGCCGTGTTGGTTCCTGGTACAGTGTGGTGGTTCACACCTGTACTCTGAACAGTTGAGAGGTGACACAGAAGGATTACTGCGAGTGTGAGGCCAGCCTGGGCTACAGTGAGAGCCAGTCTCAAACAACTGAAGCACGTAATAGTCTTAGGGAAAAGTAGTTGGACGAAAATACCAGTTGGTGTCAGTAAGATGGTCTCTTGGTCTTGGGAAGTTTTGGAGTATGGGAAGTTAACTCAGAGAGATTCCATCTGTACAGCTATGGAGAAGTCGGCCATGCTGGGGTGAGGTTGCTTTGGGGTAACCTATGCTTTGTAGGTAAGTCAATAGACTCATTGGGTCCTCAAGCTGGACTTGGGTGGAATCGTCCTTGGGTTTGTCTTGGGACCTTATAAGGAAGGGGTAGACATTTGTTCCCTCTTCTCTAGGAAGAGTTCTCACAACCCCCTCCGTATGTCCACAAGCCCAGAGGTGATCTTCCTTCCCCACGTTCACTCAGTGGTTCAGGCTTCTGTGGTGGGGGCAATCACCTGTCTCCCCTGCCTGGCCTACAGCAGCCTCCTGTCAGCTGTGCTGCTCTCCCTGTTAATGATTTCATGATGCCTACAGAGCAGAGGGCCTAAGACTCAGTGATCCCCGCTCCTCTTCATGACTCGGGGTTCCTGGGGTCACTCTGATCTTCTATCTGGAACTGTCTGTTGGACAGCCTCAGTTTAAGGCCCTTCTGTAGCCTTTTCCTGACACTGCAGGACCTGACCTCCACTTCCTCCTTCTGTCCCCAGAGCAAGATTCCTGCCACCAGGCTCCTCTACCACCCCACTGCCCACCCCGTGCCCCTTCCAGTGTCTGTGTCCCTTGCTTGTGCCAGCACAGTGGACAGTACCGCAGCTCACTCCCCCAGGAACTCAGAGTGAGGGGATGTGGGACTGAATTGGTTGGTGAGCTGGTGAAAGAGGCCTCTTGAGTGGAGAGGGTGTCAGGTCTTGGGGAGCTGGCCTTTGAATGAAGTGTCCTTCTGAATACAGCCACAGAAAAAGAGATTTCTTTGATTCAGGGTGAGATGGGCTACTGCTGCCTTCCTTTGGGAATGAGGGGTGGACAAGAGCCTTTGGGGACTGAGGGGACTGGGGTTATAGTTCCTTCTCCTCAACACTTAGTTTTGTCTTCTGCAAATGAGGAGCATTCTGCTGAAGTACTAGAGCATTTGTTTGAAACCTGTTACTCTTTCTCCCCCTCCCTCCTCCCTCCCTCCCTCCCTCCCTCACTCCCTCCCTCCCTCCCTCCCTCCCTCCCTCCCTCAGACAGGGTTTCTCTGCTGACTAGGCTGGCCTCAAACTTAGAGACTGCCGGCCTCTGTCTCCCGAGTGCTGAGACTAAGTCGCTGCTGCCACTACCTTAGGAGCCCATCAGAAGTGCCATGTGTGTGCTTGGGTTCAGAGACAGTGGACATGAAGGAAGACAAATGAGAGGCACACACTTCTACCCTCTGCACTATGGAATTGAGTCTTGCTGTCCTCCATCGCGAGCGAGCTGGACCTCCACATTTGGAGCCTGAGGCAGAGAGAGTCATGGTTGGCCTGCGTGGGCTGCTGACTCAGCAGATCCTGATCCTGCCAGGCAGGGGGTGGGGCTGGGATCCCAGAGTATTCCTGTCCCCTCCCTCCCCTCAGCTCTCCTGGGAGTCCTCTCCCCACAGGGAACCTGGTGGCATGAATCAGCCTCAGCTGGTGCTGCAGCTGCGAGCAGCTGATGTCATCCTCCTCCAAGGGCTGTGTCAGGGGAGCCTGTGTGCACCCAGGAGAGTTCTGTGAGCTCTGGAGAGCTCTGAGCAGGACAGACCTCTCCTTGACCTGTGCTTTCTGCTGAAGTACTAGGACATCTGCAGCTGTTTGAAACCCGTTATGTGTGCTCACTCGCTCTCTCCCTCCCTTGCTCCCTCCCTCCCTCCCTCTGACAGGGCATCTTTGCATCTTTCTGTAAGGAGTGTAACCCTGTTGGCACGTGGAGTGGGATTTAGTGGGATTGGGACAGTTGCTCAGACTCTCATGGCATCACCTAGGCAGGGACCTAACTCTCCTGGATGTGGAGCTGTGGCCTGTCCATTCTCACACTTGCACACGTCTGTATCAGAAGGGCCTTTGATGCCCTGTCTTTCCTGGGTGACCCTCTGCTGGATTGGCACACAAGGAAGTACCCAGCCATGGTTTCAGAGGGTGTGTAGTCCCGGAAGTGAGAGAAGAGGAGGGATCTGAGAGAGTTGGTGATGGAGTGGGGCCACTCCAGGAGGAGGAAGTCGCTTGTTGTGACTTGAATGATCGATGAGGAGCCTGCTGTAAGGACCACGGGGTGGGGGGGGGGGGATGTGCCTGGGTTTGTTTTCCTCCTAAAGGGGTGCCTAGGTGACTGAAGTTAGGGAAAAACCTAGGGCTGGATAGCGCTTGGGGTTACAGAGCCTGCAGTAAGATGGTGCTGGGCACAGTGTAGACAAGATACAGCTGCATGGATGGAGCTGGGATGCCGGATCCTGACCAGAGCCTTGCACAGAGTAGGGTGAAGAAATAAATGAAGAGTGAAGCCTGGGCTGGAGAGGTGGCTCAGCGGTTAAGAGCACTGACTGCTCTTCCAGAGGTCCTGAGTTCAATTCCCAGCAACAATATGGTGGCTCACAACCATCCTAATGAGATCTGATACCCTTTTCTGGGGTGTCTGAAGATAGCTACAGCAAGTGGGGCTTGGAGTGAGAGCTGGAGAGTTGGCTCTGTGGTTAAGAGCTCTGACTGCTCTTCCAGAGGTCCTGAGTTCAAATCCCGGCAACCACACAGTGGCTCACAATGATCTGGTGAATCTGAATACAGCGTGACTCTGAATACAGCTACAGTGTATTTACATATAATAAATACATAAATAAATAAGTAAATCTTAAAAAACAAAACAAAGAAGAGTGAAGCCCACATTCCCAGCCTGGCTGCTGGCCTCACCTGTCAGGGAGGCTGCACTGACTGGGGAGGGTGGGCTTCTGAGGTTCTTTGACTCACCTGCCCTATAGTGCCCTAGTGGAAGCCAGAGGAGGGGAATAGTGACTAGTTTGTGAAAAAAACAGCCTCCAGCCTAGGGAGGTGGAGGGACTGGGGTTGCTGGATCACAGATCCCATTGGGCCAGAGTGCCCCGTGAAGTGTTGTGGAGCTAGTTTTCTATGTGGAAACAAAAAGCTACCATAGTGGTGATCTCGGAGTTGTGGGTTTGCATCTAGAGACCTCTCAGTTTGTGAGATGTTCCAGGGAGCATCACAGTGGCCTGGAGACAGGCTGCGGGTGGTGATGTGGCAGGTGCCGTGCGCCACTGGTCATGTGGGTAATGTTGTGGCATTGCCACTGCAGAGAAAGCATAAAGGACAGCTTTGTGGGAACTGGAATCCTGCAGGCTGCCCCGAGGAAGCCCACACACTCGCAGGCGTGGGGCAGGCTGCAGTGTCCGAGCATCAACCGTGACCTTGCTAGGCAGTGTGGGCATCAGCACCCGCTTTCCTAGTTGAAGTGAGTTCAGGAGTACCCAGGGTTCTGAGGAGTTTTGTTGTATTCTTGCTGATGGTGGTTTGGGCTCTGTGTGTAAATTTGCCTTAATGTCTCTGAGAATGCACCATATATTCATGTGTTTAAGGTCGCATTTGCTGGCTGCCTACAGTGACCTCTGTCCAGCAAGATGCAAGGACCCTCACAGATAGGAAGTAAGAAATCACTCTTGTGGGCACCCTTGCATGTATGTGGCAGTGGTCTGATCCTGTCACAAAGCAGCAGTGGCAGGCCTGACTGACGGTGACTCAGGCCTTGAGCCTCAGTTTCCAGTCATTTGAATAAAGTCCATGGTAGATGCTATGAAGATCAGAGTGGGCACGCAAAAGCAATCTAGCCCCAGGGTGCAGATAGCACTTAGCATGTCTGGGAAGGTGCTGCCTATCAGAGGCAGCCTGCAGTTGGGGATGAGTGGGCAGACACACCCCAAGAGCTGAGGACATGCTACTGTCACAGGTCACAGCTACTGTCACAGGTCACAGCTACTGTCACAGGTCACAACTACTCTCACAGGTCACAACTACTGTCACAGGTCACAGCTACTGTCACAGGTCACAACTACTCTCACAGGTCACAGTACTCTCACAGGTCACAACTACTCTCACAGGTCACAGTACTCTCACAGGTCACAGTACTCTCACAGGTCACAACTACTCTCACAGGTCACAGTACTCTCACAGGTCACAGCTACTCTCACAGGTCACAGTACTCTCACAGGTCACAGTACTCTCACAGGTCACAACTACTCTCACAGGTCACAGCCACTCTCACAGGTCACAGTACTCTCACAGGTCACAGCTACTCTCACAGGTCACAGTACTCTCACAGGTCACAGCTACTGTCACAGGTCACAGCTACTCTCACAGGTCACAACTACTCTCACAGGTCACAGCTACTCTCACAGGTCACAGTACTCTCACAGGTCACAGTACTCTCACAGGTCACAGCTACTCTCACAGGTCACAGCTACTCTCACAGGGAATAAATACTGCTGCTGAGGGAGGTGTGGCCTCTGTGGAGGTGTTTGGTCAGGAGACTGGGTCAGGGCTGGCTACTGCATTTGGGGGATAAAGGGCAGATTTGTGGGTGCTGACTGCAGAGTGTGGGTCATGTGGTGAGAGAGCCTGAACTTCCTGAAGAAGCTACTGGAGCAGCTCAGCCGGATTGGGCCATCTGAGTCACCCACACTCCACTTGCCTTGGGATTGCTCACGTGGGACCCGACTGACCAGTTCTTCATCCAGGGTCTCATCAGGGCAGCCTGCCTTCCTAGGACAGCTTCTTTGTGCTTTGTGCCCCAGGGAACGAGGGCCCTCAGTACCCAGGCACGAGATGATAAAAGGCCTATTGAGGCCACAGAAGCCTATTCATCCTGCCCAGGGGACCAAGGGCCACCCTTGGACTCTTGTCAAAGATGGTCGACCTCCTGACCTCCGCTGTTGGGAGGTATCCAGAGTCCATTGCTGACCAGGTGCACTCTCGGGAGGACCTTGTCCTTGCAGCCCACAGTTGGACCCAGGCCAGGTGCTAAGCATGCACATGCCACAGCAGAGGGACACTGGCTCGGTGCCCTCACCCTTCACCAGGCTGTTTGGAGGTTTATCCGTGGAGGGTAAACACCAACCAGCAGCCAGAGTGCCCGTGAGGTCTGCCTGTGAGTTCCAGTTCCTCACCACGCTGGGCTGCTAGGCTTTCCCGGCCTCCCGTGGTCCAGGCTTCTCTGCAGTAGCCTTGAATGCAGCTCTAATCATTTCTGCTCAGTCTTTACCTACCTAGCTTATACTTCAGCCCCGACCTGAACTCCAATCACTGAAGAGCTGCTGGCAGCTAGACCAGGGTGTCCAGCCTGCCTGTCCAGCCCTTGTCCCCTGCCTGGCTATGAGCGCCATCTGCCAGCAGCCTGGATAGTGGGTGCTTGCCATGCAGGGGTGCATGCTGGGTAGATGCTGGGTTCACAGTCCTGCAGGGGCCAGCTGTGCTCCTGGACAGCCTCTCCCTGATGCAGCATCCCCGCCTGTAAAAACAGCAAACCTGCCGATGGAATTGTGACAGGAGGGAAGTTTAGCATGGTGCCGGGCATTTAGGAAGCCTTAATTTGTTTATGAACATGTGACAGAAAACTGGGGAACAGGAAGGAGCCACAACTCCACTGCTCCAGAGCCGCTGTGGACATTTGGATTTTGTTGTTGTTGTTGTTAGTCTTCCAATGCATTACAAACAAACAAAAACAAACTGTCGTGTTCTCATAATTATTTGTATATGTTCAGTTTCTGTGTTCTGGCTCTCCTGATGTAAGCAATTTTCTAGTAATTAAGTAGCATTAAGTTCTGGCATTTGCTAACTGTAGTTGCTAGAAATGTCTTGGTCCCTTGTTATTTTGGGTGTGTATGTGTGGTATGTGCAGGCCTAAGGTTGACGCTATATGTCTTCTTTAGTTACCCTCTACTTTATTTTTTAAGATAGGATCGCTCACTGAATCCCAGCTGATCTGGCCAGACTGGCTGGCCGAAGAGGCAAAGGGATTAGCCTGTCTCACCTCCCAGTGCTGGGACCAAACACACTGTCACATCTGGCTTTTTATGTGGATTCTGAGGGAGTTGTCTTGCTTTTGTGGCAAGCACTTCACTGACTAAGCCATCTTCAGAATCCCTGTCTTGGTTCCTTTTGTTTGTTTTTTAAGTTAGGGGTCTTACTGTGTAGTCAAGGCTGGCCTCCAATTCTCAATCCCCCTACCTCAGTCTCCTGAGTGTTGAGATCATACGTAAGCAATATGCCCAACTATTTTTGGCTATTTTTTTCAGATCAACTTAAGATATAAAGTTCAAAATATCTAAGATGATTTTTTAAAAATATGTAGATTTTTATTTTAATATGGATTGGTGTCTTGACTGCATGTATGTCTGTGTGTATGTCAGATCCACTGGAACTGGAGGTATGGGCAGTTGTGAGCTGCCATGTGGGTGCTGGAAACTGAATCCAGGGCCTCTGGAAGAGTAGCCTGTGCTCTTAACTGCTGATTCATCTCTCCAGCCCCTGTAAAACGAGTCTTAATGAAAAACCAAGCTTGGGACATAGCTTAGTGGCAGAGTGCTTGGCTCAGCACCCTCGAGGCCCTGGGTTCGAGCCCTAATACCTAATACCTCTGCCAAAATCCACAGTTTTTAAGGGCCATCGAGCTCATTGGCTCAGTAGGTAAAAGTGTTTGCTGGCAACCTGAGTTCGGTCCCCAGAACCCACATCACAGAAGACAAGTGGCTCTCAAACACTGTCCTCTGACCTTCACACATGGGCTGTGGCAGACCCTGCCTCAAATTTTAAAAAAAGGTGAACCAAGCTTTCAGAATCAGCTACTTTTCTTGTTGCTGTGACATAAAAAGCAACCTCAGGGTTTGATTTTATGGTTTCAGGAGAGTTACAGTTTATCGTGGCAGAAAGACCTGGTAACGGGGTGTGACCGGGGTGGGGTGGGGTGGGGGGGATGCTGACTCAGCTACCCTTCTCCTCTCCTCCCTTTCATTTAGTCGAGGCCCTGATCTATTTGCTCCAGGAACCCAATTAACTCAGTCCATGCCAGCCTTGCCTGGGATATTTTACTTGGGGATGAATTTGGGTCTTCATACCATTACAGAAGCTCTTTACCTACCAGGCCGTCCGCCCAGACCCCCCACGGAGTATCTATCGATACCACCTTGCTTTCATTAACCCTTCTTCATTTCCATCATCCATTTAATTTATAAGCATTTATTGTTCCTGTGTACCACACTCTCGTAGGAATTGACTGTACAGCTGTAAGCACGTGAGCAGAGACAGGCAAGAGTGATGGCTTCGGGGGACTGAAGTCCTGACAGCACGGCTCAGTTAAAGGCGTCTCAGCCTCAGAAGGGATGACCTTTTGTCGGTAATTTTGTGTTTTGAGGCAGAAAGCTGTGTTTTGTAAATAAGTAAATAAATAAAAAGGTAAACTAATCCATTCTGTTTGACAGTGGTGGTGCATATAAGGTAGAGAATGCTGACAGGGTGTGTGTATTTGTGTGTGTGTGTGTGTGTGTGTGTGTGTGTGTGTGTATGCATGGTTATGTGTGAGGATGTACATACATGTGCATGGTTGTGTGTGAGGGTGTGCATGTGTGTGCACATGTGAATGCACGTGTGTGTGCATGGTCCTGTGGCTGTGTACATGTGTGTGCACATGAGCATATATGCTTGTAGGGACCAAAGATGGATATTAAGTATCTTCTGCAATTGTTCTCCACCTTACTCAGTTTAAAAGCTTTATTTTTACCATTTTGAGTTATGTGTATGTGTCTTGCGTGGGCATGTGCGTGTGAGTGCAGATGCTTCTGGTAGCTAGAAGAGGATGCTGGATCTCCTGTGCCAACAGGAGTTGTAAGCTGTTGTGTGGGTGCTGGGAAGCAAGTGCTGGTAATCGCTGATCCCTCTCTCCAGTCACAAGGACACTTCTTCTTAAAATCAGGAATGGGAATTGAACGTGATTTATCTCCCAGCATCTATGATCATGTCTTATTTCTCTCTTGAACTATAAATAGATGTGAATACATAGATAGACCTAATATCGGATTATTATTGCACTGTAATTAAATCCTGCCTAGCCATTAATATGTTCTTAGTGATAAATTTGTTGTTATTTTGAGTCAGAGTTTTTTTTAATAGTGTCAGCTGGTCCTGAATTTATCATATAACCTCGGATGGCCTTGAACTTCTGGCCCCCCTGCCCATATGCTGGAATTATGGCTACTAGACCTACTCGGCATTTAAGATTTTCATGTTGATCTCTTTGACTATGATTGACTGGAGGTTTTACTGATGTGTGTGCCCAGGTGTGTTGCCTTGGACAGTGTTCCTCATACAAAGCATGTGCAAGTTTTGTGGGCTCTAGTAACATGTGAGAAGCTGGAGTTACTTGTGAGTTGATAGAATTGCCAAATCGCTAGCTAATACAGCGACGTAGTGGTCCTTGACCTAGGTGATTTCCTGGGTGCCTGTTCAGTACCTTGAGCATTTCATGCAGTCTTCTCCCTGACTGTTGCAGGAGTAGACATCCTTCTCTTAATCTTGCTGATGGAGAACCTGAAAGGTTGAGTCCTGCCGAACAGGCAGCAGGCAGGATTTTAACCAGTTAAGTCTATTTTAACTGGTTCGACAGAGGCTGCCTCAACTCTGAACTGAGATGGACAGTACATGAAAAGCCTCAGAAGGTAGTCTTTCCCCTTCCTTTTCAGTAAGTGTTTGAGGGATTGTCTCTGTGGAAAATAGTTGGCGCCTGTAGAATTGGCCCTCTGCAGGGGAGTGGGCCCACAGACCCTGGCACAGGAAGCATGCTGCCCCCATGATTGTGTATAGTACCTGAAGCTCTGAACACTTTGGCGTTCAGTGCCTGCTGTGGTCACACACCCAGTAGCAGGGAGGGCAGAGCTGTTCTTGAGGGCTCAGAGGGTAGGGAGAGTCAGCTGTTCACCAGGTGACCTCAGGAACTCCTTAGGTTCGTGATTTATCATCTAGAACAGTGGTCGAACGAGGCCACCTAAGACCATCAGAAAACAGATATTTATGTTATGATTCATAACAATAGCAAAATTACAGTTGCAAAGTAGCAACTCAAATAATTTTATGGTTGGGGGATCACCACCACATGAGGAACTGTATTAAAGGGTCGCAGCATTAGGAAGGTTGAGAACTGCTGTGCTAGAAGAATTCGGCTCTGTGCATGTATCTTTGTGGGATATTGGAAAAAGCAAGTTCTGTTTTGAGGGGCTGGGTTTGAATTTCAGCTCTTCAGTCTACCATCAAACCACCAATTTCTTTCTTTCTTTTTTTTTTTTTAGGGGGGGGTTGAGACAGGGTTTCTCTGTGTAGCCCTGGCTGTCCTGGAACTCACTCAGTAGACCAGGCTGGGCAGGTTTAGGGCTGGGAGTGTGGCTCGCCTGGTAGTGTTTATTAGTGTGCATGAGACCCTAAGTTTGATTCCCCAGCACTGCATAAATGTGTTATGTGCCTATCTTGCCCACACTTGTCAGGGAGTGGGAATTCAAGGTCATTTCCATTCTCAAGTCATAGCAATGTGAAGGCCAGCCTGGCCCATATAAGACGCTGTCTCAGTAAAAAGAAGAGAGCTGGGCAAGTGGCACATGCCTTTAATCAGTAAAAAGAAGAGAGCTGGGCGAGTGGCACATGCCTTTAATCAGTAAAAAGAAGAGAGCTGGGCGAGTGGCACATGCCTTTAATCCCTATCACTCGGGAGGAGGAAGCCAGCTGATCTCTGTGAGTTCAAGGCCAGTCTGGTCTACGTAGCAAATTCCAGGACAACCAGGGCTCTGTAGAGAGGCTCTGCTTCACTCCCCCTAATCCCAGTGTGTATGTTTATATGTATGTTTGTATGCATGTATATGTGTGTGTATATATGTATGTATATGTTTGTGCACATACATGTACATACATTCATATACGTATAGTATGTGCGTGGAGCCCTAAATTTGATCACACACACACACACACACACACACACACACACACACACACACCACAACTGCTTTCACAATATGCTGAGGTTTTCCTCCTAAGGTTGACAGGGGTTTCTGAAGCGGTGATAGGTGACAGTGGTCTATGAACTGTGGGGGCAGGGCATACACACCCTGTCATCATTACCTTTCTCAGCCTCATACTGGGGAGCTGCTGCTACTGTCAGTCACTTCACCATTGTGATGTGTCGTGCTCCTTCAGGAAACGTTCACGAACCCCAAAAGACCACCAAGGATCTGATTCCAGTGCAGTCGCACTAGGGTCTCTATCCAAGCTCGGGCTCAGGCTTGCCGCCATCACTGATGCAGCAGAACGGGAGGGCGAAGCCTGAGCCCGGTTTCAAGCAAGTTTTCGTAGAGGCAAGCAAACAAGCAAGGGGGTTTCTAGCTCAGCACACATCCAACTGGGGAACCATTATGGAATTTGTTGCCCTTTAAAATGATTGTCTGGTGCTGGGACCCAAACCATAAACTTTACAACTGTAACTTCTGCTTCCTCCTGATTGGTGGTTGTTAGGGAGTGACCTAGAAACTGGTGCTAAGTGCAGGCTTGTTGGTTAACTAGAGTTCTAAGATGAAGCCTGAACCGAAGATGGAGTTGGCAGACCATCTCCTCAGATGCACAGTGAGGCAGAGCGAGAACACACAGGTCAGGGAGGCCCAGGCCTAGTGCTCACCCCAGTGTGTGCCCTCTCCACACCGGTAGAGGCCCCTTCAGTTCAGGAGAATCAGAAGTCATTGGGCAGGAAAAACAACTGGTCCACAGCCCCATTTGGAGCCAACTATTATGTTATAATAGTTTTATGCCTTCGTAGTGAGAGATCAAGCACACAGATGTTAATAAAGAAAGAACTCTGCAAGTGACCTGTTCTGGCTAATGCACAGAAGGGAACTGGTTCTGAAGAGAAATCCTTGCTTATACAGGTGTATGGCCCCAAGTTACACTTCGAGCAGTTAGCCATGGTTCACAGAGACACAGCTCCAAGGTTTGGTTGTCTGGACAAATGGGGGAGATGTGCTAGAAATACTGACATTGTTATCCCGAGACAGGCCAGGGCTGCTTTTCCTGGGTTCTTACCAGGGTCGTCCTGCCTGCCTGGCAGAATTATACTCTTCCAGATACAAGGCACAGGGCTTAATTAGCATTATCAGCCAGGCGGTCCTTTCTAAACTGCCTGACAGATGCTCGCTCCTTTAGGTAAATTTTACTTTGGTGTAACCTAATACTATCTAAGCAAGTTTCCGGCCTCCATTTCCTCCTTCAGCTTGAGTTGGTTCTTACCTAATTATTCGTGCGTTCTATTTAGTGAGTTTGTTGCTTGCCACCACACATCAGTGCCTTCATGGTGGCAGACATTGCAAAGTGGTGAAACCAGTCACCTGCCAGACAGATTTCCAGCTGGGAGTGAACAGGGCGGCAGACGGTTGGCTCTTGTGACCTCAGAGGGTAAACAACAGATCTGTCTGAGGGGATGTTGGTCTCCACAGCATCACAGACAGATTTCAGAATTCCCTCCAAGGTCAGAGAAATCAGGTTCTCAGGGCTATATTCTGTGTTTGTGCCTTAGACAGAAATCATAAAACAGGTTGTGAATTGATTGCTTGGTGACAGAGTGACCAGAGTCACTCTCTTGCTCCTAGTCTACCCCTGTAGGTCCCAGGAGCAAGGAAAACTGACTCATTGCTGCTTGTCAGGACCCCAGTGTGGAAGGAAGGAGCCAGGCAACTGGGAGCTGTCCGAGGTGCTGCCCAAGAGCGCGGCTCAGCTTCAGGCCGTGTCTGCCACCCTGGGGTGTGGGCTCACTGAACTGCACCGTGACTGCGGCACAGAAACAAATAAGATTCTGGGGACTAGGAAGGTCTATGCTAGACTGACAGCTCGCAGGCTTTGACTCAGGGGAATTCTTGCTGGACAGGTTTGGGGAAAAGAAGGGAGAAGGGCTTAGCTATGGGAGAAAGAAACAGCAGGTCGAAAAGATTCAGTTGCCTCCTGTGATGACTCAGTTACTGTACCACAGGATCAAAGGATATTCGGAGGCTGTGACCCAGTGACTTCATTCAGGCTGTCCAGAGAGGCACGCAGACCAGTTGCAACCAGGTTCTTCACTTGTCTGTGTAGAGGGAGCATCATAGCCTCTTTTACCCCAGACCTCACCATGATTCAGGGAATGTGGGAGGTTACGGGAACAGTCTGTGCATGGAACAGTTGGAACAAGGATCCATGTTGTAGGATTTCAATGCCTACATAGCTTTGTGTCCCCAGGAGTTAGAAATTCTCTGCCAGGGAGCTGGAGAGATGGCTCAGTGGTTAAGAGCACTGACTGCTCTTCCAGAGGTCCTGAGTTCAATTCCCCACAACCACATGGTGGCTCACAACCATCTGTAATGGGATCTAACAACCTCTTCTGGTGTGTCTGAAGACAGCTACAGTGTACTCATATACATTAAATAAACAATTTTTTTTTAAAAAAAGGTAATTCTGTGCCAGATCTGTCATGCTCAGCTGTGGTCATGGAAAACATCTCTGTGACTGTCTTTCCTTCCCTGTGAAGAGGGCTCTCTCCCTGCATGCTTACTAGCTTGTGACACCAAGTCATAGATTCATGGCAAAAGACCGTTTGTGGAGAAGGAAGACAGGCAAGGTGACCAGCCTGTGAAAAGTCTGCAGCTGCCCAACCATTCTGTCTCTGCCTCTCCTGTTTCCTGTGGTTTGGAGTTCAGTCGGCAAGACTACAGCAGAGTTTGGTCTTCTTACCCAGGACTGCATGGCCCACGTTCCTGTGTCTGTCTATAGCCTTCACAGCCTTTACAAGATGGCATGACTGTGGATGTGGTTTAGAAATAGAATGTTTGCTTAACACAAATGAGGCTCCTGGGTTTGGTTCCTAGAACTTCGAGTAAACTAAGGATCAACAGACATTTGGTGTAGTAGACACACTCCCATTCACCTGATTATTGGCAAGTGCTAATACTTGCAGAATCCGCCCTACCTCCTAAAAGTTGTTCCATTATTCACTCTTATTAGCAGCACAGAGCACAGCCTGTTTTTGTTACTCTTTCTGTTTTGTTTTGTTATTTTTAGGTTTGCTCACTTTTTTCCTGTATGAGTATTCTGCCTGCATGTATATAAGTGCACCATACGTGTGTAGGGCCCAGAGAGGCTAGATCCCCACTGTGGGCACTGGATCCCCTGGAATGAAGTTACAGATGGTTATGAGCTGCTAGGTGGATGCTGGGAACTGAATCCAGGTCCGCTGCAAGAACAGCCAGTGCTTTTAACCTCTGAGCGAGCCATCTGTCTAGCCCCAGCCGTCTGTCCAGCATCATTGCTTTATTTTTAAGACATTTACCTCTGTTCTTTCTCTTATAGGAAAGATGACCTAAACTCTGGAGGTCTTGGGTCACAGGTGTCACCGTCACACCCAGTGTCACCAGTATCATGTGCTTTTCTTCCCTTTTTTTTTCTTTTTCTGAAATGCCGTATGAATTTAATCACATAGAATTTAGTCTTGTGAGCCTGACTTGTGTACGTGGTAATTCTGATTCCTTCTGATCCCTCCGTAGTGCTCCGTGGGAGTTGTCAGTCATTGGCCGGCTTGGCTGTGTTGTGTCTACTTTCCTGGCTTCCACTTTGGGGCTCTTAGGAAAACGCCTTGTGAACATGTGTGTACTAGCCTGTCTGTGGACAGTCACCTCATTTTCTAGTTGAACATAGGCAGACGGGACTGAGTCAAGACAACTTTATAAGCTTCTGACATTTTTAAGAAGGCAAATTTGTTCCTTTAAAAATACCATTCAGGAGACTGGAGAGATGGTTCAACCAGTAAGAGCACAAGCAGCGCTTACAGAGGACCTGAGTTCAATTCCCAGAACCTAAGTGGCGGCTCAGAGATGGCTATAACTTTAGTCCCAAGGGATCTGATATCCTCGCTGACTTCTCTGGGCACCAGGCACACATGTAGTATCCAGGCATACATGCAGGTGGAACATCCAAACACGTAGAATAAAATAAAAGTGCCACGTAGGCCAGGCACACTGGCTCACGTTTCTAACCCCCAGCACTTGAAAGGCTGAGATAGGAGGATTCCCGATCAAAGACCCAAGTAGGGCAGGGAGATGGCTTAGTGGGTCAGGACACTTGCTGCCGAAGCCCGATGGCCGGAGTGGTTCCCTACCCCACCCTCGGGGCCCACAAGTTGAAAGAAGAGAGCCGACTCCCACGCATGCGCCACGGCGTGATGTACACATGCTCCCAGACATGCGCACAAACAAACAAATGTTAAGAAAAAGATGAGTAATACCGAAGGGTAGAAAAAGGGACCCAGGGACCCCACATAAGTAAAGGTTAGGTTTAAAGATTTGTTTCATGATTTCAAGTGTGTGTGCACATGCGCGTGCGGAATGCAGGTGCCCACAGAGGACAGAAGAGGGCGCTGGGTCCCCTGGAGCTAGAGTTATAGGTGATTGTTAGCTGATTTAGGTGGGTCTCTGAATTTATGTGGGTCCTCTGAAAGAGTCATCTCTGCGGCTCCACTGTTGGAGTATGTGGAATAGGGATGGGACCTGCCTGGCCCCCACCAGCCCCTTCCATGAATAAGGGCCTTCCCAGCTTCTGCCCCTGGTGCCCTGGGCCTGCCAGCAGCCTGCCCACTAGGCGTCTATAGCTGGTTCCTTCTCAAGTTGTTGAGCACAGGTTTTCCAAGGCCCGAGTGTAGCCATCTGTCAGAGGAGTCTCCAGCTCTGGGACCTTGGGGACATTTGAGTGACAGGATTTACTGTAACAGTCCACACAGCTCTTTACCTAACTGATTTGTGGTTAAGGTCATTGCCATTGTCTTGTTGATTGTTTCAATTGCCTGGGTGCCCTAGAAGCCACTGGCAGGTGGCCCTTTGTGGGCCTGGCGATGGAGCCCCTGACCTTTCCCATGATCAGCAAGTGCTCAGCCATTAGTCACAGCACTCAAGTCCCACAGCCGTAGTATTCAAGAGGAAGGGCAGCGCCTTCCTCTGTGACTGACACTTGCATGGCTGTGACATGACTAGGACTAAAGTCACAGGCCTCTGCTTGTCAAGCCAGAGAAGTTTCTGCTTCATCCCGTGGTGTGTACATAGTTGGACACTGCAGGATGCAAAAGGGAGGCAGGGATTTCCAGTGCCAGTGGATATGCCCACTCTGCACTGTGAGCCTGCCCCCACCTTCACTGGATGCTGGCAAGGTGTGCTGGCCCTGACCCTCCCACTGCTCATGTGTCCCACCAGGGAGGAATGGGTAGACCACACTGCTGTCGGGGGCAGAGGCTCTGTGGTGTGGCTGGCACCTGCTGCTTGCCATCAGCCCCTGATCTGGGCACTGACTGCCTCCGAATGGAGGGTGTATACAAGGTAGACCTTCCCCTCGGAAGCAAGGCACTAGGACTAGTTCTCTGTGGTTCCTGGGAAATGGGGAAGGAAGGAAACTCAGGAGTTTAAGGGGTTGAGCTTACAGGGTGTTGATTCATCTAGGGCAGGGATCTCAGCCTTCCCTTCCTAATGCTGCGACCCTTTAATACAGTTTCTCATGCTATTATGATGCCAACCATAACATTATTCTTGTTGCTACTTCATAACTGTAATTTGCTACTGTTACAAATCATAATGTAAATATCTGTGTTTTCCAATGGTCTTTGGAGACCCCTGGGAAAGGGTTGTGACCCACAGGTTAAGAACCACTGATCTAGACAGGTGGGAGGGGTCGGAGGAAGTCCATGTTTGTTGACCTGCTCTGTGCCAGACACTGGCTATTCCAGCTGGGAGCCATTCATTTATCTTCCTATAGTTCAAAGGGAATAGGAAACCCAGATTTTTCTTACCAAAACTAGTGGGGGTTTTTTTTCCCCTTCTTTCTGGTACAGAAAACGATTTCACATTTCATTTATCATGCAGAAATACCATTTTAAATAAAAAGTCTGAAGTAATCAAATGAGAATCAATCTGGCATCTTCTCAGGGCCTTCCTGCCTGCAGCCAAGATGCGCTTGCTGGCCCTTTAAGTCGGGTTCGCCTTGGGATTGCCGCAGCCTGAGGGGGAGGGCGGGGGAGGGCTAGGGATGTCTGCGGTGAAGATTTCCCTAGCAAAGCTTCTCTCCTTGCAGCCTAGCCAGCCAGTGATGTTCTCACAGCTCCTAGATTTTCCTTTTCCCCAGGAGCCGCTGATTCATCCGCTGGCTGAAGTCAGCTCGACAGTGGGGGCCTGGTAGCCCTGGCTCTCAGGCTGCCGCTGGGTGGAGTTCCACTCCGGGGAGGCATCCCCAGCCTCTGTGATGCCCGTGGGTGGGGGTGGGAGGGAGGAGGGGCAGCGCATCCTAGCCTCGTCAGATCTCTGACCAGAAATGCAGGCGGGGTGGACCAGGCTTGGCCAAGGTCAGAGCCAGGGCCACCAGGGCCCCTTCTCACTCCTCTGGCCTTCTCCTGCAGGTTGCTTCAAGGATGACCGCATCGTCTTCTGGACGTGGATGTTCTCTACCTACTTCATGGAGAAGCTGGCTCCCCGGCAGGATGACATGCTTTTCTATGTGCGCAGGAAGCGAGCTTACCAGGGCAGCGAGGGCACTGCCGACGGGAGGAAGGTGGGTAACCCCGCCGCCGTCCCCGCCCCTCCCCCACAATCCGGCACCACACCTGTGGGTAACCCCCGCCCCCGCCCCCGCCCCTTCCCCAATATCCCGCAGTGCCCTGACCCTCCTGCAGCACTCAGGCTGCAGGGGGGAAACCATAACTGAGCAGCCAACATGTGTGACCCCAAAAGGCAGCGATTGTAGCTTTGAGGAAACTCAGGCTCCGGGTTCTGCTGATGTGGCCAGCCTCTTACAGCGAGTGAGTGAATGAGTGGAGGTTCACAGGGCACTCCCCAGAGCGGGCAGGGCAGTGGCTGGATGGGAGTGCTGGTGATGATATTGCCCTTCTCTGGCTCTTACTACACACTAGGGGAATCACTCAGGGCTCTGCTTGATCTCCTGAACTCCTGGACAGCTAGACAGACGAGCAAACAGGACTGAGAGGTGAAGCCAGGCACCCGGGTGCTTCAGGTGGTTGTGTATGCAGCTCTTGAGACAGATTTTTGCGTGTGTTCTTCTCTTTACACAATTTTTAGTGGTTTATAGAGTGTTTAAGTGGCCTACGTGTTAAACATGGGCATACTTTGTTGGCCTTCAAGGACAAAGAGTGGTCAGCTGTGAGACCTGTTTAGGACTTACGGTCTGTCTGTTTCTGTGCTGGCCAAGAGCCCTCTCCTGCCATACAGCTGCACATCTACAGAATACATTCGTTGTGAGTGGACACCCTGGGTGCTTGCTGCAAAGGAGGCCTTTGACGGTTTCCTTGCCTGGCTGGCGTGGGAGGGGCCAACAGGAGCCCATGCCCAGAGAGAAGAGGCAGAGGAGGACCTGGAGAAGTGGGTGATGCTGTACTATGGCCCAGGAGTGACAGACAGGAGGGTCCATCTGGCAGCTGTTGCTAGTGGCACCAATGAGAGGCGGGAACCTTCTCAAGAAGGAGGCTAGCCCTGGGCTCCTCAGTCTTGCCCCTTACACCCTTCCTGACTGATAGGCGGTTCCAGTGCAGCTTCTCTCCTTGATCAGTATTATGGCTGTGGCCCAGACCCAGACATAAAGGCTGAGCCCCTTGTTAGATACATGGAGACTGGGGTGTTTGGGGTTGATGTGACCACAGGTGCTGTTGGCAGGGAGGGGTAGGTACTTGGGGGTCTCTGTGTGCTGAAGTAGCACCAACCGGGTGTGGCACTGCTCTCATCCGATGTTTACCCCGGGTGAAGGCCCCTGGAGCAGCAGGACTGTGGACCTCACCTCTGGCTCCAGAGGCTCCCTCCTGTCAGTGTCAGGACAGGCACATGTGAGGCACCATCTTAGGGTGGATCCTGCGAGGCAGATCTGGGAGAGATTAGGATGTCGGGGACAGGCCTGTGTGAGAGGAGAGGGAGACACATAGAGGATAGCATTTGGGTGGAAGAGGAGTACAGAAGGAGCACTCCTTGGGAGATGCAGCCCTGGGTCTGAGATGGAGAGTACAGCAGGAGGACCCTGGGGCTGTGTTGAGGCACTCGTGAACATTTAGTGAGTGTTGAGGTCAGTGGAGCCACCCTGAACCTAACAGGAGCACTGAGTAACAGCCACATGGAAGTGGCTCTTTCCCCAGCACTGACACAGAAATGACCCAGGTTGGCCACTGGCTTTGGGAAGCCCTCACTGGGTAAACAGATCATCATATAGTGGGGACCACTAAAGAGGTGACATCTATATACAGGGTCGTAGGATGACTGTTCTGAAGACATACACAGGAGTGGGTATAGGACTTGCATGATGGGGGAGGGAAGCCTGGCTTGTTTGACCCAGGATGTGCTATAACTTGAGTGAGGACAGTTTGTGACAGTGCCAGCAAAGCACTGTGACCTCGGAGTGATATGTGCAGGGAGAAAGAAAAGTCACCAAGTGTCAATGGAGTAAGATCAAGCATAACCAGTCTTTCTGCTCAGATGGCTTTGCACAGGCATTGGGAAGTGGGGATCCCTCCTCTCCTCACTCCACACACATCCTGTTTGTGTTTGGTTGGCCTCCTGCACTTCTGAATGGATTACAGGGGGGACTGGATAGTGTCTGGTGCAGGACTTGGAGGGCCAGGCCTAGGATCAGGCAAGGCTCATGTCCACCCATACTGGACATAGTTTCCAGCCCGGCAGTCTATTGTATGGCCTGAATGGGGCAGAACGGAGGTGCAGCCAAGAACCCCAACCCACCAAGATCCCAGGGCTGCTGAGAGGTGGACTCTAGTGTCTGCGCACTAGGAGTGTTCTGCAGCACCAATCGCCTCCTGCCCTTTCCCATCCTTAGTACTGGTTGTCATGGCAACCAACTGGGTTCCCTGCCTAGCAGAGGAGGGTGGGTGGGCAGAGCCAGAACTGCAGTGTGGGTGGGCACGCAGCGCTAGAGTTCCTACGCCCTCCTCCAGGATCACCAGTGTACCCTGGATTCTCTCCTCATTGCCACCCCTGAACCAAAACACTCCCTGTTCTCAGCAGCCCATTTTCTTTGGCGATATGGGCACTGGCATCTCTTTGTGTCCTCGTCTCTGAGGGTGGCCTCCTATTAACACCCTCAGCAGTTCTAGGGTACAGATTGCACCAAACCCACTAGGAAAACCAGAGCTCAGGAGCTGTGAGGGTCCTTCTCTGCTCCCACACCGTCTAGTCTTGTGTTCTCTTCTTTGGTAGCTTTCTTTTGTGTATGAGTCAGGAACAGGCTCACTATGTAGCCCTGGCTGTCCTGGAACTCCAAGTAGACCAGGCTGATCTCACACTCCGAGATCTACCTGCCTCTGTCTCCTGAGTCCTAGGATTAAAGGTGCTGGCCACCACACTCAGCTGGTAGCTTTACTTGATTGTGGTGTACATACAAAGAAGGTTCCCAGGTTGATGTGACTTCTGCCACTCAGGTGGGTCATCCGTGTCTGAGCCAACATGCAGAGCTGCACTGTATCTTCTGACTGCTCTCAGTCATTTATTTGGGACGGTGCCTGTTGACATAGGTGGCTGTGATTTTTCAGTCTGGTTGTTGTGTGCTGTTTCTGAGTGTACATGCCGCCCACCTGTATGCCTCTGTGTGGGTGTCTGAGCAGTTCCCTGCGTATTTTGGTGATACATGGAGCCACCTATGCCATTATCCCACTGACCTACCTACCACAGGAGTGGAGTTATGCCTTAGGTATTCCCCACCCTGCATTGAGCCAGGAACAGATGAGCACCTGCCTGTGTGGGTTCTCCTGCGGGAGTAAATAGATGAGTATTAAGCATGGAGCAACCAATCAGAGGAGTGGACCAAGCAGACAGCATGGTGGCTCCCAACTGAGTTTGAGTGATTCCCACAGAAACACAGACACAGACAGACAGACACACACACACACACACACACAGAGGTCCCAGCAGGAGGTGACTGTTGTCTCTTGGAGTTGAACCTGCAGGATCGATCCCTCCTGGGCCTAGTTAGGACACTTGGGTTTAGGACCCCGACAGGACAGGCTGCCTCTGATTTCTTAATGCCTGTCCTGCCTGGAGTAGGGTAGATGGGGCTCTGATCTCTCTCTGATGAATGTGTGATATGTGGTTTGTAGCTTGTTTGATCCTCATCAGTTACAGAGGGATTAATGGTACCTTCCTTGCAGATAAAAGGTTAATCACTTGTAAAACATGTAGGCTAGCCTCTGCTGCCCACGGTGAGCCCAGTGGACATTATTGTTATTGGGAGCTTGGGAAATATGGTCTTAATTATCACAACTTTGAGAGGAAAACACTTTTTTATTATACAAGTTAGATAACTAGGGTTCCAAGGAAAAGAGAGATGGTACTAGGGATGGGGGGGGGTCTTTGTGTGTTACCACCAGGCTGGTGCAGTGATCAGGGAGCAGGAAAGTCTCACTTGTATCCTGTGCCACAGGCTGAGGCTGAGCCTGAGGTGGAGGTAGAAGTGTACCGGAGAGACTCTAAGAAGCTTCCGGGCCTGGGAGATCCTGACATTGACTGGGAGGAGAGCGTCTGCCTGAACCTCATCCTGCAGAAGGTATGGGGTGGCGATGAGGGATGCTCATGGCACCGGGAGACAGTCCCCCTCTGCCTCCCACTGACTGTGTTTTCTTCCAGCTGGACTACATGGTGACCTGTGCTGTGTGCACGCGTGCCGATGGGGGTGACATCCACATCCATAGGAAGAAATCCCAGGTAAGCTCCTACCTCCTGCCAGCTTCATGGCTCCTCTAGAGCACGTCCCTGGCGTTGGACTGACTGAACATCGAGAGCTCCTGGCCTGTTTCTATGGTATCTCTAGGCCTCCATCCAGACCAGCTTCTCAGCCCTTCCGTCTGCTTTCTTTCAGCAAGTGTTTGCCTCCCCCAGCAAACACCCCATGGACAGCAAAGGAGAAGAGTCCAAGATGAGCTACCCCAACATCTTCTTCATGATTGACAGCTTTGAGGAGGTAAGTGCTCACCACGGGCTACTCTTCCCTTCCTCTCCCCTTGGGGGTGCCAGGCTGAGGACCTGCAAAAAGTCTCCCAGGAGACAACAGGCAACTTCTAGGAGCAGGGAAGAGTCTGGATGACAGCCAGTGGGGCTCCCTGCTTCAGTGGTTGACACAGACAAGTGTGTGCTTGCTCTAAGCCTAGGTTTACTCATCTGAACGGTGAGTGTCATGACCTCGTGACCTACTTAGGTGTCAGGGTTGATAACCCGAAGACTGGTGAGTGGGAGTGTGCTGCCTGACCGGAAGGAGTCATTTGCTGCTCTGGGAGTGGCTGCTTCCACCCCGCCCAGAGTGTTAGAGAGGACGGACCTTCAGCTTTATGGCCAAACCTTTGTTTCAAGATTGGAAAAATGAACCCCAGATACATTAATTTACTGATGCCAGGAGGGGGTGGGGCAGTGCCATCCTCTTCCTGCTCTGCTTCTAAGCCAAGGCTGGTGTGTGTGTGTGTGTGTGTGTGTGTGTGTGTTGGGTATGTGTATGTATGTATGTGTGTGGTGTGGGGTGTGTGTGTGTGTGTGTTGGGTGTGTGTGTATGTATGTGTGTGTGTGTGTGTGTGTGTGGGGTGGGGTGCATGTGGATTGTGTGTGTGTGTGTGGTATGTGTGTGTATGTGTGTGGGGTGTGTGGGTGTATGTGTGTGGTGAGGTGCGGGGAGGTGTGGTGTGTGTGGGGTATGTGTGTATGGTATGTGTGTATGGTATGTGTGGGGTGTGGGGTATGTGTGTATATGTGTGTGGCGGGGTGTGGGGGGGTATGGTGTGTGGTGTGTGGTGTGGGGGGGTGTGGGGTGTGTGTGGGAGGTGTGGGGTGGAGTATGTGTGTGTGTGGTATGTGTGTGTATGGTACGTGTGGTGTGTGTGGGGTGTGTGTGTGTATGTGTGATGGGGTGTGTGTGTATGTGTGTGATGGTGTGTGTGTGATGGTGTGTGTGTGTGTGTGTGTGTGTGTGTGTGTGTATATGTGCATGTTAGGGATCCTAGTGCTTGCCCAGAGACAGCCATTGTTCTTGGAAGTCCCATGAAGGTGTGCATGGTTTTCAGGCACCCACAGGAATGGTATCTGGAAATACCTGAGGCTCAGGTAGTGAGGTGGTCCCCCTGGGCTCACACTGCACATGTGTCTGCTCTGAGTCTCTCACCTTGAAGCTCACACCTGCATGTCAGATATGGGAACAGCAGCTCAGAAAGGCGGCAGGATGTGGTCACACTGCCTGTATCCAGTTGGTGTTATCCCAGGAAGGCAGTCACATAAGTTTTGGACAGCTGAGCTCAGAGCAAGGTGGGCTTGACTGGGCTGTGACGAAGGAGATCCCCAAGTGTCCCCATAGTCCCTGTAGCTTGACCGACATTAGGAAGTCAGATGAGGGTCTAGCCAGTGGCTCAGTGTGGGGCGGGGTCTCTTCCTCCAGTCCCAGCCCCTTGCTGCTGCACAGCTCTGCCCCACCATGAGGCTGTTCCTACCTGTGGCAAGGATTGAAGGTGGGGTGGTGGACAGTGGGTGACTGTGGGCCGGTGCCTGACCTCCTCTCCGTGTCCTCATCTATACACGGTCTCCATTCTCTTTGTCCTTTCTCTTACCTCCTTTGTCCTCCCTGATCTCTTCCTCCTCTTTTTCTTCCCAGCTCTCTGTCTTGAGAATCTTAGCCTTATCTACCTCAGGCTGACCTCAACATCTCCATCCTTCTGCCTTGGCCTCTCTAGTACCAGGATCACACGTTGTCAGTGATTAGCACTCTCCCCCTCAGCCAGGTCAGGGCGTGGTTTGGGTGATCACACTGATGTTTGATTTTGACATCGCCATCTCTTCGTCCCCGCCTTCAGGTGTTCAGTGACATGACAGTGGGGGAAGGAGAGATGGTCTGCGTTGAGCTGGTGGCCAGCGACAAAACCAACACGTTCCAGGGTGTCATCTTTCAGGGCTCCATCCGCTATGAGGCGCTCAAGAAGGTGTATGACAACCGCGTGAGTGCAGGGTCACCTGGGGATGTGTGTCCTCCCCCAGGCCTACATTGATGAGATCACCCCACATCAGGCCACCTGCTGCTCCTGCAGCCACTCTGGGGGCTCACAGTCTCCCTTACGCTCTCTCTTTCATCCCAGTCCACCTGCGTCCATCTGAGGTGCAGGTGGAGACTCCTTCCTCCTGTGTCCCTGTGAGGTGCCAGCCAGTGGCACGTTGGCTCTCCTTTACCACCACCTTGCTGTCTGTGGCCTAGTAGTGGAGATACTCTGAAAACTAATCTTTGATTAATCAGCTGCAGAAGGAGTCTTGATGCTCTGGCTGCTGTCTCCACTGGTGCTGGCCAGCCTGAGGTGGAGTAGCAGCCTGCTTTGCTGCTAAGGTCCTGGCCTGGAGTATGGGTGTTCAGGGCAGTGGGACAGCCTGGGCCACATGACATACTGAAGTGCTTGTTGGGCTCACTGGGTTCCCTGTGGCTTAGACTCAAGATGGCCTCAGAGACGGTAATCCCATGTCTTGAGAGAGAGGACCTGTGAAGTCAGTCCCCGGTTCTGACTGAGGCCATGTCCTACCTACCACAGGTGAGTGTGGCTGCCCGCATGGCCCAGAAGATGTCGTTTGGCTTCTACAAGTACAACAACATGGAGTTTGTGCGCATGAAGGGGCCTCAGGGCAAGGGCCATGCAGAAATGGCCGTCAGCCGAGTGTCCACTGGTGACACATCCCCCTGTGGGACTGAAGATTCAAGCCCTGCTTCGCCCATGCATGAGCGGGTAAGGGCTGCACAGCTGGGAGAGGGGCCCCCATCCCTTGGGTTCACTTCCTGTGGCTCTCCCACCTCACAGAGCCCAGGTGAGAGAGCTCTCACTGGCCGACCTCCACTGCTGGTGCAGAGGCTGAGGCTCAGAGAGGGGGGTGCCTTGATTGAGGTCACCCAGCAGGTTCATACCCAACCATGGCTGATTCCCAGAGTCGCTCCTGCCGCAGGCCGAGTCTTAGGGCCTGCGAGCAGAAAACACTGACTGGGAGCTGGGCCTGGTGCCTGCCTGCATGGACCTGCTGGGCAGCTCCATAGGGCCGAGGAAGAGCTGAGCCCCATGGTGTCGCACAGGTCAGCAGCAAGCACATGACTCACTTTGGGCCTGCTCATTCGTTTAGGGCCTTCTGTCTGTTAGCAGCAACCCAAAGGCAGGTGGAGGTTCTGCGCCGCTGCACTCTGAGGGCTCAGCGTAGGGCCTCTCGTTTTGCTGTCTCTGAGCCCCCTCATTGTCTAGTGGGAACTGAGGTCAGTGGCCACGTTGAGACCCCAGGCGCAGGCGTGAGAAGGGCCCTGGCCATGGGGTCAGTGTTCAGATGCCACTCAGAGCTCTGTGCACCAGTCAGCCCCTGTCACAGAGACCGGCCTGCCTCGTGCTGGGCAGCTGCTCAGGCGTCCGCCTTGGACCAACCTCTTTCTCTCTAAGCTTCTGTTTTCCATTGAGAAGTTTCATGAACCTGCTTCCTGCAGTGTGGGCGCTCCAGGCACACTGCTCGACTTAATGCCTTGCATGGGGCGTGGCCCTGTGAGTGTCCCAAGCGGCAGCCACAGTGGTTCCTTCTGCATCTGATGAGAAGTGACTCAAAGCGGACGGTACCTGCCTGCCTGGCTACTGCTCGTGTTAGCTCCAGAGAGCCTCCTTTTCTTTCTTTTGGAATCATTTACAGTTAGCGTGTTTTATAAGTCAAACAAAACCATGAAGTGCCGGGGTCTTGTAAAGTGTCGGGCACTTCAGGAAGGGGCGCTCTTGCTTTTGGAATGGAGGTAGCTTGGATTCCGAGCTCCCAGGTGACAGCCAGGTTGTGCCCACTTCTGTGTGGCACTTGGACGCCAGAGTGTGTGTGCAGATATGGCCCAGGCTAACACTACTGGGTGCTGTCTGCTGAGTGCCGACAGATGAGTCCCTAGACTCACCCACACCTCGATTTTCCTCATCCGCCAAGTGGGAATGGCCGAGAGGGATAAGATGGCCCTAACCACACCCTTCAGGGCAGAGAGGTTGTGGAGCCCTAGAGTCGTGAGGTCGCCCAGGACCCGAGTCCACGGCCTGTGTACGCACTGTTGCTTGTCTTCTTGTCCTCAGGGGTCACTTGTAACCAGTGTACAAGAAATGCAGACTGTGTGTATTGTGGTTTCTGGTATTTGTTTCTTATCTTTTGAAAACTTCCCTGGCTTGAGGGAGGACCGTCTGGAGCCCAGCAGCCGCCGGGACTTTGGTGGATGTCGGAGCTATGACGGGGAGGCCGATGGGCCCCGAAGTCTCAGTCCAGCTCATCTTGCTGCTCCGATTCTGTTTGCATGGGGAGGAGGGAGGGGATGGGCTAAGTTCCCTATGCCTGGAACGCCCTTCCCCCCCTTCTTCACCTGGCGAACTCCTACTCGTCCTTCAAGACCCAGCTCAAGCGGCAACCTCCTCCAGGAAGCCTACTCTGATTTCACAGGCTGTCCCTTCTTCCATTGTGCTTCCATGTCCTGTGCTTCCCTTTCTGTCTCAGCGGCCAGCATGCATTCTGTGGATGTCACTTGAGTCTGTCACCCCCAGCAGACTGTGAGCTCCTTGAGGGCAAGGGACCTATGTCTTGTGCCTGTCTGTGCCCAGTACACTCTCAAGTTGAGTGTGGAGATTGTTGGTGGCTGGGATGGAATGTGCTTGGAAGGGAGGGGAGCCGGGCAGAGAGCGGCTTAGCCTGGGCACTTGTGAAAGGGGCCGGGTGCAGGAGGGAAGGGCCCAGGGGTTAACCTGGGGTGTTATCCCAGTGGCGTTAGGCAGGTCAAGGCTCCTGTTTGTGTGTCCTCTGCTCAGATGTCAGATAGGCATCCATGAGCTGCTGTTTCAGGGACATAGCTGTGCTTGAATCACGAGGCATTTGAACAGCCCCTCCTTTGTGCTGAAATGTGGAAGAGGGGCCCTTCTGTCAGGTTTGTTGACAGCCTGCTCCTCCTTAGGCAGAACAGGTTGCTGGCCGTGTGGCTACCCTCCAGCACCCGCCCAGCGTCCTCTCAGCCAGGACAGCTGACCCTCAGGTCAGGGTCAGCAACGATAACCAGCTCCTGCTTGGGCTGGCTTTGTAGGCGGGATCCAAGTGGCCCTGGGCCTCAGGGCAGAGTCCGGTCCTGCTACTTTTGTGACTTGGGCTCCTTGTTCCTAGGTGACCTCCTTTAGCACCCCGCCCACCCCAGAGCGAAACAACCGGCCTGCCTTCTTCTCCCCGTCCCTCAAGAGGAAGGTGCCGCGGAACCGCATCGCAGAGATGAAGAAATCACACTCAGCCAACGACAGTGAGGAGTTCTTCCGAGAGGACGACGGTGGAGGTGCTGCCCTTCCCCTCTGTGCTCCTGTAGAGTGATGGCCCTGCTCTGGCGGGCACTCACTGGTCCTGGCAGCCACTCTTTCACCCAGTGGCACTTAGAGAGCCACGTACAACAGCTGTAGAGCGCTGGCCCCAGTGCTGGGTGGAGCCGTGTGAGGATGAGGCAGGGGCCTGCCTCTGAGAGCCCTGTTCTCAGGCTGCCCACCCACCTCATGCTCAGGGACTCTGTTCTTCCTCTTCTGCTTTTTGGGCCAGCTTTGTTCATTCTAGAACCTTCTGTCCTGGGTAAACCTCACAGCTTCTCTGTTGCCTCTGTCTCCTGGTCTCCCATGAGTCACCAGGCTCACAGATCCTTCGCTGTGCCCCACCCCCCTGCTTCCACCCACTCACCTTCCTTCCCAGTGGTTGGCATCACTGCCAGTGAGTTGTGCAGCCGTGGGACAGGACTCCTCAGTCTTGGACCAGGGAAGCTGGGGATTGGTGGGCAAACTGGCCACTCTATCAGTCCTGTGGAAAGTGGGGTTTGGGGATTGGGGTTGCCTTCAGAACTGAATTGGGAGTTTCTTGGGGGATGTCCAGCATCCCTCACCATCCTCAGCACAAGCTTGGACAGCCAGTTCCATGTGCATGCGGAGGGGATGCAGGAGGAAGGCTCCCCGGGCTGATCCTTGAGTGCTTTCCCACCAGGCCCAGGTAGAGGAGGGCCCTGGCACAAGAGGCTGTGAGAACCTGGGAGCCGGGCTCTGGGGGTGGGCATTGGCGAGGAACGTCTGTGAGCATGGCATCAGTCTAGAGGAGTTATGATGTCTTGTTGCCACCTCCCCCATGCTCCCTGGCCCACACTGGGATACTGACCCTCTCCTCTCCTCTCCAGCCGACCTGCACAATGCCACCAACCTGCGGTCTCGGTCCCTGTCCGGCACAGGACGGTCCCTGGTCGGGTCCTGGCTGAAGCTAAACAGAGCTGATGGAAACTTCCTTCTCTATGCACACTTGACCTACGTCACGTTACCGCTGCATCGGATCTTGACAGGTACACAAGGGCAGAGCCTCGCAGAGCCTCCCTGCCCGGGCTTCAGCAGGATGTACTTTCCATAGCCAGTGGCTTCCCTCCGCGTGGACCCCTGTGGTCCTCACTGTCCCGAGTGGTCGCAGTTGGGTGTTGCCTCTGGAGTCTCTGTGGTGGTCTTGTTTTTCTTGGTCTCTGCATCTGTGCTTCTCGGTTGCTGGCATGGGAGGGTAGGGTGTTGATGGTGTCTGCAGCCCATGAGGTCCTATCAGAAACAGTGGGTGTATGTGGTGGCTGTGACTCCCTCCCAAGAGTGTCCTCACCCTGCCTGCCTCCCCCCTGTCACCCTAGACATCCTGGAAGTACGACAGAAACCCATCTTGATGACCTAGTGTGTATGGAGCCTGCACGGAGCCCCGGCCCTGCCTGGCCCTGGGAATGCTGCCAAGTGCCTACCTGTCACCGCCAACCGGGGTCTTCTGTGACAAGCCAGCACCGGAGCTACAGCCAGGCAGGGCCACTCGACTCCCGGGGCCGGGGCCGACTCCATGAACACCAGCCCAAACTGAAGTGCCTCGTCCTCCTCCCTCGCTGGCTCTGCTCCTGCCCTGTGCCCGCGCTCAGCCCCCTCTGCCTATCTGAGAGCCTTCTGCTCCCAAAGAGGGCCAGAGACACCACGAGATCATAGAGAGCGTGAGGGGCTGCCAGCTTCCAGAATGTTCTTTGACCTCCCGACCTCGGCTCCTGTACCCCTGCTGGGGCTCTGTGCCAGGCCACTGTCCACGCATCCTACACAAAGCCAGTTGAAGATTTTGTAATGCAGTACTGATGAACTTCAGCTCTAGAGTTGGTCCCAACTTGTTCTCCCATAGTTCTTGTCACAGTGGGTCCCAGCTGGGGGTCAGGGGACATGAGCTGTTTGTCAGCTGGGAATACCTCGCCCTATGCCCAGCTCCAGAATGGGTCTCAACCTCCAGCTGGGCAGACAGGCCCCGAACCCCCAGAATGGCCTTTGCTTCCATCCAAAGAACACCGCCAACACACACACCTCCGACCCCGAGACGTCCTGCGTCGATCTCGGCTCTCCGGAGGGACGCAGAATTCAGTCCTGAAGGAAAGTGGGAGGGTACTTCTGCTGAGGGATGTCTGATGGGGACTGGGGTGGAATCCTCCTAGGAAGGTTGTAGGCAGAACCACCCTGGGGCCAGAGTTTAGAGCGAGGCTGGTGCTGTCCCCTTTGCCCCGTGCTTTGGTCAGCATGCTGGTCTTGTCGTCAGCCTGGCTTCCTAGGCAGAGAGGAGACCAGGCTTCTCATGAGTCTGCATTGTCCTCGGTGGGTGCAAGTGGCCATGTGGGTCATCAGCCCAAGCCTCACCCTGGCAGTGTGCTCTGAGGCCTCCTCTTCCCAACTGGAATACACTGGAAGCTGGGCCTCCTGTTGCTTCTGGGTTTAGTGCCCCAGATCCAGAGAACTCAGCTGTGTATGTAGAGCTCAGCCCCTCTGGGTTGGAGAGCAGGCACAGGAGTGTGGCTCCTGTCTGGCTCCATTCCTTGGTTTCTGGGAGTGGGCACTACTTTGGGGCTTTCTCCAGATTTTGTATGTTGTTATTAAAAGCGAGCTATTGCATTTCATTCTGCCTCAGTTTGCCCACCTGTAAAATGGGGCTGATACCACCTACCTCACTGAAGTCTCCAGGGTTCAAGTGCATGGCTGGGTCAGGGTTTGCTCACCTGTCATTCTACATAGCTCAGTTGGGTCTTAGGAGTGACCGTTAGGTGGTGAGAAAGCTTGCCTCTCCTGCCTGCTCTGAAATAACTCCTTCCAAAGGGTCGGATGAGTAGTGAGTGTGTGAGCTTAGACACTGGTACTGTGCTGGAGCCTGGGTCCTGATTCTAATCTAACCATCAAAGCAGATTCACATCCTTTCCTGGAATGCCAGAGTACCTCAGGTTTATGGGTGTGGTCCTCCTGTCTAGTAGCCATTTCTCCTGTAGGGCGTGAGAATGCTGTCCCCACAGTTGTGTCTAGGGAGGTAATGGAACCTGCCACTTCAGGAACCTGGCCGTTCTGTGGTCTGAACACTCTGGATTTCTATCTTAGGGGGAATAGGGCCAAGTGTGTCTTCTGTGGAAGACTGGGGCAGTCCAGGGCTCACTGTAACTCCATGGCTTCTCTTCTGGGGGCTCCCTCTACCAGAGCTCAGCCATATCCTCTAGGCTGGGCTAACTGTGAGTACAAGCACTTCCCAGGCTGTAGGAAGGTACAGTGTGTGCCATGACACTTGTCTCAGTGTGGCACATGGAACATACTGACACCTGCTTAGGTACAACCATTTCCTTTGTAGAGGAGGAAGGCACCCCGGAGACACTGTACAGCGGCAGGAGGCAAGCTTGGTCCAAGCCCCAGCCTATGGTTTGAACCACACGTCTGTCCCCGAGTACACAGCCAGACACTTATCTGGTCACAATTCCCCTTTCTCCAGAAGGGGCTTTTGAGTTTCAAACATAGTCAGAGGCCCTTGAGAACTGGGTTAGAATTCTGACTTCAGAGGGCCAGATATGGTGGCACATGTGTGCAATCCTAGCACTGGTACTGAGGCAGGAGGATAGAGTTTCTGGACAGCCTAGGCTACTTAGCAAGACCCTGTCTCAAAGTGACAAATGATAGCAGAAGCATCTAGAATCCTCCTGGGGTTGACAGTTTGGCTTCTTGGGCCATCTTTAATTTTCTTGGGAACACGTCTGTCCTCATGTCACATAGGGTGACAAGGAGCAGCTGGAATTCAAATGCAGCTGTGCTCTGAGGAAACCTAGGTGTCAGACTTTAGGACACTAAGAACCAAGTGCGGCTCGCTCTGTGCCCCTTGGAGGAGGTACTCCTGCTGCTTCAGGTAGCGTCCATCTTGCCTCCTGGGATCTTGCTGGCGACCTGCCTTCCTTTCCCACTTTAAAATCTGAGTATCTTAGCACCACACAGCTTCCCTGCTTAGGTCCCCTCACCTCCGTATCATTAAGTAGGACTGTCCCTATGGACACAGCCACCCTAAAAACTAAATATCACTCAAAAGGTGCGTGAATGCGCAGGCAGCACGGGTTCCCGTGCTTCACAGAAGCCGCTGACCCTGGCATGGCAGGCCCTGCCTCGTGTGACTGGGCTTGAGCAGTGGGGCTGGGGGGCTGGAGACCATGTGTTCTTCTTGAGCTTGAACAAAAGTAGCCTTTTGGGGCATCTGCATTGGCCCTTCTGGGGAGGTAGCCAGAATGCTGCCCTGTCCTCTAGTTGAGTGGTGGTGTACCTAAAAGGCCTTCACTGAGTAGATACTGACACGAACCTCCAAACTTTTCTCGGAGCCCCTGGGACAAACAGCCACTGTCAGAACATCACACACACTAAGTGATTTGGCAGCTTGCGGCTGGGGTGGAGATCGGAGTTCTGCAACAGGTAGAGCCCCCACAAGTGGAAGCAGCCAGGGAAATGTGTTTATCATTTTCAAGGTGATTTCAGGTTATGAGCTGTCAATAGGGTTTTTTGTTTGTTGTTATTGAGACAGGGTCTTCTATAGCATAGGCTGGCTTCAAATAGCAGAGGGTGATCTTGAACTAATGAACCTCCCTCCGCCTCCATGTGCTGGTGTTAACAGGATTCCACCACCATGCCGGCTTTGTGTCGCTGGGCAAGCACTCTTACCTGCTGGGCCGCTCTTTCTTACTTTCTTTTGACCTCATGCCCTTCCTTTGTAGATCAGGAAATTTAGATCCAAATAGCAGGTTTTTTTCTTCCAAAATTATTATATGAGGATTCACCCCTACAAAAATGTCTTTTGCTACTTCAAAACTTGTGATTTCTACAAAAACCATTTCAATGAAGACAGGAGGTAGCAAACAGAATGTGCTAGTGTGCGAATTATGAGTGGTTTTCCCATGGACACCCACATCGAAGGCAGGCTTTGTGGTAGCTGTTGACTTTATGATTTCATCTTTGAGACTTTGCTTTACGTTTTAGAGACATTTAAGATGAGTTTTAAGTGCCCCCATCTTTACCTGCTATCTTTTAATAATACATCTTTCACATTAATACGAACAAACAGTAAAGCAAGGGAAAATGACCTTGACTTTGATAACATTATGAAATGGTATCCTCTGGGGCTGATAGAAGCCATCCCACATACTGGCTGGTCTGTGACGACCCTAACCAGAAGTATGGGCGTTTCCAAAGCTGATCACATGATATATTTTGGGCTCAGTTCTGTGCTCCCATGAAAATATACCCTGGCAGTGTTTTGGAATGCAAACTCTCAAAGCTTTTCTAAGAGAACCCCCTAAAAACCATCACAGTAGCAGGAAGATGACTGGAATAGAAGTTGGAACACTAAATGGGAGTTTAGAAAAGATCCCAGCAGGCATCTGACTTTCCTTGTTACAGAGCACCTCTGCAATGGGAGATGCTGAGTAGGCGGGGGTGGGGGGTGACATGGGGGGGGGAAGCATCTGGCTGGCTCTTTCTAGGGCCTGTAATCATCACATGTCAGAAATATAGCCACCTTTCATCCAAATGGGTTTCTAAAATATGCCAAATGACTTATGTTACAAAGAATAGGTCCTAATACACTAATATACACTGGAGTTAGACCTGCAGTGGAGACAGAGAAAGGGAGTCTAAGAGGACACAGTAAGGATTCAGTCACTACCTTAGAAACACCAGACCAGGAGGGTTTTTCTGAACTGGTACCTCCAACTACGAGGTGGGAAGGAGGCAGTGGCGTGGCAGGTAAACCACACCCCTTGCTGTCCACATCACTGGGGAGCCCTTTAAATGGCCTGAAGCCTCTGCCCTGGAAGCTGGCTGCAGTCCTGGCCTTCTGTCTCCCAGCTGCTTTGGGAAAGCAGTTCTGCTCGTCCTGACTCATACACACCTTTAACGAACCACTGTCTTGGAAGAAAATGTTTCTCGGAAAGGAAGACCTTCCAGAACATATGTAGAAGAGAGGAATGTAAAATAATGCAGTCTCTGTAGCTCATTGTATATACCCATGTCAACTGGGGACATCAGACTTCATGCTTGTTAAAGGGCGGAAAGCTGGGAAATGTGAGGAAGGAAAAGCTTGCTTTGGGGATGGGCGATAAAAGTTCCTGTTCTTAACAGTGTCACCCACTTGCCTCCTACAGCCTCATGTAAGCCAGTGGACCATCAAACTTGCCTCTCTCTATGTGGATGGCTCTTTCATTTTGGAATCTGACTTTAATAAAGCAATTAGGTTGCTCAGTTTGAAATAACCATTGTTTCTGGTGAACTTTGATTATATTCTGAATAAACAATTTTACTCAAAAGACTCACACCAATTCCAGAAACCAATGAAGTCGAGAGATTCAATGGGGGTGATGGAAAGGGCCATGTCACCCCAGTTTGTCAGGGCCTGGGATCTTCAAAGGGAAGGTAAACTCAATACATTCCTTCAGGTTCAGTGACAGTGAGGTTTGGCATAGTTCCTGGGAATGTTGGTGGTCACTGCCATTTCCTCCCAGAATGTGTTAAAGGGCATTTATTTCATGGCTGTATCTGGGAGTTATGATGGTGGTTGATCACAGTTGTGTGCCAGGTCATCTGTTCACATACAATGACTAGTATAGTATAGTGTGACTATACAAAAACCACTATATCAAAGACTGGCCTTGACCTGAGCGGGCTTAGGATGGGGGCCCCAAAAGCTGTCAGTTCTAGTTGTTCCTCTGGCACTGGAAGCCTCAGGGTTACACTGGGAGTCCACACCAGATCAGTCTGTCTCCGTAGTGGCTCAAGGACAATCTTGCTCTTCAGCCAAGCACCTATAACTTATGAATCTCACAGTTCAGAACCCTGGGGGCAGCCTTTTGTTTTTTTTCCCTAACCAGGAAAACACCTTATAACTCAGATAATGCAGTGTTTCTTAGGAAACTTCAGAATCTGACCACAATTCCGATCAATGGATCTTTCTCTGTAGGAGAAAGCGAACCTCTCCCAGCTGTAATTTGTCTGAGGCTGGAGGACTGACTGCCCAGAGCAAGGCTCTACACCTACTGTAAGCCAATGCAGGCAGTCCTGGGCTAAGCTTCAAGCGGCTCGCATCCCAGTCAGCTGGGTCAACCCCCACTTTAGATATGTCTCTGCACATACCGTGTGCTTCTTTTCCCACTGATCTGCCAAGAATATCACAGAACAGTATCCAACACTGTTTTTTTTAAACTTTCCATTTATTCACATTTCATGGATTGTTACACTTCCTTAAAGGCTCATTCAAAAGCTAACACACACTGAGATTATACTGCCTGACAATTCAAGTATTTTAGCTTTAGAAAACAAGTTCCGTTCAAAGTAGAAAGCAGATTATTTCATGTGATGGCTAAGAAGTCTTACACCCTCTTTACAAGTCTGTGTTAAAGGACAGTCCTCAGTCTGTAATTGCTTCTGGAGAGCACTAGGTGGCCGTGCACAGAGCATGGGGCTAGAAAGATGCCCTGAAGAACTCCCAACCTCACCTACAAGTGACAAAACAGGTCATTTCCTTAAAATCCCACTTCAGTGGTCTAAGTGGGTACTCTGCAGCCTCAAGGGGCCGTTTCTCATCTTCAGAAATAGTAACATCATGAGCAAACTAGCAAGGACAGACTTCTGACTGTTCAAAGGTAGGGAAAAGGGCTTTCCCTGACAGCAAGGTGGAATTTCTCCTCTATGCCATAGGAGGTATTTATTTTTTGGCACACAGTATGTAAAAAATAGGATTTAGAACTGAAATGGTCAAACAGGACATCAGCCTACCAACAGTCGGACCTGTCACCGACACAAGCCACAGCCCGTACAGTGGCTCTCTGAGGAGGACGGCAGGGCTGGGAATGTGTGAAAGTATGAGGCGTAGTGTGGGAAGGCCCAGGCTTAGCATCTGCTAGCTGCACCCTGACCACAGAGAACACACACTTCCTTCAGGCAAATATAAGACAGAACTTTAGATTTTCAAACTGGAGATACACACCTCAGTACACATTAAACACACAACAGGCAAGTTTCTAACATGTTAAAACATAAATGAAGTTTAAGCCATGGGTTGGAACCAGCTACAAACACAGTGGAGGAAGAATAGAGTGCCCTCCAGGGGCCTCCCTGTGACACACAGACTTCATAGTGACTCCCATACTCAGATGTACTGAGCTAGCTCCTAAAGCATAAAGACAGGACACTGAGTTACAGTCACACCACACATCTCCCCTGTAATTCTCGTTTCCAAAAGTGATAGTCTTTAGCAGCAAACTTTGCTGGGAATGTTAGAAAAAAGAAACCACACTCACTAATTTACAATTAAAATCAGCTGGGGAGCTTTAGAAGGCAATCCAGTCCCGACCTTTTTCGCGTTTATTCTTTTGGTAAATATTCAAGGCATGGGCAGACGCTCACAGAGCACTGCCCCCACGAAGAGACAAGTTCCTGAAAAGTGCCCGTGAGGCTGACACTTGTCAGCCCCACAGGCATGTGGCTACACAGTACTGTTCTGAAATGCGTACCCCTCATTTCGTCTTTGGCAAGCTGGGCAAGCCCAGTCTGAACAGGCCAAGCCAGTGAGAACAGGAGCAGCGACTTGCTCGCTAGGAACCAGTTCTCCATGCTAAAAGGCAAACAGATGCACACTACCTCCTCAGGCTCATGGCCCAGAAAGCACAAACAGGCATCTGGAGATCCACGCCGAAATGCTCAGCACAGAGCACTGTCACCCCACCTCAAGAACAGCTCTGGGCTCAGGAGGCAGAGGCAGGTGGATCTGAGTTCAAGGCTAGCCAGGGTTACATAGTGAGACTAAGACCCATGGGAAAATAAAAATTAACCAGGTTTCACCCCACCTGGCATTGTGGCTGTAAGAAAGCAACTGTGCCATCTAGTTTTTGTGACTATTTGCCCAGGTCAGAACACGTGCACTACTATCTGAGCACGCACGTGTGCATCCCTGGGTACTGACCCTGAGCCTTCAGACAAGATCTGGTCCTAGTGTCAAACGGATCTATGAGAAATGAAAGTGGAACTTTAGATAGTCAAACTTTTTATTTTATTTTATTGGGGTGTCTTACTAAGTAGCTCAGGCTGTTGTGAACTCGCATGATCTTCCTGCCTCAGCTTTTCCAGCACTGGGATTAGGCATGAACCATAACCAGCTGTCATCAAACCTCGCATTTAACTCATGTCTGGTCTTCAGAGTAACCTCACTGCTCTGAAGTGACACCAACAGTGTGTAGAGCCATGGCTCGTTTCCAAATGGACATACTCAATAATACCTCATCCGTAAAAAGGTAAAAATAAAAATGGGTTTTTCAGACGCTAAATAACATGCTGCTGTCTAAAGCTACAGGCCAAATGAGCCGTCTCCCACTCCCACACTCTTGCCTCTCACGAACGCACGGCTCCTGAGAGGATGCCATTCAGACTGTGCCCACCAGGGCTCGCCAGGGCACAAGTGGCCATGAGCATACAACCCTTTCCAGCACGATTTCACTTTTTTCTTTTAAAATAAAGGCTTGTTTGTGGTATAGAAATGATATAAAAACACTACCAAATTTGTGCTTTTAACAAAGTCCATTATTCCTGACAGCCCCTGTCCGTCCATGTTGAGGAGGGAGGTAAGCAAGTGAGAGCACCTCATGAATAAGCTACAAAGCCAGCCTATCCATCCATCGCCAGCTCCCCACAAGCCACTACTCATGTCCTTTCCCATGGAAAGGCAGTTCCTGGTTCAGTCAAGCAGCTCCAGGTCAAAGGCCAGCGCCTGCCGAAACAGGCTGATGACAGCAGATTCCCAGTCCCCACAGTAGCTCAGAAGGAAACAGGGCAAGCGCGGTCACAGTGTGGCGGTGTGCTATTTGGCAGAAGTGCTAGTCACGGATCAGACAAGCCCACAGGAGGGGAGCAGGCGGGTGTCTTCTGCAACACTGTGGACACTGCCGGGAGTCTCCCGGGGCAGGCAGAGTGAGTGGCACACATGGCTGCCTGAGGGAGCCTTGGAGAGCTAACTGGTACCCTGATTACAGTCCGTTAAGAACCACTTAGGTTATTTACTCAGTGAATCAACATTTAAAAAAAAAATCTTCCCAAACATTTCACTCCAATGTATTTTGCCTAGTTCTTAGGAAGGGAGAAGAGCTTCGACACACTGAAAGGATTTATTGGCCTTAATCTTCCTCACAAAAGTTCAAGTTACCTAGAAGTTCTCAGAATGTCACAGTAGAAGAGGAAAGAATGTGACTAAGTTAGGGGCAGAGGGGAAGCAGCAGCGTGGCAACATGCCTTGGTCAGCCGCAGTGCTCAGGCATCCTTTTTCTGCAGTAAAATCTTGTGCAATTCGTCGGCATCCTCGCTCGTCTTCACTCGAATCAGCATGGTGACAGGGACAGTGGGCTGCTTCTCATCAAGTGGGGGGTTGGGGACACAGACGATAAGGACATTGTTTTTCCCTGTTCGTGTGCACGGCATATTGGGTGGAATCAGAACATTCAGCAGTATGTTGCCTTTGAATAAAGAAAGGAAAATATTAATCAAAACATATAAAAATAACTGTAAAATATGTATCAAAACTGTAGATTCTATAAGCGGCTAAGACTCAAGCTGGAGGGAGCTGGGGCTTGGCAGGCACCAGTGGAGGAGTGCTTCCTTCTGCACACACTCCAGACTTTGAAGCAGGCCTCTTGTCCAGCTTCAGGTGGCTACAACTTCGTAACTGCAGAGGACTCGCTGGCACCGCTTGGACCCAAAGCCTTCACCATTTCATGAGACTTAAGGATGAAGGGCCAGCAAAGAAACAAGGGTTTCTCCCTAGCAGTGCTCCCCAGGCTAGAGTGACATTACAGCGATACTGTCATAGCTAGCTGGCTGGAGTATCTTGGTGTTGCCTCCCATTATTGACCACTTGCTACAGGCTCACCGCAGTCAGAGCTCCTCTCTTTTACTGGACTGTTCTAAGGGACCGGCAGCTGGAGTGGGTGAAGGGGACAGTGATGTGGTATTCCTGCTCTATGGAACGCACTCTCTAAGGCTGGGGAGACAGCCTCATTGCTCAGCATGCAAGCACTAGGACCTGACTTCAGATCCTCAGAACCCATGCAGCAAGAAGCTGGGGAGAGCAGCCCAGCCCTGTGACCCCAGCCCTGTGAGTGGGGAAGGGTGGGAGTGGGGGCCGTGGCACAAACAGGTGAGTCCTTCAAACTCACTGGCCAGCCTGATCAATGAGCTTCAGGTTACTGAGACCGTGTTCCAAAAATAAAGGTAGAGAGCGGCTGAGGAATGAGACATGACATTCTTGGGCTTCCCCATACCAGCCCTCCCCTCCAAAGATCCGTTTAAACTAAAACCTGTATACTTGTACTCTGTTCAGTGAGCCACCCAAATGAACATCACCCCTCCATCACACTCCAACATAGGAAACAAAGCTTTCAATAATATACTTATATCATGTTCCCAATACTCAAAACCATGTCCATATTAGTAACCAGAAGATGAATTTGGCCTCATGATCTCTCATAAAACAAACAAACAAACCCCTATTATTGAGCTTCAAAATACAAAGAGCTGCAGTGTCAGGAAAAGACTCTACACAGGGCACTGCGGTGGCTCTGCACCCACCTAGGTTGGTGTCTGCCCGCACCAAGAGCTGGGTCTTCTGAGTTGCTGTGGGTTTTAAATGCAGGGTCCCCACGCCCTTCTCTTTAAATTCATTGTCTTTCTTGTAAAATAGTTTACATCTGTGGGGAAACAACAGACATGATTAGGCATTCAACCAGTCAGTTTGCTAACAACCACAACTGCAGTGGGTAAAGAGAGGATAAATAAACCTTCTTTACTGGACTGATATCATCTGGGTAAAAGCAAACAAAACAGTAAGGTAATCTAGTTCACTTTGCTAGTGAGCGATAATCACAGTCCCCTACAAACCCTCTGTAATACCTGTGACCATCTTTCCTCAGTCAGTCAACATCTCACCTGCCTGTCTCACGTGCCCTGTGGCACAGAAGACTGGCTCTCTATGATGGGCACAGAAGACTGGCTCTCTATGATGGGCACAGAAGACTGGCTCTCTATGATGGGCACAGAACCAGAGACTCAGCTCTCCCACCCTGCTGTCCCCATTACTTTTTATTTTTTCAAATTCCCTTCAGGCCTTCAATTTTGATCCCCTAAGACCCAGAGATAAATCTGGACTAGGGTGTAACTATGGATAAAGTAGCATGCTGCTCTCCAAGCCTGTACATTACATGAAGACCCTTAGGTTATTAGGAAAACCTGCCAGCACTCAGGAAGTGGAGGCAGGTGGGTCTGTGAGTTCAAGGCCAGCCTGATCTACAGAGGGAGTTCCAGGCCAACTACGGCTACACAGAGAAACCCTGTCTTGAAAAACCAAAACCAGTCAACCAACCAACAAACCAACCAACCAGCCAACCAGCCAGCCAGCCAGCCAGCCAGCCAGCCAACCAACCAACCAACTAAGCAAGCCAATCATTCTTGCTGTTGCAGTTGTTCAGTCTGCTTGGCTGAGCAAGGCCTGCAGGACCCCACAGCCCCACTCACTTTTTGGAGTAAAAAGCATCCTCTTCCTTCACTTCAGTCACCACCACCTTGGGTGGCTCATCATTCTCTTCTTCACCATCTGGCATAGAAACAACTCCAAGTCATTATCCTGAACATCAGTGTGGAACACTCCATGTCAGCCAGTAAATACGACTGTGAGCAGTTGTTGTAGGGGAAGAGGTGCCAGCCGATTTATTTTGTTAAATTTTAAAATTTATTTAGTATGCATGTATGTGTGTACACACAAATGTGTACTGTGTGGAGGTCAGAGGACAACTTGTGGGACTTGGTTCTTTCCTTCTACCATGTGGGCTGGTTCCCAGCCTCAAACTCAGGTTGCTAGGCCTGAGGCAAGCATCTTTACTTGCTGAGCCATCTCACCACACTTAATAATGGCAACATTTTTCTCTATTCTAAAATAACTTCTAACTCGTCCAAAGCCCAAGAATGAAAGGCATCCTTGTTTCTGACATTCACCAAAACATACGAAGTACAAAATTATACATACTCATGTTGCCCAGTGGAAAGGGCACCCAGTACCATCCCTGCCAATGTCCTTGTGTCCAGAGCACACTGTGCCCAGTGATAACCAGCATCAACAATGACCAAAAGAGCAAAATTCACTTTTTCAAAGGTCAAACTGGTCAGAAAAACTGCTCCCAAGAGTTGTCTGAACTGTCCAAGGGCTCAAGGACCTGGTACTAGAGGACCTGCCTTACTGAGAGGGCAGGAAGGGCACATTTGATCAAGAGAGCCTCTGCACAGAGGGGCAGAGACAGGCTGACATACAAATAGGAAGGATCCTCTCAAAGAGAAGAGGCAGTTGCGTAAACCTGCCAGACTTGTATCAAAGACCCAAACTAAGAGCTGGGTGTTGTGAGGCATGCCTTTAATCCCAGCCCTTGGGAAGCAGGAACAGGCAGATCTCTAGGACAGCATGGTCTATAGATCTAGTACCAGGTCAACCAGAGCTACACATAGAAACCCTGTCTAAAAAAACAAAACAACAAAAAAAAACCAACAACAAAAAAACATTAATCCCAGCACTTGAGAGGCAGAGGCAGAGGCAGAGGCAGGCAGATTTCTGAGTTTGAGGCCAGCTTGGTCTACAGAGTGAGTTCCAGGACAGCCAGGGCTACACAGAGAAATCCTAAAGAAAAAAAAAAAAACAACAAAAAGACTGAACTAAGGGTCCAGCATGAGGTACTAGGATCTCCTAGCAGGATTAACTGAGGCACCCAGGACTGGAGAAGGAGATCCAGGAAGGCCAGGAATCTGCTGCTTGAACAAGTTCCAAGACTTTCTGATGTTACGGTGTGGTAACCACTAGACGGCAACAGGCTGTGCCGGTGCAGGCTGCAGGACTAGGGCAGGGTATCCGCTGCCTGTAGTTCAGGCTCCACTCTCCTCCTATTTTGAGGCAGAGGAGAAATGAAAGGGCCCCTATTGGACCCTGGTGGCTGAAGAGTTCAGAAGAGCAGTGGAGCTTGGAGTTCAAGGGCAGCCTGGTCTACATAGCAAGTTCTAGGACAGCCAGAGCTACCGAGAAGAGTAAAAACAAACAACCTGTCCTTCGACATAGAAACCGAATCCCTCAGCACCACTAGGCACAGTGCAAGGATGCAATTGCCCAGGCATGGCTGGGGGCCACGACATTGGACAGTGCGTGTACTGAGCACACCCATCATTTTAGCAAGTTGTACTGGATGGAACTGGTCCTGAAGTGTTACACACAAAACATACGAGCACTGAGGGTACCAATACTTCAAAAGAAACTCCGAGTGTGCCTCCTGCCAAGAGCTGCTGCACTGACAGGTACAAGGAAGCTGAGTGTGACCCACATCAGCAGGGCCTTCCTCTGGGGACGAGCAAGTCTCCTCTGTGTCAGGTTTGGCCCCAATATTAATGCTCAAACAGCTCATTTACAGCCAAATTCCTAAGTACAACCAAATTCAATGGACATTCATGTTGAGCTTTTTCAGTAAAATTCAACTTTCAGAAAGATTTGAATTTGCTGCTTCTATATGCAACACCACGTGCCCAGTGCTTTTTAGTTACTGTGCTAAATCTCCAGCCTCTACTCCAGCTGTCTCGACCACACCTTCACTGCATCTAGAGATCCCTCTCGTGCAGGCAGAGGCTGTTGCTGGGGCAGACCGTGCCCCTTCTCTCCCACAGAACCACGCCTCCCCCACTTTCGACACTTGTGATCTTTAACACCTATAAAATGGGTCCTGCTCTATTTTAAGGAGACACGCAGGCAATGGCACACCGCAGCCCTCATTAACCCTGCGCCATGGGAAGCACTGGCTGTCTTTACCTCTGCACTCAGTGCCGCTGCTTCCTGCTTGGCTCTCCGACGCTTTAGCAGGAAACGGTGAGGAGGCTGCTTTACTCTGGGCAGCGTCTTTACCAAATAAACTAGAGTTTCCAGGAGAGAACGAAAACCCAGTCAGCGGGCCGGAGCTTAAGGAGCCCAGAGCTGAGCTCTCAGTTTTCTTGCCGAAATTAAACGAGGCACCTGATGCTCCTCGTGCTGCGTCCGACTTCTTGTCTGCTATAAACCCCACCTTTTCAGATGTGTCCTCGGCTTTGTTGCCATGAAATGAAAACGGTGAATCTTGCTGTAGTTTTGTTGAACCAAAAAGGGAAGGAGGCTCCGTTCCAACCGTCGCCCTGTCTGTCTGTCTCTCAGAACTGCTGCCACTTCCATTCTCAAGCTGCTTCTCGATCGTCGCCAAGTATCTCTCGTAGTCTTTAAAAATGGGCGTCAGGTCACAAAGCGGGTTTGTGTTCACGTGCTTGACTATCCAGTCCCGGACAGAGCAGTTCAGGCCAGCCAACTGCTTGTGATAGGAATTCCCAGGGCAGGCAGTACTGGAAGCAGGGCCGGAGGAGGGCGGCTGACTGCTGCTACTGCATTTGGGACTCGAAATCTTTTTATCCACCAAGGTAGTAGGGCCATTCACAGCAAAAGAACCTGTAAGAAGTTAATGTTCAAGCACTTTAAAAGCTGGTTTGATTAAATCATCTCAGGGTTGATTTGTTTTTGTTTTGTTTTTCGAGACAGGGTTTCTCTGTGTAGCCCTGGCTGTCCTGGAACTCACTTTGTAGACCAGGCTGGCCTCGAACTCAGAAATCCTCCTGCCTCTGCCTCCCAAGTGCTGGGATTAAAGGCATGCGCCACCACCGCCCGGCCCTTGGTTTTGTTTTTAATGTGTCTCAACAAGGTCCTGCTATTTAGTCCCAGCTGAGCTGGAACCCACCGCTCTATTGCAGCTTCCCAAGCTGACAACAGGCGTGTACCACCAAGCTCAGCCACAACTAGGTTTTTGGACTCCTACCATCATGCTCTGCTTTCCTTGTTACCAAGCTTGTGGTCATAAACTACTGCTGAGGAACTGGATATCCAGCAAATGGTGACCAAGGCCCTTAGCACTCTCTGCTCAGTAAGGACTAAACAGGACAGTGGGTGGTGCATGAGGACATCTGACACGTGAAGCCAGAATCAAGAGGATCAGGAGTTCAAAGTCATCCTCCCTCTACACAACTAGAGGCCAGCTTGAGCCCCTACAGCTATGCTACGTGAGAGCTATCTCAAACCAACAACCACCACACAACGTACAATTTGAGAATAGCAAAACACAACCTAGCCAATCAGGATCCTTTCTAGGGGTCAGCCCATAATTCTGTTCTGTAAGTCCCAAACGTTCCTGACTAATTCATCCAGAACAGGACTAGGTGTTCAGTATTTCCTGTTCAAATCTAGATTAGGGAAACTGTGATAAAGATAGCATCACCCCAGTTTCCAATGGCCACTGTGGGAGGTGCACTGAAGGCCCTTGGTGTGCATGAACCAGGCAGGCAAACTCTGAGTCTACAAAGTGCTTCCTTGCTGAGAGTCAATTCTGGGGCCTAGGGGTCATGAACTTGACACTGAAGTCACACAGCTGCCAACTGGCAGAGCTGAGAATAAAACTGCTATGAAGCAGTTGAAGAGGTGCGCTCTACTGACCCCCTCACTCCACACATCTCCCCAAGTCCCATCCTTTAACCACTACATCCAAGGACGCAGCGCTAGAAACATCTCTCCAGCTGGGTCTGGTAGCACACACCTGTAATCCCAGTTCAGAAGGCTGGAAGAGGAAGAATGAGTTCAAGGTCAGTCTGGGCTACACTGCAAGTCCCTGTCAGAGGGAGACAATCGCTAGCAAAGTTCTCTTTCAACATCAATTTCAGAGAGGGCTGGAGAGAGAGGGCTACTCACCAAAGGCTGCCTTGGGCTCTGCTGCTGTCTTTGCACTGGAGAAGGGTGTGGCACTGTCTGTGCTGTTTCCATTTGTCAGTCCTTCCAGAGGCTTCCCTCCAGAGCCACCACCAAATCCAGAAAACCCTCCTCCTCCAGAAGGCACAACCAAACCTTTGAAACCTTTAAAGGCTCCTCCGCTCTCAGACTGAAACACAAAGAAAGTACACTGTAGGCAAGCAGGCCGCCTGTCTCAGACCTCAGGGCCAGCAGTGCTCAGGCATGGCTGACCCTGGACAGAGAAGCTCCTAGCACAGCCCAGGCAGGAGAGGAAAAGATGGTGCCTCTAAGGACAGCTGTGTCACAGCTGCCTTCCTAAAACAGCCAGGAAAGATGGGACCAAAACACGGATAGCAAATTCATGTACCTACTACCAAACTTCAGAGCAACTGAAAATATTCCCAACACAACTAAACCTCATGTACCTTTCCAAAGAACATTTCATTTGCCTAAAGAAGCTTCAGAAACATGAAATTAGATTAATTAAAAATATTGAGCTGAGCGTGGTAGCTCAAGCCTTCATCCCAGAATTGGGAAGCAAGCGGGTCCCTAAGTGCTGGGCCAGCCTGGTCTACAATATGAATTCCAGGACAGAGAAAGCCTGTCTCAAGACAAAAGAAAAGTACAGTTTACCTAACTTCTTAAGAATTTTGGGGTTTTCAAGCTGTTCTTAGCCTACAGAAATCCGAGGAGAGCACGCTGCATATTCTAGCCATTTTATCAGTTAAGTGATCCAGTGCAGCACGTTTTTCTTTTCCTTGCTGCTTCCTTATCCCTGTCTCTAGCAAGCTCTTCCCTTGGCTAGTCTATTCAGTCAGCAGAGATGCCGTATGAGCCTAGAGAGGTGGAGAGAGGTCTGTCTCTGCTGACTGTGTAACTTTTCTGAGGGAGACATCCAGTGGGTAAGAGTGCTTGTTGTGCAAGCACGAAGACCTGAGTCAGAATCCCCAGGTTCAGACCCTGTCTGAAGGGAATAGGTGCATAGAACAGGACATCAACTGCTATCCTGTGGCCTCTATGCAGTGCAGGAGCATGCAGACACATGACAAGTTTAACTTGTCATCTTCTGAGGAAAAGGTTAGGCTGGTAGCACTCCACTTTGACCAGAATGCAACCTGTTCCTATGTAAACAGCTAGACAGGAAAACCCAACCATGTCTACTTAGTTTTAATGTTTACAGCTAAGGACTCAGCTCAGTGGATAAAGGGCTTACCCTGCAAGCAGGAGGACTGAAATTTGGACCATGGGACTCTAGGTTCAGCAAGAGTCCCAGCCTCAATAAACAATGTGAACAGAGATCAAGGAAGACACATGATGTCAGCTGCAGACCTTTACACACACAAACACATGTGCCCATCATATGTCCACACATTCAAACAGGCGCGCGCGCGCACACACACACACACACACACACACACACACACACGTCCCTATTCATTTCTTATACAGCTCATTTCTTGGTTGGTTTTTGTATTTTTGTCACTTTGATACAAGCTAGAGTCATCTGGAAAGAGGAGCCTCAATTTAGAAAATGCCCCTGTAGGCAAGTCTTGTGGTCCATTTTCTTGAATAATGATCCCTGTGGGAGGGTCTAACTGACTGACTGTGGGCAACCTCGCTCGAGCAGGCGGTCCTTAGTTGTGTATATGAAGCATGCAGAGGGAACCGTGAGGATCATGACAGTAAGCATGCCTTCTGCTTCAGTTCCTGTCAAGAGTTCCTGTCCTTCCCTCCCGCCATGATGGGACAACTGTAAGCTGAAATAAACCCTCTCATAAGTTACTTTATCTCCAACTATATCTTTTATAGACACCCCAACTAAAACATACCAATTAGCTGTATGTAATGTTAGGTTTTTTTTTCAAAAACAGATTTAATCACACTTACAGATTTTCAAATGTTTACTGATCACTGGTACATTTATAGCATTAAAATAAGGAGAAATGGGCCAGGTGAGATGGCTCAGTGGGGTTAAGAGCACAGACTATTCTTCCAGAGGTCCTGAATTCAATTCCCAGGAACCACATGGTGGCTTCACAACCATCTGTAATGGGACCCGATGCACACTTCTGGTGTGTGTCTGAAGACAACTACAGTGTACTCATATAAAATAAATCTTTAAAGAAATTGAGGAATGAAAAATCGTAAATAAAATACCTTTAATTCTGATGCTTCTGTTTATTTGACAGAGTACCACTTATCATAGGCTGGCTTCCTACTTGCTATGTGGTCCATGACAGTGAACTTCTGAGCCTTTTGCCTCCACCTCCTAAACTCTGGGTTTATAGGCATATGCCACCGTACCCAGAGAGATTCTAGTCACACACTTTGCCAACCTCTCAGCCCCGAAATCTGATTTTCTAAACAATCAAAATCTAAAATCTAAAAATTGGGTAAGTGGTTAAGAGCACGCAGAGGACCTAAGCAAGATTCCCATCACTCTATCAGGTGACTCCCAACTGCCTGCGACTTGAGCCTATAGCTCTGACGCCCTCTTCTGGCCTCTATGGGTAGGCGCGCGCACACACACACACACACACACACACACACACACACACACACACACACACACATTAAATCTTAAAATAGGCAGGTGGATCTCTGAGTTCAAGTCCTATGGAGTGAGTTCCAGGACAGTCAGGACTACACAACAAAACCCTGTCTTAAACCATGCCCCACAAAAGAAAACTAGCAAAAGCATTATACCCAAATGAATGTTTTACAGTTAAACATAGTTTTCCAAGCAGTGGTAATCACCTTTAATCCCAGCACTTGGAAGGCAGAGGCAAGTGGATCTCTGAGTTCGAAGCCAGTCTGCAATCACACCTAGTGAGTTTAGGACAGCTAGAGCTACATAGTGAAACCCTGTCTCGAAACAAAAACTTAAAACATACCAGATGACTTACAGGCAAGCTATGAAACTGTATAGAACTCTTCAGGACCTTTTGATTCTGTACCGGATTTAAAAATTATGTAGCATTTATTGCTACTTTAGAGACTGCTGACAGTAAATTATCTAGCTAAATTTTAGAGTGAATTTGACACATTCATTTTCCCCCTCAGACACAGTCTCACTATATAGATTATGCTGGCCTTGAACTTAGATCTGCCTGCCTCTGCCTCCCAGTTCATGTGCTACTATGCCTGGCTTGACACATTCATATTATTTCTATTGCCTAGATCTGATTTCCTACAGTATCTGAGAAAAGCCCATTTCTTCATTTAGGTAGATTGTATGACATTTAGCTTTTCTAATAAGTTCTGAATAAAACTCAATGCTAAAGCTCACTGTGAATTTCCCAGCCCAAGGGCACCTGCTTCTCCTCTTCCACTCACCCAAGTTTTAGCTCAAGAAGTACCTCAGGCCCACCTAATGTTCTGACATTGCAACATGAGTGCGGTCATCCACAAACTTCACCGCATATCACACAACTAAGTCAGCCTCCCTATCACACGACATTTTATGTTTTAAATAAGTTTACAATTTTGTGCTGGGCTATGCTATCTTGGGCCACATATAGCCCACTGGCCAGATATACTACTTTGTCCTGGACAGCCAGATTCCCTCCTGTCGCAGCCCGTCTTGGTTCTCAGTGCTTGCCATGAGCGCACACCATACGGCTCTGCTCCTCTGCCCGCACAGCTTTAACCCCATGTTATGTTGCAGATTCCCAGATCTGCGCCCACTCCTGCCTATGCTCATTTCTGTTCCGTCTTCTGGAGAGGTACAAGAGACCGCCACAGGATTTTCAAGTGATGCGCCTGACCAGAATCGTTTGTCCCCTCTACTCTTCCATACTCTCAATGAAGGAGCCATCAGACACGACAGCTTCCCACCCATCTAGCCAATAATGAAGTAAGGCCATCTTTTTACTGCAGACCGGCTCCTGCCATTGTTCCTGGCAGCATGGCTTCAGGAAAATCAAAGTTCCTCTAAGGCAGATATGGATGTCAGTGCACTATGGATGCACCCTGGGTAGTACATGGAGTCTCCTAAGAACATGTTGGCTGTACGATTGTTTCTCTGTGTTGAGTGACACAGTGGATATAACCTGAGCAAACCAACTTCACTTCTGTAATGTGAAGGTAAAAGCACCTGTCTTGTCACCAAGCCAGATGACCTGAAACTTGATTCCCAGGGACCAGATGCTGGAAATGGGCATAGTAGGCACACAAGCACACAGCCGCCCACACCCCATCTATACATACACATATTTTAAAAATGTGCACGGGGAGAGCACTTGCTGCATGCATGCTCTGGGATTGGGACGCCGTCAAGGCTGCACAGCACTCACTTCAAAGCCAGCGTTTCTCCGCTTCGCCTTCTTTACGGCCCTGTTCTTCATGACCTCCTCACTGGCCACAGAGAATGTTCCCATCTGCAAGAATAGACAAACTGAGACAGCAGAATGGGAAGGCCAAAAGATTAAATGCCAAACACAAACACCAGAGCAGACACACTTATGTGGCATTTGATCTTCTTAAAAGAGATGACTTAACACATTCAGAAACATCTCACATATATTATCTTCAGGTTTCTGTAGATTCCAATTCTAGTTAAGCAAGTCACAAATTTTCCACGATCTACAAATCCAGCCTCCAAGTTCCAACCCAGAGATAGAAATATGTGATTTCTGAAAAGATGAACACCACTAAATCTTGGTACAAAAAATATTCATGGCTGACTTCCTCAAACATCTTAGACACAGTCTCTGAAACCAAGTGTCTTACTACCAGTTTTCAAAAAATTAAGTTGTTGTGGCTAGTATTTACATTTTTCTTGTAGAATAGGATCCTGTATATTCACGAGCTCTAACCCTGAGCCATAGTCTTCGCTCACTGTTCTGAAAAGCAGACCTGCCCACCTTGCCCACTGTCCAAAAGACCAGACCGCTAGGCCACACGTGCCCCTCGTCACCCTGTGCTCTTCCAAAGAGTGCCGAGTGTGCCAACCACAAGCACCATCTGCTGAAGGCCTGTGGTTTCACTTCGTCTTCCCTCACCTGCAAGGCTAGAACTAAATAACTGTACACAATTCTCATCCAGCCAGGGGTGCCAGCTCCCAGCCACAGCCCTGTACACAGGAAGCTGAGGCAGCTGGATGATAAAGACCACCTCAAAAAACAAAACTAAAAGTCTCTTATCTACAGATGTTTAGATCCTGTTAACATTAGAAGGATCCTCATCCACAGAATGAGGACCATCTGGCTACACTTGTACATTTAAAGTAACTAACTTCCATTGCTGTCTCAGTAAAACCTGCCTAGGTTCTTTCACTCCTGGACACTTTAGTGTCAAAGTCAGCCACTATAGTCTGGATTTTACTCCATTCCAGGACTATGCTTAAGACCAAAGCAGAAAAAAAAATCCGGAACTAAAGATTGTGTTAAAGACCAAGTCAGCTAAAGGTTCTGTAAAAACAGTAACACATCAATGGTTTGGTCTCCCCAAACATATCAGCGTACCTATCAGTACCAAAAAGGAAGACACCAGCCTACAGATAAAGCTGCAGAAAGAACACTCCTTGATCCCTTCTCCCCCTTCCGTCTCGCTGTGTGCTACAGAGCTGGAGTTAGCTTTGCTACGGAACTGCCTGGTGTACTGGCCTGGGAGCATCAATCTGCTCAAGACACCTAGATATGCAAAGGTTTCTTCACACAAGACAACTTTAAATTTTTGTTGGCAAAGAAACTACACTGATGTAAACTGTATGAAGTCAGTGCAATTGCTGGGCACAGATTTAGCATCAGAACAGCTAACGGGGGGGGGGGGGGGGCATGAGAAACCCTGGAGTAAGGGACCGTGGAGAGCGGACCGAGGTGAGAACTGCAGCTGACCAATGCCTGTGTAACCTGCCTCCTAGTCATGACTAGAGCACTCAAGGCACAGCAGAGGATGCTGTGTGTGACTCTTGCTTCTACAGATGCATCACAAACGCACACTAACAGAACAGCATACTCACAAAGAACACATTCCTACAGCAAACACCCAAAGCTCTCGAGGAACCATTGCCTCTCCCGCTGTGTTTTCTTGAAGGTTTTTAAGTTCTATCAGATTCTTCACCAAGAAAGTAACATGAGCTTAGACACGGGCACCAAGCAACCAAGGGAACTGCTCTGTACCTCTTCAACTTCGTCTTCTTCATCCCAGTTCCTGTCTGTTAATTCCTTCTCCGCAACTCTCTTCGCCATTTTTGTGAACCTAAGATTACAGGAAACAGAGATAAGATGTTTGCTTTTCTACACCAGGATAACTGTTACAAATACATTTTTGTTGCAGTTTTCATTTATTGTATAATAAAACCACAAAATAGAGAAGTATAAGAAAAAGCAATTACTAGGGTTTAAGCAAATGAAACTTAAGAGGATTTGGCTCAAAGGGAAGGAAACACAGTAAGAAATTCAGGAAAATATGAAGTTCATGGAAGTTAATTTTACTTTTCTAATTAGAAATTTTATTACAAGTAATTAAAAAACTCCTAGTCCAGCATAAAATCTGGTAACCATGCTCCTGATGCTAATGAAAAGTGCTGCAGTGAGAACGCCATGGGCCTCCAGTATCAAATCCTCAAGGCAGGACTAAAGAGCAGGCAAAGACACCTGAGGGACACCAGCACTCTTTCTGAACAGGAAGCCAACTCCATTCAGTAAATTAAACCAAACATCTATTGATCTTTCAAAATCTATAGTATGTAAGAAGTATATTATATGTAAAGTCCTTAAGTCAATGTAAATATTCTTGCCATAAACATTCTTTTTTTTTTCTTTTAGTGTAGAATAGAATTTATTCAGAACCTGGGGAGGGAAGTCAAGGGGGTAGTGGAGGCAGAGAAAGGAGAGAAAGAAGAGAAGAGGAGGAGTAGAGGCTGGCCATGAGCCTCTAGAAGGGGAGAGAGACCCGGAAATGAGGAGATACGGGGAAGGGAAAGCAAGAACAAGAGATAGTAAGAGAGCCATAAACATTCTTAATATTTAAAGATGATTCATAAGTTTATCCTTGGGTAAGGATTTTAATAATGCCTCGGAAATACTTTCACAACATGAGTAGTTTTAAGGCTACAATTAATAGAAATGTCTCCCAATTAACATTTAATTGCCCTGAATTACATATTGTGCAAAGATATTACTTAACAAACTCAAAAATTTAAATGCTATGGATGTGGTTGCAACTGATAATAGAAAATGTGCTTCAAATATACAGTATCAAGGCTGGAGAGGACCTGGCAGGAGGTAAGAGAGTTCACTGCTCTTGTAGAGTTTGTGTTTGATTCCAAACACCCAACAGCAGCTCACAAGTACCTGAAACTCCAACTCTTGGGGTTCCTAACTAACTTTTCTGGCTTCCACAGGTGAGCAAGCACAAATTAATAATAATAATAATGATAGTAATAGTAGTAGTAGCAGCAGCAGCAACAGCGATAGTAACAAGAGCCAGGCAAGGTGGCACACACCTTTAACTCCAGGACTCAAGAGATAGAGGTAGGTGGATCTCTGTGAGTTCCAGGCCAGGCTAGTCTACAGAATAAGTTCTAGGACAGCCAGGGCTATACAGAGAAACCCTGTTTCCAGAAAAAATACCTTGCTTTTTAGAAACAGCAATAACAGGGACTGGGTAGATAGCCCAGCAGTTAAGAGCACACATTACTCTTGCAGAGGACCGGATTTCAGTTCCCAGCACCCATGTCAGGCAGCTCATATCCTTGTTGGGAGTTACAGGGGATCTAGTTGCCCTCTACTTGCCTGCACAGATACTGTATATACACACTCTCTCTGTCTCTGTCTCTCTCTCTCTCTGAGGGTTTGTTCTAGGCAGCTTTAGCAGCAGGGGCACTTGCCCAGGCTGGCAGTAGATACTCCTTCCTGATACCTACTGCATTCATTTACCCTCAGCACAGCATCCCACCAGTAGGCCCGGAACACTCACTAGATATAAACTTACCCATCACTTAATGCTCTGCAGCAGATTCAGTAGATCCCAAAGCCCTCCAAAATCTGATGTGCAGGGCTCCAGCTTTTGATACATCCCAACCTTTTACATTTTCCTCTTACAGGCACTTTTTCTGACTACAGAATGAATGATTTTAAAATTGAAGATTCTAAAACATACAGCGTGAGTTTTAATAAATATCAGTAACTGTGAACCCTCTCTTTTTAACTCCTTTCCCAAACGACGCAAAATTAATCGTATCAGAAATAGCATTCTTTTTTTTTTTTTTTGGTTTTTCGAGACAGGGTTTCTCTGTGTAGCCCTGGCTGTCCTGGAACTCACTTTGTAGACCAGGCTGGCCTCGAACTCAGAAATCCTCCTGCCTCTGCCTCCCAAGTGCTGGGATTAAAGGCGTGCGCCACCACCGCCCGGCTAGAACTAGCATTCTTTACAGAACTGTTCACAGGTAAGGAAGGTCTCTGGATCCCTAGGGAAATTTTTCTAATCCTTACCTAACATCGCCACCAGAGGGCAAAAGAGGTAAGCAGTGACCCGGCTAGATTTACCGTTTTAAGATGTGGACAAAAGGAATGGTGGAAAACGCAAATGGTACTAAGTGAAAGTTTAATGTCTAGCTCAGACTAGAAACTAAAGAGTACCTGACAGACTGGACCTGACGGACTAAAACAACCGAATGCTGTGGCTGCCATTTCACACTTACTCAGATAAACCAGAGGGCAGGAATTTTAGTTTTGTTTCCCCAATGACTCCAAAATGACCCAAACCTACCTGGCTCAAAGATGATAGATAATCTGTTGTTGAATCAGTGGTCCGAGGCAGTACTTATTTGAGAAAATACAAGATTCTAGTGCTAGCTTCCAGGACAAGTTGAGAGATCTTGGGCAAGCGAGTCTGGTGAATGATGGGACAGACCTGGTGATCTGTGGGATAGAGGGGCTGCTATGAAAACTAAGGAGGCATAGCTTAGAATAGTGCCTCAAACAGAAGATGTGTCTCAACACAATAATAACAAAAAAAATACTATTTTTACTCCAAAATTCAAAAGCTGTAGAGTGAGAAAACAAACTAAACTTTTAAAACACATTTCACCAACTTGGGAGATGGTAGAGGGAGGCTGAGGCAGGATGACAGTTTGGAGCCAGTCTAAGCCATAGGACAAGTTCAAGGACAGCATAGGAGATACATTACTTAAAAAAAAAAAAGCACCAAAAACCTATTTATTCCACATTCCATAGTTATTTTTCCTCTTTTGAAAATACATCTCTGCGAGTTATCTGGAACAAGGTCTGGCACTAGAGACTTATTTGCCAGCTATTGTTATTAAAGCTTTTCTGTTTTATATTTTTCTTTTAGAGCGGTGGGGACAGGATCCAGGGTCTCGTACGTGCCAGGCAAGCCTTCTATCAATGTGTTACCGGGGAAATTTAATCCCGGTAACGAATGAGTTACATCAGCTGCCCGGAAGAGTTTGCCAAATGTCTGCGTTTGCGGGTAAAATGGCTCGATGAAATGCTTTTAAGATATGAGGCTAGGAAGTTGCCAGGAAAAAAAAGATGCATTATTCCCGAAGGGCCGCTTTGTGCAGTGTACGAACCGGGTACAACTCTGCGGTCAGAGATGAATTTCACATGAAAACACTAGGCGCCGATCGAGATCAGTATAACGCCCCAGAAAGCCCAAACCTCAAAACTGGCTCTGGACGAACCCGGGTGACCAACGGCCTGGGAGCACGGTGAGTGCACGGGGGCCAGCAGGGGAAACGACGTGTAAGGGATGCAGGCAGCCAGGAGTGGGCCAGGGCGGCCCAGCCACCGCCGCCTACCTCCGCCGGGGCCGAGGCCCGCTGCCAGGCGGCTCGCCGAGCAGGCCCAGCCCGGCCCGGCTTCACAAACAGCCGGCCGCGTCGCCAAGGCCGCCGCCGCCCCCCGCCCTCCTGGCCTGCCGGGCCCTCACCTACCTAGAAGGCCGCCGCAGATCACGCTGAGTTCCGGCGCCGCGGCGAGCAGGGCCGAGGCGGCGGTCGCTGGGAGATTCCGGTGCGTTGAGCGCCTTCGAGGACTTCGTGATCAGCAGAACTCGGAAGCTGTGTGTCTCTGAGTCCGACACTGAGAAGAAGAGACATCCGCCCAGCCTGAAGCTGCTACTGAACGGTTAAGAGAGCGCTCGGGGCCGCCATTTTGAATACACCACTCAGAACCAATCGGCGGAAAAAAAAAAAGGGGGGGGGGAGGAGGCAAGCAACGCCCGCGTCCAGCTACTGCGCAAGCGCGTCGGAGCCTCAGCCGCCCGCACCTTTTCCTGTGGGCCGCTGGTTGTCACGCAGCGCATGCGCAAACCCGCCCTGGAAACAGTCGCTGGGAGGAACTTCGGCTCTCGCGCGTGCGCACAGGGAGCGCTGGCTGCGGGCCTGGAGCCAAAGCCTCTGTCCGCGCGGGTTAGGCACGTTGGTCACGTGTCGTCCGCCATCCTGGTTTGAGGAGGTTCGCGCGCCAATCGCTGCTGAGATACTGGCGGGAGGAGTTGTGGTCAGTGACTTTGGAGGCCTTCGATGGTGTGATGGGTGGCTGAGGAGGCAGGCCGTAAATCTCGGGGAGCACGAGGCGTGTGCAACGTGATTCTCACGTGGATGCGTCTTAGGGAGGGTGGATCTCAGCCACAGGAGATGAAGTCCCCGGAGGGATTCAGCTGCGGGACGAGTACCTGCGTCCTGGATCGGGATTCGTGGGTTTTTTGTTTTTTGGGGTTTTTTTGTGCTTTTAGCTGACTACAGCACTTTCAAGCGGTTCTGTTGTTTAAAAGGGGATTCCGGTTGGTCTAATTCTTCTGATTAAGTTTTAAAGAGAGTGTGAACCAGAATGTCAGACCCATCATAACCATCTGGAAACTGGTCTCAGAGCAACTAGTATTTCTAGAACAATAGTTCCTAACTTTTGAGAGAGGAAAAAAGGGATTCCAAGGAGAAATCAAGTCACTTATTTTCAGGGTCTTTCATCCATCGATCGACAAGAACTGCAAAAGGAGAGTAACTGGCACAGTGGTAGAGTACTTGTCTAGCACATGGAAAGCCCTAAATTCAGTCCCCCAAATCCAGCAGAGTGAAAGAAAAAACCCGATTGCATTTAATGCATACATTTATTCTGGATGTAGCTGACTGCCAATTAAGTGTACTTTGAAAAGTGTTAAACATGTGCAGATATTTTTCTTGTCATTCTCTACACATTTCAACTATGTCATTAACATCATATTTGGTAATATAAGTACTCCAGAGATAATATAAGTATCTGAAATCAGTTAGGTCATGGGGATTTCCAACTAAGTCACAGTCCTGGAAGGCTGAGGCAAGAGGATCAGATCAACCCAGGCCAGCCAGAGTAACAAGAAGATCCTCTCTCATTAATACAGACCAGACCTACAATCACAGCTATTCAGACAGTTGAGGCAGGAGGATCAAAACTTTAAGGCCTATTCTTGGCCACAGATAAAATTCAAATCCATGTTGAACATGCCTGAACAACTTAGACTCTATCTCAAAACAAAAACGGCTGGGCATGGTGGTGGCCCCTCGAATCCCAGTACTTGAGAGTAAGAGGCAGATCTCTGAATTCCAGGCGAGCTTGATCTCCACAATTCCAAGACAGCCAGCACCACATAATGAGACCCTGTGTCAAAAACAAACAAAAACACAACCACCAAAAAAACCAACCAAATAAAGAAAAACCAGAAAGGGTTGAAGATGTCCAGGCTCAGTTCTCAGAATTCACATGACAGCTCACAACCCTCCTAGCAGGATCCCAGACCTTAACACAACAGATTCCATTGATGGTGGTGCCATTCAGGCCATAAAATTCAGCGTACAGTACCGCTTGACAAAATGAAAACAAAGACCAGCTCCATCAAAGGCCATAGTTCCATAGTCTCTAAATGTACTGACCTTGCTTCACTGAAATATGTCAACCCAAATTGTTTTTGTGCTTACCTCACCCTGAGTAAGACTTTGGGCTACATTGGGATTCTGAACACCCAGTGAGGTCACTGGTCAGCTAACAGACTTTCTGTTGGCTTAAACCCATTTCTGAGCAGCAGTCTTCTCTGGTGGATACACGACACTGGAAATTCAAAACATTAATACTCAAAATTAAAATTTGAAAAAGAGAGAGATGACTTAACTCATCTTAAGATTTTGTATCTACAGGTATTGTAGACACGCATAAGCATACAGGGTTGTCTCTTCAGGGCATCTCTTTGTGTTCCATGTCCTCTGATTAAACACTGGGAAACCACAACAGCGCAACCCAAACAGGATGATTAAATTGCCCAGATCCTTCAGTAATGAAGATAGGGGTCCCCCTAACTCCAGGTAAAGAACCAAGACCCACAAAAGTGCTTGCTGAGGATGGAGGAAGTACAGAATATGTAGTACAGGAAGATAGTTATAAATACCAGCAGAGACCATGTGACCCTACAGAAAACAGGTTTGTAATTGACATGAACATGCTTGTGCATACAGTAAGCATATACTGTGTTTTCTCCCATTTCTTTTGAGATATCAATGTCTATTGAGATAATGTCAGTGGTTATGTCTCATAAATCTCTGTTGCCATATTTAAGGTATAGGACTAATCATTCTTCTAATGACTTTGCTACCTAAGCCCTTGGGAAACCAGAACCTTACATTTAAGGTTGCAGACACTGGCCACGGGAACTACAATATTTTGTGTTTTCTTACCTGGATTTTGTTTTTTTTTCAAAACTTGATTGTGATTATTTATGTTATGGCCCAAGTTATCTGTTATATAACTTGGTTTTGATTTTTTATAGCTCACTTAAAGAGACTTTAGATTTTTAAAGTGTTGGGATTTTTAAATACTTTGGGGTTTTAAGAAATCTTATTTTATATGTGTGTCTGAGCACATATCTGTGTACCACATACAGGCAGTGCCCTCAGAAGCCAGACAAGTGTGTTAAATTTCCTGAAACTTATTATAAACTGTTATGAGACATACCCTTGTCTCCACTCCCAAACTTTTACTTTAATAAATTCTTTTAAATTTTAGGTTTTTTTTTTTTTTGGTCTGTATACCACAAATGCGCCTGGTACCCTTGGAAGCCAGAAGGTGCCAGGTTAGTTCTTCTGCAAGTGGAGTTACAGATGATTGTGAGCTGCCATGTGGGTTCTGCGGATTGAACTCAGGTCCTCTGAAAAAGCAGCCAGTGCTCTTGACCACTGAGCCATCACTAGCTCAGCTTTAGGAGCTTCTGAAAAACTGGAGTACATTGTACATTATGAAGTAAACATGAAACTTTGGGGACTAGAGGTCAAAGTTAAGGTTTTAAAGTGATATGTGGGTTTGAATTTGACACAACGTAGGATCCTCTGGGGAGAAAGCCTCAATGTAGGCTCATCTATATCATGTTCACCTGTGGGCACATCCGTGGGGGCTTGTCTTGAGTGTCTTAACTGCTGTGGGAAGATCCACCCTAAATATGGGTCCCTAAATATGGGAGGGACCTTCTGTTAGTACTCAGATAAAACAACATGAAAACCAGAGTTTTGCTCTTTTGCCTGCTTGGCCTTGACTCTCGATGCTGAGTTCATCTATTCTGTTGCTGCTGCTGCTCCTTTAGCTGACTTTAGGACCAGCTTCTTCAGGCTTCCAGTGTTGATGGAAGGCCCGAAGCTCCTCGGGAATCCTCCAGGCCTTCAGCACCAATGTAGGACGGCTGAGGGGCCTGAGCAGATACCAGGTTCTTGGTCTTTGTAGTGTGAGACAACTGTTCTGGACTACTCAGACTACGTGTGTAAGCTAATAAATCTCACCTTACTATATACCCATCCTCTCAGCCCTAAGATTGTGCACCCCTGTCCAAGGGTCAGCTGCTCCCCATTTTGCTTTGTGTAGTGCCTGGCTCTGTTCCTAATGAGTGGGCAAATGTGACAAAGGAGTCTTCCCCTACTTGCCTTGACTGAGTCTCTTATTTATACCAGCTACTTAAATGAAGAGAATTAACTTTTCCAGCCCCTAAGTACTCAACCTCTGTATTAGTCAGGGTTCTCTAGAGTCACAGAATGTATGGGTAGTCTCTATATAGTTAGGGAATTTGTCAATGACTTACAGCTTGTAGTCCAACTCCCCAACAATGGTCAGCAGCAGCTGTGGATGGAAGTCCAAGGATCTAGCAGTTGCTCAGTCCCACGAGGCAGCTGTGGATGGAAATCCAAGGATCTAGCAGTTGCTCAGTCCCACGAGGTAGCAGGCAAGGAAGAGTCATAGAGTCTTCTTCCAATGTCCTTATATAGGTCTCCAGCAGAAGATGTGGCCCAGATTAAAGGCGTGTGCCACCTCACCATTAATCCCAGATGACCTTGAACTCAGAGATCTCCTTGTCTTAAATCTTCTGGAATTCATAGCCACTATGCTTCAAGATCTCCATGCCAAGATCCAGGTCAGAAACTTGTATCCCTGAGCCTCCAGATTAGGATCATAGGTGAGCCTTCCAATTCTTGATTAGTTCATTCATTCCAGATTTAGTCAAGTTGACAACCAGGAATAGCCACTACAACCTCTGAGCTATGTCTTTTGTCCCAGAATACATTTCTTTCCTTAATGCCACTGTTCCACTGCTCTGCTCATTTCATCTTGGCACATGCTGTTCTTCCTCATACCGGACACTGGTATGGACTGATGATGGACGTGAGAATGAATCTTGAGACTCTGGTGAAGGTGGAGGGTGAACTCTGGGCTAGACCATAGCATTCTGTTCCAGGAAGGAGGGAACAATGTAATTCCACAGAGGAGCAAACAGAGGTGACCTCTCACTTTAAAAGAGACAGTGAGGCTGGAGTGAGAACCCAGAAGACGGACCCTGGAGGCTGTGCTGTTTGTTCCCGGTGGCAGCGGACGTAAAGCAGACATCAGAAAACAGCTGGCCAAGATAGCTCGACTGTGGGTTCTGCCAGTGTTCCAGACAGCCCCGATTTTCATCTTATCATTGGAAACCAAATGCAGCCCCTTGGCTATAGGCTGGGCTTCCCCTCCAGCCTGTGCACACACTCTCTGTCTCTGCTACTGTGCTCCCTCCATGTTAATATTCTTTTACTCTACTTCAGCTTCTGATGATGGTTATTTTGGTATATCCCAAAATAATAGGGCAGGAAGGATGTACCGTAACTTAGGAATTGAGTGAGGTTCTTACAAAAGGCCCACAGAAAAGACAGACCTTTTCCTAGGGCTTAAGCCTACTTTTCCTCCAACCCCAGGTCCTAGGTTTGTAACCAGATTCCTTTATGGGGTCTTATGGTTTAGAATTTTAAGAAGCTCAAAATTCAAAGCCTCCACCCTTATATGTGACTGCTGCCACAGTTTTCCCATCTTGAGTAAAAACTTCTCCATACTTCCAGATGCTTGGGGGACAAACCATCTTCTTAGACCCCTACATCTAATCAGTAAATTCGTTCATTCACTCTTCCGCCAAGGCACACATGTCCATAACCCAGCCACGTGCCAGTTAATGTTAACCTGACTAATGATACTTAGGTCTTTCCATTAAATACCTGCCTAGATATTGCTGTGAAGGCAGTTTTATGTGTCAGACCCCATCTGCAATGTCGGCTACTCCCTGCTATCCTACCGTATAGACTTTGAACTTCCAGCTTTCCCAATGTTATGAGTCATCCCCTTGAAATAGCTCTCTCTCAAAAAATGAAACACTTGACGACTACAGTCATTGTTATATGGCCATTACTGGTTGTTAGAACTGCCTTTTCCCATTGCATAGTTCAGCTGGCTGTGGGTCTTCACCTGATAGGATGACCTGGACCTTTGTTCCTAATGGGTTTGGACTATTTATTCTTCTGCCCCAGCAGAACTGTCTTTAGCTCATTGCTGAAGCTACTCACAAGACCCGGTGATCCTGGCAAGTGTGCTGAGTGGTCCAGTATCCATATACCTCCTCACCTCCAGCTTTAGTAGTGAACATCTGTCACCAGGCAGCACAGTAATTCCCTTCTTTGCCAGTTTCTTCAGAGCCATGGGGGAACCTAACATGGAGCACTCTTACCTGCTGGTTGAATGGTATCATTTCCTAGTAGAAGCATCCAGGCATCTTACCTTTGGCACAAGACCCCTGGGCCAGCAGAGCATAGCTTCCAGGGATGGGAAACAAAGAATGCTACTAGTCACTGGGGTTAGTAGATAATAGTGGAACACTCTTGTTCCCACCCCCTTGCTTTCTAGAACCCCAGCCACTAGACCACACAAGACTGCTAGCACCCCCTGTTGGTTCTGTCTCTGCTCTAAGGTAAGAGCAGGTCTTTCTCACCACCTCTACTGTCATGTGCACCCCTGCCACTATCCTCTGTCTAAACCATTGCCAAGGATTCCGAAGCTATGAATAAGTCAGTGAGTATGTAGGATAGCCCTTGAACCATACATGAGTTTGGTGGAAACGAGGCGAGATGGGATTTTAGGCTAAGGAAATAACTCAATGTGGAGAGTTCTAACAAGTCAGCTTGCTGGTTGGGGGACAGGGGGAGAGCAGGTTGGGGTATAGAGTGAGGGCTTCTGTAAAAGTTTGCTTATTGTGATGGTTTGTATATGCTTGGCCCAGGGAGTGGCACTATTAGGAGGTATAGCCTTGTTCAAGTAAGTGTGACACTGGGCATGGGCTTTAAGACACTCATCTCAGCTGCCTGGAAGCCAGTATTCCACTAGCAGCCTTCAGATGAAGATGTAGAATTCTTAGCTCCTCCTGCACCATGCCTGCCTGGATGCTGCCATGTTCTTGCCTTGATGATAATGGACTGAACCTCTGAACCTGGAAGCCAGCCCCAATTAAATGTTGTTCTTATAAGAGTTGCCTTGGTCATGGTGTCTGTTCACAGCAGTAAAACCCTAAAACACTTACATATTTTATTACTAATTCAGAACGCTCTGTCTGGGTATCAGAAGTGACTTTAGTGCTGTTTAGATAAAAGATCTTACACTACTAACTAGCTTTCATGGTACCAGAAGATGTTATACAGGTTTGGGAGGCAGAGGAGGGCCAGGGAAAAAAACATCATTTTACCCAGAGGTGAGCCTTACAAACTATAGTACCAAGTCACCAGACAGGGTATCCCACTGACGTAATAATGAGTGACTCTTATGAGGGTTGCTCCATTCTTAATTTGAAGCACACTTCACAAAAAAGGAATTCATTCCTTATGTTGTAAACCCAGACCAAATCCCATAGCTGAGGATGTCTTAGACCCTAGGGGTGGGCTAAATTGCCATGATGCCAAGTTGACTTCTAGATTCTTATGTCTATACACATAGACAAATGCTATTCCCAGCCTAAGAGAAGCTCCTTTTTGGTATGAATGATGGTAAATGCAGAAAGGCATGGGTGCTCAAGGTGCTGAGAAGGGTGATGACTGAATGTTCTCCCCAAACAGGACACATGTGCCACCCCCTCTAAGACTCATGACTGGTTGTGGAAGAGGGGACAGAATGGAAGAGCTAGGGAATAAGGAGAGGGCACTGAAATGCTGTCTTCTGAGCATGGCTTCCCAGAAGCTGAGGCTGCCTGCAATGGGCCAGCACAAGACTGGGCCTATCAACAGGCAATTATAGGTTGGTGTGGGGCTCGTGGGCCTCCAGATGACCTATTGGATACTGATGAATTCTGAGAATAGGGTAGTTACTGTCTTCAGCTTTGTACTAGCTGAGGTGCCCACCTGGCTGTATTAGTTCTAAGCACATAGCTATCCTGTGCCATAGTTAACTAGGCCATAAAATATATGCCTCTGGGAAGAACGTATAGAGAAGGGGGAGGGAGGGCCAGGGATTATAATGGGGAAGTGGGAATGATTGGAGTGCATGTTATACATATACTACATGGTTAAAGAGCAAATTCAGAAAAAGCATTTTTCAAGCATCTTAGAAGGCTGAGGAGATGGGCCCAGTCAATGCTTGCCCTGCAAACATGAGGACCAGAGTTCTAATTCCCAGTACTCACCTAAAAACTGGCATGTCTGTAACTCCGGCATTGTGAAAGGCAGGGAAGAGACAGGTGAATCCCTGGAGCTTGCTGAGCAGTGCAGGCTAGCCAAGCAAGTGAGCCCTGGTTCAACTAAAAACCCTTTGTCCAAAAATTAGCACATAGGTATGGGGCAGGGAGATAGCTCAGTAAGGTACTTGCTGCCAAACCAGATTGATGTCTTTAGTTCAATCACACATGGTAGAAGAAAAGTTACCCTAGCAACTTGTACTTTGACCTCCATAGGTTCACCATGGCACATGTGCATAATACACAGAGTGTGTGTGTGTGGGGGGGGGATTAATTTTAAAAGGTACAAAAAAAGCAAGCAATTGGAGTATGATGTGAGTGAAGGGTAGTAGCGGCAGCAGTACACCCTGTTATCATTCTGTCTACTTACAGTCAGGAACAGTTTCCTTACCTTGGCCTGTATGTAACAAGGGATGCTGTCATTGTGGAAGGTGTCCCAGAAGCTACTGGCATTTCCCTGCATCTTCCGCCAGAAAACACAGCCAGCCTGCACTAAGCACCTTCTTCATGTAGCAAGGACACTTATTTGAATGAGGAAAGGTTTTCTTCTGTATGGTGTATGGAATACACCAAAGAGGAAGGCACCCGAGGAATCCCACAAACAGTGGGACACAGGATCATGGAGAGAAGTAGAGATAAGATAAATGTTTCCAAGTATTTTCACACTCTCCTCGCTAAGGTGTACAAGACAGTTGGAGAGTTTCAAAGCTGGGCTGGGTATGTAGCTCAGTTGATAGAGTGGTTGCTGCCAGGCACAAGGTCCTGAGTTTGATCCAACCATCAATATACCTGTAATACCACCACTTGGGAAGGAGGAGCAGAAGGAGAAGAAATTCAAGGTCATCTTGGAACTACATAGTGAATTTGAGGCCAGCCTGGGATTCATAAAAGCCTTTTTTTCCAAAAGAAAAACTTCAAAGCCAAAAGTGTAGACTACTACCACAAGCAAGATGGATCAATGTAGTTTCCATGGCCCTTTCATTTTGGGGTACATTTGCTGCTGTGCATTGCCTTTGACAGGATCCAGGATTTGAAGAAAGAGAGATGCTTGACTGCTAAGTGTGCATCAATAGGATGTTCAAAAATGGGTTCTTTTACACTGACTCTTAAGGGTTCCCAGAATTATGATGTCATCCTATCTTTGTGTTCCCGTCCAAGACCATAAAGACCTTCATATACACAGCAACTTCCACGTGAGCAGAGCTGGTAGGGAGGGTGCTAGCAAAGCCGAGCCCATGATGCTCGTTTCCAAAGCTGCTTCTTGGCTGTGCTTCCAATCCCCAGCTGTCAGTCCATCTGCCCCCTCTGGTGTCTTCACATTGAAGTCACCCAGATGCATAGCACTGAAGCTAATTAATGTGCCCTCCAGCTCACAGCAAGCACCATGGCCAATGGCAGGTGGCAACATTGACACCGAGCAGAGTCCAATTTTAAACAGCTAAATGTTAGGGGGGCAGAGGTCACTCCATGTCTGGAATTTAATTTCGAAGGTAGGTCCCATTGTGAGGCTTCCTTGCCCTCTCTCCTGCTCTTCATGGGCTATTAGCAGAAAATACCCCATGGGTGGAAGAAGCTTCTGCATACTGCTGCAGTTTTCTTTTTCTTCTTTGTACAATAGAGGAATGGAGATTGTGGCTGGTTTTGTAGGAGCAGTTCTTCCTGTGTCAAGAAAAACCATATGGGGTGTCATTGGAACTATACTATGATGTATAAAAATCTTAGCTGTGGCCGGGCGGTGGTGGCGCACACCTTTAATCCCAGCACTTGGGAGGCAGAGGCAGGAGGATTTCTGAGTTCGAGGCCAGCCTGGTCTACAAAGTGAGTTCCAGGACAGCCAGGGCTACACAGAGAAACCCTGTCTCGAAAAAAAAAAAAAAAAAGAAAAAAAAATCTTAGCTGTGGAGAAGAAGTGTGATAGTTTGTATATGCTTGGGCCAAGGAGTGGCACTATTAGGAAGTGTGGCCTTGTTGGAGTAGGTGTGTCACTGTGGGTGTGGACTTAGCCCTAGCTGCCTGGAAGCCAGTCTTCTAGCAGCCTTCAGATGAAGATGTAGAACTCTCAGCTCCTCCTGCACCATGCCTGCACTGGATGCTGCCATGTTCCTGCCTTGATGTTAATAGACTGAACCCCTGAACCTGTAAGCCAGCCCCAATTAAATGTTGTCCTTATAAGAGTTGCCTTGGTCATGGTGTCTGTTCACAGCAGTAAAACCCTAACTAAGACAGAAGTTGGTACCAGGGACTGGGGTATTGCTATGATAGGTCAGACAATGTTTTGATTTGGAAGAACGTGGATTTTGGGACTTTGGATTTGGAAAGCCATGGGATATTTTAAGTGGGGCTTAATGAGCCATCTTAGTAGGAATATGGAAGACTTTGTTGCTGAGAGTGATTTGAACTGTGCAGACCTGGCCCAAGAGATTTCAGTGGAGAACTTCAGTATGTGGCCTAGAGACTTGTTGTAGTATTTTGGTGAAGATTGTGGCTACTTGCCCTTGGCTGAGGTTAAGGTGAAGAGACTCAGATTAAATGCATTGACAAAGGAAGTCTCAGAAACATTCATCATAGACTTTGTTCTGATTAAGTCTCATGAAGTGCATTTAAACAAGTGTAGCAAGCTAAGAAAGGAAAAATACAAAATATATGGTTGAAATATGAAAGGAGTACCAGGATGTGAAATGAGTCTGAATCCTGTGTTCAAGGAGATAACAAACTAAGGGAGTGGGACTTTGGGACACGATCCTAGCCAGCTAAATTTAGATCTAGGCATGGAGGTACACACCATTAATTTCAAGAGATAAAGCCAAGCAGATCTCTGAATTCAAGGCCAGCCTGAAACACAGTAAGTTCTAGGTGTAGCAAAGCTTAAATCCATTGTGGTACACACCTTTAATCCAGAGACAGGTTTGCACATCTCTTGAGTTTAAAGTCAATCTATGGAGCAAAGATCCAAGACAGCGATGTTTAGGCACTGAAGGCGTTGGAAAAGTGGAAGCTAGTGATAATGTAATATATTGTACAAGGGAACTATGTTCCAGCTCCTGCAAGTAGCAGAACTCAGCAGCTTTGGCCATGTGTCTCTGGCTTTATAGTCAAGAGGAGAAGTAGACTACTGGGACAGTTGATGCTGGTTACCTGGAGCTAAAAAATTAGCGGTGATTAAGAAGAGACCAACATTATTGAGAAATTTTCTGGGAAATGTTTTCTGAGAGCACAAAGAAGCTGTGTTCCAGAGATAACCAAGGTGGTACCTCTTGCTGCAGCTGTACTTGGTAATGGGTAAGAGTCACCCAGGTTGTACCGGTTTTGAAGGCATGAATGGGTCATGAAGGTTGAGGCTCTGCACTGTGAGAGGCGATGGAAGGCATTGGTGAAGGTGCAGCCTCAGTTGCAATTGAAGGCTCAGAACTGAAAGGGTCATGCAAAGGAATTGAGTCTTGGCACCGTGAGTCTACTGGTGAAGCCTAGTTGCAGCAGAAGACCCCAGTGTATTGGAGATTCCAGTACCATGTGATGGTCACTAAGAAGAGCAGTGGCAGTGGAATGGATCAACCTGAACTTAGAGCGCTACAGAAGGCAAAGCTGGAGAAGTGATGCCAGCCCTTTGGAGGAACCCAGTAGATAATGTGTTGATCCCAGACATTGAAACAAGAAGTTGTAACATTGAAGTTGCTTTGGAGACCCCAAGATGTTTGAGATGCTAGAGCCCTGGACTATCTTCTGAGGAAAGCTGCTAACGGGAAGTGGAACAGTCCAGGAAAAAGAAGTTTGTTGCAGTTAACAAAGATGAGAAAGGAGTTGGAGATCTGAAGACCGCTTTGACATCAGACATGGAGATGTAGAGTTTGGAATTTGTCCAGCTAATTTCCAGTCTTGCTTTGGGGGTTACATACAGTTAAATGATTGGATGAATTTCAAAAGAGACCTTGAACTTTGGACTTTTAACACTGTTGAGACTGTTATAGACTATGGGGACCCTGGAAGTTGGACTAAATGTATTTTGAATTATGCTATGTTTAGATATGACCCCATAGACTCATATGTTTGAACAAGTTTATGGGGGCCAGGGAATGGAATATGATAGTTTGTATATGCTTGGACCAGGGAGTGGCACTATTAGGAGGTGTGGCCCTGTTGGAGTAGCTGTGTCACTGTGGGCTTGGGCTTTAAGGCCCTCATCCTAGCTGCCTGGAAGCCAGTATTCTCCTAGCAGCCTTCACATTAAGATGTAAAACTCTTGGGCTGGAGAAATGGCTCAGCGGTTCTCTTAGGGTTTTTATTCCTGCACAAAACATCATGACCAAGAAGCAAGTTGGGGAAGAAAGGGTTTATTCAACCTACACTTCCACATTGCTGTTCATCACCAAAGGAAGTCAGGACTGGAACTCAAGCAGGAGCTGATGCAGAGGCCATGGAGGGATGTTCCTTACTGGCTTGCTTCCCCTGGCTTGCTCAGCTTGCTTTCTTATAGAACCCAAGACACCAGCCCAGGGATGGCACCACCCACAATGGGCCCTCCCCCCTTGATCACTAATTGAGAAAAATGCCTTACAGCTGGATCTCATGGAGGCATTTCCTCAACTGAAGCTCTTTTCTCTGTGATAACTCCATCCTGTGTCAAGTTGACACACAAAACCAGCCAGTACAGCGGTTAAGAGCACTGACTGCTCTTCTGAAGGTCCTGAGTTCAAATCCCAGCAACCACATGGTGGCTCACAACCATCCATAATGAAATCTGACACCTTCTTCTGGTACATCTGAAGACAGCTACAGCGTACTTAGATATAACAATAAATAAATCTTTAAGCTGGAGCGAGCAGAGGTCCTGAATTCAAATTCCCAGCAACCATATGATGGCTCACACCCATCATCAGTACAGCTACAGTGTACTCATGTACATAAAATAAAGAAATAAATCTTTAAAAAAAAGATATAGAACTCTCAGCTCCTCCTGTACCATGCCTGCCTGGATGCTGCCATGTTCCTGCCTTAATGATAATGAACTGAACCTCTGAACCTGTAAGTCAGCCCCAATGTTGACCTTATAAGAGTTGCCTTGGTTGTGGTATCTGTTCACAGCAGTAAAACCCTGAGACATTAAGGGTATTCTCAAAGGCAGCTTGTATCAGACTCACCTCCTTAGAACAGTGGCAGAAGCTAATGGTTTAGGAAGAGCATCTGAGTAGAGGCTCTGAAGGATGACCAGGCATGTTGGCTTTGCTGTCCCCTCCGGGCATCAGCATATCTGCACTGAACCTGGAGGCAGAGAGAGGAGCAGCCTAGAGTACACACGGTCTCAAGATGCTGGAGAACCTTGTAGTCTACCACCACTAAAACAATCACGGTGTGATGAAATAGTGAATGAGATGTTTGTGAATGCCGGTTATTAATTAAAAGTGAGTGAGAAAAAAACTGTTCATGACCTGTTGCTTAGTGGAGCCTGGTTTCTCTCCCCTGTACAATGACTCTTTAATAAGGGTACTGAAATGCTTTAACCTCCATTCTAGGCCACTACCCACCAGAGGTAGTAGAAAGGAAAGGTTAATAGAGCAAAGGAGGACGTGGACCTGTTTAGAAATAGTTCTTTGGGGTGAATCCAGTCTGCGTTGTCAGGATATCAGCAGTTCACACAAATCAGCAATGGCAGTTTGATTCAGAAAAAAAATGCAAGGCTCTGCCAATTGGCCTGAGTCTGCGAAGTGGCAAGAAGCCCCTGGAACACCAGCAGAAGTTCTTTGGTGCGTTTTTCTCTATGAGTTCATGACAAATGATGATCAGCAAAGAGTGGCAAGGTGAACCAATACCACGCAGCATCATCCACTGTCTGTTGGATTATATTTATACCCTTTCCTAACATCCCTGTTCTCTCAAGCACCTGTTCTAGCAAAGCACCACATGCCCCTTTTCCAGGCAACTTCCAGAAAACACAACATGTCTGTTCTTAACAAAACATCCTTCAGTGTGTCTGCTTTAGCAAAAAACAAATGCTCTCATAAGACAGTTTCCAGAAAAACATCATCTAACACAACTGAGTCTCCAAAGAAACCAGAAATTTCCACTTCAAAGTTCACTTTGAAGCTAGCTGAAGAGATGACTCAGAGGTTAAGAGCACTGACTGCTCTTCCAGAGGTCCAGAGTTCAATTCCCAGCAACCACATGGTGGCTCACAACCATTTATAATGTGATCTAATGCCCTCTTCTGCAGGCAGAACACTGTATACCTAATAGATAGAAAGTCACCTGCTGAGCAGGGAATTTAACTGTACTGTAGAGTTCTGTTTCTAATCTCATGCAGCCACCATGATGCATGGACTGTCTCTGAGAGCTGCAGCCTGCATCCCCCAGTGGGGTAACCTCTTCCTGGAGTCAACTCAGACAAGCACTGCCAGTTCAGCTCTTTATTCTTTCCTTTTCTGTTTTTTTGTGATCTCCAATTCCTTTAGTATGCTCAGCATTCCTTCAAACAGCACAAAATGTGATTAATTTGGTATAAGTATATTTGATTACAAGTCATAGCCTAGTCTCATGTTCCCCTAAGTCTAGAGTATGCTCTCGTGGTAGAACTGGCTGTACCTCTCTTCTGCTCTTTGTCTAATTACATCAAGCTCTTGGTTTGAATTGGCAATCATGGGAGTGTTTACACCTTGGTAATTGTCAAATATTGCAAACTGAGAAGTTATTGAGAGAGCCATAAACATTTGCCAGCACAGTACTGCCTGCGCATCTTGATTGGATGTTGGCAGTGTGGTGGTTTGAATGAGATGTCCCCCAGAGACGCAGGCATTTGAACACATAGTCTCCTTTTAGAGATACTATTTGGACAGGCTTAGGACGTGTGGCCTTGCTAAGAGAAGTTCATCACAGGCTTTGGGGTTTTAAAAGCCACGGGCCTTTTCCAGTCAACTTTGCTTCCTGCTTACAATTTACGATGTGAGCTTTCAGCTTGCAGCTCCAATTGCCATGCCTCCCAACTGCCTTACTTTCCCTACAGTGATGGTGGTGGATTCTTATCCCTCAGAAACTGTATGTCCAAATAAACCCTTCCTTCTCTTAAGTTGTCTTGACTGTCATGTTTTATCACAGCAACAAAAAAAAATTAATACAGTGACACCACCGTTTTAGATCTCACATTTATAGCATTTCCTTGATTTTCCCTGCAAGGCATCAAACGTATCATTATTTTAGAATTCTAGAGTAAATCTTTTTTTAAAGAGTTAATCTTGAATAACTTAATTTCCTTTATCTTAAAGGTCAGGGAGCATCTTAGTTTTGTCTCAGGGACCAGGCATAGGACAGAAGTGCAATGCTTTTAGAAGTCTGAGAATCGTCAATGACAAGGGAAGAAGAGCTAGGAGGCCATTTTGTCATCTATCTAAAAGGCTACACATGGGGCAGTGGTGGCGCACGCCTTTAATCCCAGCACTTGGGAGGCAGAGGCAGGAGGATTTCTGAGTTCGAGGCCAGCCTGGTCTACAAAGTGAGTTCCAGGACAGCCAGGGCTACACAGAGAAACCCTGTCTCGAAAAACCAAAAAAAAAAAAAAAAAAGAGCCGGGCGGTGGTGTTGCACGCCTTTAATCCTAGCACTTGGGAGGCAGAGGCAGGTGGATTTCTGAGTTTGAGGCCAGCCTGGTCTACAGAGCAAGTTCCAGGACAGCCAGGGCTATACAGAGAAACCCTGTCTCGAAAAAACAAACAAACAAACAAACCAAAAGGCTACACATGCTGAATCTGGCACACTCAGCTGCAGTCTGCATCACTAACTCTTCTGAGAGCAGTACTCCATTCTACCACAAGGAAACATGTCCACAGAGAAGCTAAGCACTTCTGCCATTGTATGTCACTACACATGGTATCTTTTTCACTGCAGCAACATTTCTAGGGTTCTTCCAGAGGGTTGGTATGTTCAGAATTTATAACAAACTAAATTGTGTCAACTGCTGTGAAGGCAAGAAGTCTGTGTTCTTGGAATGTGAACTGTTGGTAAGAACTCATGGCTTTATTAAATCTATGTATACCCGAGCATCTCATAACTATTTTCATTAGTGGATATTGAAAACCTAATGAGTGGGGCTGAGAGTTGGCTCAGAGGGTTAAGAGTCCTGGCTGCTCTTCCAGAGGGCCTGGCTTCAGTTCTCAGCACCCACAAGAGGGACACAACTGCTTGTAACCCCAGTTCCAGGAGGATCCGATGCCCCTTTCTGGTCTCTACAAACAATGCATGATGTAGTGAACATGTATACATGCAAGCAAACACATAAAATAAATCTTTTTAAAAAGCCTACTATGTATATAACCTAAGATTGTGACCTGTTATGTTAAACCCTGGAATGACAGTGTTTCTAAATGAGGAAAATTTTCATTCTGTGAACTAAAGGTATCATTAGAAGTTTGAAACAGTGTTCCTGAAGTAACCTCTGGTGGGCTGTGGTTTGATCAGAAAACATCTCCTCTTAGAGACATGATGCATGCACCGGTGTAAGCCTGGAGGGTGAGAATGAGATGTTCTATGTATGTTATAGTTCTTTACCCTGTTGCTTTGAGACAGAGTCCCTTACTGAACCAGAAGCTTACTCTTGTTGGTGGTGGTTTTTTGTTTTTTGTTTTTTAACAAACTGATGTTCAGCAAGCTCTTGGGATCTTCCCATCTCTACATTGCTGGGTCCTCAGGCTTTTGTAGTCACATCTAGATTTTTATATGGGTGAATAGAATGCAAAGTCAGGTCCCTGTGCTTACAGAAAAAGCATATTTACTCACTGAGCCATCTCCCAGCTTCCCATTTGCATAAGGTATATGGCAATATTTATTTTCTAGGTAGGGTATAATAGAGTAACTAAAGACAGGTTCTTGCTCAACCTTACACAACTCATTGAACATGGAGATATTGGACTGGTGCCTATATAAAGTTTCACCCCTACTTTCTACTGTCTTTGGTACAAGAAGGTACTGTTATTTTTTGTTTGTTTGTTTTTAAAGTATGTCTTCAGACACACTAGAAGAGGGCATTGGATACCATTACAGACGGTTGTGAGCCAACTTGTGCTTGCTGGGAATTGAACTCAGGACCTCTGGAAGAGCAGGTGATGCTCTTTACCACTGAGTCATCTCTCCAGTCCACCACAAATAACATTTTTAAAAGGAAGTAGAATAATAGGTGCCAGGGACTAGAGGAGATGGGCATGGGAGCTCTTGAGTTCCAGATCAGGAAATGGAAGAACTCTGGAGTTGGATGAAGGTTGTGTAACAACATTGTTCTTTCTTTTTTATGAATAAGCTGCTACCACACTGATTTTTTTTAAAGAATTTTTTATTTATTGTTATATCTAAGTACACTGTAGCTGTCTTCAGACACACCAGAAGAGGGTGTCAGATCTCATTACAGATGGTTGTGAGCCACCATGTGGTTGCTGGGATTTGAACTCAGGACCATCAAAAGAGCAGTCAGTGCTCTTAACCTCTGAGCCATCTCTCCTGCCCCCAACAACATTGTTCTTAATATCAATTAGTTACATACTTTATTTCATTTTTTAAAAGATTTATTTTTTTTTATATGAGTACACTGTCGCTGTCTTCAGACACACCAGAAGAAGGCATCAGATCCCATTACAGATGGTTGTGAGCCACCATGTGGTTGCAGGGAATTGAACTCAGGACCTTTGGATGAGCAGTCAGTGCTCCTAACCACTGAGCCATCTCTCTAGCCCCAGAAGGTACTCTTAATACTACCAAAAGAGAAACACCAAGCTAACCACAAACCCTTTGATTTGCAATGGGTTAAGAGCACTGACTGCTCTTCCGGAGGTCCTGAGTTCAATTCCCAGCAACCACATGGTGGTTCACAACCTTCTGTAATGAGATCCGATACCCTCTTCTGTTGTATTTGAAAACAGCTACAATGTACTTACATATAATAAATAAATAAAGCTTAAAAAAAAAGAAAACCCCAAACTTTCTTTAAAAAAATAATATTGATTTAAAAAAAAAAAGATAGACTACGGCAATGGTGGCACAAAGCGTGCCTAATGAGACACCGACATGGAGTGGATCAGGATGGGAAGGGAGGTGGGGGAGGAACTGGAAGGAGTAGAGAGAGGGGAAGCCATAATTAGGATATATTATTGTATTAGTCAGGGTTCTCTAGAGTCACAGAACTTATGGAATGTCTTTCTATACTGAGGGAATGTATTGTGATGACTTATAGGCTGTAGTCCAGCTACCCCAACAATGGTCAGCTGTGAATTGGAAGTCCAAGAATCTAGTAGTTGCTCAGTCCCACGAGGCTAGTTGTTTCAGATGGTCTTCTGTAGAGGTGGGTTTCAACAGATGTGCAAGTAAATGTGAGCAGGCAAAGAAGAGCGAATCTTCCTTCTTCCAATGACCTTAAGTAGGTCTCCAGCAGAAGGTGTGCCCCATATGGAAGGTGTGCACCACCATGCCTGGATCTGGGACTTGCTTTGTCCCAGGCTGACCTTGATCTCAGAGATCTCCTTGCCTTAGTCTGGATTAAAGGCCTGTACTACTTTGCCTGGGCCTAAGCTTTTCACGGCCACTATGCCTCAAGACTTCCACGCCAAGATCCAGGTCAGAAACTTGTGTCTTCCAGCCTCAAGACTGGATCACAGGTGTACCCTCCAATTCTGGATTGTAGTTCATTCTAGATATAGTCAAGTTGACAATCAGGAATAGCCATTACAATTATGTAAGAATAAAATCTATTTTCAGTAAAAGGGGAAAAAAGATATGTCCTTGCTGTTATGTAGACTCAATGTTCCTCTTGCCTTCGCCTCTAAAGTAGCTGGGATTGCATGTATGTACCTGTGTGCACTGCTGACTAGTTTGTGGGGGAGATGTACTTGGCTGTATGTGTACATTTTTGTTTAAGCTGCTTATGGAAGTGGCAAGGAGAGGAGACTGATATGAGGCGAGAGTATGGTTAGGGCACAGGCAGCAGAGCTGGCTTGGGATCTGATCTCAGCGATGGCTCAGGAGAACCACCTCCTGGCACTCCTCAAGGTCCCCTTCCACACAGATGACTCAGTTTAATCAATATGGTGGAGCCAAGGGATGCCAGGCCAATTCTGGGTCTGAGTCTTACAAGTTAAATTTCTTTGCTTTTGGGGAGCCATGGTCTACCCTGCAAAGTGATTCTGCTACCCTGATGGAGAGACCACAAGGATAATATTATTCAGTCATAAGGGGGAGAGGAGGAAAGAAGAGAGTAGAGGTGGTAGGGGAAGGGAGAAGGGGGAGGGGATTTGAGCACACAAACAAGCAGTCGTAACCATGCCTGACAAAGATTTCGGGCCCACACAGGTAAAGCCATTGTGGGTGTTTCCTCACCGGGTGCCATCTGACTGGCTTCTTGAGAGATCTTCAAGGCGACAAGAAGGAGGGCCATTCTTTCAGCTGACTTCTAAACACCCTCAAGTCATGGGTAATGATGAAACGGTCATTATTCACCAGCCATCTACTCCATTCTGGGCACTCTGTTCTTGTTCCAGTGAAGTCCACCGTCACTCCCTCCTGTCACCCACAGCCTTAGTCTCTGGGGCTCCAGGCCCACTGTTGTTCTTGATGCTTCCAAAGTCCTTATGGATGATGTTGGCCCTTGGTTGCTCCTGTCATTCGACCCTTCCTCTGCCATCTGCCCTGGAGCCTCTCTGGATCTGCTGTCAGTCTGCTTTACCACACACTATTCCTCAGCACACCTCTCCTTCCTCTCGTCCTTTTGCTCTCTGACTCCAGCAATTCTGCACCTCATGGAGTTCCTGGTCTCTTGACCCTGCATCTACTTCATTTTGGTTTTTTAAAAAAATTGTCATTCCAAGGCCAGATGTGGCGACATCACTTTTAATCCCAGCACTTGGGAGGCAGAGGCAGGTTAGGATCTCTGTGAATTCTAGGGCAGCTTGGTCTACACAGCAAGTGTCAGGACAGCTAGGGCTATCTAGGAAGACCTGCCCCCCCCAAAAAAAAATCAGTCAGTAACTAATTGTCATATTGGGAAGGGGATGTGCATATATTCATGTGAACATGTTTTCATGGCTGTGTGCATGTGTGTGTACATGTATGTAGAGGCCAGAGGTTAACATCAAACGTCCTCCTCAGTCATTCTCCACCTTCTTTATTTTGAGAGTCTTTCACTGAACCTGGGACTCACTGATTGGATAGGCTAGCTAGTGAGCCCCAGGGCTTTTCCCCACCTGTGTGTGTGCCTTCCAAGTACTGGGATTCCAGATGTGCACCACCACCCCTGGCTTTTTCTGGGTGTGTTGGGGATCTGAACTCAGTTCCTCCTGCAGAACTTTATGAACTGAGCCATCCCCCAGCCCCAGTCATGGCTCTTTTTCTTCATGAAGATTTAGTCCCAACACTAATTGTTAGAAAGACTCTTCTCTTCTAACAGTCCTTGCAAACTTAGCGAAATCACTGGCTATGAACAGGAAGTTTTAGTTCTTGACAATCAGTTCTAGTCTATTGATGCTAATTCTTGGCTGAACAACCACACTGTTTTGGTTACCATAGTTTGTAATACAATTTGGAATTCAGAAATGAGGTCTTCTGAGTTTGTTCTTTTTCAACTTTTCTTACACATTTTAGGATCAGCTTGTCAAATTCAACAGCAGCAACAACAACAGCAACAACAACAAAACAAAACAAAACAAAAGTAACTGGGGATTATTGTCATCTAAACAATAAGATTTCCAATATGAATAACTTTTCATTTGCTTGGGGATTTTGTTTACTTGTTTGTTTTTCATTCTTCATCCCTTTCTTTTTTTTAAATTTTTTTAAGATATATTCTTTATTTACATTTCAAATGATTTTCCCTTTCCTGGATCCCCCCTCCCCGAAAGTCCCATAAGCCCTCTTCCCTCCCCCTGTTCCCCTATCAACCCATTCCCGCTTCCCTGTCCTGGTATTCCCCTACACTGTTGCATTGAGCCTTTCCAGGACCAGGGGCCTCTCCTTCCTTCTTCTTGGACATCATTTGAAATGTGAATTGTTTCTTGGGTATTCCGAGCTTCTGGGCTAATATTCACTTATCAGTGAGTGCATACCATGTGTGTTCTTTTGTGTTTGGGTCACCTCAGGATGACATTCTCCAGATCCACCCACTTGCCTAAGAATTTCATGAATTCATTGCTTTTAATAGCTGAGTAGTATTCCATAGTGTAAAAATACCACATTTTCTGTATCCATTCCTCCGTTGAGGGACATCTGGGTTCTTTCCAGCTTCTGGCTATTATAAATAGGGCTGCTATGAACATAGTGGAGCTTGTGTTCTTATTACATGCTGGGGAATCCTCTGGGTATATGCGCAGGATTAGTGTGACAGGATCCTCCGGTAGTATCATGCCCAGTTTTCTGAGGAACTGCCAGACTGCTTTCCAGAGTGATTGTACCAGCTTGCAATCCCACCAGCAGTGGAGGAGTGTTCCTTTTTCTCCACATCCTCACCAGCACCTGTTTTCTCCTGAGTTTTTGATCTTAGCCTTACTGACTGGTGTGAGGTGAAATCTCAGGGTTGTTTTGATTTGCATTTCCCTGATGACTAAGGATGTTGAACATTTCTTTAGGTGCTTCTCAGCCATTCGATATTCCTCAGGTGAAAATTCTTTGTTTAGCTCTGTACCCCATTTTTAATAGGGTTATTTGGCTCTCTGGAGTCTACCTTCTTGAGTTCTTTGTTTATCTTAAATAATAGCCCTCCGTTGGATGTAGGGTTGGTAAAGATATTTTCCCAATTTGTTGGTTGCATTTTGTCCTTTTGACAGCGTCCTTTACCTTACAGAAACTTTGTAATTTTATGAGGTTTCATTTGTCAATTCTTGATCTTAGAGCATAAGCTATTGGTGTTCTGTTCAGGAAATTTTCCCCTGTGCCCATGTGCTCAAGGCTTTTCCCCAGTTTCTTTTCTATTAGTTTCAGTGTGTCAAGGTGGAGGTCTTTGATCCACTTGGACTTGAGCTTAATACAAGGAGATAAGAATGGATCGATTTGCATTCTTCTGCTTGCTGACCTCCAGTTGAACCAGCACCATTTGTTGAAAAGGCTGTCTTTTTTCCACTGGATGGTTGTAGCTCCTTTGTCAAAGATCAAGTGACTATAGGTGTGTGGGTTCATTTCTGGGTCTTCAGTTCTGTTCCATTGATCTACCTGCCTGTCACTGTACCAATACCATGCAGTTTTTAACACTATTGCTCGGTAGTACTACTTGAGGTCAGGGATACTGATTCCCCGAGAAGTTCTTTTACTGTTGAGAATAGTTTTACTATCCTGGGTTTTTTGTTATTCCAGATGAATTTGAGAATTGCTCTTTCTAAATCTATGAAAAATTGAGTTGGGGTTTTGATGGGGATTACATTGAATCTGTATATTGTGCTAATCCATGAGCATGGAAGATTTTTCCATCTTTTGAGGTCTTCTTCGATTTCTTTCTTCAGAGACTTGAAGTTCCTGTCATACAGATCTTTCACTTGTTTGGTTAGAGTCACACCAAGATACTCTATATTGTTTGTGGCTATTGTGAAGGGTGTCATTTCCCTAATTTCTTTCTCAGCCTGTTTATCCTTTGAGTATAGGAAGGCTACTGATTTGCTTGAGATAATTTTGTATCTGCTCACTTTGCTGAAGTTGTTTATCAGCTGTAGGAGGTCTCTGGTGGAGTTTTTTGGGTTGCTTAAGCATACTATCATATCATCTGCAAATAGTGATAATTTGACTTTTTTCCAATTTGTATCCCTTTGACCTCCTTTTGTTGCTCTAGCTAGAACTTCAAGTACTATATTGAATAAATATGGAGAGAGAGGGCAGCCTTGTCTAGTCCCTGATTTTAGTGGGATTGCTTCAAGTTTCTCTCCATTTAGTTTGATGTTGGCTACTGGTTTGCTGTATATTGTTTTTACTATGTTTAGGTATGGGCCTTGAATTCCTGTTCTTTCCAAGACCTTTAACATGAAAGGATGCTGAATTTTGACAAATGCTTTTTCAGCATCTAATGAAATGACCATGTGGGTTTTTTCTTTGAGTTTATGTAGTGGATTACATTGATGGATTTCCGTATATTGAACCATCTCTGCATCCCTAGGATGAAGCCTACTTGATCATGGTGAATGATCGTTTTGATGTGTTCTTGGATTCGGTTGGCTAGAATTTTACTGAGTATTTTTGCATCAATATTCATAAGGGAAATTGGTCTAAAGTTCTCTTTCTTTATTGGATCTTTGTGTGGTTTTGGTATCAGCGAAACTGTGGCTTCATAGAAGAAGTTGGGTAGTGTTTCTTCTGTTTCTATTCTGTGGAATAGGTTGAAGAGTATTGGTGTTAGGTCTTCTTTGAAGGTCTGATAGAATTCTGCACTAAAACCATCTATCTGGTCCTGTGCTTTTTTTTGGTTGGGAGACTGTCAATGACCGCTTCTATTTCTTTAGGGGTTATGGGACTGTTTAGATAGTCTATTTGATCCTGATTAAACTTTGGTAGTTGGTATCTGTCTAGGAAATTGTCCATTTCCTCCAGATTTTCCAGTTGTGTTGAGTATAGGCTTTTTTTTAATAGGATCTGATGATTTTTTGAATTTCCTCAGTTTCTGTTGTTATATCTCCCTTTTCATTTCTGATTTTGTTAATTTGAATACTGTCTCTGTGCCCTCTGGTTAGTCTGGCTAAAGGTTTTTCTATCTTGCTGATTTTCTCAAAGAACTAGCTACTGGTTTTGTTCATTCTTTATATAGTTCTTTTTGTTTCTACTTGGTTGATTTAAGCCCTGAGTTTGATGATTTCATGCTTTCTACTCCTCTTGGGTGTATTAGCTTCTTTCTGTTCTAAAGCTTTCAGGTGTGCCGTTAAGCTCCTAGTGTATGCTCTCTCCAGCTTCTTTTTTGAGGCACTCAGAGCTATGAGTTTTCCTCTTAGCACTGCTTACATTGTGTCCCATAAATTTGCGTATGTTGTGCCTTCAATTTCATTAAATTCTAAAAAAGTTTTGATTTCTTTCCTTATTTCTTCATTGACCAAAGTATCATTGAGTAGATCATTGTTCAACTTCCACGTGTATGTGGGCTTTCTGTTGTTTTTGTTGGTATTGAAGACCACCCTTACTCCATAGTGATCTGATAGGAGGCATGGTATTAGTTCGATCTTCTTATATCTGTTGAGGTCTGTTTTGTGACAGTTTTGGAGAAGGTACCATGAGGTGCTGAGTAGAAGGTATATTCTTTTGATTTAGGATTAAATGTTCTATAGATATCTATTAAATCCATTTTGTCTAAAACTTCTGTTAGTTTCACTGTGTCTCTGTTTAGTTTGTATTTCCCTGATCTGTCCACTGAGGAGAGTGGGGTGTTGAAGTCACCCACAATTATTGTGTGGGTTGCGATGTGTGCTTTAAGCTTTAGTAAAGTTTCTTTTACGAATGAGGGTGCCCTTGTATTTGGAGCATAGATGTTCAGAATTGGGAGTTCTTCCTGGTAGATTTTTCGTTTGATGAGTATAAAGTGTCCTTCTGTGTCTTTTTTGATGACTTTTGGTTGAAAGTCTATTTTATTGGATATTAGAATGGCTACTCCGGCTCGTTTCCTGGGACCATTTGCTTGGAAAACTCTTTTCCAGCCTTTTACTCTGAGGTAGTGTTTGTCTTTGACACTGAGATGTGTTTCCTGTATGTAGCAAAATGTTGGGTCCTGTTTATATATCCAGTCTGTTAGTCTATGTCTTTTTATTGGGGAATTGAGTCCATCGATGTTAAAAGATATTAAGGAAAAGTGATTGTTGCTTCCTGTGTGGTTATCTTTTTTTGGGTTTGTTGAAAGAAGATTAATTTCTTGCTTTTTCTAGTGTGTAGTTTCTCTCCTTTTATTGCTGTTTTCCATTCATTATCCTTTGAAGGGCTAGATTTGTGGAAAGATACTGTGTAAATTTGTTTTTGTCATGAAATACTTTGGTTTCTCCATCTATGATAATTAAGAGATTTGCTGGATATAGCAGTCTGGGTTGGCATTTGTGTTCCCTTAGGGTCTGTATGACATCTGCCCAGGCTCTTCTGGCTTTCATAGTCTCTGGTGAGAAGTCCAATGTAATTCTGATAGGTCTACCTTTATATGTTACTTGACCTTTTTCCCTTACTGCTTTTAATATTCTTTCTTTGTTTAGTACATTTGGTGTTTTAATTATTATGTGATGGGAGGAATTTCTTTTCTGGTCAAATCTATTTGGAGTTCTGTAGGCTTCTTGTATGTTCATGGGCATCTCTTTCTTTAGGTTAGGGAAGTTTTCTTCTATAATTTTGTTGAAGACATTTACTGGCCCTTTAAGTTGGAAATCTTCACTCTCTTCTATACCTATAATCCTTAGATTTGGTCCTCTCATTTTGTCCTGGATTTCCTGGATGTTTTGGGTCAGGAGTTTTTTGTATTTTTCATTTTCTTTGACTGTTGTATCAATACTTTCTATGGTGTCTTCTGCATCTGAGATTCTCTCTTCTATCTCTTGTATTCTGTTGTTGATGCTTGGATCCATGACTCCTGACTTCTTTCCTAGGTTTTCTATGTCCCGAGTTGTTTCCCTTTGTGATTTCTTTATTGTTTCTACCTCCATCTTTAGATCCTGGATGGCTTTGTTGAATTCCTTCACCTGTTTTGTTGTGTTTTCCCTTAGTTCTTCAAGGGCTTCTCCCTGTTTACTTGTGTTCTCCTGTATTTCTTTAAGGAGTCATTTATGTCCTTCTTGAAACCCTCCATCAGCATCATGAGCTGTGATTTTAAATCTAAATCTTGCTTTTCTTGTGTGTTGGGGTATCCAGGACTTGCTGTTGTGGGAGAATTGGGTTCGGATGATGCCATATTGCCTTGATTTCTGTTAGTAACATTCCTACATTTGCCTTTTGCCATCTGGTTATTTCTGGTGTTAGTTGGTCCTGCTGTTGCTAGTGTTTGTCCCTCTTGTATGCCTGCAAGCCTATCTCAGCACCCCTGGGTGACCAGCTTTCTCCTGGCACAGATTGCTGTGGGGCTGCCCAGCTGCTGGGTGCAGGTTGGTCCCTGGCAGACCGAGTCCCAAGCGATTGTACACTCAGGTGTTTTCTGCGTTCCTGTCGGCAACAGTCTGCTCAGTCGCAGGAGAGAAGATGTTGGCCTCACCTCTACTCGCGGGACTCAATGCAGACAGATATCCCCTAGCAGACTAGTTGCATAGATGGCTGTGGTGACGCTGCTTAGCTCCTGGGTGCAGGTGGAGTCCTGGCGGGGTGTGCCCCAAACGATCTTCTACTTGTGTGATCCCTGTATCCCTGTCTGTACCTGTTTATACAGTCAGAGGAGCAAAGATGGAGGCACCTCACCTCTAAACGCGGAACTCCTTCTAACCCTCTTTCTCTTCCTTCCTTCCTTCCTCCCTCCCTCCCTCCCTCCCACCCCTCTCTCTTTCTCTCTCTCTCTCTCTCTCTCTCTCTCTCTCTCTTTCTTTCTTTTCTTTTTTGGTCAGGGTTTTATTATGTAGACCAGGCTTGGCCTCACCTGCCTCTACCTCCCAAATGCTGGGATTAAAGTAATGCACCATCTAACATGGCTTTGGTTGGGTCTTTCATTTTCATGAAGAATATTTTGTAGTTTTGGTGTACAGCTCCTTTCTTCTCTTGTTCAGTCCCATCCTAAGCATCGTACTTTACTGTAGCTGTCCTCACCAGACTGTCTCCTTTAATCCAGTTTCACAGTCTCACTGAAGAAACACAGTCGGACTTGATCCTGACCTTACAGCCTGGAACTCTGTTGAAGCTTCTCTCTGTTCCACAATAATTGTCCGTCCTCTGGTGTTTTTGTACCCAGGCACAGGTCTTTTCTGTAGTCCAGGTGCCCCGTGTCTCTTGTCATTATCCTCTCACTGTGGCTGGCTCCTCCAATGACATGCTGAGTGTAAGTCAGGGCAGACACCCATGTCTTGTTCCTGACCCAAGAGGGGTTTTTCAGCTTTCTGTTAGGAAGTGCAGTGTAACCAGCTTTTCCCGGATCATCTCTCTGCAGTTGAGGACATTCCTCTCCACTTCCAGTTTGCCAAGTGTTTTTGTGAAAGGCGTTTAGAGTTGCCAAGTGCCTTTTCTTGCTGTGATGATCTTGTGGGGTTTGTCCTTTATCCTATTACCTTGGTGTATCATAATTGATTTTTGGATGCTAAGCAAATTTCCTTCCCCGGGATAAAACTCCTTTGGATTCCAGGACAAATCCATTTGGTCACGGTGTGAATGCCTCCCTATGGGTTTCCAGACGGTCTGCTAGCATTTTGCTGAGGATGTCTGCACAGCACTCAGAAGGGATGTGGTGTAGAGGTTTTCTTGTGTTGCCTTTGTCTGGCTTTGGTTTCAGAGTGACACTGGTCTCGTGGAATGAGCTGGCAGCTCTGTCGTGATGTCATGTCTAAGTGTCCTAGGCTAAGTACGTAACTCAGCATTAAATATATTCATAGGGTCATGCTAGGGTCTATGAATATACACCCATATCACTATCCATTTCTAGAACCTGATATGTCTCTCTAGTGATTTCTATTACCCATTAGACAATAGCCCGTGGCCCCTATTTTCCCCAGCCTTGGCAGCCTTCAGCATAGTTCCTGACTTTTATGAATTTTCCCACTGCCTTTCTATGTGTAGCTGCACAGCTTTTGTCCTGTGCGTGTACTTGTATGTTATATACACATGTGTACACATAGGGTCAGAGGTCAGCGTTAAGTGTCTTCTTCCAACATTCTTCACCTTATTTCTTTTTTTTTCCTAAGTTTTTTTATTTACATTCCAAATGATTTCCCCTTTCCCGTTTCCTCCCTCCCTGAAAGTCCCATAAGCCCCCTTCCCTCTCTCTGTTCCCCATTCAACCCCCTCTCACTTCTCTGTCCTGGCATTCCCCTACATCCAGTGTTCATAGCAGCCTTATTTATAATAGCCAGAAGCTGGAAAGAACCCAGATGTCCCTCAATGGAGGAATGGATTCAGAAGATGTGGTATGTTTACACAATGGAATACTACTCTGCAATTAAAAACGATGAATTCACGAAATTCCTAGGCAGATGGTCAGAGCTGGAAAATATCATCCTTAGTGAGGTAACCCATTCACCTTATTTCTAAACAAAACAAAGTAAAGCAGCATATCTGGGTGACCCTCGGCTTGCCCTTTAGCTAGACTGACTAGCCTGGGAGCTTCTGGAATCCACCTGTCTCTGCCCTCCCATTATTCCCTATTGTAATGTAATTACTTGTTAGCTAAAGCTGCTGCCATCTCGTCCCAAATGTCCATCAGCAGGATTTGACCTTCATTCTTCTTTCTGCCCATCATTCCTCCTTTCTGTCTTTCAGTCCTGCCCCCTCTGTGTACAGGAGCCGACTCCATGACTTGGTAAAAAGCTAGCACACACTGAATACCTGATCCCCCAAGACACTGCCTGGTAGCAAAGACTAGCGTCTGTTCTCCAGCTGACCTCACGGCCCAAACTGATCCCGAAGGGTTTGCTGAAAACCAGGAGGCACACCAGTAAGGTTTTATGAACTGGAAACTTCTGGCTTCTTTGGAAAGTCAGTTATGTCAAATAATGTTTTGTTGGGGCACACAGGTGATAGGATGTTTTGCTGTAGCAGACACATGAAAGGACATGTGACGTTTAGAAGGAATATAAATATGACTCCACAGACAGTGGGAGCTTGAGCATTGGCTCGCTTTGCTCTGCCTCACGACTACGCTAATGATACACACACATCGGTTCACCTTACATTGTATTGCTGAGTTTCGCTTGTGGTGACTCCATAGAGAGAAATTCACCAAAGAACTTCCCTTGAGGTTCCTGCGGTTTCTTGCTGATTCCACGGATTTGGCTGGTTGGCGAGCCGTAAGGTTTCTTCTGGATTGAACTGCAGTTGCTGATTTCTGTGTGCTGTCTGTCGAGTGGGCTAGACTGCAGCTCCTGATTCATGTTTGGTGTTTACTAGTGGACTGGACTGAGAACAACAAAGATTTGAATTGCCCCAAAGAACTATTTCTAGACAGATCCAGTTGCCTATATCCAGTAACCTTTCTTTTCCACTACCTCTGATGGGTAGTGGGCTGGAGGAGAGGTTGAACCCTTATTAAAGCAGGTTGATAAAAATATACTTAAAAGTTTTGGATGGTCCAAGTAGATCAGCTAATCAGTTCATTTCCTTCACCTTCATCACATTCTGAGGGGGTTTGCATCAGCCACTGAGGAGGAGTTCCAAATCCTTAGTGGACCCGAGGATGTCTCCAAGGGGGACTCTCCACCCTCTGATTTGTGTTTATCCCATAGCTTCCCTCTAGTCTGAAACTTGCCACACACAGGTTCCACTTACTGGACTGGTATTCCAATCTTCTACAGGAAGTGTATCTCTCTCAGAGCAGAAAAGATGCTTAAGTGAGCATTGAAATAAGAACTCAGAGCCAAGCATGTGGGGCACACCTTTAATCTCAGCACTCTGGGAGACAGAGGCAAGCTGATCTCTGTGAGTTCAAGGCCAGCCTGGTTTACAAAATGAGTCCTGGAACAGACAGGACTGTTACGCAGAGAAACCCTGGGAAGGGTGGGTGGTTAGAGAGAGTTCAGTTTTGGACTGAGTTGGGGGTGATTGTGGCTTATACCCTGCAGTTTATATTCTCACCAAGAATATTTATAGGTCTGGAGAGATGGCTTAGTGGGTAAAGGTGCTTACAGCCAAGCCTTATCTCTCTCTCTGTTTCTCTCTCTCTCTCAACAAATATAATTTTTTAAAATTTAAGTGGCAAGTTAAATATCAGTATACATTTAACAGTGATAAAAAGAAACAGACCCAAACAGGAGCAGGTACCCCTGGTAACAGGTCTCAAGACTTGTGGCCAAGTTGGCAACTCTGTGACTCAGAGGAGCCTGGCCCTGAACTACCCTGTGATTAGTGCCTTGCTTTCCTTGGCCTAAGAAGATGGCAGACTGACCTCAAGTTCAGCCACCAGGCCCACCACCCCGGAGTGGGAGGTGACTTGGAATGATCTGTATGTACCTTTACTCCCAAGCTGATTTCTTCCTGTTTCTTATTGCTTGATGAATCTGCATACTAATTAATAGCTGTTACTTCTCTCTCAGTAGCTTAGCCTGCTGACGAAAATTATGACAGAGTTAAAAATGAGCGACTGCCGAGATAGACTAATTACATCTCCTGGGAAGAGCCTGAGATATTAGCCCGTCTCTTCCTCCTCCTCACCTTCCCCTGAGAGTAGGTTTGCTTTAATCACTGCTGAGGAAAGCAAGGTGTGTTGCCAGTTCTGTTCCCTGGGGCTGGTAAGGGGGAAAGCCAAAGGAAGGGGTCTGTCAGTAGAGTGTCGGATGGCCTTTGAAGGAAGGGAAAGAGACCAAGGCCCCATTGTTCTCTTTCTTCCGGGACACACCATCCCAGCACCTGCCCGAGGGTACTGAGGCAGAATCAGACCATGCATATCCATGCTTGGAGGCACAATCTTTGGTTTATAGCCCCCCACACACACACACATTGTTCTGGGATCTCTGGACTTTGTGTCATTGCCAGTGGTTCCATTTTTGACATAGTTCATAGTGGAGAAAACCTAAGTCAGAGTTCTCCATGAGAGACTGATAAAGGGACTGCAGGGAGAATGATTGGCAGCAGCCTCCTCAGTTTATCCCTTTGGAGATTCGCAAGCACACTCTGTAGCTGGGCGTGAAAAACTGTAGATCAGAGTGGTGGGAAAACTTAGCTGCTGAGTGGTGCAGTCATCTCATTTTAGAGATCCTTAGGGGGAAAATGTTTTAAAGCTTGTTAAAATCCACAGTTTCAGATTCATAAAAGGCCTCTAGGTAGAACTAAAAGGGTGTGTGTGTGTGTGTGTGTGTGTGTGTGTGTGTGTGTGTGTGTGTATGTGTGTATGTGTGTGTGTGGTATGTCTTGTATGCATATGTATGTGCATACATGTGTATACATTTGTGTATATGTGTGCATGTATAGGTATGTATATGTGAGATTGTGTATGTGTGTGGGTGTGTATGAGTATGTAATGGGTATATGTGTATGAGGGTATATGTGTGGGGGAAGTATTATAATGAGTGTTACTAGTTTGTGTGTTACTATTATATGTGTATTGCTATGATGTGAGTGAGTGTGTGTGTGTGTGTGTGTTTGTGTGTGTATGTGTGTGTATGTTAGTGGGGTTTTATGCTGTGAAGAGACACCATGACCAAGGCAACTCTTATAAAGGAAAACATTTAATTGGGGCTGGATTACAGGTTCATCAAGGCAGGAAGCATGGCAGCAGTACACAGGAAGATGTGGTCCTGGAAAAGGAACTGAAAGTTCTACATCTTGGTTGGAAGGCAGTAGAAGGGGACTGGGTATCACACTGGGCATAGCTTGAGCATAGGAGACCTCTTAAAGCTCCCCCCCCCCGAACCTCCGCGCCTCTGTTGTGACATACTTCCTCCAACAAGGCCACACCTCCTAATAATGCTACTCTCTGTGGGCCCAGCATTGACACACATGAGTCTGTGGGGACCTTTTCTATTCAAACCACCACACTGTGTGTTGCTATGGTGTGGATGTACCCCCAAATTCATACACTGGTGTTGGGAGGTAAGGCTTAATGAAGAGGGTACTGGGTCAGGAGAGCATAGCCTGTGAACGCAAGGAAGGAATTAGTCTGTGCAGAGCATGACCTCCTAAGCAGATGCTGCTCCCATGTTTTTACCTTAGCACAAGCTTGCAAACCTCTTTCTCAACTACACAGTGAGGTTAAAGAAGATGGACTGAGACATCAAGCTGGAAGTCCAGCAGTCACAGGTGTGAAACATATCCAACCTCAGTAGGGAGAGAGAGGGGAACTTAAGCGGACCGTTTTTTTCACTGCAGGCCCCTGGCTGAACTGTGAAGGGCACAGGCTGCCTGTCACCAAATCGGCTGTATTGTTTCCAGGGGGAACTGTTTTAGATGGAATCCAGACTTTAAAGTGTTAACTCAAATAATCAGTCCCTGTGGACCCTCAGATCCCAAGCTTTCTCTGCTTGTGGCTTCCTGCGTTTCCGCACTCCAATGAGGGAGAAAGGGAAGCTTGAAGGCTTGAAAGGGGGTCAGTCAGGGTGAGCTCAGGGCTCAGGTTCTGGTGACAGACCCAGGGTGGCCTCCTTTATACCTCTCTGCTCTGTTTTCATCTGCTGGCTTCATTGCAGACCTTGTATCCCGTAACCTTTAGCGCCCCCGTGCCTGTCTTCAGGCTTTCTGTCCCTGCTAGCTTGGCTTCTCCTGAGTCCACCTAGACCTGGGAGAAATAGGGACATCCAAGCAGAATGCAGAGTGGGAAATAGAACAAACAAGAGAAGGGACCTGGTCGGGGAGGAGACAGGAGGCGTGGAACGCTGGAGGCCGTGCTAGCTTTTGCTTGCAGGTTAGGTTTTACGAGATCCCAGGTCAGCAAGTGGCTTTAGCCCCCCTACTTGTGGGACAGGGACACAAGGACTCTCTGATTCCCAGCTGTGTCCTTTCTCCTGTACATTCCTGTGTGTGCATGTTTGTACATCGAGTGTGTACATGTGTGCGAGTCCATGTGAAGGTCAGAGGACACCCTCATGGGTTGGTTCACAGACAGTGGACAGGGTTTGGCTGACCTGGAACTCACCAAGTAGGTGAGGTTGGCTAGTTCCAGAGCCCCGGGGATCCTCCTGGCTCCGCCTCCCACTGCTGAGATGAAGCCACTACACCTGACATTTTTTTTTAATGTGTGTAGAACTCATGTTCTCATGTTTGTAAGGCAAGCACATACTGACTGGACTCTCTCCCCAAGGCTCCACCACTGCATGTTTTAATAAAATATGTGGGGTCTGGTGCTTGCAGCCAAGCTCGATGATCTGAATGATTCCTGGGACCCACATGGTGGAAAGAGAGAACCAACAACCAGAAATTGTCATAAAATAAATAAATAGTGGGGGGAAAAATAAAAACCCTTAGACTTTGTTATGCTCCCTCCCCCCTTTTTGAGACAGAGTTTCTCTGTGTAGCCCTGGCTACCCTGGAACTCACTCTGTAGACCAGGCAGACCTTGAACTCAGAGATCTGCCTGCCTCTGCTTCCTGAGTGCTGGGATTAAAGGCGTGTGCCACCATGCTCATCATACAGCTCCACCTTGATATGAGCAGCTTGCCATGTGCCAGGACCTAAGTCTTCTTACTAGAATAGACGAGGTTGGTGCAGCTTCAAAATTTGCTTCTTGAAATCTGGTGTTATTATTATTATTATTTTATCATTTTGTGTGCTCATTGCAGAAAACCTGAGAAATGCAAACAATTAGGAAGAGAGTCATTCCTGATACTGTCTAGAAGGTAGTCACACTGACAGCCAGCGACTTCCTTCCTACCTGGCTCTGCTCACGCTGTCTGCATACATAGCCTGAGTTGATGTCTCAATGATCATGATTGGGAAACCGGCAAGAGAAGCCCACAAAAGTGTCTGCCCCAAGACAGACCAAGTCAGCCTCTGGAGCTGGGTGCAGCTCTGTGCTGACGGCCCCAGGGCCTCCCACAGAGGGAATAGGAAGATGACAGAGAAAGGGAGCCAGGTGGATCCTACAATCCTGTCACACGATCCACCCACTGTAATCCTAATCATTTTTCTTGAACCCTGTCGCTGCACCAAGCATAGAGAGCCAAGATTGGCTCCAACAATGCCTGGCTTTATTGGCCCTGTCTGTCAGTCTGATGCAGTAGGAGGGGAAGGGTGTGTGCCCCCAGAGCTAACCACCCTCCTCTGTTTCCTTTTCCTAAGTAACCACAGAGTGAATGAAGATGGTATCTGAATTCCATGTCTCCCAGACAGAATTTGGTGAGCCCTGGGCAATGGCTCTGCTCCATACTCGGCCTATTCTGAAAAGCACTCCGGATATTCTCCATGGGGCAGAGTGGGTCCCTGGAGGCTATTTTCCTCTATCATGTAAATCCATGCTTAGAGAAGTTTCACACCACAGATTACTCAGTCAGTGACCGAAATGATTCTTGCCGCTATCGCTGTCAGTAGTGAAAATCACACACGCAAAGAAAATAATATTTTTTTTCTCTCCTGGCAGCTCATAATAGCTCTCCGGAGTCATTAAGACCTCCGCAGTCTGTCCAGGGCTTGGGAAGGGAGGGAGTGGAGGAGGTGGGGGGTGGGGCTCAGCCTTGCACAACACCCAGCAGGATGAAAATTGGCAGGCAGCTTCCTGGAACTCCAGCCCTTAACCACTTCTGCACTTAATGGGCTTGTAAATATCACCGAGTCCTCTTCCCCGGCTCTGTTGACAGTTCCCACTCTGAGCAAACTCACTCTTTGTAATGCCCCGAGGAACAGCAGGCCCGGTCGGTGCGCACTGTACTGCGAATGCCATCCAGCACACAGCCAGAGGTTAACTTGACAGGTACTTCTCCTTTGTCCCTCTGTCCTTACCAGCGACAGTGGCAACTGTTGTCACTGACAACTTTGTTGGGGATAGTAATGTCAGCTGACACGTACTGGACACACGCTGTGGGCCTTGCACCACTTGCTGTGAGGCCCTTTCTAAATACTTCATATTAGCCAGCGTTGTTCAACAGTGTGCTGAGGGAAGTGTCCCCTAATGCCAGTCACATTCTGTAAATGGGAAAACTGAGGCAGGAGATGTTAAGTGACCTACCCTGTCTATGAGTCTAATCAGAAGAAGAACAAAGGTCTAGACCCAGATCACAGGTCGTGGGAGTCCAGCCACATACACAGCAGACTAGGGGCCTCTTCAGAGATTATAGCAACTGGCTTTGAACTTGGGACTCTCGGCTCCCAGCTCTTTTGATAACTTTCCTGTGTCTCAAAGAGTCATCCCTTCCCCCCTACACATTTACAGTAAGTGCTCAATTCAGACTTGATGTCTGGCACCGACACCATCACCAACACCAGCACCCCACAAGCAGATTGCAAAATGATTTTATTTCACAGTGACGAGCCCTTCTTTGATTCTCATCTGCTGAATGGAACATTATGGCCTCACCCAAGACCCTGGTGGAGTGCTGGAGATACAGAGCTACCTGGTCAGGAGGAAGAAGATAGAAGCATGCTTCCAAGGCAGGGGGATGGCTGGAAGGGTGTGTTGAGGGCCACAGTGGGGGCTTTGGACTGGGAAGTGTAACTTTATTCTTTTTCAAACGCCTATTTTTTTTTTTTTTTTGGTTTTTCGAGATAGGGTTTCTCTGTGTAGCCCTGGCTGTCCTGGAACTCACTTTGTAGACCAGGCTGGCCTCGAACTCAGAAATCCTCCTGCCTCTGCCTCCCAAGTGCTGGGATTAAAGGCGTGCGCCACCACCGCCCGGCAAACGCCTATTTTTAATGGTGATTCTTAAACACTTTAACCTCCCTTTTAGCCCACCACCTACCAGAAGCAGTGGGAAAGAAAGGATACTGGAAAAGTGGACCCATTTAGAAAGGCTCTTTGGAGTGGCTCCTGTCTGCGTTGTCTGGGAATCGGCAGCTCAGTTCATAGAGAGTGGTACTATTAGAAGGTGTGGCCTTGTTGGAGAAATTGGGCTTTGAGGTTCCAGATGCTCAAAGCCAGGCCCCATTCCTCCCTCTTCCTGCTGCCTGTGGATCCAGATGGAGAGCTCTCGGCTACCTCTGCAGTTCCACATCTGCCTGCATGCCGCCATGCCTCCCACATGACAAGAATTGGACTAAACCCCTCAACTGTGAGCAGCCCCAATTAAATGCTTTGCATTATGACCACGGTCACGGTGTCTCTTTACAACTTTCCACTAGAGCCCTAACTAAGACACCGGGTTTCCCCAGAACACGTGACTTTCTTGCCACAGCTTCCCCAGTGCTGGAATTAGGAGTATTAGGTGTCACACCTCTTCTTGTTGGAGGATTCATGTCTATTTTTCCACTAGAGATACACAATGCCTGGGTCTCCTTTGATGATATTGGCAGGTGCTGATTAATGTCAAGATGTGTGAGTCATTGGTTGTTACAATACGACAATGTTTGATCATTCTTTTGCGGAGTACCCTCCTTCTATCTAGAGATGGAGCCCTTTGGGGCTGGCGAGTTGGCTCAGTGGCTAAGAGCATGTACCACTCTTGCCGAGGAACAGAGTTCTGTTCCCAGCATGCACACTGGGTAGTTTACCCCCACCTGTGACTCCAGCTCCAGAGGATCCAATACCCACCCTCTCCTGGTGCCTGTACTCGTGTGTGCATAATTAAACATAAAAAAATAAGATATTTAACAAAGAGATTCCTCCCTTCATCCTGCTCGGTGACCTGGCTGTAAAGTCTATGTAGGAAATGCCCCATTCTTTCCCTCTTTTCTCAAGGTAACTAATGAGTCCCTTTCATGTCCCAGAGGTGGTCATATACCTTCCTGTGACTATCACTGTGAGTTCATGAGCCTAAACATATTCCATAGGTCTCAATCTACTACATAATTACCTTTTGTCAAGGTTCAAGTAGCATACTCCTAGCTAGTGAGGAGACTGTGTCAGCTTCCTGAGTTCCTTTGGCAGATCTTAGCAGCCATTTAGCAGTTTCCTGGATGTCTTCTATGACAAAACATTTCATACTTCTCTTGCACAGTTTTTATTTTTCTTCACCAGTTATTTCCCCAAGAATACCTCTATTATTTTTTTAAAGTGGAAAATGAACTTGAAGACTGCAGTCCAGGCTTAAAATCAAGATGTTCAGTGCTGGATGAAGTTAGTTAGGGTTCGGGACCTTCTCAACATGCAGGGTGGGCTTGGTGTTTCTATCTGGAGGAGACTCGTGGCTTTGCAATTGTTCTTGGCCTCTGGGTTACATGCGGGTTCAGTCAGTTTCCATAACTGTAATGAAATACCTGAGGCAGGCTAACTTACAAAGAAGAGCAGTTTGTTCATCTCACAGTTATGGAGACTGCGAGTGGAAAAGTGGGGTGCAGGCTCTGGTGAGGCCTACCCTCAAGCTAGTTCAGTTCTTGGTGGAGCGCAGTGGTTCGTTGTGTTCTAGATTTGGGACTCAGCTTGCCAGTTCTCAACAGCCTCTGTGGGAGCTGACTAGAGCCCATGATGCCCAGGGTGCCTTGGAGATATCACTCTGCCAGAAAGCCCCCTCTTTATTTAAATACCAGCCCTTTCCCCACCTCTTCTCCCTCTTTCTGGAATCACCACTTCCTGTTGTTTCTTTATCCCTGGCAAACCTCAGTGCTACTTTATGTGGTTATCAATTTTTATATTTATATATATATATTTTATCCACCTTTTTTGCAGTGTTAGGGATTGACCCCAGAGCCTCATCATGCTAGGCAAATGTTCTACTATGGAGCTATATCCCCAGATCTATGTATTTTATACAAGTGACATCACACAATGTTTGTCCCTTTATGTCTGACTCAAGTTCCATAGAGGATGTGTCAGAATCCCCTTCCATTTAAGGCTGAGCACGATTCCTTGTATGGATGGCCACAGATGCCCATCCATCACATAGCAGACATTCGTCTAGGTGAGAGTCCACCTTTCGGCTGCTGTACTCACAGGCTTACCGTTTCCTTTCTCAATAGTCATATAAATCCTACTGTTCCCAAGCCCCACCTCCCTGGTGACAGCGCTATGGCCTGTCTCTGTCTGTGGAGCCTCTTATTTGAGGGTTTGAGGACTTTCTCCCTGGAGCTGGCTGGCTCTGGCCTTGTGTGTCCTTCCCAAAGCCCAAAGCCCTGAACTGCACGCCTCCTGATCACTAGATGGCGCCAGAGAGCAGTTTGGATTTGGTCTCCTAGAGGAAGCGCTTTCCTCTTCTGGACTAGGGAAGGATTGCTCAGGCCAGGTGGGGTGGGGTAGCTTTTCAGTGTCCCTGCCTTGGGTCATGTGACCTTCCAACTTGACAAGGGTTTTGGATTTCGAATGCCCTTATTAGGAAAGCCTCTATAGTCTGGATAAGAGCAGAATGGGTTATCACCACGGCAGAACCCCAGGGAGGGTGTTGCAAAACCCTGCATTTAAATCTCAGGTCCATCCACAAGCAGTTTGTGTCCCCTCTACCTCCATTCCTCTTCCTGTAAAACCAAAGGTCAAGGTGTCACAGGGTCAGGTTCCTGGGGTGGGGTGGGGGGCTGTCTCTCTTCCTGAAGCCTTCTGCCCTCTAGGCTTCTTACAAGGACACTAATCCAATTTGACAAGGGTTCTGCCCTTATGATCTCATTAAATCGCAAGAATCCCTGTAAGGACCCACCCTCCAAGTGTGGTTACACACACACACACACATTATAGTCTCAACAAGAGTTTTAAGAGTGACACAAATATTCAGTTCCTAACTTCTCACACTACAGGGGTTCAAGATACTCACTCTATCCTGAACTCACTGATCTCCCCACAGACACCCTCCCCACCAGTTCTAACAAACAAAGCCCCCCTCATATAGAATACTGAGTCCCATACAGACTCTTCTGCCTCTCACTTCTGGAAAGACCCCTCGCCTGCCATCTGTCAGGCCCAGCCACAAACCCATCCTCAGGGAATCCTTTCTTTATAAAAGACATCCAATTATAGATACTAAATATGCAGTTTTGAAATATATTATTTGTACCTCAATTAAGGTCTTCTTTTAACTATTGCTTTGGACTGAGCAGATGGCTCATCGGGTAAAGCACTCACCACACAAGTGTGAGGATCAGAGTTTGGATCCCCGGAACCCACACGAGTGATTGGCAGGTATGGTGGGCCACCCGGCATCCCAACACTTGGGAGGCAGAGACCGGATGGCTGGCTAGACTAGCCAAATCAGCACGCTCTGGTTTCACATGAGAGGCCCTAGTGACTGGGCAAGACACTGGGCATGTATCACTGGCCTCTGTGTACATGCACGTGAGCACACACACACACACACACACACACACACACCCCACATGCAAATAAAAGCTTATTCTGTTTGTTTTATTTCTTCTCTGTCTTAGGGTTTTACTGCTGTGAACAGACATCATGACCAAGGCAACTATTATAAGGACAGCATTTAATTGGGGCTGGCTTACAGGTTCAGAGGTTCAGTCCATTATTATCAAGGCAGGAATATGGTAGCATCCAGGTAGACATGGTGCAGGAGGAGCTGAGAGATCTACATTTTCATCTGAAGGCTGCTAGCAGAATACTGGCTTCCAGGCAGCTAGGATGAGGGTTTTATAGCTCACACCCACAGTGACACACATGCTCCAACAAGGCCACATCTAATTGTGCTACTCCCCGGGCTGAGCATATACCAACCATCACACTCTCCTTTTGCCCATTCATTTTAAGTTTTTATTTGTGTCCTTGAGACTGCATCTTGCTGTGTAGCAGACTGTCTTTAGACTCTGGGCCTCCCTTCCTTAAGTCCACGCTAGGATTACAGCTGCGCCGCTGCACTTGGCTCTTGTGGTTTTAGCGTTCCTTTGTGCAGCACATGGCACCCACCCAGGGTGAGCCAGAGCACGTGTCTCAACCTGAGTCTACTCCAAACTGCAACAGGACACCTCCACTTCCTGGCTGTCCAAAGCCCTCTTTTGGTTCTTCCCTCCTACTCCTCTCAGTCCCTCGTCTATAGGATGCTTTCTGCCAACCCATTCGCTTGGGTTTTCTAGAATTGCATATAAACGAAATCATGCTAGTTGTGACCTGGTGTGTCATTCAATCCATCTGTTCATCCAGCATCCCAGTGTACGGACACCATCATTTCCTTCCCCACTTGCCTGTTGATAACTCCTGGGTTATTTTCAGTCTGGGGCTGGTAGGAATAACGCTGTATAATGTGTATAGCTATTCGGGGAGCATGCTTTCCTCATCCTCGGGCATCTAGATGTGAAGAAGCCTCCTGCGTTAGGGATAGCGGTACATGCAACTGTCAGACTTCTTGTAGCGAATACCCGAGAAAAGCGATTTAAAAGGTGGAAGGGCTCATTGTGGGGCCCTGCTTCAAAGCTCTCGATGAACGGCCTCTCGTTCCTGTTGCTTTGTCTGTGAGGTGAGGCAGGATTTTGTGGAGGTGGGAATATATGGTGGGGCAGAGCTGGTTATCTTATGACAGCCAGGAGCAAAGAGAGGAGGCACAGGAAAAAGGGTTGAGGTATACTCTTCACAGGCACCCCTAACCTTACCCAGAGATCCATTTCCTCCACCTTCCGGTTTTAACACACACACACCCCCTCCCCACATGGTCTATTCAGATTTTGAACTCATTGATGGATTAAACCAGGGCTTAGGTCAGAAATGCCCTCCCAGATGCAGCAGCCGCAGTTCCACTTTACTAATCTATCACATGACCTTTCTCAGAAGCTGAGCAGTGTCTAAAGTGGAGAATCCTGTCACCAGCGATGGTGAGGGGTCCATCTGGCCTTACCCTCAACATTCTTGGAATTAATTTTACATTTTCCCTTAAAATTTCTTAGAACTATATTTGTGTGTGTGTGTGTGTGAGTGCATGTGCATACATGTGCCTGTGCATGTATATGCATGTGCATGTGAGTGTGTGCCTGTTCTCTTGTGGACATGTAGGCACATGGGGCTGGCAGAAAGCATCCCATAGTTTGGTACTTCCTGCTTCCTCCTATCTCCACGACAAACAAGGCATCCTTTCAAGTTGAAGTGTTTACCCTGAGCTGTCTCCATCACCAGACCTGGGGCTTCTGTGAGGTAGGGACAGATTCCTTTGCTCTGTGCCAGCCCAGCACGGCCTGGTGGGAGCCCAGAGGAGTTGCTTTAACTCTGCAGGAGTTTCCTCGGCTGGAGGCTGTGTCTTTACCTGGCACGTGTCACTGCTACCCCTCTCTTTGCCTTAGCCACATGTCTGGGAGGAACATGCCCACCACTCCACCTGATAAATAGAAAAAATGAGAAGTCTGTCTTTCCACTGAGGTACCCAAGTTAACATGTAGGAAGGTCTCGGAGGAGAGTAAAGTACCTGGAAGAAAATGTGTGTAGATCTAAAGGGAAAATCTAAAGACTGTTTGCTCCTCTTAATGTTGTAGAATCTAATAGGCACTGATTATATTAACATATGAGAATTCTGTGCCCAGGAGACTGCAATGCCCCGGGTACAAATAGATTTCTATGATTAATTTTTAAAAACACTTTTAATGGAGCTAATCCAGTTACAGTGAGAGGAGATAATGTTGGCCGCTGTCCAGCAGCTGGCAAACACTGCGCTCACCACAGCGGGTTGATCACACCTTCCCAGGCAAGCCCATGTGTCAACGGAGCTTCGTAGATGGGGACTTTATAGAGCAGATAATATGCTTTCTGTGGATTTTGTTTACTTTTTATTTTTTTATGTGTTTGAGTGTTTTGCCTACATAATGCATGTGCACCACATGCGTGCCCGGTGCTTGTAGAGGCAAGAATGAGGTGTCTGATGCCCTAGAACTGAAGCTAGAAACGGTTGTGAGCCACAGCGTAGGCTCTAGGAATCAAACCTTGATCCTTTGAAAGAGGAGCAGGCGGTATCAATGGCTGATCCACCGCTCCAGGCCCATTGTCTGATTTTGAGATAGGACATTGCTATGTAGTACTGACTGGCCTGGTAGTCACTATGTAGGTCAAGTTGGCCTCAAACTCAAGCCAATCCTCCTGCCCCCCAGCCCTGCCCCCCACCCAAATGCTGGGATTATAGGTATGGGCCACCAAGTCCAGCTACTTTTTTTCCTGTTTAAAAATGATAGCAACATATATGTTATATAAAATATTACCATTTTAAATGATTTTTGATGGAATTGTGTCCCTCCAAAATGGGCTGAAGAGATGGATTAGCCATTAAGAACACTTGTTACTCTTCCAGAGAACCCAAGGTCTGTTCCCAGATGGTTCATAAACTGCTGTAACTCCATCTCCTGGGAGTCTGAATGTGATGCTATCTTCCAACCAGTTCGGGTATCTGTGTTTATGTGTATGTAACACATACACACAATACATACATACATACATACATACATACATACATACAACAAAAACTAAAATAAATCTTTTTAAAATGCACACTGAAGGGCTGGTGAGATGGCTCTGCTCTTCTGGAGGTCATGAGTTCAAATCCCAGCAACCACATGGTGGCTTACAACTACCAGTAATGAGAAACAAATAAAAAAACCTTTGGGCTGGAGAGAGGGGGAGAAGGGAAGGGGGGGGGAATGCACACTGAAGATATGACCTCCAGTGTGATTGTCATGCCAGGTCCTATTCAGTACTGATGGTGTATTCATTAGAAAGGTCACAGGGTGGGCTGGGGAGATGGCCCTGTTGGGAAAGTGCTTGCCTTACAAGCATGAGGACTTGAGTTCAGTCTTCACAACCCACTGAAAAAGTCAGGTGTGGTGACTGATGCTTGTAATCTCAGCATCAGGGAGGCAGAGACAGGGCAGAGACAGGGGGATCCTTCGGGCTTGCTGGCCAGCTAACCTAGCTACGTCAGTGAGAGGGCCAGTTTCAAAAAGCAAAAGGGATGTTATCATGAGGAATGGATGCCTGCGCTTGTCTTCTGTCATCTAAATGCACATACAAACATGTACATGTACCCACAAACTCATGCACTTGATCATATGTGTACACACACACACACACACACACACACACATGCACACACACACACACACACACACACGCACGCACGCATGCACGCACGCATGCACGCACCCACAGAGGATGTTCAGTTAAATTTGAATATCTTTGTTTGTTTGATTGATTGATTGATTGGTTGGTTGGTTGGTTGATTGATTTTTGAGACAAGGTTTCTCTGGGTAGCCTGGACTGCCCTGGAACTCACTCTGTAGACCAGGCTGACCTTGAACTCAGAGATCTTCCTGTCTTTGCCTCCAGGGTGTGCTTGGCACTAAATCTGAATTTCTTACTCACAGTGAATGATTTTTGCATAGGTCTATCCCTTGGGATGTTTGAGACACACACAGACCAACCAAACCACTTGATGTTTCTCTGTGGTCAGAATTTACTGGACATTTTGTATTTTGCCTGTGACCCTACCCATTGGCTGTGCAGCAAACGATCTGATGTTTCTCTGTGGTCAGAATTTACTGGACATTTTGTATTTTGCCTGTGATCCTACTCATTGGCTGTGCGGCTTTGCACCCTTCAATGCACTTAGCTTTAGTCTTACAGACACTGGGGTCCAGGGAATAAAATTCACAGTCCTGAGGTCTCTCCAGCATTTACCTCAACTCTAACTCTGTAACACCCTATCCAACGCTCTATCTCCAGCCAGCCCTGCTGCCTCAGTGGAGGCAAGCCTGGAGCATCAGCTGTCCCTCTCTCTCTCTTTCAAAGCTCCCCCTCTCTGGAAGACAGTTTTGCTGCTATGGAGGGACACTGTGGACCGCTTTCTCATGGAGAACAAAGGACAGCACACATCTGTGAGAGCAACATCTGATCCTGTGGCAAACTCTTGATTCAACTCTCTAAATGGCAGCCTCTCATAGGACCACACCACACAAGAGCTAGGAGTGCAGCCAGTGGTGTTAGATGAGGAACCCTCAGCAGCCGCTGGCAGCCCTGAGCTGCCTGCCTGGTGCTCATCTGAGAGATGAGAACAGTTCAGCATCTTAGACCCTTCAGCCCCAGGAAGCTCTTATGATGCCCCGAGCCATAGAAGATTCCTTTCCAGTGGCCTGTCTCAAAGATGCCTTTAGTCCCAACACTCGTGAGGCAGAGGCAGAAGGATCTCTCTGAGTTCAAGGCCACCTTGGTCTACAGAGTAGACTTCTGCAGGTACTGCATGCACAGGGTGAACAGACATACATACAGGCACTCATACACACAGAAGAAAGAAAGTATAGGAGTACTTTTTAAGTAGATAACATACTGGTCCACAAAATGAGTCTCAGTGAGTTTCTCATTTATTTCTAAAACAAAGCTCTATAAAACTTGATATCATACAGAGTATATTTTTGGCTATGATTCAATTAAAATAGAAACCAAGAGAATGAGCATGTCCCTCTTGGATTCCATGTGTAAATGTCAAAGAAGAAACTAGTGGAAGGCGAGATGGCCATGTAGATGACTTTAAACTCCGTGGAAGCAGCCTTAGCAAAGGAAATTGATTTCAAGGTTAGTTTTATTTAATTCTTCATGTGCAAAGTATTATCTGTTCAACATGCAGCCCACACAGGGACCAATGAGGTCTGCAGAGATAGCTCAGTAGGTGGTGCAGTCTACATAGGTGGGAGGGGATGCTGGCATTCTTCCCAGGTGTCTTTCTTTCATTTCTGCTGCTTAAAGAGAATGGGGTTACTTGGCCTACAGTTCTAGATTACAGTCCATCATTGTACAGCCCACCCACAATGGTCTGGGACTTCTCATATAAACTGATGTAACTAAGACCCACAGACATGACCACAGACCAGATAGTTCTTCATAGAGACTCTCTTCCCGGGTGTTTCTGTGTTGCATCCAGTTGAAAAAACCAACTAACACTTGAGGGTGGGTGGGGTGCAAGGGAAACAGTCAGGCAGATCTTGGCTCACCGGTCAGCCAACCTAAGCTTATTTGTTGAGCTTTAGGTCCAGCGAGAGATCCTGTCTCAAAAAAAAAAAAAAACAACAAAAACCCATAGTAGATGGTTTGACAAATGACACCCAAGGTTGACCTCTAGCCCTGTATCCACACATACACAGGAGGAAACTATTAACAAGATTCACATTAGAGCTTCATAAGGCTTCACACGTGCCAGGCTAGGGCTCTGCCACTGAGCCACACCCCAGGCTAGGGAGATTTATACATGTCATTAGACAATACTGCAGTCACAGATGACAAAGCTGTCTAGACAGTTGTCAGTAGGTAAAGAAATAGTGAAGACATGAAAGTCTTGTTGAAGATTAACCTTGCACCCTGTGGCTGAGCCATGCATGGATCCTGTTTGACCCCAGCTCAGATTATGGCTCATCTGAAGCTGTGGATTGACATTCAGGGAGTCTCTCAGGGACTGGGACCCATCCTGAGAACATCCCATAATTCCTTTCCTGTTTGCCCACACACAGTCATGCCCAGTGTAACATTTTGATCTCATAGTCTGTGTCACCAGTGACACATGAGCTGTCTTAGCTTGTGTAAATACACTCAGTGATACCAATGTCCTGACTCTGCATTTCTCAGAATGGGTGCCCTTTGTCGAGGAACATGTGACTGTATTTACCAAGAACTGATCCTCCTACTTGCCTCTTGCTTTGTTGTAGACCCAAAGCTTCTCACTAAGCCTCTCTCTTGGCTCCAAGAGAATCTGAGTACTGCATCTAACTGCTACAGATGGGGACCTCGGGCTGGACTCCTTTACCTTTGCAGGGGTCCTTCTGCATCATCAACCAGGGAGGGACTCTTCAGAAGTGGTTGCTAGGTCTTGGGAAAGCGCCTTTCCACCTCTGCAAGGCCCTGTAGCCTGAGACTAAATCTTGCTCAAACAGTGCAGTCTGGCAACAGGGAAATGCTGTTTTCTAAACTGAGCTTGGCTACTCTCTCTGCCTCACTTCCATTTTGTTTGGGTTTTTGCTTTTGTGTTTGTTTTGTGGTACTGTGGGTTGGAGCCAGGGCTGCAGATGCACTCTAGCTTGAAGCTACATCTCTGCCTCCCCTTTTCCATTCTGTCTTCGTGAACGTCACAGTTTGCAAGTCTTTTTATGGCAAAAGAACACTAATAGTTAATATCCCCGTCTCTGTCTGTCTCTGTCTCTCTCTCCCTCTTCCCCCTCTGTCTCTCTGTCTCTGTCTCTCTCTCTGTCTCTCTGTCTCTGTCTCTCTCTCTCTCCCCCCCCTCCCTTCTTCTCTCCCTCCCTCCCTCCCTCCCTCCCTCAATCCACCCTCTCTTTCAACAAGGGCTTACTATGTAGCCCTGACTGGCCCAGAACTCACTCTGTAGACCAAGCTGACCTCAAACTCTCAGAGATAGAGATCCACCTGCCTCTACTTCCCAAGCACTGGGATTCAAGGTGTGCCCACCATACCTAACCAATGATGGTTCATCTTGACCATCAACTGGACAGGATCTAGAAGCACCTAGGAGACAAGCCTGTAGGCATGCCTATGATAGAGTTTCTGGACTGGGTTAATTAATAGGTAAACTCATCCTAACAATGGGCAGCACCAATCCAGTTCCCGAATTAAAAAAAAAAAGTTAACTGGCTCTATTTGCATTCCTCTCTTCATCTCCTGACTGTGGAAGCAAAGTGGCCAGCAACCGCCATGCCTTCTCCGTCATGATGGACTGCACGCTCACACTGTGAGCCAGAATAACTCTTCTCTTTCTTGCTTTTGTCTGGTGTTTTGTCACAGCAGTGAGACGAGTATACAAGGCAAGTCTCATCAGCACTTCTGCCTCTCCCCAGGGTCTGGGGAGTTGGGAAGGAATGGAGTTTAGAAGTCAAGGTACTCAACCCTGCCAGTCATTCTGTCCCCAGGAACATCTGGCAACATTAGAGATATTTGTCACAGTTGGTCAAGGGGGCTTTAGGTAGAGCCTAGAGATGCTGCTCCTACCCATGGTGTCTAGGACGTTCCTGCCACAGAGGATGACGGTTCCAGCCTTGTGTGTTCGAATGCTGAGTTCTGCCCTTCCTGTTCCCTCACCTGCTCTCTGGCTAGTCTTGTTCTCAGTCTGGTGACAGCCTCTTCCCTTTCCCCTTTCCCATCCTTCTCTCTCATGGGCTTGCCTCCATGAAAGGACATCAGACCTTGCTGAGACTGGATCAGCAGCCTGGATGTTCTCCTATCCACGGCCCTCTTCCCGATCCCTGTTCTGAAAGAATCTTCCTTAGCTGAAATATCCACAATCCCCATGCAAAAGCACATTTCATGTTCACTGACAGAGCTCAGGTATTGCCCCAACAGCAGCCCCTCTGTCTGTCTGTCCTGGTCCAGGGTGACACTGGCTGTCTTTGAAAAGAAGACCATAGTGAGGCTCCTGCCAGTCATCTGAGTTCAGACTCCATCAGCTGTAGCCAACGACATCTCCACACCTCTGTGCCTTATAGCAACCATCCTGATTCCTTGGGACTCAGAGGCTCTGCTGGGCGATTTTTTCCATCCTGGCTAGGCTCTCCTGGGTATCTCTGAGCAGCTGCAGTGCATACATAGCTATCCTCATCTTTTCTGGTCCTTTATACCTCCAGTCTGGGCTGGGACAACTGGGGTATCTTTCCTGATTCCCTGCTGTGTGATTTTAAACTGGTCCCTTTACTTCTCTAAACTGAATATGATAGCTATCACAGCTTATTCCAAAGGGAGTGTCATAGTTACTGCAGGCTTAGAACTAGCACAGTCAGGTGACCTGCCCACACCCAAGGGAAGAGTGGCGAACAGATTATCCTCTTTAAGAGGGGCAGCAGTAGCTCTGTGTGTCTTAGTCAGGGTTTCTATTCCTTCACAAAACATCATGACCAAGAAGCAAGTTGGGGAGGAAAGGGTTTATTCAGCTTACACTTCCACATTGTTGTTCATCACCAAAGGAAGTCAGGACTGGAACTCAAGCAGGTCAGGAAGCAGGAGCTGTTGCAGAGGACATGGAGGGATGTTACTTACTGGCTTGCTTTGGCTTGCTCAGCCTGCTTTCTTATAGAACCCAAGACTACCAGCCCAGAGATGGTACCACCCACAATGGGCCCTCCCCCCTTGATCACCAATTGAGAAAATGCCTTACAGCTGGATCTCATGGAGGCATTTCCTCAAGGGAGGCTCCTTTCTCTATGATTGTGTCAAGTTGACACACAAAACCAGTCAGTCCACTGTGCAAAGAGAAACATCCCGGATGGAGGTCAGCAGAATGTTCCTTCCTTGACCTGTATGTCAGGATTATATAGGTGGTGCTGGGGGATGGCTTAGTTGGTAAAATGCTGTGCTTTGCAAGCCTCAAGTTTGATCCCTGGAACCTGCCTTTAAAAAGCAAAGGGTTGTAGTCTCACATGTGATCTCAGCACTGGAGAGAGGGAGACAAGTAGATCCCTGTCCTGTACTTAAGGATTATGTAGTCGGTGAGGTCCAGGCCAGTAAGAGACATTTTAAAAAACAAACAAACAAACAGAGAAAGGAACTCACAGCAACAACAGGTGGAGGTGCTCTCTTGCGAGACAATAACTGAGGTTATCCTCTGGTCTCTATATAGATGCATGCCCACATGCACAGACACATGTGCATCTGTTCATACACAGGCGTGCACCACACACATACACACACACACACACACACACACACACACACACACACACACACCTCAATAGAATTACAGAGGCAAGAGTAGGGCATGGTGGCTCATGCTTAAAATCTTAGCACTCAGGAGGCTAAGGCAGGAGAACTGGTACAAGTTTGAGGCTAACTTGAACTCCATAATTGAGTTCCAGGCAAACCTGGGCTACACAGCAAGAACTTGCCTCCAAAAACAAAACAAAGGGTTGGGAGAGACAGCTTAATAGTTAAGACTACTTGTTTTTGCAGAGGACATGGGTTCAGTTCCCAGCACTGACATGACTGTTCCTGATCATCCACAATGATAGTCCTAGGGAAATTCATTATCAGGAGATCATTACCCTCTTTTGACCTCTGCAAGCAACAGGCATACATGTGGGACACACACACACACACACACACACACACACACACACACACACACAGGCTAGCAAAATACTCAAGCACATAATTGATTAAGGTAAACTTAAATAAATAAGCAAGCAGAACTTTTAAGTAAGTAAGTAAGTAAATAAACAAATAAACAAACTCCAAAAGAAGAAATCCGGAGGGAGATCCATTGGGACATGTGTTCATTCTTAGAACTGAGGGTGATCACCCTTCTGGGAAGTTCTCAGTGTCAAGAGCCATAATGGGACAAGCTAATACTAGAATGTGATCATCCTGAAATGGCCTGCTTCGGATTATTATATAATCTGTGACTGATGAGCCCTTATTAAGCAAGGCTGTAAGGGACTCATTTTAGGAAAGATTCCTGCTATTAATATGCTTTTCATGTTATTATTAAATAAACAATAATCAATAAGTAATAGCACACCCCTTTGGAGCAGATCTCTGCAGATTCACGAAGATGTACTGTCTTGTAGTGATGCTATATAGACATATAGATGACTATAATGATGATCCTATAAGAATTCCTAAAATTATATCTGTGACTGTTAAGCTCTTTTAGAGTGGGACTGCTATCAGGTCCTTTTCTGATCGTCAAAACTGCAACGAGAACTCTGCCAGTCTCCCAAGTGTCACCAGTTCATTTGCTCTTAGATGGCAACCAGACTTTCTCCTACTCAGAGCACATTCCAAGAAGTTGTAAAACATTTAACCAAAGGTCATAAAAAGAGAACTGATTTATTATAGGTGCTAGGACGGAAGATAAAATAGTGACTGGGTTTATCTATACAAAACTTCACTAATAACTTAGTTATGGTTTTTAAACCTTTGGTGAACCTGTAGAGCTGAGACAGAGGATAGATGTTTAGCTAGATAATTACTCCTAATGGATATGCATGTAAACATTCTTTGTTGTAAACTTCTATTTCAATTTATGATTTGATTTTTTTGTGTGAACCTGTGATGAACTTTGTAACATGTGATCATGTATTCTGAAAGACATTTAAGGGCTGAGGACAAAGAGAAGCGTCAGAACTGAGGAACTGAGGTGAGAGGAACAGAGGCGAGAAGAACTGAACCGAGGAGAAGTTTTTAGTCAGAACACCTTTTAGACCAACCTGAACTCAAGAAGAGCTTAGAAGTATAGGCATAGCTTTCAGAGAAAAGGCGTTGAGAGTAAGAGCACTGTTGTGACTTCAGAGCAGGAGGAGAGAGCAAGATTAGAAGGAGAATGCAGAGTGGAATAACTTAGAAACTATAGGTAGCATAAACAAATACTAAGAGAGCAATGTGCAGGATGCAGAGGGAAAGAGGAAAAAGGAAGACGCTGCAGAGAGCAGAAGGAAAAGACAGGCTTCTCCTTACCACGGGACAGAACAGGGCTCATGGCAAGGGCAAGGCAGGCTTAGTCTTATTAAAAGGAACAAAGCTTTTTTCTTACAAACATGAGTTTAATTCATTTAGCATTAAAAGGGTGGAAGCCTTTTCTTTCTCGATGCAATAAACATTGGAGCTCATTTTTCATCCAGAATGAGTGAGTTCTTCCTGCACAGGTGCTTGGTCTTTTGCTCCATATGCATGTGTAAGTATGAATGTGTGTGTAAGTATGCAATTGTGAGAATGTATGCATGTGTATGTGTAAGTATGTAATTGTGAGAAAGCATGCAAGCTGGGCCCAACTGAATTTGTGTGGAAATGTATAAATGAGAACTCTGCATGCATGAAGCTGTGTATGAACTTATGTGAGATTATGCATATTTGCTTATGTAAAAGTTTTTCTTCTCCAAGTGTTATTCTCTTCTCCTGGTTCAATAGAAGTTTATTGCTCTAACTTCCCCCTAACCTGACAAGCAAGAGGCATCTGGACAACAGGGAAAAGGCTCTGGCAGTTAATCCTTTACTTAATCTCCTGCTGTTTTAGGATGAGGTGCTAAGTGCCTGAGACTTGCAGTCTCTGGCCTCAGAGGGATACAGAAGGCAGGTCAGCTACAATAGCATAGTAACTTAGACCTATATAAATAAACTGTTTATTATACAGCAACCCTAAATATCTCTTAAGACAAAGTCTTACCCCAGAATTTCAGAAGACCAATTCTTATCTGCCGCTGATGCTCTTCTCCCTACACTACCTCAAGAAAAACTGACAAGAAAGAAGAACCTCCTGCCAGGGCTGGCTCCTGGCACAGCATCTCAGCCTTACTGTGCCTGGCTGAGCCACTGAGTTACTGATACTGTGTGTGTGTGTGTGTGTGTGTGTGTGTGTGTGTGTGTGTATGTCCGTCTGTGTCTCTGTGTGTATATGTATGTGTATGTGTGCATTTCTGTGTATATGTGTGTGTGTGTACGTGTATATGTGTGCTTGCCTGTGTGTATGTGTGTGTGCATGTCTGTGTGTATATTTATTTGTGTGCATGTATGTATGTGTGTATGCATGTATGTGTGTATATGCATGTGTGTGTATGTATGTCTCACAGTCCCTAACCGAGCTTAAAGCTTTGTTTCAGCCATAAGTTGCTCACAAGTCCCTGTGCATTATTTGCTTCCAGTTTGGAAAGGGCGTTTGGTACCAGTGTGACTAATGACTTCTACATTCTCTGTGTGACAACTATAGAAAGTAGAGAGTATGGTGTCATTTGAAGTGTTTAAAAGCATCATCGCTCTGTACACTGTTACTAATTCCCTCATCCCTACCTCAGCGGGACTATGTGCCAGGCAGGGCCGTGTATTCTACAAGTATCATTTCATCTCTCACTCACTCATGGCTCAGACAGGTGCTAAGACTTGGCCAGAGACCCCCAGTTACACTGTGGAAAGCCTCTATTGGAACCGACCACCAAGCTGAGTTCTTCAATCTCCATCCTTTCCTGCAATGGTTTCTGTCTCCTCATTGTGACCTGTAAAGATAACATGTGCCCTCAAACTGGGACAGAACCAACAGCTCAAAGGATGGCTTACCCGAGTTCAACCAGAGAGTTTCTTAGGGGTGACCTACAGGAGTGGCAATGACTATTACAACCTCATTGTCATGAAAAGTTGTAAGGCCTCTACCTACCAGCTTCATGCATGCATGTATGTATGTATGTATTATGTGTTATATGTATGTTATATGTATATACACATAACATACATATACATATATATGTGTATACATGTATATGCATATGTATATGTATGTGTATATGCGTAATAACTCCATAGGCAGGAGAGATGGTTCAGCAATTAAGAACACTGGCTGATCTTGCAGAGAACCTGGATTCTGTTCCTAGCACCCACAACCAGGTGTAAACTCAAATTCTAGGGGATCCAATGCCCTCTTCTGATCTCTGCAGGAAACAGACATATTTGGTAACACACATGGTACACAGACATAAATATAGGTGAAACATTCTTAAGTATAAAATAACTCACCTAAAAACAGTTCTAGTTTTTCTTTTCAGGGGCCATGTGGAGGTTAGAGGACAACTTGTGGGAATTGTTTCTCTCCTCCCACCATGTGGACCCATGAATTAAACTTGCACCAAGAAACAAGTGCTCTATCCACCAAGCCATATTGCTGGTCCCAAAGCTCTTGTGTTATATGGATCTAAGGTTGCAGCAGCATTGACATAACCTTGGTTCAGAGAAAGACCCACCCTAAAAACAGCAGAAGTAACACGGGTTCAGACATCACAAGGCACAGACCAACTTCTGATTGTATACACCCTGTCCTTGATTTTACTGGGGACTCTGCTGGGCTTGCCAAGTGCTGTCCAGCTGTGACAGCAGTGCACAGCTGCCCAAGCTGTTTTGCTGGTGCCTGGCAGAGGCAGGCCAGAGGCTTCCTGCTGCCATAGGACGTTTAAGGGCATATTACCAAATCAATGTATATACCATGATGGTGCCCTCAGTGGATGGGTACCCTGTTCTCTCAGTGGATGGGTACCCTTCATGTTTCACAGAAATCTATCATCTGTGCCCTAGAAAAGAGGAATCCTTGAGGTCAGGGGTGATCTTCTCCCTCAGACTGATCTCATTCCCTGGTTTGAATTGACTTAAGTCAGGTTCTAGGGGACTAGAGAGAGCTCTAGGGTGACCAAGGCAGAGGAGGGGATGGAGAAGGGGGCAAGAGGAGATCCTGGGGATAGGCTTCTCTGGAGATGCATATAGCAGACAGCCTAGAAGTTTCTTGGGCCGCTGTACTGGCTATATATGTTGAGGCCTGCCCCGCTAGCGTATCTGTAGCCATTTTGTTCCATGCCTACCAGCTATTTCATATTGTTGCTGTAATATGCCTGACAGTCATTGATGCAGAAAAATAACTTGACTCAGAACAGGGTCATGCTGGCCACATACCCAGTTATGTTCTGTATGAGTTTGTTAATCTTAAGAAATTCCACAACTGTAAGCTTCACGTAGGACCCATTAAATTAAAGGTCAAATATGAACTGTTATGTCTAAAGTGGCTTGAGTCGGGGCTGACCACTGGGCAACACTTCCAGCACCTACGTACGAGCTCATTGTGATTTTTGTGGTTTGGGCCCTTATTAGCAGGCCCCAGAAAATATCCAGTGCACAGCTCTGAGCCCTTGAGACTCAGCCATTGCTCTGGTCAACACTCTTTAGGTGTGTGTTTAATAAACCATCCTTGTCTGACTGAGATCAGCGTTCGAGTGGTTTGTGGGGTGACTTCTGGACCCCAACAATATCCTCAATAGAAGGACACATGAGGATTGCTGCCCCTATTGGGTCCTGTGGACAGATGGCACAAGTGGTGTTTGTTTGTTTTTTTACACAAGATCTCACAATGGAGTCCTGGCTAGCCTAGAGTTCCCTATTTAGACCTGCTGACCTGGAACTCAGAGATCTGCCTTCCTCTGTCTCCCAGAGGGCGTTAAAAGTTTGAACCATCTTCCTGTCTACACAGTGTCCTCATAATCTATCCTCCTCTCCAGTGTCCCTTTGTCCATCCTCTGTTCTCATGGTATCTTTGAAGTCTATCCCAATGGTTCTCAACCTTCCTGGTGCTGCGACCCCTTAATACAGTTTCTCATGCTGTGGTGACCCCCCCCAACATACAATTATTTTGTTATTACTTCATAACTGCAATTTTGCTACTGTTATGAGCCATAATGGAAATATCTGATATGCAACTGCAAGGGGTCGAGATTCACAGGTTGAGAATTGCTGTTCTAAGGGGAGGTGAAATACATCCTGTAAGGAAGCTTCTGGGACTCAGAAAATAAACAACTCAAAAGCACCAGGGCGGGCTTTGGCACAGTCAAGTTAGCTGAGCAGCGGGGAAGAGGCTCAGACCAATTGCAGAGGCTCCAACCTGTTGTGTCTTCCGCTGGCTGTGCAGTGTTTCCATCTTTGCGTGTCACCCATGCTGGGATGGGCTTTGGCACAGTCAGAAATGCCTTGGAGTCATCTCTGTGCCTGTAGGTAATTCCTCCCTAATACTTCCGCGAGTAACACTCAAAAAGTTCATTGATTAAACAAGTTGGACTTTGCTTCTGCCTGTACTTTGGGGAGTAGATGTTTGTTTACATTTCCCGGGAATAGTGTCATGCAACAGTGGATGAGCAAGAAAGGTCCTGAGCCCCATCACTGTCGATGGAAGCCTCGTCTCTAGCCACAGACAAACGACTGCTGCTTCGTTCTGCTCATAGGCTCCATCGCCTGGGCCAATGTTTTTCTTTCTTGGAAAGTTTGGGAAGTGGGCGGTGACATTTTCAGCTGCTATTTTCACGCATCATTCTTAGTCACTGTGGGCAGCTGGAAGCCAGCAGAAAGCCCTCCCATCTCCCAAGGATGGATGGTTCCTCCCACTCTCCTACCTCCAGGAGAGAGTGTCAAGTCCCCATGCAGAGCCCCACAAAGCAGAGTCATGACACCTTTCGAATGAAAGAGACTTAAATGTAGGCTTCATGATAGTGCCAAGTCTACAGTGATACCTGGCCTTTTTGAAGATGTTATAGAATCTATCTGAACCATCTAGAACATTCTTAAGACTAGAAATGGCAATTGTGGGGCCTTAAACATTCAAAATAGATGCTCATAGACTATCTCCCAAGGTTTGTGTCCAGAACTAAAAATGGCCCCTCAGACCCTAATCCATTCATTTGGACCTGATTTTACAACCCTGAGTTTCTCACTTATGGTAGGTTAAAAGCAATAAATTCTAGGACTGGAGAGATGGCTCAGTGGTTAAGAGTGCTTCTGGCTCTTTCAGGAGACCTGAATTCAGTTCCCAGCATCCATGTTGGGTAATTCATAACCATCCATTTCTCTAACTCTGAGGGATCTATTCGCCATTTCTGGACTCTGATATGTGCATGTCTGCACATAGACATGCATACATCCATGCAGAAATAAAAATAACAAAAATAAATATTTAAAAGCAACAAATCCCAACATTTCCATTAACACACCTGCTGAAGAAGTTATTAAAGAATTTCAGGGGGGGGATGGTGAAGAACCCAGAGGTCCCAGGTCTCCAGAATCTTTAGCCTGGCTGGCCATCAAAGCAGAATTTGCATGGTGGTTTCCCACTTCACTTGGTGCTGAGCAAATCAAACATTTCCACAAGCACTATTTTCATTTCAGGAGCCATCTTAGTTCCTTTCCTGTAGCTGTAATAAAACGCCATCATCATCATCACGATAACTTAGAAAGGAAAATGTTTACTTAGGCTTATGCTTTCAGAGGGTTAGAGTCCATGATGGCAGAACAAAGGCATGGTGGTGACAGAAACAGATGAGAGCTCGCATCTTGATTCCTAAGTATGATAGAGAGAGAGAGAGAGAGAGAGAGAGAGAGAGAGAGAGAGAGAGAGAGAGAACAGATTGGAGATGGCATGGGCTTTTAATACTTCGAAGCCCAACCAAGGACATCTCACAAGGCCACACCTTCTAGTCCTTGCCAAACAGTTTCACCAACTGGGGACCAAGTATTCAATTGCATGGGCATTCTCTTTTAAGCCACACATGCCACTCCCTGGATACCATTGGGTACCAGCCATGTCATAATGCATTATACATTTAGTCCAACTTAGTTCAGAGGGTCTTTCACAGTCCCAACACTGTTTAAATAATCCAATGTTCAAAGTCTCTTTTGAGACTCAAAGCAATCCTTTCATTGTAAGTAACCCCCTGTAAAAATCAAAGAGCAGTTACAAACTTCCAACATACAATGACAAGGAATACACGTTACCATTCCAAAAGGGAAGAATTTGGGTAGAAGAGGGAAATGGTAGGCCAAAGCAAGACTGAAAGCCAGCAGTAGCTTCATGCCAAAGGGCTTAGATGGCTCCACCCTTCTGGCTTTGCTGACTGCAGCACACTCTTCTCTCTTGGACTGGTTCCAGTCCTTGTACACAGCTCTCCTTGGTCGATACCCCACAGCTCTGGCACCTCTAGCATCTCAGGGTCTCCATTGCAATCCAGCCTTCACTTTCACAACTTGACACAATGGCTTCTCAGGTATTCCAGGCAAGCACCTCCCCTGCCACTCACCTGGTCTCAGTGGATAAAACTAGGCGTGTCACTGAACTGCTCTGGGTTTGCTGTCTGTGAAACAAAGACACCCCGCCCACCCCAACCCCCAGCCCTGTTCGTCAACAAGTACTCAGCAAGAACTGTCTGGAGGGAGCAATGATAGAGCCCAGTGTTAGAGAGTTTGGGGCCGGAAGATGGAAGATGCCCAAGTAAGAAACTCAAGGAGCAGGTTTCAGATGAGACCAGGTGCTGAGAAGGAAAATATAGGTTATCGGGGCAGAGTGGCTCAGGGAGGAGGGACTGTCACAGACTTGCTGGTCAGCTCAGCAAAGCTTTGGGACTTGCAGCCTTGGCATTGCCAAGAGGAGGAGGATGAAGCAGGGTGACATTGTAGACAGGCAGATGGGCTGCAGGACACAACGTGGATAGGGGAATGAACGGCAGGATGCCGGAGAACAAGTTGATCCAAAGGGGCAATGGAAGGAGGACGGGCTGTGGGGACACCATGGGGACAGGAGGATGGACCAGAGACACTGGATAGGAGGACAAAATGCAGGGACAACACACGGACCAGAGAATGCCCACAGAACACTGGGTAGGCTGGTGGTTCTCAACCTGTGGGTCGTGACCCCTTTTGGGGTTGAATGACCCTATCAGATAAATATCCTGCATCTCAGATATTTACATTACTATTCATGAAAGTAGCAAAATTACAGTTATGAAGTAGCAATGAAGTGATATTATGGTTGGGGGTCACCACAGCATGAGGAACTGTATTTAAGGGTCACAGCATTAGTTTGAGAACCCTGCCTTAGAACTTCCTGTGTCTTAAGGAGCTTCTCTCCAAGATGGACAGAGTTCTCTAGAAGGAAACTGCTATTCCACATCTACTAACAAGTGGGAACCCTGTATGGGCGTCCATAGCAGAAGCCTAACCAGTTCCCCTCGGCTAGGATGACAAACCCGGCCGTCACCCCAGTGATGTGTAAGCTAGTAAGTAAGCCACATCATGTTCCTTGAAATCCACCACACTTCCATTCCTAGTTGATGGAGGGAAGACCATGGCAGCCCAGGCTGCTGCATTCTGGGATGAATGAGATATTGTGCCTGTCAGCTTTCTGGGCATCCTGGGAAAACTCCTGAATTCTCCTTCTCTGGGTCTTATCCAATGAATGGGAAGCAAGAAATCCCTACCTCCCCGTACCCAGACAGAAACTCATCTGGCCTTGGTATTCATTGGGTGGGAGCAGATTATCCTGCAGTAGTCCCTCTTGGTTGAAGCAGTTCCTCCTGAGGGGAAAGGAAGGCTCCTGAAACAAGAAATGTAACTGACTAAGGAAGCTCAGGAGGTTTGCCAGGCCCTTCCCTGAACCTGTGATAAGGCGGTCTCCCATGGTGTAGCTAGCTGCCTGCACGCTGGGTAGGAAACTCCAGGGATGCAGCTTTATGAGTTCCACACCTTAAGCCCAAGTGCTCATGTCTTGAAGCCACTAAGAAAAGGTCCAAGTACACTCATGATGCATATGGACATCCCAGGAACACGGTTGCCTGGGAGTCAGATGGCTCTGTGCTCGATTGATGTGGGAACTCATGGGGTGGACATGTGAGTACACTGTCGTTGTCTTCAGACACATCAGAAGAGGGCACTGGATCCCATTACAGATGGTTGTGAGTCACCATGTGGTTGCTGGGAATTGAACTCAGGACCTCTGGAAGAGCAGCCAGGGCTCTTAACTGCTGAGTCATCTCTCCAGCCCAACTTATGATTTTTTTTTTGCTTGTTTGTTTCTTGAAATGTTTGGGTTTTGGTGCATGGTGTGTGTGTGTGTGTGTGTGTGTGTGTGTGTGTGTGTGTGTGTATTGTGGCTCTGTGACACAATCCTCCGGTTCAGGAATTTCGGAGGATTTGTGAGAACTAAGCCGACACAAAGCACAGAGGAAATCACTCTCTTGCATTAGAGCAGACACACCTGGAAGTCTGTGTGTCCCTGCCTGTGCAGGCCAGAGGTCATCATCAGGTGTCTTTCTCCAGTGTCCTCCGCCTTCCTTACCTGTCTTTTTAGTCAGTGTTTCTCACTGACCCTGGACCTCACAATGTGTGACCTGGTGGTGGTTAGGGTGCTTGTGCTCCCTTGTGGACACTGCCCATCCAGGCCCTTGGGGACAGGAGTCCAAATGTCAAGTGGATGAGGGACCAGCATAGAAGGCAACAGGTGCCAGAGCCATGACTTGCCAGCGGGATTGTGGTGTGGGCCTGGTCTGTCAACAGCAGGGTGCTATTTATACAACTCTATCATGATTCATGTCTTCTGCTTAAGTACGTCAGTGCCTTTAGAGCACAAAGAATGGTATTTTAAAATGCTTTTATGAGTGGGGTGTGAAGGTGGGATGGGGAACCTGCTGTTACACCTGGGCCAGAGCCCAGAAGTGAAGTTCCGGAATTCCTGAACACACACACACACACACACACACACACACACACACACACACACACACCCCATGCACCAAAACCCAAACACTCAGGAAACAAACAAAAAAAATCACAAGTTGAGCTGGAGAGATGACTCAGCAGTTAAGAGCCCTGGCTCCTCTTCCAGAGGTCCTGAGTTCAATTCCCAGCAACCACATGGTGGCTCACAACCCATCTGTAATGGGACCCAATGCCCTCTTCTTGTGTGTCTGAAGAGAGCAACAGTGTATTCACATACATAAATAAAATAAAATCTTTTTAAAAAGAATCACAAGTTGGGTGGTATCTTGCTTGTTGCGCCATGTAATCCTCGATGGCCTGAAACCTGCTATGTAGACTAGGCTGGCTGGAACTTACAGAGATTCACCTGCCTCTGCCTCCTGAGTCCTGGGACTAAATCTGTGTGCCAGCACACCCAGTAAGTATGGCTTCTTTAAAATCACCTTCTGATGTGCACGTCTCATCCATGTGAACCACCTCGCTGGCTGCTTCACACCAGCAAGCCAGTTTTCCTCTGAGGAGATTTGGGTCTCTTTGCTTCCTAGTGTATTTTTGGAGCGCCATACGCAGGCCTGCTTCAGAGGCGCTCATTCTGATCTCTGTTTCCCTCCCCCCCTCTGGTATAAAAACCAGTTTGTCGCTCAGTCCTATAAATACCACCTTTCCCTCTGCTTCCGGGACTACACGTGATGAATCTAACAGACCTGTGTCTTCCTCAGCGTTTGCCTTTTCTTATCTGACTTTACCCGGGGGCAGCCTTCCAGGTGACTTCTTCAGGACACCAAGAGGCCCTGGCTTCTGCCAGCTCTATTTTTTTCATGCGGAGGCATGGGCACCTCTCAGGGTACCTTTTCCTTCCCAAGTAGGGGTTGGGTGGGGGACTCTGTCTAGAGAATTCCCTATTGTGTACTGGCTTAATTGGCAACTTAAATAGCTTGCTGTTGCCATAGCCTGGAAATGACAGCTTCTAAGCAAGATGAAATTGGTTATAGAAAATGCAGGCACTACAAGCTAGAGGCCCTATTCCATCTATGGTATCCACATATCTGACTGCCCACCATCCCTGAAAGCTCATAACATATCCATCAATTCTTTTCCTTTATCATGGCATCACTATTCCACTTTAGTGTATTTAGTGGCTTTACTGTGTATTTAACAGGTACCAGAACTGTTCTAGGATTCCTATATTATTTTGCACTCCGAAAGGCCCTATATAAGGGACACTAGCATCACCTTACATCACCTGACAGACCCAGTGAGATCAAGCCACTTGTAAACAAGTGCAGCTAGAATTTGAACATGCGTGCTGTTTTAGTTAGGGTTTTATTGCTGTGAAGAGACACTATGACCGTGACAACTCTTATAAAGCGATTTTAGCTGGGGCTGGCTTACAGTTCAGAGGCTTACTCCATTATCGTTGTTGTGGGAAGCATGGTGGCCTGGAGGCCGACATGGTGCTGGAGATGTAGCTGAGCCTTCTACATATGGTTCCTCGGGCAGCAGGAGGAGGCTGCGAGCTGCACTGGGCCTGGCTTGAGTGTCTGAGACCTCAAAGCCCACCCTCAGTGACACACTTCCTTCAGCAAAGCCACACCTCCATTAGGTACCACTCCCTATAAGGTTCTGGGGGCCATTTTCTTTCAAATGCCCACAGGCACCACCTCTAATTGGAAGGTGGAGAGTTTATTACTACAATGTACTGGACATTGAGATTGGTTGGATGGTCATGTCCCACCCTGTCAGTCTGGGAACAGGCTGGGAAGGTCTCTATCCCTCACCCTCATGCATATACCCGCTGACACAAGTGTAGGGCTCTCCCCTGACCATCTTCCTGTCCTGGCTCATTAGAGCCTCATGCAGAGCCAAGTTTGCCCATAGAATTGCACCCAACCTTCTCTACCGGGCTCATACCCACATAATACATCAGGAGATCTTGTTGATGACACGGTCTGATGCTCAGTCTTTTCTGCAGGGGCTGTGGGAGCTGAGGGCCAGGAATGAGCACGCCTGTGTGCTCCAGGGCTACCAGGTAATGCACCATCCCCACGATGATTGAGCCATGAGCAGTGTCTCCTGTTCCACTCAGCAGACATCAACCTCTCGGATGACCTCCCAGGGTGCCAAGAGTCTATCAGCTCCAGAGCCGTTTCTTACCTTGCTGTTCCTTGGCCTTCTTCCTGGGGAAAGGCTGGTGACAGTCACTATTCTGGGCATCTAAGGAGTGGACATTCAGGACACATGTGCATGGTCGCTGGTAGTGGTAAGCCTTGTAGCCCACCACTTAAGGGTCCCTCCAGCCATTCTCCCTTGCTCCTTGCTTAGTTGCTGCCACTAAAGTCCCAAGCTATCCCCAAGCTAGAACTGAGGAAGGGAGAAGCCACCTTACACCAAGACTCTCACAGCACACAGCCCACTCTCCCATGATCCTCTTTATGCTGAGCTTCCTTGTGCCCTGGATCCTGAGAGCCCCACTGAGGGTCTACAGATGCCAGAGAGAGGCACTGTCCTCTTGTCACTACCAGTTTCTGCTCCTATGTTTTGGTGAGGCTTCCTCCAGACTCGCCCCTGAGTGTCCAGTGGAAAGATTGAATATCCTACCCATGCCTCAGTTTACTCCTACTCTTGTGCATTTTACCTGTTCCCTGTGACTTCAGTAGCCATCGGTGAAAACCCTTTCCCTTAATGTGTTCCTGTTCAGGAAGGGCTTAGGGATCACAAGTAGATGTGGGAGCTGGCACTGGGAGATGCCACCCCCACAGCACTCACTGTCACTTTCACAGCCTTCCAAGGCGGAGGACCCTGTCATGATGGTCCCACCCTCATAACGAAGAAATGGAGTCATGGAAAAGCTAAGGCACTCTCTCAGTGCTATATAGCAACTGTCTTAGGGTTACCACTGCTGGGATGAAACAATGTGACCAAAAAGCAAGTTGGGGAGGAAAGGGTTTATTCAGCTTACACTTCCACATCTGTTCATCACCAAGGAAAGGTGTGATGGTTTATATATGCTCAGCCCAGGGAGTGGCACTATTAGGAGGTGTGACCTTGTTGAAGTAGGTGTGTCACTGTGGGCATGGGCTTAAGACCCTCACCCTAGCTGTCTGAAAGTCAGTCTTTCACTAGCAGCCTTCAGATGAAGATGTAGATCTCTCAGCTCCTTCTGTACCATGCCTGCCTGGATGCTGCCATGTTCACACCTTGATGATAATGGAGTGAATCTCTGAACCTGTAAGCCAGTCCCATTAAATGTTGTCCTTACACGAGTTGCCTTGGTCGCGGTGTCTGTTCACAGCAGTAAAACCCTAAGACAAAAGGCAGGACAGGAACTCAAATATTGCAGCAACCTAGAAGAAAGGACTGATTCAGGGACTATGGAGGGGTGCTGCTTACTGGCTTGCTCAGTCTACCTTCTTATAGAATCCAGGACCACCAGGCCAGGGATAGCCCCTCTTACCATGGGTTGGGCCCTCCCCCATTGATCACTAATTGAGAAAATGTCTTACAGCTGAATCTCATGGAGGCACTTCCTCAACTGAGGCTCTTTTTAAAGAATATTTATTATATTTTATGTATATGAATACACTGTCACTATCTTTAAACACACCAGAAGAGGGCATCAGATCCCATTACAGATGGTTGTGAGCCACCATGTGATTGCTGGGATTTGAACTCCGGACCTCTGGAAGAGCAGTCAGTGCTCTTAACCACTGAGCCATTGCTCCAGTCCCTGACGCTCATTTCTCTGTGATGACTCTAGTTTGTGTCAAGTTGATACAAAACTAGTTGATACAGAAGCTAAGTGCAGAGCGACCAGAGCACATAGCCCCGACCTGAACTAGAAGCCTTCCCAGATGAGCCCTGAAAGAAAGCAGGAGCTGCCTATGACCGCATATCCTGGTTCCATTTCACACATGTGACAGGAGTTAAAGAAACATGGTCATACCTACAATGCCTGAATTCCAGTAGAATATTGGTTTCCACTGGAAAATGAGTTATTTATTAAGGTGCGTGTTAGTTTGAAACACTTGCTTTAAATAAGCCATCTCTAATGCAAGGACTTAAAACAAAAGGAGCATCCTTTGTCATCATCCCAGTGGCCACAATTTGTGATCAGGGTTTGACCAGGGCTCCTGGGGAGAAGCCTTCCAGCCCCTTCCAGCTCCTAGGAGCTCAAGGTGGCCTGTGGCCACATCGCTGCCACCTCGGCCTCCATTTTCACTCAGTCTCCTTGCCTTTTCTCCTTGGGACCTCCCCACTGACACTGGACTTGGGGCTCATCCAGGAGACCCGGTGCGATCTCATCTCCCGATCTTTATCTTCCTCGGGAGAGGTGCCGTTTTCCCAAATACAGCTATGTTCACAGGCTTGCCTTTGTAGTTGAGACCCTGGGAGAAGAGGTAGACACTGCTTATCTCTCTCCCTGGGAAGGAATTTTAGCAACAGGAAGGGTGGAGAATCAATGGGCTCAAGAGTGCGCTAGGCCTATCTGGTCATGATTCCCCCTGGGTTTTACTCATTGTGTGGGGACAGAGATACCACAACAGTCAGATACTCCCTGGTTGAATTGAACAATCCTGTACAATTCCCCCTTGTCCATCAGCGAGGGTAGAGCTTTGAAGAAAGGTGATACTGGGATAGAAAGAGAAATCTTGGGACCATGAAGACTCTGGAGGCAAATCATTGAGGTTTCCCATGTGGGCATGAAGTCAATTCAATGGTTGGGGCTAACATCTAACAGTTGATGTTATTTGTACCTGTAGCTTCCCCCATGAGACAAACATATAACCTCTCTGGAAACACTTTCACAGATACCACTTGAGTTGACAAAATTAACAATCACAGGACCACCCCTTGTCAACTTGACATTCACGTTGACACTGTACAACATACAATTCCACCCCTGGTCCCTAAGGTCTCGTTCTCATGTTCATCTTAAAGAATACAATTCCATGTATAAGAGATCCCTACATCCATGCCTCCCCTCTGTGTGTGTGTGTGTGTGTGTGTGTGTGTGTGTGTGTGTGTGTGAGAGAGAGAGAGAGAGAGAGAGAGAGAGAGAGAGAGAGAGAGAGAGAGATTTTTCTATTGCCGTGACAAAACATGAACAATGAAACTTGTTAAAAAGAAAATGTTTGATTTGGAGGCTGGTTCTGCAGCCCAAAGTTATTAGTGCTTTCAGAGGAGGCTAATGGGAATTGGGCCAACCACCTAGCAATTAAGAGCTGTTCAGCACTGCACATGTTCAAACATCACTCCTTGACTCTTGCTTGGGTCTCATCTTCCAGCCTTTGTGAGGCTGTGACAGTGGCCATACCTCTCATGCTCTGAAGTAAGGAGGCACCTGAATTCAGGTTTCACCCCCTGAATCTTTCCTGGTAGGCAGTCCAGAACAGAAGGGTCACAATCAACCACCATCTCACACAGCTTACCAGAGTTTAACATATCTACTTAGTCCCAGGTTGAGTCCCTACCTCAGACAAGAGGCATGGAAGGGACACTGCCACAAATGATATAACCGTGCTGCAGGCAACAGTGGATTGCTGATGCTGTGAAGGTGCCCAGGGTCACCGTGGGACCTAGGAACTCTCAGGAGTTAGTGACACTGTTGTCATTGTGCTGCTGTAACATGACGCAGTATTGATGTGTCAGCCACTGTACTTCTGGTCACAAGGAAGCCCAGCTGCTATCAGCCACGGTGCTATGTGATTATGTTGCCACGGTATTTCCTACATCATCCTGACCTGTAAATCCATTCCATTGATTTAACTGAAGTATTGAATGTAATTAGCTCGTGTTGAGCCAGCAGCAGTGTGCTCGTTGCACATTTACCAAATGCCCCCATCCGAAGGCCCAGGACATCTTGCATTTTTAGGAGTGCTGATCCACCAGTAGCTACCCCAGGAACACATTCTTGGGAAGGTATGTTTTAGAGCTTTTCTCCAACCTGGACTCAGGCAGGTGTCTTGAACTCCCATGTCCCTCATTTCTTCACATACATTTAGTGTCTGGTTAGTTTTCGACTGTCGATAGATGACCGATGTGGGAGGGCCCAGTCCACCTTGGGCAGCACCATCCCTAGGCAGATGGTCCTGGGCTGTATAAGAAAGCTAGCTGGGCATGAGCCAGTGAGTGAGCCACTAAGCAGTGCTTCTCTATGGTTTCTGCTTCCAGTCTGGCTAAAGTTCCTGCCTGGACCTCCCCCAGTGATGAACTGTGACCTGGAAATACAAGACAAACAAACGCTTTCCTCTCCAAGTTGCTTTTGGTTAGTGTTTGTCACGGCAACCGAAAGAGAACTAGAATACCCAGCAACCACACACCTTCCTGATGTACCATTCTGAGCCACTCCCTCCCATCCTAATAAGTCAGAACTAATTACTGCAGTTAGCATTCGCTGATAGCACCTCTCATCATTACAACAATAATCTTCATTTTATTATTATAAATTATATTAATAACTCCTTAACTACTATTCTCACTAGTGACTATCATATAGTGGCTGGAAAATTTTTACATAGGTCCTCCCCAGAGAGAGATAAAACAAGCCCTAATTTCGACCCCTGAGCCTAGAATATTGTCTCCAGGCCTCAAGCCTCTGGCCAACCCATCTCATTTTGAACATAGGGAGTAGAACATCAGGCTTGGATTTGGGAAGGGAGCCCATTCTTCACATCCACTGGCCTTCCTGCTCTTATATATATATGAAGGGGTTAATAATACCCATTGTGCTGGCTAGTTTATGTCAACTCAACACAAGCCATAGTCATCTGAGAGGAGGGAACCTCAATTCAAACAATACCTCCATAAGATCGAGCTGCAGGAAGAGCATTTTAAATATTGATTGGCATGGGAGGGCCTAGCCTGTCATGGGTGGGGCCATCCCTGGGCCGGTGGTCCTAGATTCCACATGAAAGTAGGCTGAACAACCCTTGGTGTGCAAGCCAGTAAGCAGCACACCTCAGTGTCCTCTGCAGCTCTTGCCTCCAGGTTCTTGCTGTGTTTGAGCTCCTGTCCTGACTTCCTTTGATGATAAATAAGGATGTGGAAGTGTAGACATCAGTCAATTGAAAAGCAGTGTCCCCATTCAAGCCCACATCACCACGGCTGAGTCCTTGCTGACACGCACCAGCCAAGTGATGTACAAGTAACCCATCTGCTTCAAGCCTCACTTTCTTTAGATGCAGGATGACAAGGGGATGGTGTGGTGCTGTCTTCTCTCTAGGTGTGTGGGATCCTCATTAAGTGATGGAGGGAGATGCAAGCTGTTGTTTCTCCGTCCCTCTTTATCCATGGGCAGTGTCCTGTGACATGGAGGTTGACATCTGTCCATCCTCTTCATACTGGAGTTATACCAGAAGACACAGGGAGACCCAGAGGATGATATTGGAACTGGAACAAGAGCCAGTTTGCCTCCTGGATGTCCCAGTGACTTCCCCAGGATGACTCTGGCCAGCTCCAGAAGGGTGGACTGCCGGCAGCTCAGGGCTGGACCAAAGGAAAAGATTCTCTGTTTCTTTGCAAAAGGGGCCCAGGGTCAGGTTTACTGTTGGCAGGAAGCTAAAATGTCACAAAGGGCTGTGGCGATGGCTTGGTGGGTGGAAAGTCAAGCTTGTTGAACCTAAAGTCCTCTGTCCCTGGGACCCACGAGGTGGAAGTGAAAGATGGGCTCCCAAAAGTTGTCTTTTGACATACACATGTGTCCTATGCCTGCGCAGGCACATTCACATGCACATGAACCTGCTCCCACATATGTACCCGTAAACACATACACACATACTCGCACACACATACCACATACACGCAAACACTCATGCAAACAGTCAAACACAAACACGCAAACATACCACATGCACACACATGCGCCCACACACGAACCTGCACATGTACATACAAACACACACACACACACACACACACACACACACACACACACAAACACACACATGCACACACTTTTGTTTATTTGTTTTGTTTTGAGACAGGGTTTTTTTTCTGTGTAGCCCTGACTGTCCTGGAACTCACTCTGAAGACCAGGCTGGCTTCAAACTCAGAGATCTGCCTGCCTTTACCTCCCAAGTGCTAGGATTCAAGGCATGCACCACTACAGCCTGGCTACACACATTTTTTTTTAAGTGGAAAAAAACATTGGCGAAGGTGGAAAAGAAAACCCAATCCCACTGTTCTTGCTCTGACAGCTTCTAGGTGCAGAGCTGAGAGAGGGTGAGGACTTGGTATGTTCCAGCAAACAGCCCTTCCCTTTCAAAGGGCGGCCCACGGCTATGTGCCACGCATTGACTCATTCTCAAAAGCGAGTTGAGCAGCTGATTTGGAATCTAAGATGACGTAGGTGTGAAAGCACTAATTAGGATGCTCTGCTAATAATAGAACCCCCGGGACAGAGCATCCTCAGGTGGCACAGGGTGGGGCTCTCACTCAGGGGCTCCTGGGAATGAAGGCTGTACCTCACCCTGTGCTTCTTGATCATGGTCTCCCTTCTGCTCATCCGCCTACACTTCTTGGGACCCAGGAGAAAACTCAGACCTCCTAAAATGAAACAAGGGACCTCCAGCACCCGCCAGCTGTTGTCCAATCCCAGCTGTTGTCTCTGAAGGTGGTCAGTTCTCCAGGGGTAAGGAAGCCTCTTCCCCATAGGTCTTTTCCTGCTCCAAAGAAGCTCGGAAGCTGGCAGTCTTTGAGAGAAGGATGCTTGTGTGACGTGGTGGTAGTCGTGACTTCACATCAGAAAGCCCCAAGATTCCTACACCAGCCAGGCTCCCTGAATTTCTGACCAGTTGCCACTTCACCCGTGCTGGATCCAGGAAAGTCAGTCCCACTGCACCCTCTCCCTCTCCTGCTTACTTTTCTTTGCTCGAGGACCACTTGAATTCAGAGAGCGTGTGCTTGGGTATCTGGTCTGGATTCAGGTAGAGACAGCCCACCTAACGCATAGCCTGGGTGGCCTTAATTTCTTCATCTGTAAACAGAGCATGGTGTTATCATCTCCAGGCCTGTAATACCTTCTACCTAGTCCTTGCCAGTACTTTTCCTTAAATGTCCTCCTCAAATCTTAGTACCATACTTAGCCACCACTCCCCTGGTTCTGATCTTCATCTCTCTGCCTCTATTTCCCCATTTAGGAGCAAGAGGAAGTGATCATAGCAGGATCCTGTGGGTTGTTCAGAGCACAGTCCTGTCCTCATTCCTGTAGCTGCATGGAGTCCGGGGAGCTGCAGCCACCACGGGGCCTCAGTTCCCTCATGCTAATCCTGTCACAGGAAATGAAGCCTAAACAACACAGTCCAGGGCGAGCTCCATCTCCAGGGTCACTTCCTCAGTAGCAGAGGCAAGCCCTCAACCCCACCCTGCTCAGGTGCACTACAAAGGATGGAGTTGAGCCAAAGTCTGCCATGGACAGATGTGACCATGAGGTCTCAGTTTGTCCATCTGTAAATGGGGAGACAGTGAGGATTAAACATGTTCATGGGCAGCTAAATCTGACTCGCAATCTGCAGGGTATAAAAGTTGGCTTTTACTTTCCACACATGAAATTATATATCTAGTCCCTCCATCCAAAACTATGAGTCTGGGAGGGTAGAGTGGATGCATCAGAAGGCGACGCTGCAGACCTGGGAGATGGCTCAGTTGATGGAGTGCTTGTCTGGCACAAAGCCCTGGGTTTGATTCCCAGTACCACTTGATCCAGGAAAGGTGGAACATTCCTCTAATCCAGTACTACTCAACCTGTGTGATGCAACGCCCTCAGGGGAATTGAACAACTCTTTCACAGGGGTTTCCCTAACACCACTGGAAAACACAGATCTTTACATTATAATTCATAACAGTAGAAAGCTTATAGTTTTGAAGTAGCAACAAAAATAATTTTATGGTTGGGGGTCACCACAGCATGGGGAACTTTATTGAAAGGTCATAGCACTAGGAAGGTTGAGAACCACTGGTCTACTCCCTACGCTGGGAAAGACTTCAGAGTTCTCCTCTGATACATAGTTCCAGGACAGCTGGAAGTGTCCCCCACAAGACAGATGGCAAAGATGAAATGAAGTTGAAAACAAAGACAAAGAGGCAGAGAGATAGGTGTCTTGTGAAGTCATAGAAGACCTTCTTTCAGCTGTGTGACTAGGTCACCATCTGCCGTGGGCTCTGACCCCACATGGCAGTATAGGGCAGGCCATTGAGCATCTTCCCCAAAGAGCCACTCTTCTGAACTGCTGATGGTTAGCTGACTGGAATGGGCACCCATCTGCCATTAGCCATTGGCGAGTCCCAAACATCCTTGGGGGATTTGGAGGCAGAGTCTCCGGTTTCTGAATCCTATCTCTTAACATCGTATCATTTTGCAATGGAAACCATCATGAAGATTCTTCAAGAACAGAAAAGCCAGACAATGAGGATGTACCGCTCTCAAGTATTTACCCAAAGGAATCAAAGTCAACCAGCGTGATGGTTTCCAAATGCTTGGCCCAGGGAGTGGCACTATTAGGAGGTGTGGCCTTGTTGGGGGAAGTGTGTCACTCCATGGGCAATGAGAGCCTCCTCCTAGTCACGTGGGAGCTAGTCTTTTCCTAGTGGTCTTTAGATAAAGATGCAGAACTCTCAGCTCCTCCAGCACCAGGCCTACCTTGATGTTGATGTGCTTCCTGCCTTGATGATCATGGACTGAACCTCAGAATCTGTAACCCAGCCCCAATTAATTGTAGTCCTTTTTAAGAGTTGCCTTGGTCATGATGTCTGTTCACAGCAGTAAAACTCTAACCCAAACAGCCAATATAGAGATACCTGACCACCCAAGACTTAAAATCAGCCTAGGTGTCCTTTGATGGATGAAGGGAGGAAGAAATGTGGTACTTATGCACAGTAGAGTTTAACTCTGCCACAAAAATGAAGGAACTTATATCATTTGTAGTGTGGCTGGGCCTGGACATCATTATGTCTATAGAAATATAACAAGTTATTCAGTGTGGTATGGTAAGACGGCCTGGCCAGCCTGGGCTAGTACAGTGTGATAGCTACTCTTTGTCCTCATCTTCATCTTCCCACTTTGCCTTGGCCCAGCCCCCAGGGTCTCCACAGCATTTTTCCAATGAGCTAAACAGAGCTGGCCAACCACTGTGAGTCAGCCTCCAGAGCCAGATTGGACAGCAGGATTCCTGCTTTGGTTATTGGCCTGATCCCGAGGCTGTCTACACTCGCTGTCAGCCATACCCGCAGTTCAGGCTCAGTTGAGACTAAGGAGGGTCCTAACGAATGCCAGGGATCATTCAGTCTTATCAGGAAAGGTCAAGGGTCTTAGAAGCTCTAGGCCAGGAGCCAAGGATGACAACTCGACACATGCCCTGCTACACATAGAAAGACTAGCAGTGTATGTGATAGGGGAAGGTACCTTAGAGGGGATGTGCCTGGGAGGGGAGCTGGGGTTGGAACTGCTGTTAGGGGGTGCTGAGCTCAGGTCAGTGCATGTCCAGCGGAAATGCTAGAAGCCTGAAAGGCTGTGTGCAGAGGCTGAGCCCTTGGATGACCACTGGAGCCAGAGTTGCATGCCAGGGTGTAGCACCTTACCTACGAACAGCCGTTCTTCCATAGCCATAAAGTGAACATGGGTTCTGGTGACTCTATAGCTCCGTGGATGCCTCCTATAGGCTCAAATGTTCCAATACATGATTCTCCAGTTCATGGAACTATTTGATTAGGTTAAGGAAGTGTAGTCCCACTGGAGGAGGAATGTCACTGGGGACAGGCTTCGAAGTGTCAAGCACCATTTGCAGTTTCCTGTCACTGCTTGATGTAAGCCCTCAGCTTTTGTTTCTGCTGCCTCCCTTCCGCCATGATGGACTCTTATTCCTCTGGAACAATAAGCCCAAATAAATTCAGAGTTCTCTAAATTGCCTTTGTCACGGTGTTTTCTCACAGAAAGAGAAAAGTTGCTAATACAGCCCCCTCAGAGCAGGCTTGCTACCCAAGGCCACGCTGGAGGCAGGCAGGGCAAGCAGTGGATAGCAATCCAGCCCCTCTACTAAGTAAGTCAACGTGGCGAGAAGTGGGTGAGGCGCTGAGGGGTCTGGAGTTTCTGTGTCCAGCGTGATAGATTCCCATCTTGCATAGAAGTGAGGTTAGGAGGTGTAGAGAAACTTGTTTGATGTTGTTCAGGGTAGACTTGGGCTTCGACTCCCAGTACCTCTCATGGGTAAGCACCGCTTGGTAGATCTCCAGAGAGGGTGACAGGAGTTTTCTTGTGGAAATCAGGGGAGGGTATCCCAGAAAAGACATTTGAAGTGGATCTCAAAGAAAAAGATTTGTGAAATGTGGAATGAGGGAAAGAGTATTCTAGAGAACAGGTGAAGGGAGAGAAGCCTGGTGTTCAGAAGCCTGTAGGAGCTCAGGACAACCTCCATGTTTGCTTACAAGAACACCTGCTCCCAGCTGCTCAGGAAGCTGAGGCAGGGGGATCAAAGTCCAGAGTCCCCAAAAGCAGGTGACTGGGGATATAACTCACTGGTAGAGTATTTGCTTACCATAGGCCAGGCCCTGGGTTTGATCCTTGGTTGGTCACTTTGCCTTTCCTGCACTGTCAGAGAGTGCCATGGCCTGTGCCATGACCCAGGAAGTAGGTGACATGTTGATCATTACTGAAGCCTGAATCAATCAGTGGGCAAAACTACAAAACACGCTACGCTGCCACCATCCAACCAGCACATCTCCTTCGGTGGGCATCTGCTAGAGTCTGTGCTAGCCAAGGCAAACTAGAAAGTCTTCCCCTGTTGGTGAAAGGACCACATGGCCAGGAAAATAACCCTGAGTTTTTGCCAATGACATTTACAGAAATCACAGGAGGGAGCCTCTTGGCCAGCACATGCCCCTCCTGGTCTCCCAAACACCAGTCTTCACCTAGGCTGCTGTCCTCCCCAGCAAAAGACATAAGTGGAGCTTCGAGCATGACTTGCGTAACAGAGGCTTGCCTAGAACGCTCTAGTCCCTGGATCCTCAGTACCCCTAGCTACAAAAGGGGCAAAAAAAGGGAGTGGGAGACATTGTCTTGAATTGAGTCTAACCCAGAAGAGGGAGGAACCAGTTCAGTCAATCAGTTATCGTTGTCACTTCATCTTTGTCGACTGTGACCAATACTGCATAAGCCCCTAACAACACTGGTGTGTGTGTGTGTGTGTGTGTGTGTGTGTGTAGGGAGAGAGAGAGAGAGAGAGAGAGAGAGAGAGAGAGAGAGAGAGAGAGAGAGAGACTGATTTCTCCTGAGGGGTAAAGGAAATATGTAGAATGTTGGCATCGATTGAAGGGACATTTCTGACGGGTGTGCCTGAGTTTTCTTTCCTTTCCTACCTTCCTCCTTTTCTTGTGACCCATGGAAAGAGTTATGAGTCGATATCAGTTCACGGTAACTCTGACACGGAGGCCCCCCTTTCCCTTGCCTCTTTGAAATACACTAGTGTGCTAGCGCCCAGCAGGGCACAAAGCCCCGACATTAATTGATGAGGACAGGAAACTCCGCCGCAGTAATCTCGACTCCGAGACGTTGACCCCGGCCCCGGGACTGGGAATTCTGAAATGTCATCTCCGCAGCTATAGTTATGATTGCTTCATGTCACACTGACCTACCGTGTTTACAATTTTTTAACAACTGTCTGGGAAAAAAAAAAGTCTAGTGACATCTGTTGAGAGTTTAATTGTGAGTGTAAAAAAATCATTAAAGGACCAGTCAAGAGATCAGTTTTCATACTGTTTAAATACCACAGCGGCCATTAGGCGCTGAGACTCCGGCGACAGGACTGATTTAGTCTCCGAGTCGCAGCCCTAGGCGCTGCGGGAGAGGACCGGGTGATTTAAATAAAACCGGAGAGCGAGGCGAGAAGGGGAAGCGGAGGAGGGAGGAGGTGCAAGAAGCAGGAGGGCGGCATCTCAGTTTGCTGAGGGAAGTGTCGCTCCGGGACTGGGACTGCGAAAGCATTCCCGGCTCTCCGTGCTCTCGGCTGCGCACCGAGGGGATCACTCGGGCGCTCGGCTCTGAAGAGTCGCGACTTTGCGCTCCGCTCAGCCGCCACTTTTGTTCCCGAAGCCCGATCGCCGGGCCGAGCGCAATGCGCACGCGCGGGCGGGGCGGGGCGGGGCGGGCGGCGGGTTCCCGGCACCGCCCCCTGCCGCCCCGGCCCGCTCCATCCGGGCACTGCCGAATTAGCATCGTGCCGAGGCACAACTTTGCCGCGGCCCCAGCGAGATCCAGGCGCGCGCGCCGGAGGAAATATAGTCCCTGCCGGCGGTCAGCCGGCGCGGGCAGCAGCCGGGCGCGCGCTGGGGGGCTGCGCGGGGCTCCCGGCGCCGGGGGGCCATGCGCCGGGCGGCGCAGGCAGCCCGGGCACCCGGCGCAACTTAGCGGTAGCCGGAAGAGTTGGGCGCCAGCTCGCCTTTCTTCCCTCTCATCAGCCTCCTTTCCTATCGGCGCTGCAGGAGGGGACTCGTGCCTCCCAGTGCCCGGGACGCCGGGTCCAAGCTCTCCCGGTCTAGTTCCCGCCGAGCCGCACAACTTCCTGCGAGCTCCGGCCAAAGTGAGCGCAAAGTGCTGCCCAAGTTGCGGCGATGGAGCTGCAAAGCCGGACCGAGGCGCTCGCGGTGGAACTCGCGCGCCACCAGGTAGGTGGTTCGGGAGCCTGGGCCGGGGAGCAGTAGTGGCCTGGGTCGTGGAGGCTGGAGGAACCCAAGCTCCATATTTAACTAACTCTTGGTCTCAAGGGTGCTAGAAGCGGGCCCCTTCCTGGAGCATGTCCCGGGACTGGGATGGAACCCTTGGGTCTCCCTCTCCCCCTCGCTTCCGTACGCTCCAGCACTGTTCGCAGATCCAGGGCTCGTGGGATCCCAACGTGGGGTCTTCTCTGCCACTGCCCCGTTTGCACTACTCGGGCACCCAGAAAGGGAACCCTCCTAGAGCTGTCCAGGGAACAGGGTGCATGGACAGGCTAGCTCCTAGCCTCCTGCTCCGGGCCCAGCCCGGCACCGACCCTCCCTGTTAGCAAAAGTAGTTTGGCGATTGTGACTCGGGCGAGAGGCGGCCGGTGCCCGAGCGGTATTGCGGCGTGCGCGTGTGTGTGTTGGGGAGATTAGGACGCGACTTGAATATTTATGAGCTTTGCTCGACACGGACTCGCCGTGTTTACTTGGCTCTTTGTTCGTCCCCCCTCCCCCGGCACACACTCTTACACTCACTCGCACCCGCACCCCGGCCTGCAAACTTGCACGGCTCGGGGCGCGCCGCCGGGTGGCCTCGGCCCCCGCCCCGCCCCGGGAGCTGCCCCAATGAGGCGGCAGCCACAGGTAAGCTGCTCCGCGCGACATTGCACGGTGGCCCGTGTGAGGGAAGCGGTCCCGGAAAGTTGGGGCGCGCTGCGGTTGGCCTGGCCCGCCAGGCATTGGGTGGTGGGGATGCGGGGCTCGGGGCTCGCCTGCTCGCCCCTCCGGCAGGCCAGGCTGAGCCCGCTCCTCTGTATCTCCGTAGAACGGCGACCTCAAGAAGCAGCTCCACGAAAGGCAGCCACGGATCGCAGCACTCAGCGACAAACAAGTAAGGAGGGGGGTCTATCCTTCACAGGGGACCGGGGTCCAGGGAGGGTCCCCGGGCACTTTGGCAGCACCCTAAAAAGTGCCTGTGCGGTCGCCACACGCTCCGACTCCCGTGGGGTTATGGCTGCAGTCCTCAAAGTTGCCGTCCTCCCTTTCTTGATAGAAGGAGCTGATTTGTGGTGGCTGAGGGGAGCGCGAGGCTCCGGCGGCCGGCCAAAGATCTGCGCCGTACCTCCGAGGCGCCGGCTGCCCGGCGTCCATCTTGAGCGGTGGACATGTTTTGGGAACGTGGACATTCCCCGGCCTCGGCATCCCCTGATCCCTGCTGCGGTGGGAGGGGGACACAAGGGGGCGGCAATTCAGGCCTGCACCCCAAACTCCTTGGAAGCCATTTCCGTGTGCACTGCCGACCCGGTTAGGCGATCCTTCTCCTAGCCGGCCCCTTCCCGGCCATCCCGCCGGCCTCACTTTTTATTCTCGGAACCTGACGCCAGCTCCCGGGGAACAAAAGAAAGGCGCCCCCGGGACCCCCCAGTTCTGCCCTAACTTGAGTGTCTATGTCTGGAAGGGGATGTGGGGACCCGCGAGGGGCTCCAACCGTGGGGGTGCGCGCCCGCCGCCCCCACGGCGAAGAAAAGTTGTCCATTGTGAGTTAGTTGCGCTGAGCTCAGCGCTCCGGGTTTCAGCACCACGAACAGATGCCGCCGCCGGAGCCGGGCCGCCTGCGCGCCCCCGAGCCCCTCCCCCTCTGCGCGCGCTCCCGCCCCTGCGCGCCGCCGGCCGAGAACTTTGAGCTGTACAGCCAATGGTGCACCCGGGTCTCCGAGGCGGCGGGCGGGGGCGCGCCCCTCCCTCCCCCCGCGCGCCGCCCGGGCCCCGGCATAGCTCTCGCTTCCTTCGGAATGTCGCCGCCCGCCCGGGACTCGGGCAGCCCGAGGACCCCGGGCCCGGCCGACTTCCCTCTCCCAGCACACGGGTTTCCCCCTCCCCAGTGGACCGGAGCTAGCAGTTGCCCGGGAGGATGCTTCGGCTCGCAGGCTGGTGCTCCAGGCCGAGTCTTTAAAGTTGCAAAGTGGTGGGAGGGGGCGCGCAAGAGCAGAGGGGACGTCGGTCTGGACCGTAGGCTTGGGAGTCAGGCATTTGCCCCTTTCTGTCGGAACGCCCCCCCCCCCCCAACTCCCGGGCTGCGCGCCCCCGTCCGCGAGTGGAAGCTTCCATTCCCGCCGGAGGGGGGCCTGCGCGCGGCCCCGTCGAAGTCGGGGAGTTCGCGGGGGGAGGGGACCCAGGCCCGGCATTACCATTTTGATTGCTTCGATGCCATTTTTGGAGGGGGAGGGGTTGGAAGACCCTTTTCCGCAGAGCACAAAGATGTTTAATCACTGTGTAGAATCAAACCAGATACTTAAAAAAACAAAACAAAACAAAACTAACAAATCTGGAACAGTGTGGTAGCCTGGGTAAAACGCGAAGTTGTTTAGGCTCGGAGTAGAAGATTTAAAAGGGAAAAACCAAAGCTAGGTGCCTCTCTTCCGCAACAATGTCTCTTTATGTGTGCGCTTCGTGCCAGTAGTTTCACTATCTGGAGTAGGTCTTTCGGAGCTTATGTGCGATCGTTTCTTCTGGATTGTGGCAACTATTTCAGGGCTTTAAATTTTTTATGATAGTAAATGAGTAGCTATTTATTATCCCGTATGCCGGAATTTAGATAAGGTTACAAAGGAAATCTTTGAAAATCCTGTTTGAAGGTAGAGGCAGCCGCTGGGGCGAAGGGCCCTCCTACCCCCAGGATGCCTTTGCCTTTAAATTTGAACTCGGGAGTATTGCCTGCAAAGGAACAGTGCCTCCATCTTTTTGTGTGAGTGCTTTAAAAGAAAGAAAGGAAGCCAGAAAACTTTTGTTCTCTGGCCTTTTAAAAATGTTTCTCGTTTAGATGCCTAAAAATAACGTTTGGTAGGCAGCCAGGGTTTGGCCTGGCCATCGGAACTTGTATTTGTGACGGCAAGTCTGCTTTTCTGTTTCTCTTTGTGGCCTTTATATAACAAGGGCTCATAAAAGAGGGAGAGGAGGGGGCCCGAGGCCGGGTTCAGCATGCTAATAGAGTTGCCTGTCTCTCCCACGCTGGCTGCAACCGGGCTCTCAGAGTTCACCTATGCCATGAGCTGGTGGTTTTATCTGTCTGCTTCCTGGGGGACTTCTGTGGTGATTGGCAGCTTGGCTGGGTCCGGATGGATTTACAAGGTCAGAGACTACTCAATTTTGCATGGGCAGCCCAAAACTTGCCCTGGAGAAGTTAGTTGCAGTGCAGGAGAGAGGGTGAAAAATTTTTATAAGTCCGGTGTAGTACAGTGTATATTTTAATTCAAGGAAGAATTTAAAGGTACAATCTCTCTATAGTTATTTGGTGGGGGTGGGGGTGGGAGGGAATTGTAGCCTTTCCACCCCAGAGGTGTTTTCCTATGCTGCCTCTTGGAATATGAAATAAAAAGGGTAAGTTTCAATTTGAAGTTCACAGGCAAGTGATGAAACTATATATAGAGGACAGTTGGCCTGTTAACTTCCTCTGTTAGATACATAGTTGCAGTAAGGTAACTCTGAAACTATACAGTTTGTTAACTTCCTCTGTTAAATACACAGTAGCAGAAGGGTAACTCCAACAGACAGTGCTTACCTGTAATTGCCCTTGGCACCGGGATATTTTGTTTTTCTTTTCAGTAACTTAGAGAAATAGAGACATAATGAGAGGACACCTAAAAGTGGTTTGGTCAGAGGAAGGGGGAGAAATTCTGTGTATAGTTTTCCTCCCATCATTGGTGGTGGTGGGGTCTTGTGGTTGAATGCAAGTTCCTGTTACATATCTTGTGTTTTGCAAGGGGAGTTCATATCCGTCTCCCCACAAAAGAAAGGAGGTGTGAAGGTGGGATGGTGACCCCCAAATAACAGGCAGCCTGCCAGGCGGGCTTTGGACCTGGGGTAGAACGGACTTAAGCCATGCTGTGTGAAGCCTCTATTAGCTGCCTCAGTGGTTTTACTCTGAGAATTCGCAACACATGCTGAGATGCAGTAACATTTTAATCTGCATTGTCAAGCAAGAAGCACTTTGTGTAAATAATAGGCGAGTCATAACTGCCGGAGCCTCTTCCCCCTCCTTTGGAGTTCTGCACAGCCTTTAAAGCTCATCACGGCCTCACCTGCCCTGACCTGCAATCCAGGAGTCGAGTGAGCAGGGGCTCTGTCTCAACTGCTGCTGCAGCTCTTGTGGCATGGCCATGGAGACCCAAGATGAGCTTGGAGTCTGGGACACCACCTGATTTATCGATTTTATGGATTCTGGATTCTGAGGGGCTGTCTTCAGATGTGGCAAAAATAAATAAATAAATAAATAAAATCTGTTTTTTTGAAAGGGATTATGTATCCGGTGCTCACAGGCCCTGAATCATATCTTCAGTATGATTCACTCTCTGGGGGGTCAGACCCCAGAGAGCTGGACACTGGAATCTGTGTGCGTGTTTATCCCGAGTGCCCCTGTCCCAACACTGTCTGCTGAAGGGCTCTTTTGTTTTCTGAGCTTTTTGCTGTAGAAAACTAAACTTCAGTCTTCTTCCCAAACAAGAGTGAGGGTCCACGTTGAAACAGAATGGTTACACATTAGAGAGAAGACACGGGTGAGAAAGGCTCTGTGTTTTATTTTGCAAGAAACTGCTTGGGGCAAATGCTCGGACCCATGCTTCCTCCTGAGCCCTCGAGCAAGTGGGACCTGAACTGCTTTCTCCCACTCTCCACCACCCTGGACCTGCTCAGTGCTGTCCTCTCCTAGAAGAGTCCAAGCCCTTTCCGCTTGTGTGTCTTGGGGACAAAAGTCCCTCATCCCAGTCACCCACAGGAAGTTTGACGATTTTCCTACATCACTGTCCCCTGGCCATGGCTACCATCCATTTGAGAGCATTCATCACCTGGAAGCTAGGCTCTGTCTTCTCCCTAGGCCTGGATCACTTGTGCTTTCTGTCTGCGGGTAGCATGTTTTGGAACTTCATGCAAAGCTGTAACTGTGTGTGCTTTGTATTTGAATAACCTGTGAGTGGAGACTCCACTTCGCTCAACCGTTCACCTGTTGGTGGACATGTGAGTGTGTCTACCTTTTAGCGGGAATCTGTCCAGCCCTTCCTATTATGTTATTCATCATACTGATTTACATGGGCTATGATCAGGGACCCCAAGCCTTCAGTGGTCTGTTGTTGCTCCTGAATGGAGTTGCTCCTGAATGGAACCCTAGAATGCCCCCTGCTGTTCATCCCTTGATGGGGTGGCTCACTCCTCCAACTTGTGGACTTGGCAGAAGACATTTTGGCTGCTCCTTAGCAGTTTTCCTGTCCCCCAAGCACATCTCTGCCTTTGAGGAGGGCTCCGTGTCTGCTGTCTTCATCTTGCATGGTTTTCTTTGTTGGGTTGTAAGCCCCTCCATAGGGAGGGAGTATTTTCCTATGTTTGTTCTCAGGATAGGGAGAAAATAGGGATTAGCATTGATGAGCTGATGCTTCCAGGGTGAACAGACAGTGAATGGTAGATTTTCAAAGTATGGCTTAGAAGTGAGTGGACTGAGAAAAGAGGGAGACCCACTCCCTGGAAACCGGACAGGGTTGGGTGTGGATGGCTGAGTTTCTAGGAACTTCGGGTCGTGCTGTGAGTTTCAAGCTGGGCAACCTGTGTCCTCAGAACTCAGAGGTGGCCAGGCGGGGCTGGTGGTCTGAGTAAACCTTGCAAGTAAGAGGTAGGGTTTGCTGGTAGGCTTCCTGGCAGTTAAACCCCAGGGAGGAGTGGAGTTACAGGTGGTTGTGAGCTGCTCAACACGGGGCTGAAATCTGAGCCTAGGCCCTTTGGAAGATCCGCAAGTGCTCGTAAAGTGCTGAGCCAGCTCTTCAGCCCCTACCCCACTCCGTGTGTTGTATGTGTATGATGCACGGGTGCAAATGCCTGTTGAGCCCGATGGAGACATTAGATATCCTGAAGCTGGAGTTACAGGGAATGTAGATGCCTAGATGAACCCAGGCCCTCTGGAAGAGCATCAAACACTCCTAACTGCTGAGCCAGTTCTCCAGCTCCATGGATCTCGGAGACCAAGAAAATAACTGTCATTCTCATGCTCTGAAGTGGCATTTCAGGGATAAAGGAGAATTTCCACTTTTAATATTTTTTGAGATAAGATTTAACTATATAGCCCTGGCTGACCTCAAACTTTCAACCTCCCTGAACATATCCTGCCAACCCCCACCCCTGCCTCCCCAAGCAGTTTAAGTCACCTTCTAACTCTTTCCCATAGGGGAAAGTCCTACCAATGTGAGTCCTGGGGTATGCGTATGTGTGCATTTATGTGTATATATGTGTGTGTCTGTGTGCCTGCTTGTCCTGGATGGGTATATGCAGACAGACAGACAGACAGACAGACGGTGTAGATAAATGCCTTTCTCTGGCACAGTGAATGCATCTGTTCCTATTCCTCATGTCTCTGCTGGAAACACTCCAGTTAATCAATCCCACTGGTGTGTAAAGGGCTCCTGCCCAATGCCTGGGTTGTGGGGGACTTCTGCGTGGTCTCTACTGATGACCGTTCTCATACAGCTGAGAAGGTAGGCATGTCTACCCGATCCTCAAGGCACAGTGAAGTTTTGACTCAAGACACTTAGTTCTTGGCAGCTGAAGAAGCAGTAAGCACTCTCTGGGTTGAGAGGCGGCTCCTAGGTGGTGAATTTGCACTGGCAGAGAAGGTGGCGACAGTGCAGGCGCATGCACATGGCCTTGCAGTACTGAATGTGCCTAAAGAGGCTGGCACAGTGTGGTGGTTTGGAAATGCTTGGCCCAGGGAGTGGCACTATTAGGAGGTGTGGCCTTGTTGAAGTAGGTGTGTCACTGTGGGCATGGGCTTAAGACCCTCATCCTAGCTGCCTGGAAGTCAGTCTTCCACTAGCAGCCTTCAGATGAAGATGTAGAACTCTCAGCTCTGCCTGCACCATGCCTGCCTGGATGCTACCATGTTCCCACCTTGATGATAATGGACTAAACCTCTGAACCTGCAACCAGCCCAGTGAAACGTTGTCTTTATAAGAGTTGCCTTGGTCATGGTGTCTTTTCACAGCAGTAAAACCCTAACTAAGTCACACAGGGACTCTCAGCAAACACCTTCCTACCACCTGGTTCTTAGGGTGTTTGGGTCTTAGGTCAGGCTGGGCTGGCCAGTCTTCTCCACTGAACAGATAAGAGAAGGGAGACTTCCTAAGGTCAGATGATAAGGTCTGTCAGCAAACAGAATCGTTTGTTCTGTTTGCCTGCGGCATCAGCGCGCTCTCTGGAGAGATGTTCAGCATTGTTGGGTTATGACAAGATGCACAGAACCTTACCTGACTCCCCAAATCCTCAGGTGTCAGGGCCTGCTCTGGCCAGGCCACCTTGGGTAAGCCATTCTGCCTTTTTGCATTTGTTTGCCTTCTGTAATGTGGGTAGGGATGAGACACCCCACCCCAGCCCCAGCCAGGCCTTCTGGAGGAAATGAGACAGTAGTTGGGAAAGTTTCATGGAAGCCCCAAAGTCAAGGGAAACTTAGAGTGAGTGGCATTACAGATTTGGGCTTGGACAAGCCTCCTGAACAAGCCCAGCGGGTCTATAGACTGCTCAGGAAGTGTACTCTAGCCGTTTCTGTGGGAGGTGTCGTGCACTCGCCACCCCTGGGACCAGTTGATGCCGGTGACTGCTGATGGTGGCATCCTTTTCAACTGGTCCAGAGAGTTCACTTTGATATTTTGCCTCTCAAAGCACCTGCTGTCAGAACTGTGCACATGATTTCAATTAGGCCTGAATTTTTTCAATGAGATGACGCTGATAATAACTTTGGTAATCCCTCGATGCCTCATTAGAGCTTCTGGCTATGAGGTTCACCCTGTGATGGAGCAGGTTCTCTGTCTGATGCCTTTGTCTCTTCGGGAACAGAATGGCGGGCTCTCCATCTTTTTATTTCACTTGTGCGAGTGAGCTCTTACTGTGCTTGTAAGTGTTAGCACTGGTTCTCAGGTCCTGTCCTCGGCAGTGGAGGCTCCTGTCACCTGTGGGGAGGGCTCCAGAGGCCTCCTAGGGTGTGTGCTGGCCCATCTGGCTCTCCCCATAGAGAGACCTCTCAGAAGGCCCTCACTTGCCTTTAAGAGGCCGATAACAAAGGTCTGTGTCAGGTTTTCAACCTAAGCAGATCCGAACAGTAAATCAACTCCAGCCTTGCAGTCCTGACCTTTCCGGTCAGCGGTCCCCACTTTGGAGGCTTGTGTCCCTCAGTAAGAAAGGGGGAAAGCAACACCTTGCTGCCAGTTAAGACCGTAGAGTACAGGGCAAGTGGTTCATAAAGTGGTTTTACAGAGGCAGCAGATGATTAAATGAGATGTTGCCGAAGCTCCGGGATTTGGCATCTTTATTTTTACCAGCATTGTCGAATCTACATCTTGCCTTTGGACTCCTGCATCTCAGAGCCCCTTCCGTCTCCCACGCCTCCTCTCTCATCCCTTACCTGGACCTCTGAGTAATTGTAGTTTTGCTAGTAATTGTAGTTTTATTTGGGAGTAGGCTAAATCACTGGGGTGGGGTAAGTAGAATGTGCAGGTCACATAGTAAGTGGAGATGCGCTGGGTGTTGGCTAAATGGTTTTGTGTGTGTGTGTGTGTGTGTGTTCTGTCTGTGTGTGTGTGTGTCTGTTTGTCTGTCTGTCTATGTGTGTGTGAGTCTGTGTGTGTGTGTGTATGTGTGTGTGTGTGTCTGTTTGTCTGTCTGTCTGTCTGTGTGTGTGAGTCTGTGTGTGTGTGTGTGTGTGTGTGTGTGTTGAACCTGCAGAGAAATTCAGGTCAGAGCAAATGGAGATCATGGATTGGGTACAATTTCCCACCAGTCAGAGACTATCCTGGTGGTCATGGTAGGACTTTTCCATGGACATGGAAAATCCTAAAATTTTCAAGGGGTCTGGGCAGATTCTCTCTCTGTTCTGTTTCCCTGTTCTGCCTAGTCCCAGATTGGGAAACATGTGGCAGATCAGGTGAGGAGGCCAAGCGAGTGGGACTAGAGTGGACAGACCTTGGACCTGTGGATGAGCCCCTGCATCCGCCTGCCACCAACATCCAACTCTGTGTTTGTGCAAACCTGGCCTGAGCCTCTCTCTGCAGTGCTCGGGTTTTTCTTTTTGATGACACCTGGCATTCTGTTCTGCTTTAAGGTGCACCAATTCTTCTAATTTTGAAATAGTCTCTCTTCTCTAAAGGGACAAGTGTACTTCCTTAAGAGTGCTCTCCTTGTGGGTATCGTTGTGTGTCTCCAGTGTGGGAGAAGCCGCTGCTACAGCTCCTTTTGGGCAGCTTCCTTCTGGTTCCTTCCGATGACCAACAGCAGGTGTCCCTGACTCTCAGCTGGGCTGCACATTTGGGGGACGGGACTTGGCCCTTGTCCTCTTAATGACACGGAAATGATTATTCATAGAGATTTTTGTCAAGGGCAGGGCATCCAGGAAGAAGTCAAACCCTCAGTCTGAAGAAGCTGCTGACTTTGGTCCTAAGGCGGAGTCTCAACGATTCGTGAGGGTAGTGTCCTATGTGCTAGGCCTGATGCCCAGCCTGCAGCAGGGCAGTTGAGTGGAGGAACTGGTCTCACTGTTGCTTTATTAACATAATTGCAAGGGACAGAAAGCTTTAGAACACAGACACAGATATGTTTTTTGGGTGGGACAGGAACCTCAGAGTCTCTTTTTCTTTTCCTTTCTTTCTTTCTTCCTCTCCTTCCTTCCTTCCTTCCTCCCTCCCTCCCTCCCTTCCTTCCTTCCTTTTTTCTTTCCTTCTTTCCTTCCTTTCTTTTTCTTTTTTCTTTTTTTTGAGACAGAGTCTTACTATGTAGCCATGGCTGATATGGAACTCATGTGCATACCTCCTTGACCTTGAACTTAGAGATCTTCCTGCCTCCCGAGCACTGGGGATTAAAGGTGTGTGCCACTAGACCCTGCTGGCAATTTAGAGATGCTCTAAGTCTTAATACTCCTGTGAACACAGCTGGAATTGGGTGCTAGACTTGAGAGTTGGTAGATGAAGCTGTCTCTTAGCATCTCCTAAAACTAGCCAGTGGGTTATGGTTGAACATATCAGAAGTGAATACCAAGGGGGTGTATTGGAGGACACAGCCTCTCACAGAGGAGAAAGTGAGGCCGTGAGTAGAACGGGCCTGGGGACTGTGTCTAGTGACCACAACTATCTGGAAGGTTTAGTCTTCACCCACCATGCTGTGACCAAAGGAAAGAGAGCCCTATAATTATTTCTCTTAGAAGCTGCCTCTCCCAGGGACTGCTGCTTTCAGAAAGTGCGACCTGCATGGGATGTCCTTGTGTTCTGACCACGGGATAATCCACCAAGAAATGGTTCCCACGTAATGCTCTTATGACTCTAAAGTGATTCTTAGGTGCCTGGTGGCGGTGGTCTCCCAGGCTGCACAAGTAAGGATGGTCTGCTAGGTGACAGTTCCATCTGCTCATGCCGCACTCCCCCAATCTGTCCTGGCTAAGAAAGAAAAGGACATACTAGACACTGGTGTGGTGTGTGAGATTGTCATAGCTCGGGCATAATGGCAAATGTGGAAACTTTGAAAGATGTGCAGAAAGTTACCTGAAGCTGGTTTCTTAAAGCCGAGGCCGGGACTCCCATGTGGCCCAGAGTGTTGAACACTGGGGACTGGAAGGACACGGGGGTGACAGAGCTCTCTATATCTTATGCCCTTATTCTCTGGTGTGTCCCTTTGTGACCTTTGTCACCTTTGTGAGTGTGTGTGTGTGTGTGTTCATGGGCGCATGCTCATTGGGGAAGGTTACAGTAGCCATGGCACTTGAACACGCCGTGACACTTAGCTTGTGCAGGACAGTACCGGGTTGACATCGTGCCAGAACAAGGATAGATAGGTGCTGCCATCCTCAGTCAGGTGACAGTCAAACACAGTAAGTGACACACAGCAATTATGGGGAGGCAGGTACTCTGGCCAAGTAGAGCTGGTCTAGGAATATGGGTCCATGATGTGGGCAGGCCAGAGGTTGTCACCAAGAAGATGACATTGCAACCAAGGCCTGCGGTAGTAGTGGGGAGAGTCCACTCTTTCACACTCTCTGGGCAGAGGAACCACTGGTGTACTTAAGGATGGGTCTAGGGTTTGCCTTAGGGACCTGTGTGGCCAGAGATCAAGTGAGTATGGAGAAGAGAGCTGAGGTAGGGTTGGCTGTCTCTCCGCTGTACTAACCCCCTCCCCCATTTAAATCAGCTCCTGGCCCTGCATGGTAGGCTCAGTTCTGCTGGGGTCAGGGTTGACACCATCTAGAGAAGAGCTTCTGGGAGACTTGTGCTGCCAAACCACCACTCCACCTAATGGAGACAAGGCCATGACTGATAGCCCAGGCCAAGGCCAGGTGCTTCTCCCTAACATGGAGATTCTGGGTTCAGAAATGTTAAGGGCTTCAAGGTACTCTGATGGCCCAGTGGCAGGTGGGGTTCCCAGAGTTCTGATGAGAGGGTATACCTCAGCATGGTCCTGTGGGCCTGAGACCTGGCCTACCATACAATGCTCTGTGAGTGTGTAAGTGAACCTCCTGATATGTGCGTCAGTGCAGAGGATGCAGGCTTCCAAACACTCCAGGCCGGAAGTGACATCCCTGAGAGCTGACTGTCATGTTCCTCCCTCGTCCAGAGCAGGGGCAGGCAGTCACTTGCTCTCTTAGACAAGGTCTGGTTTCTTCCTCTGGGTCAACCCTTTGATAGCTCTGCTGGGCTGGTCCACAGTCTTGAAGTAGCTTCCCTCCCTCACTGCTTGTCCCCTGCCAGCATTGCGTGGTGGCTTCTTCAGAGAACATGAAGGCTGACCCGCCGAGACTCTGCAACTGTGAGATGCTTAAGATGTTTGGAGGCTGTGGGGTGACTGAGCTTCTCAGGACATCTGTTGTCCTGGTATGAGATTCCATGAGGTGAACACAGCCAAACATAGCATCACCAGAGAGATTGTGTAACCACAGAGTCATTGAAGTTCCTCATGGGTGTTTGCCATTTAGATCAGTGATGAGGCTCTTAAAGTCAAATAGGCCTGCGGCTCTACCCCAACGCTGAGGCCCAGGTCAGCGTAGCCAAGTTATTTTATTAATGCTTTCTGCTGAGTGGACGTGAATGGGCGGCGTGGCCTCTTCTACTGTGGATCTAATTATAAACACAGGGGACGGCACCGAATAAGCCGCCTTGGAAGGAGGAAGAGTCTTGCAGCCGGGGTTAAAGCGGCCTTTAATGAACTTCCTTGGTACTTGTATCTTAGCAACACATTTTATTACATCCCAGTGCGGCTGGACTTGCGTAGTAATTTATGCCCCCCCCTTCGTGCCCCAGCCCTGGTGACTCAAGAGAAGAATGTGTGTGGACCCCTTCCATGCTTTCCGAGGGCTGTGTTTGCCTCTTTTAGGCTTTGTTTAATCAATAGAAAAGATAAACATGCTACCCTAGTTCTGGGACTCTCTGGCCTGGGGTTGTTGCACAGAGGGACCGTGTCCCAGGCTTTCGAGGTATGCAGCCCGTGCCCAGCTAGGGTCCCACAAGTGGTGCCTAGTGCCTTGTGCCTTGTGGATTCTCTTATGCTTCCCAGGCTGGAATCTTTCTTATCTGCAATTCAGTCTTGTGATCACACTAATTTGGAAGTGTGAGTGTGAGCAAAAGCAGCAGCAGCAGCCTGTAAGTGGGGAGTCACTGCCGGGCTGAGAGGTTCCTGCTAGATAGAGCCTGAAGAGAGGCCTCCAGGGAAGGGAGGACCAGGGCTGCCCACATCTCAAGTTACCATCCTCTGTGCTGTCATTGTCTGTCAACTGTGTCTTTCCCCGGACCACTGTATTATATGTGTATAGTTGGAGGCTTACAGCAACAGGGTGTTAGTTAGCAGGCCTTGACACCGGAAGTCTGAACTTAGTGTTATCTACAGATCCAAGTTTCCTCAGTGGCTCCAGGGAAGGAGCCTCCCCACCTGTCCCAGCTTCAGTCCCAAGTATTCTTTGCCTTGTGGACACTTTACTCTAGGCTCTGCCTGCGTCTTTACAGTCTCTGTTCCTGCTTTGGTGGTCTCTGTCATTTCTCTCTTCTCTTTTGGTTTATGTTTTTGATTTTGAGACAGGGTCTCAGGTAGCCCAGGCTGGCCTCAAATTCTGTCTTGGGGATTGAGTGATCTGGGGCTTTGAGCATGGCAGGCGAGCTCTCCACGTATGAATGGAGTCACAGTCACTGTCACAGCCACAGTCACTGTCAAAGCCACAGTCACTGTCACAGCCACAGCCACAGCCACAGCCACAGTCACAGTCACTGTCACAGCCACAGTCACTGTCACAGCCACAGCCACAGTCACAGTCACAGCCACAGTCACAGTCACAGCCACAGTCACAGCCACAGTCACTGTCACAGCCACAGCCACAGCCACAGTCACTGTCACAGTCACAGTCACTGTCACAGCCACAGCCACAGTCACAGTCACAGTCACTGTCACAGTCACTGTCACAGCCACAGTCACAGCCACAGTCACAGTCACAGTCACAGTCACAGTCACTGTCACAGTCACAGTCACAGTCACAGCCACAGCCACAGTCACTGTCACAGCCACAGTCACTGTCACAGCCACAGTCACAGTCACAGTCACAGTCACAGTCACAGTCACTGTCACAGCCACAGCCACAGTCACTGTCACAGCCACAGTCACAGCCACAGTCACTGTCACTGTCACAGTCACAGCCACAGCCACAGCCACAGTCACAGTCACTGTCACAGCCACAGCCACAGTCACTGTCACAGCCACAGCCACAGTCACAGTCACAGCCACAGTCACTGTCACAGCCACAGCCACAGTCACTGTCACAGCCACAGTCACAGCCACAGTCACAGCCACAGTCACAGTCACAGTCACTGTCACAGTCACAGTCACAGTCACTGTCACTGTCACAGCCACAGCCACTGTCACAGCCACAGCCACAGCCACAGCCACAGCCACAGTCACTGTCACAGCCACAGTCACAGTCACAGCCACAGTCACAGTCACAGCCACAGCCACTGTCACAGCCACTGTCACAGTCACTGTCACTGTCACAGTCACAGTCACAGTCACAGTCACAGTCACAGTCACAGTCACAGTCACTGTCACAGTCACAGCCACAGTCACAGTCACAGTCACAGTCACTGTCACAGTCACAGCCACAGTCACAGTCACAGTCACAGCCACAGTCACAGTCACTGTCACAGTCACAGCCACAGTCACAGTCACAGTCACAGCCACAGTCACAGTCACTGTCACAGCCACAGTCTCTGTCACAGTCACAGCCACAGTCACAGTCACAGTCACAGCCACAGTCACAGTCACAGTCACAGTCACAGTCACAGTCACAATCACTGTAACAGTCACAGTCACAGCCACAGTCACAGCCACAGTCACTGTCACAGTCACAGCCACAGTCACAGTCACAGCCACAGTCACAGTCACTGTCACAGCCACAGTCACTGTCACAGTCACTGTCACAGCCACAGCCACAGTCACAGCCACAGTCACAGTCACTGTCACTGTCACAGTCACAGCCACAGTCACTGTCACTGTCACTGTCACAGTCACAGCCACAGTCACAGTCACAGTCACAGCCACAGCCACAGTCACTGTCACTGTCACAGTCACAGCCACAGTCACAGTCACAGTCACAGCCACAGTCACAGTCACAGTCACAGTCACAGCCACAGTCACAGTCACTGTCACAGCCACAGTCACTGTCACAGTCACAGCCACAGTCACAGCCACAGTCACAGTCACAGTCACAGCCACAGTCACAGTCACAGCCACAGTCACAGTCACTGTCACAGCCACAGTCACTGTCACAGCCACAGTCACTGTCACAGTCACAGCCACAGTCACAGTCACAGTCACAGCCACAGTCACAGTCACAGTCACAGTCACAGTCACAATCACTGTCACAGTCACAGTCACAGCCACAGTCACAGCCACAGTCACTGTCACAGTCACAGCCACAGTCACAGTCACAGCCACAGTCACAGTCACTGTCACAGCCACAGTCACTGTCACAGTCACTGTCACAGCCACAGCCACAGTCACAGCCACAGCCACAGTCACTGTCACTGTCACAGTCACAGCCACAGTCACTGTCACTGTCACTGTCACAGTCACAGCCACAGTCACAGTCACAGTCACAGCCACAGCCACAGTCACTGTCACTGTCACAGTCACAGTCACAGCCACAGCCACAGTCACAGTCACAGCCACAGTCACAGTCACAGTCACAGTCACAGCCACAGTCACAGTCACTGTCACAGCCACAGTCACTGTCACAGTCACTGTCACAGTCACAGCCACAGTCACAGACACAGTCACAGTCACTGTCACAGCCACAGCCACAGTCACTGTCACAGCCACAGTCACAGCCACAGTCACAGCCACAGTCACAGTCACAGTCACAGCCACAGTCACAGCCACAGTCACAGTCACTGTCACAGTCACAGTCACTGTCACAGCCACAGCCACAGTCACTGTCACAGCCACAGTCACTGTCACAGTCACAGTCACTGTCACAGTCACAGCCACAGTCACAGTCACTGTCACAGTCACAGCCACTGTCACAGCCACAGCCACAGTCACTGTCACAGTCACAGCCACAGTCACTGTCACAGTCACAGCCACAGTCACAGTCACAGCCACAGCCACAGTCACAGTCACAGCCACAGTCACTGTCACAGTCACAGCCACAGTCACTGTCACTGTCACAGCCACAGTCACAGTCACAGCCACAGTCACAGTCACAGTCACAGTCACAGCCACAGTCACAGCCACAGTCACAGTCACTGTCACAGCCACAGTCACAGTCACAGCCACAGCCACAGTCACTGTCACAGTCACAGTCACTGTCACAGCCACAGTCACTGTCACAGTCACAGTCACTGTCACAGTCACAGTCACAGTCACTGTCACAGCCACAGTCACTGTCACAGCCACAGTCACAGTCACTGTCACAGCCACAGTCACAGTCACTGTCACAGCCACAGTCACTGTCACAGCCACAGTCACTGTCACAGTCACAGCCACAGCCACAGTCACAGTCACTGTCACAGCCACAGTCACTGTCACAGTCACAGTCACAGCCACAGTCACAGTCACAGTCACAGCCACAGTCACTGTCACTGTCACAGCCACAGTCACTGTCACTGTCACAGCCACAGTCACAGTCACAGCCACAGTCACAGTCACAGTCACAGTCACAGTCACAGCCACAGTCACAGCCACAGTCACAGTCACAGTCACAGTCACAGCCACAGTCACTGTCACAGTCACAGCCACAGTCACAGCCACAGTCACAGCCACAGTCACTGTCACAGTCACAGTCACAGTCACAGCCACAGTCACAGCCACAGTCACAGTCACAGTCACTGTCACAGTCACTGTCACAGCCACAGCCACAGTCACTGTCACAGCCACAGTCACAGTCACAGTCACAGCCACAGTCACAGCCACAGTCACAGTCACAGTCACAGTCACAGCCACAGTCACTGTCACAGTCACAGCCACAGTCACAGCCACAGTCACAGCCATAGTCACTGTCACTGTCACAGTCACAGTCACTGTCACAGCCACAGTCACAGCCACAGTCACTGTCACAGTCACAGTCACTGTCACAGTCACAGCCACAGTCACAGCCACAGTCACAGCCACAGCCACAGTCACAGTCACAGCCACAGTCACAGTCACAGTCACAGTCACTGTCACAGTCACAGCCACAGTCACAGCCACAGCCACAGTCACTGTCACAGCCACAGTCACAGCCACAGTCACTGTCACAGTCACTGTCACAGCCACAGTCACAGTCACAGCCACAGCCACAGTCACAGTCACTGTCACAGTCACAGCCACAGTCACTGTCACAGCCACAGCCACAGTCACAGTCACTGTCACAGCCACAGCCACAGCCACAGTCACAGTCACAGTCACTGTCACAGTCACAGTCACAGTCACAGCCACAGTCACTGTCACAGCCACAGTCACAGTCACAGTCACAGCCACAGTCACAGTCACTGTCACAGCCACAGTCACAGTCACAGTCACAGTCACAGTCACAGTCACTGTCACAGTCACAGTCACTGTCACAGTCACAGCCACAGTCACAGTCACAGTCACAGTCACTGTCACAGTCACAGTCACAGCCACAGTCACAGCCATAGTCACTGTCACTGTCACAGTCACAGTCACTGTCACAGCCACAGCCACAGTCACTGTCACAGTCACAGCCACAGTCACAGTCACAGTCACTGTCACAGCCACAGCCACAGTCACTGTCACAGCCACAGTCACAGTCACTGTCACAGCCACAGTCACAGTCACTGTCACAGCCACAGTCACTGTCACAGTCACTGTCACTGTCACAGTCACTGTCACAGCCACAGTCACAGTCACAGTCACTGTCACAGTCACAGTCACAGCCACAGTCACAGCCATAGTCACTGTCACTGTCACAGTCACAGTCACTGTCACAGCCACAGCCACAGTCACAGTCACAGCCACAGTCACAGTCACAGTCACAGTCACTGTCACAGCCACAGTCACTGTCACAGTCACAGCCATAGTCACAGTCACAGCCACAGTCACAGTCACAGCCACAGTCACAGCCACTGTCACAGCCACAGTCACAGCCACAGTCACAGCCACAGTCACTGTCACAGCCACAGTCACTGTCACAGCCACTGTCACAGCCACAGTCACAGCCACAGTCACAGCCACAGTCACTGTCACAGCCACAGTCACAGTCACTGTCACAGCCACAGTCACAGCCACAGCCACAGTCACAGTCACTGTCACAGCCACAGCCACAGTCACTGTCACAGTCACAGCCACAGTCACTGTCACAGTCACAGCCACAGTCACAGTCACAGCCACAGTCACAGTCACTGTCACAGTCACAGTCACTGTCACAGTCACAGTCACTGTCACAGCCACAATCACTGTCACAGTCACAGCCACAGCCACAGTCACAGTCACTGTCACTGTCACAGTCACAGTCACTGTCACAGCCACAGTCACAGCCACAGCCACAGTCACTGTCACAGCCACAGTCACAGTCACAGTCACTGTCACAGCCACAGTCACTGTCACAGTCACAGCCACAGCCACAGCCACAGTCACAGTCACTGTCACAGCCACAGTCACAGTCACAGCCACAGCCACAGTCACAGTCACAGTCACAGTCACTGTCACAGTCACAGTCACAGTCACTGTCACAGTCACAGTCACAGTCACAGCCACAGCCACAGTCACAGTCACTGTCACAGTCACAGCCACAGTCACTGTCACAGCCACAGCCACAGTCACAGTCACTGTCACAGCCACAGCCACAGCCACAGTCACAGTCACTGTCACAGCCACAGTCACTGTCACAGCCACAGCCACAGTCACAGTCACTGTCACAGTTACAGCCACAGTCACTGTCACAGCCACAGTCACTGTCACAGCCACAGTCACAGTCACAGCCACAGCCACAGTCACAGTCACTGTCACAGTCACAGTCACTGTCACAGCCACAGTCGCTGTCACAGCCACAGTCACAGTGACTGTCACAGCCACAGTCACTCAGTTGCTCCTCCACATATCCATAGATTTGTTCCATTGTGCCTTGTCGTATGAGGACATTAGTCTTTTGGGTTTAGGGGCCACTCTGTCCTGGAATGACCTCAACAGTGTTAAGTCAAAGGACCTGTTTCCAGCTAAGGTTACAGTTCAAGGTTCCAGGTAGACGTGAACCATGGGTCTCACCTGAGCCTGGCATCTCTGGGGGATATAGGTTAGGCATGCCCCCCTGTTAGAAGAAGGGATGCCAGGCTTGCACTGCCCACACTCTGGCTTCCCCGTAACCGTGTGTTTTTCACAGGGAGAGCTGAGGTGGACAGGCTGCAGAGCCCCCTCCACTGCGGGTTGACACTGGGTGGGGTGATGGGCTGATCTTCCAAACCCATTGCTTGGTAGCGGGTTTGAGGATTTGAATCAGGAGCTGGGGATTTGGCACCTGGAGAAGCAGGCATGTGAACCAGGCTGCTGATGGGTCAGTGTGTGGGTCGGTGTAGAATGAGCAACCTGGTTGTTGGTCTTCCTGCTTGACCAAGAGGCTGAGATATTTTAAAGTCAGTTAACTGGTGTTGGGGTTGAAGGGGCCTGGCAAGCAGCCTGGGCGGTGCTGAGAGTTTCCACAAAGCCATCTTTTTTTTTAATTTTTTTTATTATTATTTTTTAAGCCAGGTATCATGGCTGTGCTTTTTTTTTAAAGATTTATTTATTGTATGTATGTGAGTACACTGTTGCTGTCCTCAGACACACCAGAAGAGGGCATCTGATTCCATTACAGATGGTTGCTAGCCACCATGTGGTTGCTGGGCATTGAACTCAAGACCTCTGGAAGAACAGTCAGTGCTGAGACATTTCTTCAGCCTCCAGAACTTATGGATCCTTCTAAGTTCATCAGATGGGTAATAAGGTGCCCACGTCATAACAAGGTTTAGTGGGTGGCACATATCAAGCAATAGCGTGAACACCCAATCATCATGCTTTATGAACCAGAAGGGATCCCCACAAAGCCATCTTAATCCTCCAGTTTCAACCACATTGGCACTCGCCTTACCTCTCCTTTGAGCAGCCTTTGCTACATCCAGCTGTCCGGAACAGGAAGGGGCCGAGCGCACTGACTGAGTCAGATATGGACAGAGCTTGGGAGCCCACGTATCCTTCATGGTCATGCTAAGGGTTCAGTTCATACCGTGGAGACATGCCTCTCGGTGGGCCTGTCCCTGAAAATGTCCAGGTTTATGGGATGAGGCTACTGCCATTATCAACAATGGTGAGGCAGGAACTGGGGACAGGTCTGGCTTAAGAGCTATGAGGAAGTGTATCCTTCTTGTTCCTGGGCCTTGGACTGGAAGCTCAGGTGGGCTAACCCCATTCCAAGTGGTTTACTGATGTGATCTCTGTCAGTGTGGTAGAAAGTGGACGATCGAGATGGCTTTGTGGAGCCTCCCCCCTACCCAGGCTGCTTTCCAGGCCCCTTCAGCCCCAACACCAGTTAGTTCTCCACACCTCTGCAACTCTAAGGGCTCCCCGCTGCATTACAGTCCAGAAACTGCCCTGGTTGAGGATGTTCATTCTGACTCCAGTTCTGACACCCGAAAGCTCGAAAGCAGTACCAGTACTGCGTCACTTCCTGTTCCCTTTGCAATCTGACCCCCACCTCTCACTCCATGGTATGGAGGCGTCGTATAGAGCAGTATGTGGAGGTGTCAGTTGGAGACACTGAATCAGAGTTTCATTTCCCGTGGGGCCCCGTGGTCTTTACACTCTCTTCCACATCCTAGGAGCTCTTAGATGCTGTGCTGCAGAGGGGTTGAGTTCATGGCGCGATGATAGTACACAGATGATAGCCCAGAACTCACGCAAAGACCGTGGAGTTGTAGTCGCTACCTCTGCTGGGCTAAAAAAGATGGCGAGGGAGAGTGAGTGGGGCTGAGCTGAGGATGGGTCTCTGTGGCTCCCTCTTGGATCGCCAAACTCTACATCTGAGACACTGCTCAAGCCATGCCGGGGAGAGATGCACTCCCTGGGTACACTCATTACGTCTTCACCGTAGTCCTCCATGTGTGCCCCTCCCAGATACAGCCTCCGATAGACCTTCCCTTCTGCTCCCCAGCCCGGTCTGCTGACCTCATCCTCTAGGTCTGGCCCGTGTGCGGCACCAACAGCTTTCTTAATTATTGCTTGATCTGGGGCCACACAAGGCCAACCTCCTCTAATAACACGTTCCTTGTCCTACAGTCCGCTGGGAGGAGGTGTCCTGGCCACTGGAACCATTTGTTCCTCTGGGGCTGCAGTTTGAGTACCTTGGGTTAGACCCACGATGGACTCTTTTGGGGCAATCAGTTAAGTCTTTCACCAGTATTCCTTGAGTGACCACTGGGTGTTGGGTACAGAGAACACACTATCATGCAGCAGTGGGGTGTGTGTGTGTGTGTGTGGTGTCTCATGTCTTAAGCAGAGACTCGTAACAGATCAGAACCTAGAGAGGAGGCAGCAGCCTGGCTCTTCCCTGCTACCCTCGCCAAGCCTCACCAGCAGCACCTTATTTGGGGCCTTGCATGTCTCCTATGCAGCATTCACCCACTGTCGCAACTCAGGGACATCCCAGGGCCTGCTGGAGGGCAGATGGCAGCCCTGGGTGGGTGCTCAGCAGGGCTGATGGGGTAGGCAGGCAGGCTGGCGCAGGCCTCTTACAGTTTGGGCAACAGCTTTGGGTCTGCAGCGCTCGGCTCCTTCTGGACAGGTCTGTTGTAACATTTTCTCCATTTTCCACAGGAAGGTTCCAAGTGGAGGGAGCCTGCCCAAGACCCCTCCCACAGCAAGGGGAGGGGTTGGGGGAGGGGGCAGCAGATTGCTGAAGTTTCTCCCTTACTCCTGCAAGCATTATTACCTTCTCTGCAGAGAAAAGGAACCAAGACTTGAAGCGGTTTATTGTGATACAGTGTAGATGATATAAGGTCCAGCAGCTCAAGACCACTCACACTGGCGTGTCACTGATACTCTGACTTATCTCCAGACCCCCAAAATCTGCTAGAGCTGAAACTTTGTCCCCACTAAACAGCTTTCCACCCCCTCCTCTGAGCACCCTACTTCTCCCGTTCTACCCTCTGCGTCTTAGTTTCCTTCAGGGACCTTCAGATAGACCAGCACGTATTGGCTTATTTCATTCAGCGCTGTGCCATACATGCCTGTCCATGCATGAACAAGAATGGGAATTTCCTTCTCTTTCTTCCTTCCTTCCTTCCTTCCTTCCTTCCTTTCTTCCTTTCTTTCTTTCTTTCTTTCTTTCTTTTGGTGTTTTGATACACAATTTTTCAGTGTAGAGTTGGCTGTCCTGGAATTCACTCTGTAGACCAGGCTAGCCTTGAACTCATAGAGTTCCACCTGCCTCTGCCTCCTGAGTGCTAGGATCAAGGGCTTGCATCACCACCACCCAGCAATTTCCTTCTTTTTAAAGGCAGAGTAATAGCTTCCCAAGTACAGACCCCTTTGTATTGTTATCCGTGGCATCAGGTTCCTTCTCCCTTTTGACTCTTACAATGGCTGTTGTCAAGTGTGTGGTGTACAAGTACCTCCTTTCAGTCTTTGGGGGTGCAAAGATACACTTTGTACCAGCAGTGGGATGCCAGGATACACTGTTTCTCCTCCCAGACAAATTCAGGACAGAGGTCCTGAGAGAAGTCTGATTTGTTATTCTCTGGAGACAGAGCCAAGTACTGACCACTGTCCATCTTACTCAGTGTTGTGATTAAGGGAAATTTATTTCTTGCTCTTTCTTTCTTTCTTTCTTTCTTTCTTTCTTTCTCTCTCTCTCTCTTTCTTTCTCTCTAATTTCTCCCTCCCTCTCTCCCTCCCTCCCTTCCCACTCCATCCCTCCCTCCTTCCCTCCCTCCTTCCTTCCTTCCTTCCTTCCTTTCTTCCTTCCTTCCCTCCCTCCTTCTTTCTTTTCTTTTTTTTCTGAGTCAGGGTTTTTCTGTGTAGCCCTGGCTGTTTTAGAGTTCTCTCTATAGACCAGGCTGGCCTAGAACTCACAGAGATCTGCCTGCCTGCATTCTTAATGTCAGTGTGACTATCTAATGGGATGTCATTGACTGTCATCAAACCTCAGTGGACTTGGAGGAAGTATGTCCATGTCCACATGTCCCCAAGGCAAAGACATGCTAGAGGCTGGGGAAGCTGTCAGGAGACACCCACTCCCTGACAGACAACAATACCAAATAAATATCAAGTATCAAAAAATTCCCTTAATTGCTGAGTAGTGGTAGCACATGCCTTTAATCTCAGTACTCCAGAGTCAGAAGCAAGGCAGGTCTCTGTGAGTTTAGAGCCAGCTTGGTCTACAAAGTGAGTTTCATTTCAGGAAAGCCAGAGCTACATACAGAGAAATACCATCTCAAGAAACAATTAATTAAATGAAATATAGGTGTTCAAAGAGTAGCCCAGCTATGGTGTATGTTTAGACTTTATATTATATGAGTTGTTCCTTTCTGACCTTCTTGTATGATCATCCCAGGTGAGGGCAATCGGTTCCCCTGAACCCTGTCATTCATTAAAACAGTAACATTAGTGTAGCAGTGTCTTGAGGCGGCAGGCACCATCCTATGTGTTAACCCATTGGAACATTTCATCTCGTAAGTAAAATGCCAAGGTTGGGGGCTGGTGAGTCTCCTACCCCAATCTCTTCCCCTCTCTCCACCAGCAATCAGTCCATAGGTCATAAAAGGTAGAAGATACAAGAACGGGACCTGCCAACCTCAGAAAAAGGTGGGCTCCTCCCCCATGAGCTGAGCTCATCTGGACACGGAGCAGCCTCACTTGGGAGACATGAATTCCCTGGCACAGAGGAAGCCAAGTGGTGGGAGTGACCAGGCAGGAACCCTGGAGGACTTGGCTAATGTTTGTGAACCTTACTCAGAAGCAGAGATTAGGGCTGACATCCCTGTACACCACTCAGAGGCTCTGTGGACACACTGCTGATCATAGGTAGGCGTTTCTCCTTTTCTGTAAACTGGGGAGACACTTGGGTGATGGCAGAGGTGGGAGATCAGAGAACCTGGAGATTCCCTCCTAAGTGGTGACACTTCTCCATGATGTCAGCTCAGATTCTATCCCCACACCTGTTAGTTTTGTGACCTGGGGCTTGCTCTTCTTCAACTCAGGTCAGCCTCTATGTACCCTGTCTGTGAGATGGGGATCACCAAGTGCCTTTTCGGACTGGAGGTAGGAAGATACAGGATGGGTGTTGCAGAGCCTGGCACATGTGGCTTCTGAAGTGACGTGGTCTCTGCTCACATCTCCTGACTGCTCCCCTCTGCTGTTGGCTGCACATAAGCCCAATGCCTTGGGCTTCCCTCTGGTGCCTCCTCTCACATCAGCTCCTCATTTTCATCTTGCCAACTTTACCCCCTAAATACTTATTTTCCCGCTTCTGCAGCTGCCCTTCTCACCTCTCAACCACTCTCACTTGGGAAAGGCCAGGAGTTTAGGTGACTTCTGTCCCCAGTACCTGTCCTCTGTATTGTCACCAGTGCTGTTTATTCTAAAGTTGACCCTGACATATCAGATGCCCTCCCCAATTCCATTGCTGATGGCAGTCATTTGGGACGTTTGCTTGACTTCTCATTTGGGTGCGCTATGGGAGAGGAAAGGATTCCGCTGGAGGCTACGTGGACGTCTGGAGTGCTACACACTTGCCCTCAGCCTTCATGGGGAGGCAGTTGGCACCAGTGCAGAAGCCACGGCCTGAGGAATAAAATCCAGGAGGTATTTCCAGTGAACAGATGGGGCCTTTCACTGTCTGGCCCCAGATTCTTCAACAGTATCTCCTGGCGCACTGTTGATCATTTGACAGATTCACCAAACACCTGAGGGGTCACTGGACTTTCACCCAAGACAGTGTTCCTTCTTACGACGGGGACTCTGGGTTCTTCTTGACTAGATTGCGTGGTAGTGGTGACCATGATGCTGGTAATAGTAACCATGACGGTGCTGCTGATGGTGACTATGATAGTGGTAGAGACTGAGCTGGTGATGGCGACTGTGCTGAGATGATGACCATTATGTCGATGTTGATGGTTGATGGTGGTGACCATGATGGTGATAGTGATGTTGGTGGTGGTAATGGTGGAGAGAACTCTGGCTCTATTTGAGGTAGTCTGGATACCCAAAAAACTGGAAAGATAGGGTTGATCTTGGTTTTTTAAACCTTTGTTGGTTCTTTTCTTCTTAGAAAGTTGGCAGTAATGATTATTGTGATGAAGTGATAACTGATGGGGTAGTAGTGATGGGGATGATTGATGGGAGGTGGTAATGATGGTGATGATTGACAGATGATAATGATGATATGATGATGGTGATAGTGGTGATAATGGTGATGATGACTGATAGGCCATTGATGGAGATGATGATTATTGTGATGATGGTGATGGTTGACAGAGATGATGATTGATGGCAGTAGTGATGAGACTAATGATGGTGATGTCTATGGTAATGGTGCTGACAATGGAGACGATGGTGATAACAATGGTAAAGCTGATGAGTTGATGAAGAGGGTGGTGTAGTGGAGTGAAGGGAGGTGGTGGTGGTGGTGGTAATGATAGTAGCCATAGTGATGATGGTGATACTGATGATGACTGTTATGGTTATTAAGGAGAGATTATTAGCATAATAGTGATGGCAGTCATGCTTTACTGATGTCAGGGAATGCCTGCGGAGATTCATGGAGATTCATGGCCCTGTATTAGGGTTCTCTAGAGGAACAGAACTGTATCTCTCTCTCTCTCTCTCTCTCTCTCTCTCTCTGTGTGTGTGTGTATATATATATATAATATCTCTCTCTCTCTCTCTCTCTCTCTCTCTCTATATATATATATATATATATATATATATAAAATCTCTCTCTCTCTCTCTCTCTCTCTCTCTCTCTCTCTCTCTCTCTCGATGGAATTTATTACAGTGGCTTACAGGTTGTGGTGTAGCTGTTTAACAATGGCTGTCTACAAGTGGAAGGTCCAAGAGTCCAGGAGTTATACAGTCCACGAGGCTGGAGGTCCCAGCTGGTCTTTAGTATATGCTGGAATCCAGAAGAAATAGGCTTTAGTGCAAGTCAAAGAATGCACTTGCCAGAGAAAGCTATCAGGCAAAGAGACCAAGCTCCCTTCCTCCAAGTCCTTTATATAGGCTGCCAGCAGAAGGTGTGACCCAGATTATAGGTGGATCTTCGGACCTCAAAAGATCCAAATTAAAAGTGGGTCTTCCCACTTCAAATGATTTTAATTAAGGGGGGAAATCCCTCATAGGTGTACCAGCTGCTTGGTTAATTCCAGATATGATCAAGTTTAAAACAAGAATAATCATTACAGGCTCAATTAGAGCCTTGGACTTCCCCACCCACCTAAGTAAGGCATGGGATCTCTTAAACCTCTGTTTCCCTATCTGTAAAAGAGAAATAATAATTGTTTCATGAGTGCTAAAGATGTTAGTGTTCTATCATGGTTTAGAGTACACTGGATTTGTTACAAGTTAAAGTCATCTTTTTATTGTAAGCTAACTCATAGATACAGAATACATGCAAACTCAATGTATGGCCTAATGGATCATATTACAAACACCACCTATGCCAAGAACTGAAACTCTCTCAGCAACACTAAAAGCCTCTGACAAAATGACCCCCAGCCACTACTGAAGAAACTGTCTTGTCTTTTATATTAACTGCTTTCCTTGAATTTTTCTAAAAGGTGTTTTCTTACCCCAAAGTATATTTCTGGACAGGATAGTTTAGTCTGATCCAATTTGACTTAGCTAGGGTTACTATTGCTGTGATAAAACACCACAACCAATAGCAACCTGAGGAGGAAAGGGTTTATTTCACTCACAGTTCCATAACAGTTCATCATCAAAGGCTGTGAGGGCAGGAACTCAAGCTGAACTTGGAGACAGGAGCTGATCATGAGGTGGGGGGTGAGGGGGTGCTGTTTACTGGCTTGCTCAGCCTGCTTTCTTAGAGAACCCAGGACCACCAGCCCAGGAGTGTCACCACCCACAATGGGTTGGGGAGGGCCAAATAATCACTAATTAAGAAAATGCCTTATTACTGAATCTTACAGAGGCATTTTCTCAATTGAGGTTCCCTCTTTTCTAATGGCTAGATTGGAGGACATCTCAGGGCACTCTGGGTACAGGCACATCAGGACAGGAGACCCTGGAGTCAGGGTTTGATGGTCCAAGGCCCACGAGCCAAAGTTTCAGTCTCCTTGGCATCTCTTCTACAGACACCAGAGTCCCCACATCTCCCCGCTCACCCTCACGTCCACTCAGACCGTGGGATGACAGAGCACTTCAAGCTCAGTGGCTCATTAGACCACTGTCTTAGGGTTTCTATTCCTGCACAAACATCATGACCAAGAAGCAAGTTGGGGAGGAAAGGGTTTATTCAGCTTACACTTCCACGCTGCTGTTCATCATTAAAGGAAGTCAGGACAGGAACTCAAGCAGGTCAGGAAGCAGGAGCTGATGCAGAGGCTATGGAGGGATGTTCCTTACTGGCTTGCTTCCCCTGGCTTGCTCAGCTTGCTTTCTTATAGAACCCAAGACTACCAGCCCAGGGATGTCATCACCCACAATGGGCCCTCCCACCCTTGATCACTAATTGAGAAAATGCCTTACAGCTGGATCTCATGGAGGCGTTTCCTCAAGGAAGGCTCCTTTCTCTGTGATAACTCCAGCCTGTGTCAAGTTGACACGAAACCAGCCAGTTCAGCCATCCTGAGAGATGGGGGTAGTCCCTGCCTTCAGGGAGGCTTGCCAGAAACACAGAATGGATGTGGGGTTAGCCTGCTCAGCTCAAGGGGTAATTTGTTTACACTCATACCTGCCCCACATATAAACACCCCTTCTGAGGGAGGGAAACCTTACCTTGGGGATACTCCAGTTGGTTGTCCTGACGTGTCATTCCAGGCTGGTCAATAGCTGGAGTTATGTGGCTCAGAGGCCTGTCACTATGACCATGGGAGCTGGCACTAGTCACTCAGACTTCCCATGCCTGTGCTTTCCTTATTGCAACCCAGGGACCATTGTGTGCTCAGGGTGTCTTCTCATTGCATTTCCTATCCCCAGACTCTGGCAAAGCCACAGGTGTTGTGTATGTAGCAAAGCCAGACGTGATAATTTGGACTGTACTTGATTACATTGTTTTATTGATTGATTGTATTATGGCTCGCATGTGGAGGTCATGGGATGAGTTGTGGAAGTCGGCTCTCTTTCCACCATGTAGGAATTAAACTGAAATTGTCCTGTGTGGCAGCGAGTACCTTTACCAGCCCCTGACTGTACTTGATTTTACCTCATGGCTCCATAGCAGGAGGGAAACATGGCTCCAGTTTGGTCTCAGATGGTTGCTGTTTGAATGTTTCTGTTTGTTTGTGTAGGGTTTTATTTTAGGCTAGATTTTAGAACATTTCTTTTTTTTAAAAAAAGAGAGAGTTTAAAGATTTACACACAAAAGGTCCTTATATCCTTATGACTTGGTGATGGTGGAGGCTTGTCTAGAAGGAATGAGGCCTTAGTAACACACACAGGCACACGCAGAGACACAGACAGACAGACAGACAGACAGACAGAGAACACAAGTTCCTCTCTTACCACCCCATGGTCTGTTGCTTGGGACAGACCCCTGTGTGTGCTCTTCATTGCTTGCCTGCTGGCTCTGAGGAGGAGGGGCTCCTTCTCTCATTCTATTCTTAGTTTCCACTAAGGAGCCATTGTAGTGTGGTGTCCTGCACCAGTGAGTGCCGTGAGCCCAGGGCCTAGGGATGGCCAGATTTCCCTGAGAGCCAGTGCTGGCTAACTTTACAGCCAACTGCTGGGAAGTGAGACACCTGATCCCCTTTTCCCATTGTAGGTGGTTCAGATCCAGTCTCACCCCATTTGCCTGTGCAAACATCTCCGTCCTAACCCAGTTTTATGTTGTCCCCTGGAGCTTGGTCTCAGGGTTGCTGCTGACTCCAATTGATCACAGTTTGGCTGCTGTTCTGTTCTTAGATTCTCCCGTCAGCCCCTGGAGCCTCCATCCTCCCCGACACTGTTCCTCTGTGACTTATCTCTAATGAGCCACTTAAAAAATGAGCAGTGATATCACTATGTGAAAAATCTCAATATCCAACACCGCCCATAAACCTTGCTATCAATAATTCCCAGGAACAAAGTCTGAAATTAAAGGCAGTCGACAGCCTCACCTCATGTGGGACGCCTTCCCTTGTCTTAGTTTGTATACCAACCCTGTGGTCGTTGCTCGGCAAGTAGCCATGAGATGCTGGGTTGGGAGACTTGCAGGACAAGCTAAGCTATGTGATCCTGTGGATGAATTAGGAAGACATGGGCTTGGAAAGGTCCAGACCCGGCTGGTAGACCTGCACCTCTTAGTGAAATTGACATCTCCAGCCTTGGCTTCCTTATCTGTGAAATGGGTTTAGCAGCTCCAGTGTTGAGGGATTGCAGAAGGTAATGGTGACCTGTGCCTACAGTGGGTGCTCAGAGCTTGCTCCCATCTTCTTTCCATTGTCCTATGTCAAACTCATTTGCTCCCTTCTGCCATGAGATGGACCATGGCCAGACACTGCTGGGGATCTCTGGGCTGAACCATGGGCTCAGAATGGAGAGTGATGTGATCTAGGTCACACCTGGCAGAACCAGGCGAGAACCAGGTTAAATCCACACTCCTGCTCCCTCTAGAATGGTAATTGAGAGCATGGCGTTTGCTAAGATACTGGACAGCCAGGCGCCATGTGGGAGTCCTGAAGTTCCCCGGGGCAGCACAGCCCTTCCTGGGCAATGGGTTAGTGTGCGAGGCCACTCATTTCCACAGCAGGATTGCCATGGTAACTGGATCCATTTACACTAAATTGCATTCATGGTCACCCTTTTGTCAATCTCCTTTCCAGAATTCTCAGAATCACTCCTTCCTGTCCTTGAGCAGAGGGCCCTAGGACCTGCTGCCATCAGCTGTTTTCCTGTAGGTCCCAGGAGAGTTATGTGTGGCCACAGGAATGACAGTGGTCCCTGCTCCCTCCAGAAAGAGCAGTTAGGAGCCAGGCCAGCAGAGATTTGTTCTGAGCCAGTTACACTCTGTACCAATGAGAAATGCTGGGCGAGTCAGACACCTGGTAGCTTTGACTCTCAGTTCCCTTCTCGGTGATATTAGCCTAATCCTTAGGCTGTGTGTTTGCTGCTCTGTGGCTTCGGGAATTTTGCACTACACTTACTGCATGCCAGGCGCTGGATGAAGTGCTAGGCAAATCCATATTTGGAGACCTAGGGACTGCAAGCTCAGAGCCAAAGCAGAGGCAGATCTCTGTATACAACTTGGTGAGAGAAGGGGAGTTTCTAAGGAGCTACTGGCCTCACCAGGGGCTGCTGGAGAAATGTCTCCAAAGATGCTGAAAGTGACAAGGAAGGTGTTTGTTTAAGGACAGACCAGGCCAGCTCCTCAGCTCCCTCCCTTCTCTCTTTCCCTCCCTCCATTCCTACTTCCTTCCCTCTCTTCCCCCCCCCCCCCCCCGCTTCCAGGCTCCACCAGGCTTCAGGTCTCTTCTGTCTGTCTGTCTCTCTCTCTCTCTCTCTCTCTCTCTCTCTCTCTCTCTCTCTCTCTCTCTCTCCATCCAGACTGCCCTGCACTTCCTCAGATTCCTTTTATGCCCTTGGTCCCAGAGACAAACAGCTGGCTACCCTACTCTTGATCCTGCCCCACCCCACCCCCGCCCTACACCCGTGTCTGCAGTCTGCAGCTCAGAGAAGCTGACAAAGCTTGGGAGTTATTTATTTCTCATTCTGCAGAAATGTTTATTTGAAGGCAGGAGGCAAGGTGGAATGGTTTGATTTGATTAGCAAGTCTAAATGTATTAGCCACAAGACAGAAACGATATTACAATTAGTGCTAATTAGCCGCGCTGATGACTTGGAGCTCAGTGCGGGGTGGCAGATGTTGGTTCCTGGTCCCAGGTTAACCTGAGAGGGCACAGTCCCCTTGTGAAGTGTCTGGGTTCCCTGGGGTGGCCAACCCTGGTCCAATTATGGTCAAGACTGAGTAAAAGCTAATTAGTCACCTTGGAGAGACTCAGGTGCAGCACTTTATACTTGTGTGTAAAGTGACTGCCTGGTGTTTAGGGGGCTGTGGGTGGGGAGCAATGCCTGTGGAACCCCCAGCTTCCAAGCTACCCTGAATTAGCACCACTAGTGACCAGGGGCCTCCTTTGTACCCTCTCGTGTCCTCTTTTTTAAATCTGTGTGTGTGTGTGTGTGTTCACACTCATGTGCATGCACTATGCAAGCTTGCACAAGAGTGCTGTGTCACACCCACAGAGGTCAGAGGACAGCTGTAAGAATTGCTTCTCATCTTCCACCTTGTTTGAGGTAAGACTTCTTATTGGTTGCTACTTTGTAACTGACTGACTGTTCTGTGAACTGCTGGGGATTCTACTCTCTATCTTCTACCTTGCCAGAGGAGAAGGAGGAGTCTCTATGTCACTGTGTCCAGCTTTTGTCCCCATGCCTGTACAGCAAGCCCTTATCCACCGCCTTTCCACAGCCTTGCTTTCATGTCTTTATAGATCTTTATCATAGCACAGTTCCCTCTAAACTTTGCTCATGTGCACTGAAGGCTGCCTTCTAAGAAGAGGCCTGTGCTGCCTCTCTCTCTCAGTGCAGGCCTGGCCTGAGGTTACTTAGTTTTCTTAGATGTGTGGTGGTGCTAAATATATATCTGGGTCAACCTAGGAACTATAAGACCACATCTTCACACATTAATTTACTCTTTAACTAGGTGTGTCCGTGCTCCCAAACAATGAATAGGACCCCCAAACTTGCCCCCCAGGATTCCTAGTTTGCCTAAAAGAATCAGATACACAAACATTCTGCAGAGAGGAGGCATTAAGTCCCCCTTTTATGGGCTAGGGAGAGGAAGTGGTTACACAATATGGTGTGTGCACTAAATGTCACTCAGTGGTGTGTGTGTAAAAGGCAAATGAAATGCAGATTTCACCAGGATTTAAAATGCTAGAAGGGAGTTTAGAAGCTATGATGGTAATCTGGATTGTCAACTTGAGTGGATTGAGAGTCACCTAAGAGGGGACTAAAACACACCTCTGCGTGTGTCTTTGACGCTGGGGTTGTGTCCAGAGTAGATTGACATGCAGGGCAGCAAGTGAGGAAGAGCCTTTCAGGTGGGCAGTGCTATACAATAGACTGGAGCCAGTGTGGGCCAGTATGGGCCGGTGTGGACTGGTGTGGGCCAGTATGGGCCGGTGTGAACTGGTGTGGACTGGTGTAGACCAGTGTGGGCTGATGTGGACCAGTATGGGCCAGTGTGGGCTGGTGTGGACCAGCGTGGTCCAGTGTGGTCACATTCCTCTCTTCCTGAGTGAGTTGTCTGTTGTGACTGCCTTTGCCTGTGAAAGCAGACTCCAGCTCCTCGGGCTTTTCATCAGACTCACACCAACAATTCCAGGGAGCATTCAGGCCTTGCAGAGCAAAGTTGCATCATTGGATTCTTGTTCTCAGACTCCTTGCTTCCTTTAATTTGGGTATTGTTACTTTTCAAATGTGACACATTTTATCATTCTGATCTTCAATATAAAATAGAATTTGTGTGCCTCTATAAAGCACACCTGCAGGTGTGGGGGTCTGACCAGGGTGAGGCCCAGGTGTGTGGCCTCTAGACTCTGGCATCTCCAGTTTCCTGGAGAAGGCTGTGCAAGTTTCAGAGACAAGGTGGAAGACCAGGGTGTGAAGTCAGCTGTGTCAATTGAAACGTAAGCTGTAATTTGCCTTTTCCCCCTGGAGTGGCATAAACATTGTAAGTTTTGTTTTTAATCAAGCTAAAAAGCTAGAAGTCAAAAGGAAACCGGATGCGCGCCCTCTCCTGGGTAAGCTGGGAACGGAACCTGGCAGCCCTGTCCCAGTTTGGGCCGCCGCTCGCTAAGCACCACGGACAGCTCTAGGTCCGGTGTGATCCTTGTGCGTCGAGCACTACAGACAGCACCAGATATGGGACGGCACGCCGTGCGTGTGCTCTGTTCAGAACCACGGACAGCTACCCTCATTTGCTCTGGGAGGCTGCCACAGTGCCCCGCTTGTGCTCAGAATAGACAGTCAAAAACCTCTTTTGCTGTTGGAAGCAGAGGGCGGGGGTCGGAGGGAATGCTGGGGGGGATGAATAGTGGAGCACGGATGAGTACAAGCAGGATAGGAAGGCACCTAGTTAGTCCTTAGTCCATGAGTCCTGGGACTCATGGGAGATGCCAATGAATGACCAGTGTCACACACTTCCAGGCTGGCTGTGGCCAGACAGGCGCAGGCAATGCTGTGAGTTGTGGGTCAGTTCCTGCTTCAGAGGTGACAGCCAAGTCCAGCCAGGTGCTGGTGTTCTTTGGACTGGACTCCCCAAGGGGCTGGGCTACTGAAGAGAACTGGTGTCATGCCTAGGTTGTGGACTCCATCCTGAGAAAAGATTGGCTTGGTGCACAAAGTGGGCATCTGGAAGATTCTCTGGACTCTTAAAGGCCCTGGGCTGAGGATGTGGGGAGCTGGTGTGTGTGTGTGTGTGTGTGTGTGTGTGTGTGTGTGTGTGTGTGTGAGTGAATAGATTAGAAGGAGATGGGGAATCAGCCTTCAGGAGGCAGGCTGTGGCTGCGTGCTGGGAAAGAGAGAGACGGACAGGATTTTCTTGGCTTTAAATCCGACAGCATTCATTAGTTAATTCATGTTTCATTTTGATTTACTTGTTCAATGATTGGGTGCTGAGCAATGTTACATGATCGAAACTTTCAATAACAGGGAATGCTCTGCTATTTGCTGATATGCCTATGTCTCCACCCGCCACACAGGGCTTATTAAATCTAAATAACGTTCTCACTCGGCAGCTCTGATTTGAACAGCAAACCTAGCACGGGAGGGAGATGGATGCCTGCCGTCTGCGTGACATATCTACTCTGATTCTCACTTGATTTGCATGCAGTACAGTGTGGGGTCCCATCCTCTAGCACTGGTTCCAGGCTTTGGCTCCTGGGCTTGTCTAGCACTGAAACAGGACATGGTGCATGAGCGTAAACCTCTCGAAGTGCAGCACCAGCACCTGGGTGTGTCGGTAGCTTGTGTGAAGATACATCACACCATAGCAGAACCTGGTGGTACAGATCATCTGTCCTTAGTTCTGTCCATGATTACATCTCCCAGAACCCTCTGGGCGAAGGATGACAGGCTTGCATTGTGATCTGTCTCCCTGGCTCGCAGCTCTTGGTGCTTCTGAGGTAATTCGGGGAGGGGTCAGCCCAAGCCAGACGTCTTTTTATGTTTGTTTTGTTTTGTTTTGTTTTGTTTGTTTGTTTGTTTTGTTTTTTGTTTTTATTTTTTGAAACAGGGTTTCTCTATATAGCCCTGGCTGTCCTGGAACTCACTCTGTAGACCAGGCTGGTCATGAACTCAGAAATCCGCCTGCCTCTGCCTCCCAAGTGCTGGGATTAAAGGCGTGCGCCACCACTGCCAGGCAAGACGTCTTAAGAAACAGTCTCTCTCTAAGCTCCGAGTGTGGATGTCATCAGTGTTAAAATATACACACTTTGTATTGGCTCTGCTTGCTCTGCCTAGGTCATTCCTGTTGATGGTTTAAGAACTGGTTTGATGTCACCTCCTCCAGACTTCACAATGATGAGCTAGGTCTCCCTTGGCTGGTTATCCAGCTTCTGAGGGCAGGAGACACATCTGTCGTGGTACCTCATCAAAGCTAGGAGCTCAGAAGGGCCCTGTATGTGCCGATGCATGCAGTAGGTGCTCCACATGTGTTAGCATACTTCAGAACAGTTGTTCTCCTTCTTCCTACTAAGCATGAGGGGTTTTTCTCTGATCTTCACATCATTTTTTCCGTTTATTTTTGCATTTATTTATTTATTTATTTTTGTCTGGGTGTGTGTGCATGATGTGGTGATCAGAGGACAACTTGAGGGAATTGGTTTTCTTCTGTGGGTTTCTTCTCCTCTACCGTGTGAGATCTGAGGGTCAAGTGTAAGTCCCAGGACTTGACAGTAAATGCCTTTCCCACTGAGCCATTTTCTTAGCCCCAGTCTTCGCTTCAAGGCTCTAGTGGTATTCCTAGGGGTAAGCTCATGAGTGTGCTCCCGACTCAGGCTTTGTCCCTGGGAGTCTTTATCTCAAGCTGCTATGAACGCAGCTTCGAACACTTCCTTGATAGGGCCTTAAGTATTACTTCAGTTCTTGACTTGAGCATGTCTGCAGCAAGCAGAGATTTTTGACCAATGGTCTCTCCAGTCTGGAGATTTACTCTGTGTCCCTTGTTCTCTGAATCCAGGAAAAGCCTCTGGGTTTCAGATCTCCCAACTTTCTTCTGTTTGGAAAGTGATAACTTATGGAGTCCCCTTTGCCTATTTAGAAACCCTTGAAACAGACAGTCTGGAGACCAGCAGGCCCTGGTCCTCCACAAATATAGCCTCCAGGGACTACTGTATTAAAGTCCAGTTCCCAGACTCCTCCTGCAGACTGTGATTGCTATGGCGGGAGCCAGCCAGGTTGGCACCAACCCTGGCAACAAGCCAAGAGTCCTCGCTGGAGTGGGAACTTGTTATAGTGACACTCATCTGGTGCTGAGCTAGCTAAGGACAACAAGCCTGGTGAGGTGGGAATATCTGCCTGCCTCTTCCCTCCTCCCTTTTCCTTCCTCCCTCCTCCCTCCTCCCTCCTCCCTCTTCCCTCCTCTCTCTTCCTTCCTCTCTCCTGCCTTTTCCTTCCTCCCTCCTGCTTCTTTCTTCTTCTTCACATCCCCCGCCTTGGTGTAGCTGGACTTAGGCTACTTTGTGGGTTCTCTTTTCTTCCACCCTTTCAACCCTCTAACATAGATAGGAGAGAAAAAAAGGATAGAGGGGAAAGGAGGCAATGCTATCGCTAGACTACTTCCTCTGATTAGGGGTGCTGAGTTCCTTGGGGCAAGTTTGTCTTTGCAATCAGAATATCTAATTTTTTTCTTTGTGCACGACTACTTAACAAATATCTTGGGGCCCTAGCATTTATATACCCTCTGAAAAGTCCCCAGAATTCCAAACATCACACAGTCACAGAAATTATCTGCTGCTGGCAAAATCACACCTCCACTAGAGCACAAGGCAAATCATAGTCAGCTGCTGTGGACAATCTGAAGCAGTCCCATATCCCATTCCTGTGATTAAAATGAAATAAATACCATTTAAAGAATAGTATTCTTTAAAGAAACCAAAATACCAAAATTGTCACTACACCTTGGTCTACCAGTTACCAGGCCTATAGTTTGATCAGGCCAAATTGGTAGGACACGGACACGGACACACACACACACACACACACACACACACACACACACACACACACAGTTTGTGGGTAGGACCAGGATAGGATTGTATTTGTTCCAAAAGCTCTGTCAGGATGGAGTGTGAAGGAGGTTGACTGACAGGCAGGGTTTTAAGGTTTTGTTTTGCTTTCCAGTTACTTTGAGAAATAGAGACACATTGAGAGGACTCATAGGAGTGACTTGGTCAGAGGAAGGGAGAGAAATTCTGCCTACAGTTTTCCTTTCACCATTGGGGGCGGGTCTTACAGTTGAATACAGGTTCCCGTAATGTAACTTGTGTGCTCAGCTTCCTGTTGAACTTGGGAAAGGGAGGTTTTTGGCATGTGGCTTTTCAAGGCTCTCCTTTTACCTGAAGGAAATGTTTACAATGGAACTCATTATCCACTTTCCCAAAGTCAAACTGACTGCGTTTGTAATCCCCCTCCAGATCTTCATTAAGACATTAAAACAGAGAGTCTGAGGAAGACAAGCTGGATCCTGGTGTCTGTAAGGCATGAGGAAGAGCAGAGGAATTTTAATTTCAAAGCCGAGCTTTATCTGTCGTTAGTTTTTTTTTCTGCTTCAAGGGCTCTCGCAAGACCAGCCCTCCTCCAGAAGGAGATCATCTGAGTGAGTGATCCGCTGCCTAGTGGGATGGGCAGTGTGAGTGAAGTCCATGCCACTGGGGACCAAGAGGCTGGCCCTGGAAAGTCAAAGATCACGCACTGGTTGTGATGCAGTACATAATATTAGATACTCCTCTGATGGGGGTGGGGGTGTGGCCTGATGCCTCTGAGGGAATGGAGTAGTTGGTACAAGCTCCCTGTGTAGCAAGCAAACATGGCAGCAGACAGGCATGGCGCTGGAGCAGTAGCTGAGAGGTTAGATCTTTATCCCCAAGCATGAGGCAAAAATAAATAAATAAATAAATAAATAAATAAATAAATAAATAAGTAAATAAATAAATCTAACTGGGAATGGCTCGTGCTTTTTGAAGCCTTAAAGCCCACCCCTACTGACACACCTCCAATGAAGTCACACCTTCTAATCCTTCCTAAACAGTTCAACAAACTAAGAACTAGTATTCAAACATACGAGCCTATGCAGGCCATTCTCATTCAAACTACCACAGTGTGGAAGCTGAGCTCCCCTCACTCCCAGGATAGCCAGTGAGTACTGTGCCACAGAAGGCCCGGGAGGTGAGGGCTGTAGGAAGCAGGGGAACATTTCCAAAATCTGATTCTCTAAGGTATCAGACAGAGAGCACCACTCAGGAAATTGGAGCCATGTAACGGGGAGAGGAAGGTGTGTGATGGAGAATCAAACAACCAGCAGCAACAGGAGGGTCTGAGGTCTCTCACATAGGCTCTGTGGATGGGTTTGCGATGGAAGCTGGGGAAATTGGGTGTGTCCATCCGGAGCCCAGAAGAGAGTGCTGAGCACAGCATGAAGAAGAGTGACTGTCTCTAGCAAAGAACACAGCAAAATCCGTGACTCAACCGACGTTGCAGAATGCAGGATTTCCTAAGACCGTCAGCACCGGGGGAGAGTAAATGCATGTTTAGTTATGAGAGATGGCAGAGTATGCATCCCCCCCCACCCCAGCAGCCCCTAAAGCAGAAGCTATTAGTATTGTGTACTAGAGTGTGGAGGGTGCAACTTCCAACCTAGGCTCTACTTACGATCTTGCAAAGCTCCTTTAAACCATTCGTTTCCCTTTGCCTTTCTCAGTGAGCCCCAGGCCATATGCTCCCCTAAAGTAAGGAGTTAAACTCAGAAAACAAAACAGGAATCTGAGTGTGGGAAAACATCTGAGTGGGTCCCAAGGGCTTGGAGAAGACCATGAAGGTGGTGGGGTCCTGGAAGAGCCCCTGCATGTTTGCACAAGAGAGGTCACTGTACCAGGGAAGTTGTGGAGACTGAGCAAAAAACCAAGCCCTTGGAAAGTCAGGCGTGGGAAAACAGCTGGTAAGAGCAGGAGGCGGACTCCTGAGGCTGCGCATGCATTATTTGAGCTCGAGTCTAGCGTCCCTTTGAAAGCGCTCTTCAGATTCTGGGGCAGACATGATGCACCAGCCCTTCGGCACAAATGCACTTTTCCTGCAACGGCTACTGTGGAGCTGACCCCCAAGCTTCCTAAGGGTTGCAAGAAGCGAATGCAAGCAAAGGTGTTCCCAAGGAGCTGATCCTTTTGTGTGACTTCTGGGCTCCTGGGTTGCCATGGGCTCAGGAATTGATCCTTCCACAGAGGCCAGGACTGCAGTAGAGCAGGCAGGAGGCACTATGGCATTTGGGGATGGGAGGGTGTCCAGAGGTGCTGAGGTGGAAGAGTGTGCAGGAGGCTATACAGGTGACACGAGAGGAAATCGGGTGTCTGGCTATGGGACTGTCATTTGACACTTGTAAGGTCAGGGGCGCCTAGGAGCTCTGATCTTAGTTGTTAACTTGACACAAACTAGAGTCACCTAGGAAGAAGGAAACCCAAGACCAGAAAACAGGCTGAGACATGGACAGCGGCAATGACGCCCACCTCTTCTCTCTTCCCTGACTGTGGGTCAGTGACTTACTTGTGGGGAGTCACCAATTCTCTATGGCACCTGGGAATAATTAGAGAACTCCACCCTAGTTCATGTAATCCTGGTCAGAGGTCTGCAAGAGGAAGTACCCACTGGACAGCACCTTCCTTCTATGGTTCTTTCTAAAAACACTCGTTCCTGTTTCTAAAGTGGGTCTTAAAAATGAGACTCCTGCCTTGGGTGCTCCTGAGTGGCAGGTGGTTCCCAGGGATTACCTATGACTTCAGTCAGGCTCAAACTGGCATTGGGCCTGAGAGTGCATGGGTATCAGGGAGCGGGCACCTTCCACAAGTCTGACAAGCTCCTGAAGGCCAGCAACCACCTCACAGCCATTTGAGTGACCGGCAAACCCCAATTTTTCTGCCACTAAGCTAAGTAGATTGCCACCTGCAATGAGTAAATTAAATATTGATGAATTCATTGACTATGAGATTTAATTTGCAGTCTCTTTCTAGGACAACGATGAGGTTGAGGTGGGGATGGGGCTTAGTGTTGAGTTCCGGCTGTCTTCCTGTTAAAAGTTGAGTAGCAAAGAAAAGACACCTGTCAGACACTTGTAAGGTCAGGGATGCCTGAGAACTCTGATCTTAGTTGTTAACTTGACACAAAACTAGAGTACCCTAGGAAGAAGGAAACTCATCTGAGAAATTGCCTCTATCAGATTGGCCTGTGGATGCATCTGGGGAATTCTCTTGATTGATGTAGGAAGGTTCAGCCCGCTGTCGGTGATGTCATCCCTGGGTAGGTGGTCCTTGGCGGTGTAAGAAATAGCTGAATGTGAGATCCTAGAGAAGCATTCCTTCATGGTCTCTGCTTCAGTTCAGGCTTCCGGATTTCTCCCTTGGCTTTTAATGGTGACCTGTATATAATCTGTAAACTAAAAACAATCTCCACCTCACCAAGTTGCTTTTGGTTGTGATGTTTATCCCAGCGACAAAAAGCAAACAAGAACACTTGGCTTCCCTCATAGAACCTGGATGATATCTTCTAGTTTCATCCATTTGCCTACAAAATTCACGACATCCCTGCTTTTAATGACTGTGCAGTATTCCATTGTATAAATGAACCACATTTTCTTTTCCCATTCTTCAACTGAGGGACATCTAGGTTATTTCCAGTTTCTGGCTCTTACGAATAAAGCTGCTATAAACATAGTAGAGCAAGTGTCCTTGTGGAATGGTGGAGCATCTTTTGGGTATATGCCCAGGAGTGGTATAGCTGGGTCTTGAGGTAGAACTATTCCCAATTTTCTGAGAGATCGCTATATTGATTTCCAGAGTGGTTGTGCAAGTTTGCACTTCCACCAGCAGTGGAGGAGTGTTTGTTAAGAGCATGGTTATTAAGTAAGCACAAGAGGAGGGGCTGGAGAGATGGCTCAGCGGTTAAGAACACTGACTGCTCTTCCGAAGGTCCTGAGTTCAAATCCCAGCAACCACATGGTGGCTCACAACCATCTGAAATGAGATCTGACACCCTCTTCTGGTGTGTCTGAAGACAGCTACAGTGCACTTACATATAATAATAAATAAATCTTTTTTAAAAAAGTAAGCATAAGAGGCTAGGCATGGTGGCCACACTGTAATCCCAGCACTTGGGAGACGGGGTCTGTTAGTTTTCTTGTTGCTGTGTCAGCAAGAGGTAGGAAGAGCTTGTTTTGGCTTTGTCTGGGGGATACAGTCCCTAATCGCTGTTACACTGTCTCTAGAAGCTGCTTCCACAGTGACCCTAACCAACAAGTGCAAACTGCCCATTTTGTTAGCTTGCTTTTGGTTTGGGGGTTTTTGTGGTGGTGGTAGGATTGTTTTGTGTTTTATTTGTTTTGTTTTTGTAGACAGGGTTTCTCTGTGTAATCCTGGACATCCTAAAAACCCCATCTGTAGACCAGGTTGGTCTCAAACTCAGAGGTGTGCTTGCCTCTGCCTCCTGAGTGCTGGGATTAAAGGTGTGTGCCATCAGCACTCTGAAATCTGCTTGCTTTTAATACCTCTCTGACTTTGGCAACACAAGAACATATAGATAAAAATCTAGAGGCAAAGTTAAATTCTTTAAGAGCTTCGGCATTGCACTTAGGAGATGTAATACAAACTATCCATCAGTAATTCTTTTCAGAGTCATGCTGACTTTAGCTATGTCTGCGTCACTCTCATTAAGCTACGATGAATCTAAGTAAAAATGGAACAAAATTAAAAATAACTTATAGGAAATATGACATTATGAGAACCTTAGTTTAGATTTATTGGATTTTATAACCCTTAAGTAGTTAGTCATTGCTTTAGGTGCCTTCGGTTTCCCATCTGAACTGGCCAAAGGTGTACTGTGCACGTTCTAGGGACATCTAGACACCCTTTACCGTCCATTTAACTTTACACTGAGACTGCTTACATTAAGTGACCCTTTTTACATCGTAGGAGGCTTCTCTTGGTTTAAGGAACATCGGAATCTCTTGAACACTCCGCTGTGAGTAAATCATTTGGCCTTAAAAAATAAAAGAAGGGAAAACTGTTGGGAGCCAGGCTGGTCCAAGGCTTTCCCTAAGGCTCTGATGATGTATAGAGAAGGAATTAATTCTTAGTCTAAAAGCAGGAACATGCTTGGCATGGCTGGTAATGGCCTGGGGTCAGGATCTTGGGGAAGCTGCAACTTTGGATCTTGGAAACTCAACTCTTGCCCCGTAAAGGGCTGTGGTCATCAGTCCCAAGGCTGCTGTGAGCTCAGTCGGTGACACATTTGAGATACCTTGTGCTCGCTTTGTGCAACATTGCTTGACTAGCTTCCTGCTGACTTTGTCCGTTTGTATGACGGCTTTCCGCCGCATCTGTCACGTTTTTCCTTCTGTAGAGTGTTTATAAGATGTTGCAGTTCTTAATAAACATGCTCGGCCTAAGACACAAGACTTCCTGATCCCAGCTTCATCATCTATTTTCTGATCCCCTGGTTCTCCTCTCAGAAACCTGTCACTGAAGGACAACTTGCTGGTCAGGGTCAGTGCCTACTAAGAGCCTGGAGAAGAAAAGGACCTGTGGGTGCTGACCTAGATGTGCGTGCCTTTCCTCCCGCAGTGTGTGAACATGAGTGGTTCAAGGCTCTCTGCTCCTGCCTTAGCTGGACCTCAGTTTCCCCATCTATAGAATGGGGAATAGAGTGAGTGGCTATTGTCCATGGTTCAGTGTGAAGGGTCTGTGTCGATGGAGAGGGTGGGGGATCTCTGTGCCCTAGGACACAGGGACCCCAAGAGGGGAACACTCAGCCTCAGAAAAGCCCTAGGCATTCAAAGCACCATAAGGCCATACGAGATCTGGAACGAAGCCTGCTTAGTGTAGCCTTGTATCCCCCATCTCTACCCCAGCCAGTGTGTGCATCTCGTCCCCGTCCCCAAGGCAGCCTGTGCACCTCCCACATCTTTCCCTTCAATGTTCCATGGTCTATGCCGTGGCTTAGCCAGCCCTGCTTACTGTGAGGCTCTCCAACTGCCTGTTGGTACTTTGCCTCAGCTCAGAGGCTAGGTGGCATCACACCGAAGGCACCCAGTTCCACTTGGTGCCCTGTGTGTGTCCTGGGCCTTCTCACAGAGTTTCAGGGTGAACAGCCGGTTCTGTGTCAGGTACAGAACAAGGTGGGCCGCTGTGGCTGGGGTCTTGCGGCTTGTCTCTGATTTATGGGCTCCAGGTACCAGGGCTGAGGGTACTGACCGGACTCACCTTCTGCCATTCACACAGAGTGACATGATGTCCAGAGGTCCAGAACACACCAGGGCTCAAGATGTTCTAGCCCCAGGGTGTGACCTATCCTTCGAGTTGTCACCAATAACTGGAGATTTCCACATCTGAGATGGAAGCACCCATTTTGCACGGGGCCCCATTCTTAAGCACACATTTTATATCCTGGCTTATTGTGGAAGGAGTCTGGTGAGGTATGATGACGAGGCTCACAGCAGACAGGAAGAAGAAGAGAGATGCTAACGGAACTAACGGGAGGGATCACAGTTCATGTTTGGAGATCAAAATGATTCAAGTGGCTGCAGGGTCACACCAGGCCTAATGAGCTGTCTTCAGTCTGGGGCCTCTGGCCAAGAGGAGGTATACACAGGGTCACTGCCTAGTGACTGCAGTGCCCATGGCCTGGCAGAGGTTGCTGATAATTTAAGACTCCCTTCTGCATTTGTACCTACTACTGACCTTGCAGGTAGAAAGACTGAAGCTCAGGATGTCAAGGGCTCACCTGAGTCTCCAACCTTCTGACTCTGGGCTTTGAGCACTTTGGAGGACAGGACTTTATCTTGGTAACTTTGCCTTTATCAGTTGACTTCACCCATTTCTGTGGACCCCATGGGGCTCCTGTTAACTTCCTTCCTGGAATCGGGAGTTTCCACAAATGTTCCGTCACCTATGTCTGAAGCGTATACTGCTCTCAGAGGGGGAAGGGAAAAGACACCGGCCTTGGCTAAGTGCATGATGGACCCTCCTCCTTATCTCACCTTATCTTCCTCCTTGCATGCTGACTGCTCACACAGCTATTGGCTCTAGGGTGGAGCCTGGGGTGTCTGACCCCTGATTCCCTGTCCTTTCTTCTTCCTACAACACCTTAGATTAATGGTGTCTTCTGGTGGAGAATGTAGCTCCCACAGTACCCACTGGCCCTTGGTCAGTCTGTCATGTCTGTCTGTGTAGGAATATCCCTGACTCCAGCCCTGCCTGAACTATCTTAGGTTTCCTGCTGGGACTTCCTAAGTGCTCCTGGCCGAGGACAGGACAGATGTGTGCTGTGTTTGACACTGTACCACCTACTCAGTGTCCACACTACAGCTGTGGTGCGCCAGGCTGGGAGCCAGAGTGGGTTTCTGAAGTCCCTTTTCCTCCCTGTCCTGGGCTGAGCTCCCCTTCTCAATGGTTTCCTATGCAAGCACCATCCTTCAGGCTGCACTGGTGATCAATGAAGCAGGGGGTGTGTGTAGTGGAATAACCTCTGTGAACTCCAACACTTACCCCGTGCTACCAAGAAATCCTTACCCTATTCCTGCTCCATGCTTTCATCCTGGGTCCTCTCCCAGGTTCAATAGACATAGCCAGGAATGGCTAGTCCATTGCAATACATCAGAGCTTCCTATAGGAGGCAATACTGGGGTTACCCTCCTAGGATAGGGTTCACCCCATGGGTGCCCCCCCAAGCTGCCCCCAGGGCTCTGCCTTTCTAAAAGGGAGCTGTAACTGGCGCCTAACTTTTTTAATGTGTAATCTCTTCTTTGATATATAATTTACATACATTGAAATTCACTGATCTTAATTGTACCGTCTGATGAGTTTTGACAGTCGCAGGCGTGCAGGTAACTCACACCCCCGTAGAGATGAGATAGGGAATATTTCCATTACCTCAGAAAACCCCTGTGCACTGCCTCGTCAGCCCCGGAGAGGAGTAAAAAGAACCGGGACAAGAACTGACTGTAATGATATGTAACCGGCATGTCCCAAATACTATCATTTCCAACGTATAATTAATGTTTTAAAATAGTAATGAGATTTTTGCTTTTTCCCTTACCGCCTTTGAGACAGCGTGTGTCTTATACCTGGTGCACAGACCAAGTGCTAGCAGGTGCCAGGTGCTGGGAGGTGAGGACATTCAGGTGGGGTGTCACATGGAGAAGACTCAAGAACAAGAGGTCAGGAGGCTATCAGAGCCTTATAAGGGTCACAGATATGAAAAGACGTTGTTTCCGGTCAAACCCCAGCAGAGAAGTGCCTTATAAATGGGACTGGCTGCTGCAGTTTCCCAGTGCCACCTCCTCCGGGCCCCCGCAGGCAGCAATCTGGGAGGCTTCCCCAGGGACAGCACAAGGGGTCTGCAGCCTCACCCCATAGCTCTCAGAGAGAGCACTACCATTATTTCACTAGAGAAGGTCATCATGTGATATGTGTGTCTCCCGCTGCAAGTACTGAGCCTGGCTCTCTCTTCTCTTCAGTCCAAACAACTCAGGATCTGAAGTTCATTTTCAACACATTTCTAATTAGAAATGCCAACCTTCTCACTAAACTGTATAGAGACGATGGGGTGCTGTGTCCCCTGAGGGCAGCCGCGCCAACTGGTGGTATGATGTCTCGGCACACACATGACTGCTCCGTCCAGTTTGCATGAGGCCTGGGTTTCTTGCCCCAAAAGGATAAAACCAGGCAGGGCCACCTTGTCCTCAGCTGACACCTGCCTCATCCCATCTCACAAACTCCCCTTATAAAAGCAGCATGACCCCATTTTATAGATGGGAAAACAGAGGCTTTGGAGGCTAAATAGCTTCATCAGAGGTTGTCCAAGCCATAATGTCTTACAGCTTCACTCAGGTGACAGCTCAGGTTTTTAGGTCCTTCTAGTGCCGGGTACGTATCAGACACTGTGAGAAGACGCCCTGAGCACACAAAGGTCCCTGGGTTGCAATAAGGAAAGCCAGGCATGGGACGTCTGAGTGACTAGTGCCAGCTCCCATGGTCATAGTGACAGGCCTCTGAGCCACATGCCTATGGCTACTGACTGACCTTGAGTGGCATGTCAGGGCCAATGACTGGAGTATCCCCATGATAAGGTTTCCCTTCCCCAGGGAAGGAGTGTTTATGTGTAGTGACAGTAAGAGTATAAACAAATCACCTCTTGAGCTGAGCAGGGCGACCCCACATCCATTCTGTGTTTTTGGCAGGCCTCGCCGAAGGCAGGGACTACCCCCATCTCCCAGTGCGGCCTAGTGAGCACTGAGCTTGAAGTGCTCTGCCATCCCACAGTCTGAGTGGATGTGAGGGCGAGCCAGGAGATGTGGGGGCTCTGGTGTCTGTAGAAGAGATGCCAAGGAGACTGAAACTTTGGCTCATGGGCCTTGGACCATCAAGCCCTGACTCCAGGGTCTGCTGTCCTGATGTGCCTGTACCCAGAGTGCCCTGGGGATGTCCTCCAATCTAGCCACTCTTAAAAAGGCAGGACTCTGGCAGAAGGGCTCTTTCTGACCCTAACACCCAGCACCTCTGGGTCATCCCTCTGCCAGGAGGTTTCTGTCTCTTCCTGATCTAAATTTAATTGCTTGATCATATGCGCAATCCCTGCCTCCTTCCCTCCCCCAACCTCACCTTCTCCTCCCTTCTTCCTTTTCACCCCCCCCCCCACGTTTGTTTGCTTGTTTGTTTGTTTTTGAGCCTAGGCTGGTCTTGAATTCTCCTTGAATTCCTCCACACTCATGCCTCAGCCTCCCAGATGGCTGGGGTTGGAGACATGTTCCATCCTGCTGGGCCTGGAGTCCCTCTGTCCTCTGCGAAAGTCCTTAAGGAGCACTCCCAGATAGCTTAACTGCTTGTTACTGTGACTTTTGGAGCTGTTCCTTGTCCTTGTGCTGGAGCTGGATGCCTGCTGGAAAACCTGTGCCCTCAGTTCTCTAGCCTCGTGAGCACATTGACTGCCCAGCATTCCACACCAAAGGGGCAAGTGACCTGTGGTCAGGAGGGGAACAAGCCACAGGTGGGACTTGGGATCGTCCTTCCCATAAGTCACCTACCACACAGGGCCACTGGAACCCTCAGGAGGCAGTGCGGGACTTCTGGTCACCCTGTGCCACCTTCCTGCTACCTTTATTAGGAATCCCTCCATATCCCTGACTGAAAACAAACTAGGAACCTGCCAGCCCATTGTTTGTCCTGCTGGCACAGCTAGGGGCCTCAGTTTCACAGTTAATGTGCTCCGAAAGCCCTCCTGTCGTAGGCAGTGAAGGGTCACCTGGAACATGCCGCCTGATGATGCTTTGTGGCTCTGAGCACAGTGGAAATGAGCTGAGTCCTGTTAGGGCATTCCTAACAGAAACCAGGGATTAGCTTAGAGTAGCAGTTCTCAACCTGTGGGCAGCAACCCCTGTGGGGCTTCTACAGGGGTCACCTAAGACCATCAGAAAACAGATATTACAGTTATAAACAACAAAAGTAATTTTATGGCTGGGAGAGGGGGTCATCACAACACTAGGAACTGTATTAAAGGGTCGCAGCATTAGGAAGGTTGAGAAACGCTGGCCTAGAGCACCCCCAGCCTTCTGGAATGATCAAGTGTGGCCTCAGCCAGAGCAGAGTGGTGAACCTCAGGCACCAGGGCGTGGGATGCTATAAGGTGAACCCCACCGCCTCTCCAAAGAAGGGGCCAGCATTTTAAAAATGAGGTACAAGTCACATACAGTGAGAGGCACAGGGCGGGACATGCGACCTAGTATGTAGGTGAATGTTTCCATCCAGGTAGTCACCACTCAACCAAGGACCAATGACCCTGGAGGCACCTACCACAAGCTGCTTAGGCCCTGCATTTCCTTACTCCGGGGTCCTCTCCAGGCAGGTTCACATGGTGTACTAGCTAGAGTATCTAATTGGATGGAGATGACATGGTCATTGAGAGGTGTGTCTGTGGTTGCAGGTGGACACTGGATCTTCTCAGTGGCTGTTTATTATATGTAGGACTCAGCATACATCCTCATTCTGGAACGTGTTGTAAAGGCAGACATGGCTATGTCCGGGGCCTGATGCAAAGACCCCAAAGTCCTAGCATGGATGTTTGGCTCTGAGGCCCGAGCAGTGCTGGATCCAGGGACACAGGAAGGAGCGGCCCCCACCGCCCATGCCATTTCCTTTTCCCTAGGCTCCAGGGCTGTCATTCAGTCCCGTTCATCAATGTCACATGTTGCTGTGTGTTCTGGGAACAGGGAGGGGGAAACTAACTCCAAGGTCCTTCCATAGAGGCTCCAGGCTCCACCCCTTCCCCTGAATTATCCCTGCTTCTCTTAGAGCTGTTCCCCTCAGCCTGGGCATTACCACCAGGAAGGGTGAGGTAGGTTCCACAGCAGGTGGGCAGGGTGGACAGGAGGCCCCAGAGTCCAATTCTCTTCCCAAGATACTTTGCATTTCTGAGGGGAGCTGACAGGGACTGCAGTTTCCTTGGCCGCCTTTTGTGGCTGAGCTGCGATGCTCCAGAAGTTTCCATTTATATGCAGAAGTTTGTCCCCCACTCTTGTGTTTGCCAGGATCCTCTGGCCATGTTTTCCCCCTCCCCCATAGATCACAGCCCCTGATCTTTAGAGTTCGGTGCCATTTAGAGTGTGCATTTGTACTAAATAGCATAAAATTACATCCTTTCAAGTTAATTAAGCTACTCCACTACCCTAGTGCTACAGAAAGGGTATTTCCGATGTCAGCTGAGTGTAGCCTCTAGTGTTTCTCATGCTGATTGACAACTGCCCTCTGAAAAGGGCCCCTGCAATTGTTGGAGTAGCCTGGGGTACCTTACCTTAGCTTATCAAGTCTCAATCAGGGTCACCAGCTCCAGAGGCCACCTGCACTGGTAGCTGAGTCACAGAGGCCAGGTGTCACTGTCCCCGGTCGCCTTGCTTCTCATAGCTATAGCAAATAACCCCTTTCCCAAAATGTGAAAGGCCCAGTTTTCTAAGAGCTCTTGCTTCAAAGGTATATTTCAACAGTCTGGTGGTTTCCTGAGAGGCCTATGGGCAGCTAGTGCTTGGCACCTGCCCTGCACTGGGGGGTTATCCTTGGCATCCTGGGAGAGAGCAGGCTGCAGGGCAGGGAAGGACCTCATGGGGAAACCGGCCCCAGCAGGAGAGAGAGCAAAAGTCCAGATGGGTCTGTAGACCATGGTGTACCATCTCACACCCTGCCCTCCCCTGCCTGCCTTGGAGGAGGCAGCTAGACGGCATCTAGTGTATTAAAAGGGATGAAACTCTCACCCTTTGGCTGCCCTCAGGTGCCAACAGTCCTGGCTCAAACACAGCGTTCTGCACACAGGGTCTCTGATCCGATAGTGATACACCTGTCCCAGCTGTATTAGCTAAGACCTGCTCTGTCCCTTCCAGAGTGATCAAGCTCCTGGGCATGACATTCAAGGCCCCCATAGACAGAGCCTCTGATTGTACCACCTTCCTCTGCCACCTTCATTCCCACTTGTTCCCATGTGCCCCCGCTGCTGGCTTCTCTGCCCTCCCTTCTGGTTCCTGTGAACTTCATCTACTGCCCACTAGGAACATTCTGGCCCAACTTTAAAGATCCAGCCCAGACACCACCTCCTCCAGGAAGCCTTCCTGCTCTGTCTCCCTGTGCTTGTTTCCGATTGTCCAATGCAGACGGCCTCCTCATGATTAGCTTCTGATGAGCGAGCACAGGAGCACTTCAGGTCTCCTCTGCTCAGAGCCTTGTGGGGTAGCAGATGAAGGAGTCCTCCGTGTTCCCTGCCTTCCTCGCCCCTCTCTGGCTGTCCTGGCTGCCTGTCACCAAACCACGTGTGGGGACATGGTGTAGCAGCCGTGATGGGATGTGTGTTAAAGAGTCTCTGGGGACATGGCTGAGTCTGCCTGCTAGGAGCATTCGAACATTCTTGGTGATCTTATCTCCCCTCCTAGCGACAGTGGTGCTGTCCTGGGCTTCTTGGATGCAGTACAGTGTATGCACAGGGGGAGCATAAGCCCCGGCCTGCTGCCTTCTGGTTGGTCAGCTTTACGAACCCCTCACATCTGCACACTTCCCTCCCTCCATCTCTCCTCTTGGTCAATACACCTTTTGTGGTACACATTTGTCCTCAGGGGATCAGGACCCAGGAAAGCAGAGATGTGGTAATGGCCCATTGCAAAGTATGCAGATGCCTCCCTTCCTCCTCTCTGGTCCTGGTAACAGGAAGGGTGTGCTTGCTCCTTTGAGTTGGGGACAAGGCTATATAGAGTGACTGTGCTGACACTGAATGGAAATTCACATTCAGGTTGGTATGTTGGTCCTGACTGTCACTGTGTCCTGCGTGGCTGTTAGCAGAGAGACAGGACAGTTTGTGGATTTCTCTGGGTGTTGGTGAAGACTTCAGCGAGCACCCATCAAACTGAGGCTAGTGGAAGGTCTGTGTCTAGGAAACAGGAGCGGGGACACCCAAGTTGGAGTGCAGGGGCCAGGCCCAGAACCTTGCGCCAGCAGCATTGTTTGTGAGCCGCTCTTTGCTGCCAACAGTGATAAAGGCAACCATTGAGTTTCATCTGTGAGTAACAAGCTGGTTCCCATGACAGTCAAAGCGGTGCTTATGTTATATTAATATTTATTAGCTGCTACTGATGTTGGGGCTCACTTGTTATCTGAGTCACATATCACAGCAGTTCTGTAAGAATGCAGGAAAATCACAACCCAGATGCAATTAAACCACTACACTCTGGCTGTGACCGCCAAGGCTGGGCCACATGGAGCAGAGCTAAGAAAGCCACCATCCTCCACTCAGCTCTCCATCTTCCCCCACCCAGCCAGAAGGAGGAATGAGCCTCACCGGGCATGGAAAGTCAGACCCTGGCTACGGCCATCTAAGCAGGGGTTATCCTGAACAGTCCGGGACCAGCTAGAGAATCAGAGATTTGGAGATTCTGTCCCTGACATCCTGGGAGCCACAGCCAATCACCATCCTGGGCCCTGGGCCTGGCACCTCCCCCTCAACAGATTGACTAAGGTTATGTGGAACATGCTGGCGTATTAAGTGTTCACGATCCAGTCCCAAGACCTGCAGGGAAGTTGGGATGCAGGCAGATATCTGACCCTGTGACCCATTGCTGTCCTAGGCTCCACCCTGAAGGACAAGTAGCAGTCTCTGCCTGTAGCACTCATGCCCTTACTTGAAGTACCATGATCAAAACCATGTGACACAACCCAGAGGGGACAGATGGCCCAAGGGACAGAAATCTTCGTCTATGTGCCTGATGTGACAATGGTCCATGGACCCACTGCACATAAAATGAATCTGAGCTCTGAAGGGCCAGTCATGTGATCTGGCCTCACCCCAATTCCATCTTGGCTCCTCCATCTCCTCCATCACACACCTTGTACCACTTCCCCAGGAAGTATTTAGGGATCTGGGCAGGATGCAGACTAGCATCCGGAGCCTTAGCATGAGCTGGTTCTTCCCTGTTTTCTGTGGCTGACCCACTCTAGCATCTTGTTAGAAAAACTGGGTTTTGATTCCCACACCATCTGAGACCAACTCTCAACAACTGGTCTCCATTGCTGAGATGTGTCTGTTAGTAGCTGAGAGGTCACTTGAGCCTAAGCCTCATTGCCCACTCCATCTAAGCTATGACTTCCCAGATCCTGGGAGCACCAGGGAGAGGGCATTCTCAGAGAGGACGGGACCGGACTTCCTCTGTGAGCACAGCCCTGTCACGTATGTTACCACATGGCTTAGGTTTCTTGGCTCTGAGGTTTGGCCTACTGATGTAGCGTAAGGAAGCATCTTCCACCTGCAGAACCTCGGTTTCCCCAACTATACACAAAGAGCAAGGTTGTGTGTGTTTCCAGGTGTGACCTTCTTGGATGGTGGTTCTCAACCTGTGGGTCTCCCTTGGGGGAGGCGTCGAATGGCCTTTTCATTGGAGTCACCTAAGAGCATTGGAAAACACAGATATATACATCATGGCTCATAACAATAACGAAATTACAGTTATGACGTAGCAATGAAAGTGATTTTATCGTTGGGGTCACCACATTGTTAGGAACTGTATTTAAGTTTGGAGCCTAAGGAAGCCATCAAGCCTCTGTGTTAGAATTCACTCTCCTGGGCTCTGCCATCTTAGCATATAAAGATTTTTCAAGGAACTTGATCCTATGACCTCTAAGCTGCCGTCTGTGGCTCTGGCCCTCAGGCCTCCCTACTAGTTTGTGACTTAGGGATAGGAATTCATCTGGAGGATGTGTTTCTCTGGTGACTCACAGAACAGAGCAGTCATTGCTGTTGAGCCTTTGTGTGGAATCATGGAACTCAGCGTTCTCAAGTCATGAGCAAGACATCATGCCATGTGTCCCTGGAAGGCAGCTCAAGGCCACTCACAGCAGACAGTCCCCGGCTCCGGCATTCCCTGTCCAGTCTGGATATTGTGGTGGCCATTGCTATGGTGACCCCTTCTGGCTATTATCAAAAAGCTTCTTGCGTGATGACCTTGCCATTGTGACTTCTGATGTCCCGTGTACCACTCAAAGCAATGTTAGTCCCCTGGAGTTTGGAGGGAAAAGTGAAGAGAAGATCTTCGAGAGTCTGGGGGGAGGATCCCATGCATAGTGCATTTGGTCAATCCTCTACCCTCACAGGGACCCTCTTTTCCACCAGAATCAAATAGAGGGTTTTGTGTATTGTCATTAAGAGTTGCACTGGTTTGGGGTTTGGAGAGGGGTTGCACGGAAACCACGAAAGGTGGGAAAGTGTGGGAGTGTGTAGAGGGTGCAAAAGTGGCATTGATGGCCACAGACATGAGAGTCAAGCTGACCATGTCAGCCGTATCAGTGGGACAGAGGCAGGTGAGATGGAAGTCCTTTCCTCCAGATAGCTCTTGCTGACTTCGGCTTAGCAGACTGGCTCCGGCCTGGATTTAGGAGGAAGCATTGGAATTTAGGAGGAGGTACTCAAGAGCCTCAGGCCAGAAGCCCTCTGACCCGCCGATAGGTTGCAGTGGGGCCCTAATATGCTGTATTAGTGTCAGGGGTAGTCCGGTAGACTTAGAGATGAGAAGGTAAGGCAGATGCAGCTTTCCAGCCAGAGGGTGTGTCTCTTAGCTTCATGCCGCTGTCATAAGGGACCCAAGAGAACTTGTAAGAGGATGGGGTTATCTAACCCATGGCTCTAGGCGTTCAGGTCCAACATGGCTTTAGGTCTCTTAAGAACATGTGGGACACGTGACAGAGCAAAGCACACACCTTATGACCAGGAAGCAGAAGCACAGGTGGAAGAGGGAAAGAAAGGGTCCCACGGCAGAATTAGGTTATGTCCCCAAATCTAAGGACCGCCTGCTGAACCCCACCTTCTGCAGGTCCACAGCAGTCCCCACTCCAAGAGGATAACACCCTGGGACCCAGCCTTTCACACAGAGACCTTTCCAAAGAGGTTCGCCAGGATGGGCTGAGTCCAGGCTGCCCTCTGTCCTATTTAGTCCTGGGGTGATATGTCACACACACTTCCTACTGTCCCCTCACCCCAAAGCTGTGCAGTGCCCACCGCACAGAGCCGCTCCACTTAGGCTTCATGGGCCAAGTATCAAGATTCCTTCTGTAGCCAGTGGGGACATCACCAAGAAACACTAAGTGGCCCCATGTCACCGGTGCCACAGTACCCCTGTGCTTCCTCAGTCTGATCTGCCAAAGCTCCTGAGGTGAGCGAGTCTCCGTGACACTTGGAGACATTCACCAAAGACAAGTTTCTCCAAAGCCACACGAGCTTCCACCCTGAAGATCGAAGGGCCTGAACCTGTCTCCTGTCCACGCGCTGGCTTCTCCTCGCCCTCTCCCAGACTGCCTGTAGGGCTGAGCTAATACAGGAAAGTTATCTTTGACTTTTATGGCCCCTTTCCCCCCTATTAAAATGCTCAGAGCTATAAATGTCGTCATCAGCAGCTCATTTATCTTGACAGAAGTGCGGCTCTAAGTGATCCAGCCTCTGAAGCGGCTGCTTCTGTTGTATCGATAAATTCCGGCACGGAGCAGGGAGGTCAGCTCTTCGCAGACAGAATGCCCTCCCGCTTATTAACGAGCGCTTTACGAGGCGGCGGAAGGGTGGATGTGCGTGTGGGCTTCCAGGCCGAGGAGGAGAGTGCACCCACAGTCCACGCAGCATTGGCAGAAGGCGGGCCATCCGTGAGAGGTGACGGGGATGTTCTGAGAGGACCCCCGCCAAGCCACGTGATACGGGCACCCTGTTAGCAAAGTGTTTGCTGCTGACTTTCTACAGAAGTGGAAACTGTGGACTGGACTGAGAACAGTCACGACTATAGTGCTTCAGGCCATGGTCCCCCAGGACAGTACAGGACCTGTCCCCACAGAAGCCTGCCTCAGGGCACACTGTACATACTTAAAGGCACCTTATGCTTAGTATTCTCTAAAGAACAGATCAGGCACCCCAATCCAGGCAATGGTCACACAGCTGTGAGGTTGGGTGAAGTCAGTCGGGGTCTTGATGGAAGCGTTCAGTAGGCTCCGTTATGCAAACCTCCCACGGTCTGCAGGACCCCCCCCCCAATACACAGCTGTTTATGTCTCTTGGTAACTTAGAATCAAACACAGAATGGAACCACAGTTGTCCGTGTCGTTGTCTCTCTGGAGACTCTGGGTCTCGGGTAAACCTCGACCATCCCTCACTCTCTTGGCTTCCCTTACCTCCTCTTCTGTGAGTGTAAATCACTAAGGTGACAGTCAAAAGCTGCCCCTGTCACAGTCAGGAAAGAGGGCTGACAGTGACAGACAGACAGTCCTTAGAGCTTGTGTGTGTGTGTGTGTGTGTGTGTGTGTGTGTGTGTGTGTATGTGTGTGTGTGTGTGTGTATTCATGTGTGTCAACCTCTGCTCTGGTTTTTGAGACAGTGTCTCTCTCACTGGGACCTGGAACTTTCTCATCTGATGAGGCTTGCTGGCTAGGGAGCCGCAGGGAGCTACCTTTATCTGCCTCCCCAGTGCTGAGATTATAGGCGTGTGCCCCCACACCCTGGTCTTTTTTTATTCATTTTTGGTTTTGTTTAGATACAGTCTCTCTGTGTAGCTCTGCACTCCCTGTGTAGACTAGGCTGACCTTGAACTCACAGAGATGCTCCTGCCTCTGTATCTTGAGTCTTGGGATTAGAGGTATGCACCACTCCTGTGTTTGACAGTCCTAGCACTTGGGAAGTGGAGGCAGAGAGATCCAAAGTTCAGAATCAACCTCAGCTAAGACAAGCTCAAGACCAGTCAGGAATGTATCTGCTGTGGGCATGAGCACACACATGTGCCTCAAGGGAAACCAGGATACAGTAAGGCTGACTGTGTTTGGGGTAATGCTTTTCTCTCTCTCTCTCTCTCTCTCTCTCTCTCTCTCTCTCTCTCTCTCTCTCTCTCTCTCTCTCTCTCTCTCTCTCTCTCTGGTTTCCAGTGGCATATGGAGAGCAAGAGTGGATTTTGCCACTTCTGAGACCGTGGTCCCAGGCTGAATGCTGGAGTCTGACCATTCCATGTTCTGTCTTTCAGGCTTTGGGATCCACCACTGCAGTGCCTGTCACAGGTCCTCAGGTCAGCTCCCTGCAGAGGTTGGCCGGGCAAGGAGCAGCAGTGCTACCTCAGGTAAGCATCTGTCTGTCCCCAGCCCCTCAGCACTGCCCCTGGGTCCCTCCTTCAAGTGGTGCCTTCCTTCCTTCCTTCAACCCCTCGGTCCATTCATTAAGGGAAACATTTGGTTCAGAGTTTTCATAGGGAGGAATCTGCTTTTTCAAACAGTGAGAAACTGTGAAATCCTTGAGTGGGTCACAGTCAGGAATTTTTGTAAAGCAGTATGTCTGGCCAGCATCAACCAGAGCGGATACTGCCAGGCAAACTGCCTCTCAACGCTTTTCCGTGCTGGTCACACTTGGTGTAGATCTTGAGGTTGAATCAGAGGGTCTGAGGAGCTTTACACTAACACCTTTCCTGGTAAGTGGTACTGATGCAGAGTGCGGGCCCTCAGTGACAGCCTAGATTCCTCAGATGGACTCCATATCCTGGCCAAGTCACCCAGACCCTTTACGTCTTGGATGGGCGCCTCCTCCATCCGAGTCTGGCGGCTCTCTGCTGTGTCTGTTGGCCTTGACGGTTACAGAGAGAACTTGTACGTGCACCCAGGATGTAGCAGACAGACCCCTGGGAATTACTGCCTAGACCTTTACTTCCAATGGCTCAGCTCCTGCCCTGTGTACCATACGTGCCTAGAAGCCACTGGATGCAGAGATGACGACAGCACCTGTCTGTCTTGGAGCTGTGGGGCTGAACAGATGTCCCTAGCTCAAGGATAAAAGGCAAGTAGCTGTCCTGGACCCTTGTCCATGAGCTAATGCCACCCCCAAGTGTCCACCTGTTCCAAAGAGGGTCAGAGTCTCAAGGATCTGTCAAGGAGGTGTGAAGGGCTGGTAGGATGCTCTGGGATGACCTGTCCAATGCTGATATCCACAAGGGTCTCCTGGAGTGGGGATATTGTAGACCAAAGTTGGGGGTGAGCCCTCGGAGAAAGGTGCAGAATAAGTAACCATGGTGGAGGTCCTGGGAAGGCCAGAGTTTTCCCTCTGAGGGAGAGGTGAGAGCAGACGGAGAGCTTCAGCAGCCGATTATGGTCCTTGTCTGTTGGCAGGGGACAGCCCCACGAGGTTTTTCAGCAAGGGAGGGGCTCGGCTAAGGCCTGTGTTGCTTCCCCTGGGGTGGTTGCTCCCTAGGCAGCCCCGCCCTTGTTCTCCATCTCCCAGCAGTCTGCGCTGCTCCTATCCCCACAGAAGCACAGACAGGCAACTGGCAGGCACCTGGTCCCCACGTTCACTCTTCACTCCCTCTGCTCTGCCTGCCCAGCCTCCTCCTCTTGCTTACAGCTCCTGGGGTATTGTCTCTCGTTCAGCCCTTTCCGTCCCCTCCCCAAATCCTCTGCCCCTGCCCTGAGTTCGCTGACTCTCAGGTGGTCAGTTTGGCGGAGAGGTGCCAAACACACACCTGGACCCATCCTGCTGGCCTAGGAAGCTCTCGGGTGGAAGCAGACCTCGAGAGAGGAACGTGGCAGGCTGAGGCTGTTCCACGGGGATCTGCTGACCAGATCTCCATGAGGCTGTGGCAAACACCGAAGGTGCTGAGGCTCTCAACTATTTCCTCGGGATGGACAGCTTGTGTTTGAACCTGGCTAGGCTGTGCTCATTGTCTAGCATGTACCCCATGGCTATTCACCATGACTGGTCTGAGTTAGGGAATGTCATTCAGCCAGCGTTACAGTGCAGGTGGCCAGGGAGGAGCCAACAGCACATCATCCCCCCAGCATCCCTAAGAAGTCATCTACCCTGACTGGTCCTCCTCAGAGACAGAACAGCCCCAGCACTAACCATCCGCAGCTGAGGGGTGGCAGGGTTAGAACCCTTTCCTCATCCCTCATCGATATGTGTGGTACTGTGCCTAGTGTCTGGGGACCAGTCCTGATACCTGACAGGGATAAGGCAGCAGGCTCACCTAAGCCAGGCTGGATGCATTACCCAGCTATGGCATAGCTCCTAAGGTAGGGAGGGATGGTTTGGTTTGCTCAGTGCCCACTAGAGCAAGAGATAGGCTTGTGAATCAAGAGCTGGCTTGTGTCAGGCTATGAAAGATCTCATAGACACGATGCCTGCCGACTGCAGCACACTGAGGTCTTGGTGACTTTCCCAAGAGCCGGGGTCCAGCAGGGTCTCCCCGGTGTCACTAAGGTAGAGCAAGGGAGAGCAGAAAGACCAATGCACAGCTTCAGCAGTCCTGGTTCAGGTCCCTCTGCCCTAATGATAGAGACACATATCGTACTTTGGTTCTCTTCAGGGAAGCCTCTCTTGGCTTTGCCTCAGTTTCCCTCCATGGAGGCTGGTGATAGCCAGCTATGCATCATATCACCTTCTTGTGATCACAGATGGCTTCTATCACCCCCAGTGCACAGGTGAAAACATTAAGCAGTGTCTCCAAGGCCACCTACATTCTCTAAGGTCCGAGATTGACCACACAAGCTGACTGGAGCCATGGTCTCCACTGTGTAGTGACTGTCTGCAGCCTGCCTTTCACCTCCATGTGTGTGAGCTCTTTAGAGTGATTGGTGCTCATGGCCAAAGTGGTCAAGATCTACCGCTCTGTTTGTCAAGGGACCCTTGTGGCTCACCTTGGTCTTGCCCAAGGGCAGTGCTCTCAGCACCTGTGACGTGGGCTTCGTGTGTGGACTTCGTGTGATCTCCCCCACGGTTTGCTCTCATTTGAGCCAGAAAGGACTGTGGCCTGGAGCAACTTCATCTGAGCCCAAGGATGGGTGGGTTGGGGGTCAGTCAGTCAGTGTGCAACCAATCGAGAGAAGTGGTAGTGGGAGTAGCCTGAGCCTTGGGGTCAAGGTCATGACTGTTTGAAGATCCAGAGCAGCATCAGAGAGGGTGCTGTCCCTTCCCCTCGAATGTAGGACTCAGCCTGTCTGCTTGAGGCTTGCCCCACTACCGTGCCTTCATCAATAGCTCGTGTCTGTCTGTCTGACCACACACTGGTCCCTTCCTCCCAGGTTAGGCCAAAGACTCTGATTCCAGACAGCCTCCCTGTCACCCCGGGCAGGGACCGGCCACCCAAGCAGCCCCCAACATTCCAAAAGGCCACTGTGGTCAGCATCAAGAACCCCAGCCCAGCCCTCCCCACTGCCAACAACACCGTCAACCATGTGCCAACACCCAGCAGCCAGACCCAGGCCCTCACCGAGCCCACCGCCATCACCTCACCCCTGAGCAGTGCCGGGGTGGCCTATGCCATCATCTCCACCTCCCCCAGCAATGCTGCCACCATCACCCCCAGCACCACCGTGCCCGTGGCCAGCGACGGCATCAAAGTGCAGCCCCTCCTCATCAGTGCTGATAAAAAGGTGAGTGTCCGCCAGAAGCCTCGAGAGGATGTGTTGCATGTGGAGGCTCAGAGACCATTGTCCAGTGGAGGCTGAGGCTTAGGCAGAGGGGTAGCTGGGTGATGGGATAGTCACAAAACCAAAGAATGAAGGGGCAAGACTCAGGTGAGTGTGTGGAGGGATTGTGAACCAACAGTCAACAGGATGAACTAGTGTGAATGAGTGTGAGCAGATGAATGTGTGAATGGAGCTTGAGCATGTGACCTGTGGGAATGAAGAGAGGTGAATGAATGAATTTTAGCATGAATGAGTAGTGATCAACTGAGTGAATCTGTGAATGAATGAATGAATGAATGAGGACAGGTGAGTGGGTATGGAATAAAACAGGTGTGCCTAAGAGAGCTACTATTCATTAATATGGGAATAAGGAACTGCTAATGTGTGGCTGAATTGGGTAGCTGCAAGAGAGTCTAGTACTAATGCTTCATTTCTGATGGTAGAGTCAGGTGGTCAAGGCTCTTTATGCTCCAGTTGCCTGGATGGGAAAAAAAAGAGAACAAAAAAACTCCTTGATTCCTTGTGAGGAATTTAGTTTTAATGCTAAAACTAAAATTATCTCCCCATGCCCTCTAGAATGGTCTAAAGAGTGCCCTGTTGGAGGCCTTTGGGAAAACATGGTAGCACCTGTTTTTCCTTTAAAAATCCTTTCCTTGGTTCCCTTTTGCCTATAGCTGATGTCTTTCCATTTCCTCAGGCAACCCCAAATCATCCTACTCCCTCTGCCTCCCAATTTGATCTTCTCTGGCAGGAGAGGTGACTGAGTGTTCCCAAGCTCACCATGCCTGCATTTGAGCTGAGAGTAAAGAGTTAGCGCCCCCTGGAGGCTGGCATTGCCAAGGTTTTTGCCAGTGAGTTCTCTGAGGCTGAGGTACAGAGTAGCTAGTCTCTCTTGAGGCCACAATAGCCAGGGAGTGGTAAGAGAGGATTTGCAGCCAAGCTTCCTTGCTGTGTAACCCTGGCCATCTCTCACACAGATGCTCTCGTGAGGGGGTGGAGGGTTATTGGGAAGCAAGACTCTGGACACAGAGCAATCACCTGCTTCCTCTGTGACACACCTTTCAGGACCTACCTGACTCCTAGCTACTCCCCACCCCTCCCTCCCTGGACCTCTCATCTTCCCTGTGTCTTCCAGGTCATCATCATTCAGCCACAAGTGAAGACACAGCCAGAGAGTTCAGCAGAGCCCGAGCCGCCCACGGAGGAGCCATCTCAGGGAGCTCAGGCCACCAAGGAAGATCAGCCCCCCAGCAAGGAGAATCCTGAGGTAGTGTGACCTGCGGGAAGGCCCAGCCCCTTCTTGGCATTAAGACAAGGCTCTGTGCCAGGCTGGGATGGCCTCATTGGGAAGATCTTGTCTGGATATAGCACCGTCCAGTGGGAGTTGCCAGAGCAGGGCTTGCCAAGTGATAAGAATTTGCTCTCTTCATTCTCCAGGCTGTGCAGGCAGGGTAGGGTCACGGTCAGCATGGATTCTAGAGGAAAAGAGGTAAATGAGTCCATTCTAATAGCCGAGTTTCAGTCACCTGCAGTCATGGGGTGGGACAGCAGCTGACCAAGGCTCGTCTCACATGACCTGGCTTCACTCGGTATTTGTCCTGTGCTGGGGCTCTCCTCTCAGCCCCGCCTTGTTCAGAACATCCCTGCTCTGCCGAGGTCTTCTCTATATGGCTCTCCTCACTCACTAAGACTCTAATGTCCCTGGTAACCCCCTCATCCATCCTACAGGAGTCCAGTCAGCATGGTCCCTACTGCATGCCCTGCTCCACCCGCTCACACACCAGCAGTCTTCCCTAAGCCCCTAGGCTCCTATCCTCCCAGTGATGGCAATGACCTGTGGTCCCAAAGGTATCATTTGCTTTCTGTGACTGTTCTCCCTCTGTGTTCACACTTGTCTGCTCTTCACTGTTCTCAGTGCTGTGAGCAGGGGACTCGGGATGGACAGATGTGGCCTTTGCCTTGGGATGCTCCCTTCTGAGGACAGGGACTAATGAGGCTACAGAGGCTGCCAGACGGGGGTTAAGAAACTTCCATTGTGCTGCAAGCTACAGGAGAAAGACAGAGGGAGATTACGTGGGGGATGCACAGCGGATGTGCATGTGTATCCATGGCAGGGTGGTGCATGTGTGTCAGTGTAGGGCTTTGCATATGTGGGGTATAATGGACGGAGGTCAAAGGAATGCAGAAGACTAGAGGCAGGGGGAATGGCAGGGCAGGTTGAAGGTACTGTGTGAGCAAGGGCACAAAGTGGGAAAGGACTGGGCACTCCCAGAGAGGTCAGCTGGGCTCTGGACAGCACGTAGATTAAGAGTAGAAGGTTAGTCTTGTACAGACAGATGGCAGAAGACTTAAGCAGGGAGTCAGGATGGGGATTTACTCCTTAGATAATGGGAGCCGTGGAGTATCTGGACAAGAGAGTGAATTAATTATTGCTCTTGCAATGGGTGCCATAGGTCTTGGGTTTGGGGCGGGGGGAAGGATACTGAAGAGGTAGTGAAGTTGGTAGAGGGTTTGCCTAGCATGCACAAAGCTCTGGGGGTGCCCCAAATCCACAGCACTGCATAAACTTGATGCGGTGGTGCCCACCTTTAAGGCTAATACAGGGAGTGGGAGCAGGAGGATGCATTCAAGGTTGTCCTTAGCTACATAGAAGGTTGGAATCTAGCCTGGGTTCCATGAGACCCTGCCCACCACACCCCGAAATAAAAAAATAAGCAAACACCAGCACTGGATTGCCTGGAACGTGAAGCTGCCGTGTGGGCCACATCTCCGTGATCCCAGCCTCTGCATTCCATTGGTTTCAGCCCGAAGCAATGTCTGAACTCCACATATTTACAGGGTAGGGCCCTGGCAGGCTTGCTGCCTGCAGCGCTCTCCTGCACCTGTGCATCCTGCTTTGAGGTGTTCTGTATTCTCCACATTCAGGAAGTTTCTCCGAGTGACATCGCCTTGTTCTCTCCGAGTGCATCTTAGTCAATTATTGTGCATTTTTACAATTAGTATAATTATATCTAACTGCGTAATTAGTGTAAATACTCATAATGGCTTAAACAGAACAGTCAAAACACATCCTGGTGTAGAAACCCTTGTTGAAGTTTGAGAGTTGGGCAGCATAAGCCTGCTGCAAGAGGCTGTGTGCCAATCCCAGGACACTTAGCAGGAGCCCCCCAGGTACTTCTCTGGCCCAAGTGGGACCCCAGGACATTGCAGGTCATGGATTCTAGTTTTTGTATGGATAAAATCACACACCAACTCTGAGCTATTATACAGTCCCGACCTTCTTTAACTTTTGACACTGGATCTCACTAAATTGCCAAGACCGGACTCCAACTCTCTCTGTAGCCCAGGCAGGCCTTCAACTGGTTTTATTTCCACCCCACCCTCCCTAGCAGCGGGATTACAGGCCTGTGGTCTGAAGCTAGGCACGGACATCAGTTTTTGTAAAAGAACATGAACACCTGGTGATGAGGCCTACAGATCTGACCAACCTGTCAGAAGAATATTGAAACAGCCCAGGAAACGTAACAGAAGGGACTTCAAGTGACTAGCAACTCAGAATGATACCTGGGCATTTTGGGGGGAGAGGGGTCAGTGGCAGTTGTGAGGGATGTGGGCACAGGATGGTGGGTACCCTACATAGTTGGATGTGTCTTAACAGCAAGCAACCTGAGTGCCCAGAACTGTAGGGAACCTGCTGCATGTATACAGGTCCTTAGTAGACTCCACCAGAGCCAGAACACATCCTAGAGGCAGAGCTGGGGACTGAAGATGCCACCTTCACTGTCAGCTGAGTTGGGGCAGGGTAGGCTGCAGCCGAGCCTTCCAGGATGGTGCTGCATAGGCCAGCCACTGTGCCGGTGTCAGAACACTGCTGCAGAGGCCAGCCAATGTTCCTGGAGTTGCCTCTGACTTCCTCACTCACAGGTCCCAAACTTTCTGCAAAACAGGCTACAGGTGTAAGAAGCCCCTATTACTTAACTCCCATGAGGCCGTAAGCCTGGCTCGTGTCCTTTATCAAAGTCCTTACACTTCCAAGACATTCCAGAAAGCCAGTAGAACTGGGTGGGGCCTGTGTTACTGCGATTCCTTACTGTGGCTGCTAGGGAGTTCCCGGCTCAGTCTGCCACCCAACATGGCAACTGTTTTCAGCCCTCTGTATCCTCAGGTTATTGTCCATGGACCCAGCCAGCCTGGAGTCAAAAATATTAAAAGAGAGACAGAAGGAGAAAAGATGCTAGAGAGTTCGGAAGGCAGTGCTTGGGTTTGCTGCATGCCAAACATAGCATAATCCTGTCGTTGAAGTGTGGCTGTGTCCTGCTGTGATGCTGACTGTATCAGAGATCCTCAGTCACCTCGGGCACTTCCTGTGTCTCCTCTGTGCTGGAGAGTCAGGCCACGATGGTTGCATCTGGACCGAATGTACACAGACGTTTCTCCTGTCATCAGTCCCTAGGCAACACCGTAAAACAATGACTTATATGTGGTTTCTGTCACATTGGGCATTGCAAGCTATATAGAGGTGGTTTAAAGTCGTCAAGAGGGCGTGTATAGGATTTCTGTGGACGCTGCTGATTTGTGTAATGGACTCAGCCCAGGTTCTGGCGTCCTCTAGGGCCGGGATAGTGTGCACCTTGCCGGGCTCCATTTTTTATGTTGCTGTTGCTTCTCTTGTTGTTTACTCAAACGACTGTGTGTTGAATATGACATGGCGGAGGCCACGCCAAGGTCAGAATGGTTCAGCCAGTGGTACCCACTTGTGCTTCCTATGCTCCAGGCCAGAGCCTGAAGGCTGAGCTCACCTAGGTTATTCCTCAAGTGCATCTGAATATCAGCTGCCCTGGGTCGAAGCCATCTTGCCAGCCCTCTTACTGTTGGTTTTTAAAGTGTATTTGAAGATTGTGTTTGTCCAGTCTCATCACAGGCCCCTCGTTATTCCCAGGAGCCCCCTATATTGACCTTGGACAGTCTCTGGGTATCATAGTTCCTCAAGTTTCCCAGGAACAACATGAGTGTCTGGAGTAGTGGCTTCATGACTGGGGCACCCCCAGGGTATAACTCAGCCGCTCAGACTAGTTCATAGCTGACCAGAATGAGGGTCAATGGCTGTGTTAACTTAGACTTTCTATCTCTTTTCTTCTCAGAAAATTGCCTTCATGGTAGCTCTAGGCCTGGTCACAACGGAACACCTAGAAGGTAAAGATGGGGAGAGTTTGGTGGGTAGGGCTTTGTGGGGCCCCAGACAGAAGCAGTAGTTTTTAGGGTGCCTTGGGTCATGGTTGTGCCCTATCTAGATATGAGGCTCCTAGGAACCCAGCCCCAGGTAATGGGGGCACAGTCATTCAAGACAAGCCAGAGAAATGTTCTCTTTTACATATCCCACGACTGCACATTGCACTGTCACGTTCTTGTGGAGGGACCTGTCCCCACCCTAGAGGCTACACAGTGAAATAGCAGAGGTCATTGTTCAATCTTGCCATTCACTAACCCACAAGAGCTGATGTTTCTTTACTTCCTTGGTGTTTGGTCCACTCTGCACATTTTCTCATCTCTGACATAAGGGAAGCCATATTGTTATGCTTGTTGGGTTGTTGGGGGAGTAAGGGAATAGTGCTTTTCCTAATGTGCAATTGGCCCTCACTTTGAAACCTCTCTCCATGATCTGGGATCCCACAGTCCTTACTTGGACCCTGTGGTGCCACACAGGAAGAACACAGAGTGACCCTGGCAATGGTCAGAAGGAAGCTGACAGAAATGAGGAGTGAGCTTTCCAGCCAGCTCCATGGGGGTTGGGGGGGGCGCAGAGCAAGTTGCAATGTGCAAAAGAGAGGAGAGGGGAAGGAGGCGGGTCAGTGTGCACAGGCTCAACCAAAGCTCTGCCCAGCTCAGCAGAACCAACACCTCACTTGGCTGCCGCCATCCAGGGCTCCCAAGACACAGAGACGGGCTTGTCTGAGTCACTCTACCATTGCAGTGAAGAGACATCATGACCAAGGCAACTCTTTTCATTGGGGCTGGCTCACAGTTTCAGAGGGTCAGTCTGTTATCATCATCGCAGGGAGCATGGCGGCAGGCAGACATGGTGCTAGAGAAAGTAGCTGAGAGCTACATCCTGATCTGCAAGCAGAGAGAGAAAGAGCCAGGGCCTGGCATGGGCTTTTAAAACCTCAAACCCACAACCCACACAGAGTGACACACTTCTTTCAACAAGGCCACACCTTCTAATCCTTCTAATCCCTTCAAACAGCTCTGCTTCCTGGTGACTAAGCATTCTAATATGTGACTGATCCTATGGAGGCCATATCACAGGGCCTAATGCTGAGGAGTGTGTCCCTGTCTCCTCATCTCCCCTCTCTGACACTCATCCTAAAGCCACCAGAGCCATGCTATAAGCAGTTCCTAGAGGCTCTGACCTGCTGGGCCTGAGCCTGAGACTGCTGTGTGCCTTTCCAGAAATCCAGAGCAAGCGGCAGGAGCGGAAGAGGAGGAGCACGGCCAACCCCGCCTATAGCGGCTTCTTGGAGACCGAGGTGGGACTCTTGGCTGCCACCACATGGGTTGAGAGGAGCAGTGCCAAGCCTCATGAGCCCCTCCCCCCTTCTATGATGACTAATTGACGGACCCAGAAGACACTCCCCCAACCCCCCACCTCCAGCTCTCTTCTCCTGCCTTCTTGCCCATCCTTTCTAGGCAGAAGCATTCCATTGAGACAAGATGTGAACTCTCACTGAGTGCACATACCTATAATGCAGTAGTCAGGGAGCTGAGACAGGAGTTTGAGTTCCAGGTGAGCCTGGTGTATATAGTAAGACCCTGTCCCAAACCACAAGGCTGCCTGGTGGAGTCCTTTCAGAGGCCACTCTGAGTATCAAACACACCTGCTAGCCACAGATAGAACTGGGTTTCTCATAAGAATATTTGAAGACTCAGGGACCCAGGCTGCCCGCTGATGCATCTCAGAGCCCACTGTGGCTTGCCCTTCACCTGGGAGGCTCTGTGGTGTTTCTTTGCTCTGACAAGACTATAACTTCTCAGGCCTGTGTGCTCTCAGCACCTGAGGGCAGCAAGCAGAGACCCAATCCTGGGTCCTCTGGAAGACCAGCCAGTCCTCCTAACTGCTGAACTGGCTCTCCAGGCTTATTTCCCTTCTCTACGATGTGGGTCCCAAATCATTGTCTTATGAACTTGATTAGTCAGGAAGGAGCACCCTTACAGGGAGCAATGTTCAGATCCAGTTCTGTAGTTCCCTGTCTGGGGAGTAAAGGGGCTCTCTAAGCTCCACCCACCGTCTGTCCCTTGCTCTGTCTAGCCCTCCCCGATCCTGTTCCTAGAAGATGCACATTCTTGCACACATCCTGTTCTCCTGGGTCTATTGAGCAATTCCTGGCCCCATGCGTGGGAACCTTTCACACGAATATCAATGACTGAGGGTGTAGCTCAGTTGGTAGAGTGCTTGCCTGGTATCCATGAAGTCCTGAGTTCGAACCTGAGCACTACATAAACCAGACATAGTAGCTAGCATATGCCTGTAAGTCCAGCATCTGGGAGGTGGGAGGATCAGTTGCTCGGGGCCATCCTTGGTTACATAGAGAGTGCAAGGCTAGCCTGGGCTACATGAAACTCTGACTTATAAATAAATAAAGGAAGAACTTCACATTGTCTTTAGCCTTCAACCAAGAACACGTATTCCATCACCAGGGCTTCACCACCCCCGTGGTTATTATGTTAAGAAACTTTCCCCAGTTCTCTGGGCGTAGAACCTTCTCAGTGAGCTCTGTATCTGCAGCCAGAGCCATGGGATCTCCTTGGCCACTCAGTCAGCTCAAAACCCTGTGACCCTTGAGCCTTAGACAAGCCTGCAAGCCAAGAGCAGCCCTTTGCAGGTCCCTTCCTTGCCCTTAAATGCAACTTGGCTCCACTGAGAGAGAGAGAGAGAGAGAGAGAGAGAGAGAGAGAGAGAGATTCAAAGCTGATTTTAGAACAATCTTTCTGCAAGAGCCAGAACCACTTGGAACCATCAAGGACTCAGGGATGTGGCCTGTGAGGTCACTCAAACTAAGGCTTCTGCTCTCCTGGGGCTTAGAGAAGCCTCTGCAACTTGGCTTGGGCCCCATGCCAGGAGGTGAAATTCGAGGGGTCCAGTTCCTATGCCTCAATTTCCCCCACTTGACTGTAGAACCAGAGAAAGATCAGAGGGCTGGTGGGAGGGCAGGGCTGGCTTTGTCCCTAACCTGTCATGCTTGGGGACTTTCCTACCCAAGACAACTCAGGATCAGAAGTTCCTGGGCCTCAGCGGAACCCAGCCTTTGTAGACTTCCCCTCTGCCCCTGGGTCCCTGGTATCTATTTTTCCCCCATGTGCTCTACACAGAGTGTCTACCCAGTCTCCAGAGTCTGATGTTGGGCCTGTCCTAGGAGAGTCCTGGGTTGGGCGTTGTAGTGAAATAAGGGCACATATGAGTGATTCTTAGGTTGTACTTTGTCCTTACAGAGGAAGCGGCTGGCCTCCAGTTATCTCCACAACCCCTTGTTCCTCACAGCACGAGGTAAGTGCCAGCTAGAGCCACCCCCCTCCCTAAGCCTGGGCTCCTCTTCAGGAAAGCTGTACAGGAGCTTCATGTAGCCTCTGCCCTCACGGATCCTGGGGAGGGAGGAGAGCTGCCGGGAAGGCCTCCATCCCATCAGATAAACCAAAATGGCACTAGGAACACACTGGCCACTAGAGTCACATAGGGTCCCGCTGTGCACCAGGGTCCAGATCTGAGAACCAGGCCAAAGGCCACTGTGGCAGGGCCATCCCCCAAAGGGCTGAGCGGACAGGGCATGAGGACATGTGTAGAGGATGCCCCTGCTTCCTGCCCCTCCATCTACAGCATGAGCCCCGTACTGCCTGTTCAGCCATGCTGCCGGCTACTGGTCAGCTCTGGAGAGAGCAGAAACTCACTTCCTAGCTGGATTGGAGTTCACCTCACTTCCTAGCTGGATTGGAGTTTACCCCCCAACCCTGTCTTCCCTCCTATACTGGCTGTGGGCAGTTGGGCAGCGTCAGCTGATCTAGAAGTACTGAGTGCTGGGCCCAGCTCTGATAGGCAGGGAAATACATCCCAGCTTTCGGTAGGGCTCTTTCTCCTGTGCCAACTCTCCTCCATGACTGGGAGCCTCTTACACACACACACACACACACACACACACACACACACACACACACACACAGCCATCCCCGTCATCGAGGTACTCAGAAAGCTGAGGCAAGAAGATTGCAGTCAGTTTCAGGCCAGCCTGAAACTACAGAAAGACTTTGTCTCGAAAGAAAAGAAGCAACTGTCAATGATTTTGGAGGCAGGGAATGATGGCTGCCTGCTTCCCGGGATTCTGTGTAACTCTAGGCATTAGTCACTCCCTAGCCCTTGAACTGCTGATCTGTACAATGGGCCTGTGATACCTGCTCTGAGTTGGTTACAGTTCCTCCCCCAGGAACAGCATCACTGAAGATGGTTTGACTGGGAACCTGGAAGAAGAACCCTGCTTGTGGTTCTTACTGTGTGTGGTTTGAGTTCACAGCCTAAAATGCAAAGGATCCACAGTCAAAAGGAGCTGGAAACAGGTTACTCCGAGGGGTCCTCTGAATTCTAGTTTTGTCTCTGAGGCACCTACTGTGCCGACCCATGATCTTTGTGACTTTAGGTGCCTGTTCCCAGATAGGTCCTAACCAGGACCAAGGCATAGAGTCATCCCCCATTTACACGGTGGTTCTGAGAACTCAGGTATCACTGGGCCTTGTGATACTCCCATCATGCTCTAGGGCAAGAACTCTTCCACACTAAGCCTGGGGGACACCAGCCATGACCCATGCTCCTCTCACCCCCACTAACATCTTCTCCATCCTTCCTCCCTGTGCTAGCCAATGAGGACCCCTGCTGGAAGGTACGTGACCCCCATCTTCACACGAAGGGTGTGGGACATCTGTCATTGCTTTAGGCTTCCCTTGCTACTCAGAGCTTGCACAGCAACAAACCTGCATGCCAGGCTGAACCCTGCATTGCTGCAGAGAACTGCCTCTTACCTGGTCCTGAGGGTGCTGGGGCTCTGCTGCCTGGTCCTGAGGGTGTTCACGCTGTACCACCTGATCTTTACCCTGCCTTTGCCTGGCTTCTCTGTGTGACCCAGGACAGAGCTGGCCATCTTTGGTTCTCTGTTGACCACCCCATGGGCTCATTCCCAGGGTTTCACCTCATGGGCTCACTGTGATCCTATGACACAGTCCACCCACAAAGTCTGGTCCATGAAGCTGCTCAGGCCCTGGATCCTGTGCATAGCCTCTCTCTTACCTATTTCTTTTCATTTACTTTATTTATGCCACATGTGCTTGAGTGCGTATGTGTCCGTGTACCATCATGCAAGTGTAGAGGCCAGGAGACAACTTGTGGGGCTCGGGTCTCTCCTTTCATTGATTGAGTGAGAGGGATAGACCTCAGCCTCAACACCAGGCACCTTTGTGCCCTGAACTATCTCAACAGCCCTTCCATGATTTCTAATCTGATTCCAAATGAACCTCAGCCCACCTGTGCACATGCCCAGGGGACTGCTTGCAGCCTGCTTTGGATGGCCACATTGCTTTTCAAGGTCATCCTGTAGTAGTAAACACAGGTACCCTTGGGCCTGGCAATTTATTGAAACTATCAGTACCCAGACTGCCCAGACAAGGGACACAAGGTGGTGGAAGATTCCCCCTTTTCCATGAGTCCATAGTCCTGGAGGGACCTTGGCTTCGAAGCAAGAGGTGGGGATTGTGGTCTTGGTTCCACCTGTCATTCCCACTCCCTATGTGACTCTGGGCAAGTTCCTCATCCTTCCTGAGTCTTTGCACTGGACAGGGGATAGGGATGGGAAGACTTAGGGCCTCCTTTGGGGACGCCTCTGGTGTCAAGACACTTGTGATAAGGGCCATCCCTTCCCATCTCTTTGGTGCTCGAGTCAGAAACTGTTGATAGTCTTACAGTGACAAGGACCCTTGTGGGTTACTGGACAGGTGTTGTAGGTCATCAGCAGAGCTCTCCTTGGTGCAGCCTACTGATGGGCTGGGGAGCACAGTCCCTAAGCTCGTGCTAAGGCCTCTGGGAGGGACAGAAAGGGCCCTATCCCTTACCACACTGCTGGGCACATGGATGAGTAGGGTCCACTTGGTGTGCCCTGTCCTATTCTATCCAGTGTCCAAGGGACAGTTGTCCTTATCCCCTTCCTGGATGTGGAAGCAGGTGCATCTCTCCTGAGTGACTGGGTCCCTGCTCGACAAGTATGCAGTAGAGGGGACTAAAGGTGAAGCTTGCATCTGGCCACACCCCCTCCCTGAGGCAGTGTAACATGAAGATGTGTCACTGCTGCCCCCTACTCCGTGGGAGGAGACTCCTGTGCTCAGTGCCCAGTCAGGGTGTGCTGGAGCCTCTGGAACCCTACCTGTCAGGACACACACCTCTTGTTGTTGCCCATCTTGCTTTGACACTATCACCCTGAGGAGGAGTCTCTCCTCCCTGCTCCCTCAAGCTACCTGGACCTGGCTGAACCGCTTTACAGCCTCCCTTCTCTTGCAGGGTGAAATCACCCATGATGAATTCTGTGCTGCCTGCAAGCGAGGAGCCAGTCTGCAACCCTGCAGCACCTGTTCAGGGGCCTACCACCTCAGCTGCCTGGACCCACCACTTAAGACGGCACCCAAGGGCGTGTGGGTCTGCCCCAAGTGCCATCGGAAGGTGTGGGCAGGAGGGCTCACACCTCTGCCCTGCACATTTGAGGCAGTGTGGGTGGAGCAGGGAGTGTGGAAGGGAGTAACAGGGATCTTGGGGCACCCATCCCTGCCTTCTGCAAGGGAGAGAGACCCCAAAGGAAGTGCCAGTGAACCAGGCTGAGTGACAATGGCTCCTGTCCCCTGGTCACGATTGGGTATCTGTGGCTTCCCTGTGGGAATCTGAGAGCGTGCCTTCCTGGGGGTACATAGCTGGGATAGTCTCAGAAAGTTCTAGAATCTGTGTTCTTTCTCATCGCCCCATCTGCCCCACAGGCCTTAAAGAAAGACGAGGGTGTGCCCTGGACTGGGATGCTGGCCATTGTTCATTCCTATGTCACCCACAAGACAGGTAAGATGTCCCTGGGGGTGGGAAAGGAGCCCTGCATTCATATAGGACCCTGGGGCTTCTGGGTGGGTCCAGGTTCTTCTGGGCCAGAACACTGATAAAGAAAGGTGGCCAAGACTGGTCCTAGCAGGACATTTCTAGCCCACCTGCTCAGCTGCCACTCGGGGGGTTCTGGCCTCTCTCACTCCCCCAGTGAAAGAAGAGGAGAAGCAGAAGCTGTTACAGCGAGGCAGCGAGCTGCAGTCTGAGCACCAGCAGCTGGAGGAGCGGGACCGGCAGCTGGCCTCAGCTGTGAAGGTGAGCACAGGAGTGGGGCTGCCTCATTACCCACTCCCCAAACCCAGTCTGACCGGTACCCATAGGCTCAGGGTGCGGCTCTGATGTGGTCCACGAATACTTACCAAGCGGCCTCTACGGGACCTTGGCAAGGTCCTGCCTTTCTGAACCTCAGCTTCTTCCTCCTCTACAAAGAGAGCACAGTCCTCTGTAGACTGATGATAGACAAGATGATGAAGATGATGGTGGATGGTGGGTGGTGGTGATGGTGGGTAGTAAGGTGATGATGGTGGTGGTGATTATGTTGATCGTCATGGTGATGGTGGCGGTGATGGTAAGGCAGATAGTACTGAGAGTAGCGGGGATGGAAGTCCTAACAGCAGTTTTGGGAGAAGCTGTTTGTCTGTTTTATTATATTTTGTTTATTTTAATGGTGCTGGGGATTGAGCCAAGGGCATGTTGGGCAAACACTTTATATCCCAGGCATGAAGGGAGAGGGAGGGGGCTAGAGGTGTGAATGCACATGCAGGTCCATATACTAGTGTGCACACAGGTTCAGACCAGAGGAGGCTGTCTTCCTCCAGTGCTCTGTGCTTATTCCCTGCATATAGGGTTTATCACTGAACATGACATCTGCAGTCCTGGCTTATCTGTGGAGCTTTTGAATTCCCAGGACCCACCTATTTCTGACTCCCAACACTGAGGCTTCAGTCATACATGGTCATAGTCGTCTTTTATGTGGATACTGGGGATTCCAGCTCAGGTGATCACAGGGCACACAAACGCTCTTACCCACTGAGCCATCTCCCCACCCCACCCCCACGCCCCCAGAACTGCATGGTGTCTTAGTAAATTTGGGATGAGGTCTCACTAACTTGCCCAGGCAGGTCTTGAACTCACTGTCTTTCTGCCTCAACTGCCCAAGGCTCTGGGATCTTAGGCTTCGAGAAGCTCTCTGAATGCAGTGCCTTTTTGGTCTGTTAGGATTCTCTACAGGAGTGCTTCTCAACCTTCCTAATGCCGGGATCCTTTAATACAGTTCCTTGTGTCGTGGTGACTCCCAACCATAAAATTATTTTCATTGCTACTTCATAACTGTAATGTTGCTACTGATACGAACTGTAGTGTAAATATATGATATTTCTCATAGGCTTAGATGACCCCTGTGAAAGGGTCATTCAAACTCAAAGCGTAACAACCCACAGGGTGAGAACCACTGCTCTAGAGGAACAGAACAGATAAAATGAATATATATGGAATTTATTAGAGTGACTTACATGCTGTGGTCCAGCTAGTCCAACAATGGTTGTCTACCCATGGAAGGTCCAAGAATCCAGTAATTGTTCAGTCCACAAGGTTGGATGTCTCAGCAGGTCTTCAGTATATGCCAGAATCCCGAAGAAGTAGATTCTCATGCCAGTGAAGCAATGGACTTGTTAGTGAGAACAAGAAGGCAAAGAGAGTAAGCTTCCTTCTTCTATGTCCTTTTTCTAGGTAGGCTACCAGCCGAAGATGCAGCCCAGATTAAAGGCGTATCTTTCCATTTCAAATGATTTAATTAAAACAAAAACAAACCCCTCACAGGTGTACCCAGCCACTTGGGTTTTAGGCAATTCCAGATGTAGTCAAGGAGACAACCAAGAATAGCCACCACAAGGCCATCCCTTGTCAACTTGTCACACAATCATAGCTCCTTATGGTCATGCTTAATTTCCAAATGAAAACAAGAACTAGAACATTGTACTAGAATGTACAATTGCAAATGCATTATATATTTAGCCATGTCATAATTCTGCCTAACATGATGTTGCTATCCTTCATACAACCACAAACACATTATAAATTTAGAATTGGTGGCAATGTCCCTTCAGGGACATTCTTTTAAGAAACCACTGATATTCTCTTAAATGATGCTACATTACATGATAAGGAAATTGAAGAAAGAAAGCACAAGTATCTGTACAAATGCATTCATTTTTTGGTTTTGGTTGATTTTTTTTGAAACAGGGTTTCCTATATAGCCTTGGCTGTCTTTAAACTCACTCTGTAGACCAGGCTGGCTTCAAACTCAAAAATCTGCCTGCCTCTGCCTCCCAAGTACTTGGATTAAAGGCCTATGCCACCACCACCCAGCCTTACAAATGTATTCTTATCAAAAATATGACAGAAACACTCATGTAAATTATAATCCTCATTTCTGTAGCTAGTCACATGACCTTAGCTGGTATTTATAACTATCTTCCTCTATCCATTCTGTACTTTCTCCACCCTCTGCAAGCACCTCAGCAGGTCTTAGCTCTTTTCCTAGAGGAGTGACCCACACCTTCATTCCTGATGGGTCTGTGTCCCTTTTCATCCTGCTTGGATTAGGCTGTTGTCCTTTCCCATGGACTTTAGTCACAGGATACAGTAGTACTAAGAGGAACCCTAAAGGATTTTTGGCACCCTGGACATAATCCTTCTTACCTCCATTGTGGAGAGGCAATCCAACTTCCCCTTGGTAATCTGGACCAATCACCCTCTAACACTGTTATCTCCTTTCTTAGCCTGTTGGTTTTTCAGGCATCAGAAGCTCAAACTGTCTGGTGGGGATCGGGGGGGGGTTCAAGCTTCTAGTTCAATGTTTGTTGTGGCTCCTCACAGGAGCGCCCTCCACTATAGAACCAACTTCTAGGCCAGCAGAAGGTGTGGCCCAGATTAAAGGTGGATCTTCCTACCACAGAAGATCTGGATTAACAGTGTGTCTTTCCACCTCAAAGATCAGGATTAGAAGTGGCTCTTCCCACTTCAGTTAAATACAGATGTGGTCAAGTTGACCACCAAGCATGGCCATCACATGCCGCGTAAGAAGTCCCTGATTACTCGTATCCTAGTTTGAAGGGTGCCCCAAGGAAGTCAGTATTTCACTGGCATCCTTTGACCTAGTGTCACAGTCATCTGACTTAGGTCTCAGTCCCATTGCAGTGCCATCTCAGTGAGACACACAGAGATGCTACAGACCAGGCAGAAGAAGAGAGCGTGCTGGCCAGCATGTGGGCTTCTGTGGTTGCTGCCGGCCCAGCTATACAGGGACAGTCATCCCTGACAGCAGCCTGCCACTCCAGCCGGGTATTTTTTGTGAGGCCCTTGGCCTTTTTCAGGCTCTGCTGGGGATGGGAGTCAGGGGAAGGCTTTGTGAGAGAAGGTGGGCTCATCAAGGTGGCTGGCCCAGGATGCTGTAGAACTCAATGCTGACACCGCCTCCAACATGTCTGCCCTTGACAGAGATGCTTGGAGCTGAAGACAAGCCTTCTGGCCCGTCAACGGGGCACACAGTCATCGCTGGACCGCATCCGGGCTCTCCTCAGACTGATCCAGGGTGAGCAGATGCTTCAGGTCGCTATGGCAACCACCAGCCCCACCCCGCTTCTGGCCGGGCCTTGGACCAAGCCTTCCACCACCACTACTACCATGCGCACTGCCCTCCAGCACCCTCAGAACCACAACTGACCCCCAGGGACCTGTATAACACTCATGGAAAGTTACCGGGACCAAGACCTGGAGGATCTGTCAGCCTTAATTCATAAACTCTATGAATTTTAGACAAAAATAAACTAGACAGAGTGATGAGGAGAGAAAGGAGTGGAAATGAGTGTCCTAGAGCCAGAACCAGCCTGAGGTGGATCCCTACACCAGTTACAGGGAACACCTGGAGGCCAGGTAAATGTGTCTCAGACCCAGGTACAGGAGGCCCTCGCCCTTGGCTGTCAGGCTTCCCTGGCCTTCAGCTTTCATGGCTAGCTCTCTCCTGGGCTCTCTCGTTGTCCCCCTCAAGAGAGGAAGACTTTAGACTTCGGAGAGTAAGGCAGACTGGGCCACCCATGGCTTGTGAGGAGGCAAACTGACAACAGTGGGCTAGTGGGCTGGGTGGGGTGAGCCTCTGGTACAAGAGAGGGTAGCTAGCCTAGGTAGTTCTCCAATGGCCCTGGGGCTTCCTGCGCCCTGTTGGCCCCTGGTCCATCAGTATTACCATGTTGAAAATCAGTCATTTAACTGGACAAGTAACAGGCCGTCTTTTCCTGCGGTCACCCACCGCTGCATGGGCTGCCCGGCCTGGCCTCTGCCTCTTCTCTTCCGAGCTTAAACTCTTGTTGCTGCCCACCTCTCGCTATTGCCAACCCCTGGAATTTTCCTCTTGGAGTTCTGGGCTAGAGGGAGCAGGCACCCAGCAGGGGAGGCGCCTGGCAGGTTTCAGCTCACAACTGGAAACCTTTAGAGCACTCTCCATTGCAGGAGCCACGCCAAGCATCCTGCCTACTTCTTGCCAGTTAAAGACACTATGCCAAAAAGAGCTTCACACTTTTTGTATAGCGTTTTTTTTTGTTGTTGTTGTTTGTTGTTGTATGATCCGTAATGTGAACTGCGCCCCTGCCTGCCTTCCTCTGCATCTGATAGTCTCTGCTCCGCTATAGGAATTGGTAACCTCGCCTGAGAGGGACCAGACGGAGCACCCAAGAAGGGGCCTAGAGATCCAGGGGGAAGGCAGAGAGGGTGGTGCACTCGGGGCCCTGGCCTTTGGAGACTCCAGAGCCCTCAAGACTCTGTCCTCAAAGCCGTCTCCTTATTTGCAGGGAGTGTAGGCTTCTAGGCACCCTGGGGGCTCCTGCACCTCTGTGAGCCATGCAAGTCCACTTCGCAAGCCTCACCCCGTCCCGAGGGACACAGCACAACCCATATGTGACCAGGAGCCACAGGGCTCCCCCCACCCCCCGAGCATATCACATGGTGCCGAATTGCAGTGAGCACGCACGCGTGCATGCGCCAGGGCCACAGACGCACACCTGTGCACGCAGACACACGTGCAGAGCGGGAAGGCTGGCTGGGATCCCGCCACCAGCTGCTTTCCCTCTTGTCATTTCTCACGACTCCGGGAGAAACTGTGCTGTAGGATACAAATCTATTTTAATACACATTACACTGGGTTGAACAAGATTTTTATATTCTTTTATTGATGAACAACGTGTGCCCTGCGAGGCGCACGCCTTTATATATTGGTTACGCGGTGCCGATTATGCATTACCGCACGGCTGGCGACGTAACTGTCTTCAGGTTCTTTCGTTGGTTTGATTTTTCTTCTTGGATGGCTTGAGTTCGATTTTGTAAGAAACGTGGGAGGATGTTGGAAGGTTGGACCCGGGAGGGGGAGCTGCTGACGCGTCTCGAGACTTAGTTTTGATTTTTTTGGGGGGGACCAAGGGGGACCGTCCAGTGGATAGTGGCTAGAGAAAGTGTTTGTCTTAAATATTCCAGTGTAGTTTTCCTTCTGTATGATGCATTAAATCCAATTTCAAAGCCCGGTGCTCCTGTGTTCTTGCTTTCGGTGTGAGACTCAAAGGAACCCCGGGACAACTGGGTGGGTTTAAAAATGGCTGAAAGCCAAGGTCACATGATCTTACCCACTCCAAAGGAAAGTGAGAGCTCTTGGTGTCCACCCCAGTCCTGGGAGATAGCAGATTCACGTTATAAAAAGCACCGAAACTACCTTGGCTGGTTCCCGTGTGAATTGATTGCCTGGCCCACGCTTCTCACCCACTCCTCTTCAGGCACTCCGCCTCCTGGACACATGAGCTCACCACTTCATGTCCGTTAATCCTGCAGCTATGGTGGGAGAAGGGCCAGTTGAATGCTACTTGTGGCGCTGAGGACGGAAACACGCATGCGCCCACGCACTGCCAGACTGGACAGCCCACCACGCATGCTCACTGCAGCCAGGGACTAATGCAATTGCTCGGGGGAGCACAAGGTTTTAAGAGCTCCGCAGTTCAGCTCTGCTGTGCCATCTACATACTCCCCAGCCCTCTGTCTCCTGAACAATCTTCATACTCACCTTCCCAGTCCCTAGATCTCTTCTGTTCTCTTCCCCACCTCTACCCCTCTATCCCATAGCTCCCCTGGGACAGTCTAAATAGTTCTTAGTGACTTTTAGGCAGATCCAGTGGGTGCCCTGCTCATGCGGCCCACATGACTTACCAATGACGCCTCACTATTGAAATTGCTCACGTGACCCCCTCGGGGATGACTTTCCCATGTCTACTTCAGGTCGTTCCCTCCTACCTAACCTCCATGTTCTGGAGACATCCAGTCTCCACCAGCCTCAGCTCTCTCTGGTGCTCCTTGGACAGCTGTCCCCTCAATTCCTGTGTCTACACTGGTAGCCACCCCAGACTGACATCACTGAAGGACATCTCAGATGCGGCACAGGCTCCACTGAGCTGGCTCCTTGCCCTCGGTCCCTGCTCTCTTTGGGTCCCTGTCTGCTGCTTTCTGCCACTTCCATCTCCCGATCTGTGTCAGTTCACACAGAAAGCCTCTGCCACAGGGCCTTTGCACACCCAGGCCCTCTGCTCCGCGGGCTCTTGCTCACTGCCTCCTCAGGTTGCTTCAAGCCTTGACCTTGATCATTGACACCTCTCAACTACAGCTGTCCCAGCTCCCATGACCCCGCCCACCCCTGTCTATTCCTGCTGGTTGTTGAGACTTCGCACTTTCTCTATCAGGAAGATGAGAAATTATCATTGTGTTAGGCAAAATGCTTGAACGAAACAGCCTGGAGGGGGAGAGAGATGGCTCAGCGGTTAAGAGCACTAACTGTTCTTCCAGAGGTCCTGAGTTCAATTCCCAGCAACCACATGGTGGCTCACAACCATCTGTAATGGGATCCAATGCCCTCCCTCTTCTGGTGTGTCTGAAGACAGCGACAGTGCACTCGCATATATAAAATAAATCTAAAAAAAAAAGACTCCCCATTATAATCTGCTGCAAGACAAAGGAACCTGAGATCAAAACTGCTGGCTCAAGGTTGCCTGTCTCCTGACCGGGATGCCGTGCTGAGCAGGCAGAGGGGGGGGACATCAGCTCCTTTCTGGGACTAGAAAATAGAACCCATCTAACACATGCTCACATAGCCAAGGAGCTGGTTTAGCAAGGCTGTGACTATACCCTATGTTCTATCTTCTGGACACAGGATATCTCATGGTCCTTGTGTGACAGCCAGAGGTCACTGCCCATACCCTGCACGTACAAGCTCCTGATCCAGTGCCTCACCCATCTGAGGCTGTAGTTAAGGACTGAGTGCCATCACTTCCAAGTGAGAGGGGATGGGGGAGGGGTTAAGGGCGAAGCTCTTAGCCACAGGCAGAGAGTATTTTCACTGCACAAAGCACTGGGGCTTTGATTGCTTGGTTTTAATCTCTTTTTCTTTTTTTTCACAAGACAGGGTCTCCTGTAGCCCAGGTTGGCCTCCAACTCACTATGTTGTTAAGGATAGCCTTGTTCTTCTGATCCTCCTGCCTCTACTTGAGAACTGGCTTTGCAGGTATTTGCTAGTACATCTGGTTCATGTGGTACTGTGATCAAGTCCATGACTTTGTGCATTCTGGGTAAGCACAATACCAATTGAGCTATAGCCTCAGCCATCATGTGCGGTTTTTAAAATATTTACTGCTAGGCACTTTAATCCAGTATTAGAGAGGCAGAAGGAGACGGAATGCTGTCAGTTTGAGGCCAACCTGATCTACATAGTGGTTGCCAGGCCAGCCATGGCTAAAAATAAAGATACACACACACACACACACACACACACACACACATATATATATATCCCAAATTCTGCCTGCACATCTTCCTCTGCCTTGGCTCTCTGCAGCATACAGTGGCAAGGGACCATCTCTGGCTAGACTGCAGCCAGGCTTTCTCCAGTAGGATCAGAAGCCCAGTTTGGTGGAGGAAGTTCTTCCAGGGTGTCCTGGTCTCAGGAACTCTCAGAACCTTAGGGTGTCGATTCGAGATTGGATTCTACCTTGCCTGTCCTCGGTTTTCCTTTTCAGATCTCTCTGTAGCCACACTTCCCTGAGTGGCTTGCACTCTGAAAACTCTTCCTGCTCATTCTAAACAGTGTCTAACACATTCCTACTTATGCCCAAAAACAATGGCATCTGCAAGCTGCTTCTACCTCCTTCCTCCCTTTCTCCCTCCCTCCCTCCCTACCTCTCTCCTCCCTCCTTCCCTCCCTCCCTCTCTCCCTCCCTCCTCCTTCCTTCCTTCCTTTCCTTCTTTCCTGCCTATCTGTCTGTTTTGGGTTTTGACACAAGAGTCTCACTATGTGACTCTGGAAGGTCTGGAACTCACTATGAGGACCGCCCACCTCTGCCTCCCAAGTGTTGGGATTAAAGGTGAGTGTCACCTCGACTGTCAACCCCCCTCCTCATCTGTAGCTCACTTCTCTTGCCTCCTACAATAGCTGAACGCCTAGTCCAGTATGGAATGGAAGAGGTGAGACTTGGCATCTTCTCTTAATGATACAGTTTCAAGAGCGTCACCATAAGGACTGTGTTAGTCGGAGTTCTCTAAAGAAACAGAAAGGCGGGGAATGAGTGCATATTTACAACAGAAGTCATTACATTGGCTTATAGGGTACAGGCTGGATATGGCACGAGGCTGTCTCACATGGGACAGGCTGGGAACCCAGTAACTCAGTCCATGAGGCCGGACACCTCAACAGTCTCAACTGGGTGCCAAAGGCCTGGAGGATTCCACTGGTGTTCGTTTGGCTTGGAAAGCTCAAGAAGCTGGTTCTAGCTTCAGTGGAGGATAACAGCAGTCCTCACCAGCAAGAGGTCAGCAAGGCAGACAAGAAACGGACATTTTCCCCTTAGATACCCTTGTATCTGGTCCCTAACTACTGAAAGGTGCCACCCATTCAAGACAGGTCTTTCCACGTTGATTAATCTAATGGAGAAATCCCTCATTGGCATACCCACGGGCTTCTCTTTTAGTAATTCTAGATCACATTAAGTTGATAGTCAACAGCATGGTTGATAGGAATTCTGTTTGCTTTATGTTTGTGTGTGTGTGTGTGTGTGTGTGTGTGTGTGTGTGTGTGTGTGTGTGTATGGGGGGGGAGACAGACAGACAGAGACAGAGACATGAGTTCAGGATACCTATAGAGGGTGGAAGAGCGTGTCAGATCCCAATGGCTAAAGCTATAGGCAGTTATGAGCTGCCCAGTGTGGGTGCTGAGAACCACACTTTAGTTTCTTCCAGAGCCTCAGTTGCTTTTAACTGCTGAGCCCTCTTGCCTCCCCATAGGCTTTTTGCTTGTTTTTAAATCACGATCGTTTTAATTTTTTTCAAATGCATATACCATGCTTTTTAAACCATGTGAGTGTCTCCTGATTCTGCACGTGTGATTATTTATACTAATTTTCAAACACTAACCCAAGTTTAAATTCTAGGAATAAGCCCTACTCGCCCGCGGCACAGCGTCCCTTCCGTCGGCTCCTTTTGATGTACTGTTACTTCCGTGATGTGATGTTCTATACTTCCGTGGGATGGTACTTTTCTGCTTGTCTTCCTGACACCTCGGACACCATAATACTAAATAATTCAGAAACATGTCCCTTGTTTCCTGAAACAGTCTTTTTTGTTAGAATGCACTAGTGAAGCCGTCTGGAGCAAGAGTTTCATTTGCGAGAAGACATTTCCATGTAACATTTCAATATGTTTAATACACGGGGCTGTTGTGATAGTCTGTTCTTCTGTCAGTTCCAATACATTGAGTTATTCAAGGAATTATCACTTAGGCCGATTTTAGCGTAAAATTGTTGGTGACAGTTTGATGATCTTTTCGCTCTCCACACACTCTAAAGCAATAAGCGCTTTTTCTTTCTTAATTTGTGCTTCTTCTTGTCCTGATCTGTCATCTATCAAGGGGTTCATAAATGCATGTATTTATGTGAGGGACTGAATTTGGATTTGTTTATAATCTCTTGTCTGTTATTGACTTATTGGTCTTGTTTGCTTTGGGTACTGGCAATGGAACCCAGGGCAAGCTAAGGGCTCTGCCAATGAACTACATACCAGTCCCAATTTCTTTTTCCTTTATTTGAAACAAGGTCTCGTTATGTGTAGCCCATAAAGACCCAGAACTCACAATCCTCCTGCTCTAGCTTCCCAAGGTCTGACATTACATATGTGCCACCACACCCGGCTTGGGCTGGTTACTTCTTGTTGTCTTAGCTGTTGGTTGTCGAGCTGACACCAGCCAGACTCTAGCTGCTAGAACAGCGGTTCTCAACCTGTGCGTGGAGACCCCTTTGGGGGGGTTGATCAACTCTATCACAGGGGTCTCCTAAGACCATCAGAAAATGCAGATATTTGCATTATGACTCAAAGTTACAGTTATGATGTAGCAACAAAAATAATTTTGTGGCTGGGGGAGGGTCACCATAATGAGGAACCATATTAAAGGGTCGCAGCATTAGGAAGGTTGAGAACCACTGTAAAAGGGAACCTCAGCTGAGAAAATGCCTCCTTCAGATTGCTTGAGGGCAAGTCTGTGGGGCATTTTCTTGATTACTGATTGATGTGAGAGGGCTCAGCTCACTGTGGGCAGTGCCCCCCCCCCCCGGAGGTGCTCCTTGGGTTGTTTAAGAAAGCAAGCTGAGCTGACCATGAGCTGCAAGCCAGTGAGCAGTGCTAATCTCTGCTCTCTGCTTTGGTTCCTGCCTCCAGGGTCCTGCCTTTTGACTTCCCTCCTTGATCAACTGTGATTGGGGTGTGTAAGCCAAATAAACCCTGTCTTCCACAAGTTGCTTTTGGTCTCAGGGTTTATCAGAGCAATAGAAGACAAGCTAAGGCCCCCGAGTGGTGGTTTGCACCTTTAATTCTAATACTGGAAGGCAGATCAGGCAGCTCTTTGAACTCAAGGTCATTCTGGGCCATATAGTGGGTTCCAGGACAACTAAGACTACATAGTAAGACTCTGTGTCCAAAAAAAGAAAGAAAGAGGAAGGGAGGGAGGGAGGGAGGGAGGGAAGGGAGAAAAGAAAGGAACAAAGAAAGAAAGGAAAAAGAAAGAAAGGAAGGAAGGAAGAAAGGAAGGAAGGAAGGAAGAAAGAAAGAAAGAAAGAAAGAAAGAAAGAAAGAAAGAAAGAAAGAAAGAAAGAAAGAAAGAAAGAAAGGAAGGAAGGAAGGAAGGAAGCTGGGACACACGACACCCTTTAGTCCAAATCTCTGCTGGCTTTGATCTCCCTCTCCCGACTCAGCTGTGGTGCAGCCCTAGCCATGGCTTTTGGATTGCTTCTTTCGTTTTTCTCCGACAAGCTTTTAGCTCTCCCTGGAGGCTGTGCTTTAACGCTTCATGAATGTTGATCTGTTGTGACATTAGCGTGTCTTTAGCTTATTTTGAGTGTGAATTCAAATTATTTTCTTGGGAGCTGGGGGAGCTAGCTCAGTCAGCAAAGTGCTTGCCACAGAAGCCAGAGGACAGAACCCATGCCAAAAAAAAGGGGGGGGGGTGGAGGGGGAGGAGGCAAGAGTGAGGCACATGGCACTCGCTTGTAACCCTAGTACTGCGGAGGCAAACACAGAGAACTCTGGGGCTTGCTGACCAACCAATCCAGCCTAACTGACCAGTGAGGAACTCTGTCTCTAGTAAAAGGTGTGGCTAGAGAGATGGCTCAGCAGTGAAGAGCACTTGCTGCCCTGACAAAGGACTCACCACATTCAGTTCCCAGCACTCACGCCCAGTGGTTCCCACCCGACTCCCTGTAACTTCATCTCCAGGTAACCCAACACCCTTCTCAGGCCTCCTCTGGACACCTACACTCACACACATACACACACACACACACACACACACACACACACACACACACACACACGCCCTGGCACAGATGTACACCACACACTCATAATTAACAACAAAAAAATCTTTAAAATATCAACAGAGCTAGGAGAGGCTTCCATCCTGACTTTGTCTTTAACTCACTGATTTGTGTATCCATAAAAAATTTTTTCATATACTTGGATTCTTTCCCCCCAGAAGTCATTGATTTCCAGGATCAATTTTATTCCGTTGTGCCCTTTGCTCCATTTTAACTCCCTTAATTTGCCAGAGTTTGTCTTATGACCCAGACTCTGGTCTACATTGGCAGCTGCATCCTGCGCACTTAGGAAGAGCGCGCACGCCTGTGTATGATGTTCTGTAAACGCGGCTTAGGGCCAGGAGTTCAGCTTGTTTATGGCTTCACACTTTGTGCCCTGCCCCCACCTCTCTGTGCCTTTCTCCCTTTTTCATCAAACCCCGAAGGCTGAAACCCAGGACCTCACACATGCTAAGCCCGTGCTCTACCACCAAGCCGTGTTCTCCACACCCCCCACTCCATTATGTTTTTTCTGCTTAGTATGGGGGGACAGGGTGTGGGTCTGTGTCCACGTGTGGGGGCACCCACATGCCATGGTGCACATGTGGAGAACAGAGGACAACTTGTGAGAGGCAGTTCTTTCCTTTCACCATGTGAGTCCCAGGGACTGAACTCCAGTCACCAGGCTTGCCTGCAAGCGCCCTTATCCACCGAGTCACCCCTCACCACCCACCATTCAGGCTGTAATATCTACTTCTGTTGGTATATCATTGTCTATGAAACCAGTCGGTGATGAGCTGTCCTGGGCTTACAGACGTGACCTTGGGTGATGTTTTCCTGCCAGTCTGTGTGCCACGTAGGTTTGACAGTGCTAACCAGCGGGGATGGTCACCAGGGGAAACTGTGATCCAGATCAACACACACACACAGGTCAGTTCTGGCCATATTAAACGCAGGATGCTCTTCAGTCACACTGGTGACACACCTTGACTTATCTGCTGTTCTTGATGGTCAGGCCAGCTGCATCTACGTGCAACAATGCTCTGGTCCACCTTCCGGGTCATTCTTAGACGCAGTGCTGATTTCCAAAGCTCACTGAGTATTCTCTCAGTATCCGTTAGCACTCAATGCTTCAGGTGTCAACGAGGGACTTTTATTTCCTGACTTCCATTTTCCTTCCCAGACATCTCCCGCCATCACAGACCCTAACATCCGTGGGTCTGGGGAGGTGTCTGCGGTTCGTTCTATGAATTCATTCTTTCTCTGAATGTCAACCACAAGTTCCGGGCAACGTGCCGGACCTCTGCAGTCACTGGAAATCTCTGTCATCTCTGCAAAAGTGAATGCTTGGATAATCTATCCCGTGTCCGGGCAATGGGGACACCCTGGAGTCCTTATGCAGGCTCTTTTGGCATTGTTTTAAGCTGTAACATGTCGTGTGCTTCCTACATGTGACTGCCATAATCACTTTCTTTTGCTGTGGGAGCGATGGGGAAATTGTACTGAGACACGGGAAGGTGACGGGGCCACGCAGCGCTGGGCTGGGATTCCACAATTACCGATTGTGAAGAGAAACTATTATCAAAGGAGCGGCAGGAGACCATCTTGGGGCACCTCTCCAAGTCAGGAAATTTGAAACATATATTTCACAGACATGCATTTCCCTGTAAACCCCGCTGCATAATGCATGAGGCTTGATTTAATGTCATTGTTAATTCGGGGCTCACAATGGCGGGCTCTTAAGGGAGCCATCATTTTTCTTTCTTTCTTTCTCCCTGGCAGCAGAACTCTGAGACCCTTTGGGGTTATTCAGCATTCTGTGAGCACAGACGCCATGGAGGGGGGTGGCACAGACGCATGGTGGCCTTTCCAGAGGCTACGGCCAGGACAAGGGGGCTGGCTGCCTCTCGGGCCATGCTGAGCCACGCTGGAAGCCCACTTTGTTTGACTGTTTGGGATCAGAGAGGAAGGGTTGGGGGTTGTCAGAAGGAAGAAAGGGAGGGGAGAGGGAGGAGAAAGAGGAGGGAAGTGGAGAGGAAGAAAGTAAAGGGGGGAGAAAGAGAGAAGGAAAGTGAGAGATAGAGAGAAAAAAGGGAAAAAAGAAAGGAAGGAAAATAAAAGGAAATAGAAAAAAGAAACGAAGAAAGCAAAGTAAGAGAAACAAGAGGAAAAAGAAAGGCTTTGTAGGATTCTGGAGGAGGAGTGGGAGGAGGAGGGGGAGGGGAGAGGGAGGAGGAGAGAAGGAGGAGGAGGGGAAGGAGAACAGGAGAGGAAGGAGAAGAGGAGGGGGAGAGGAGAAGAGGAGAAGGAGGAGGGAGAGAGGAGGAGAAGAGGAAGGGGAGGAGGGGAGGCTGCCTCAGTTGCTGCCTCCAGGTTCCTACCTTGAGTTTGTGCCTCCACCTCCCTTCATGAGGGACTGTAATCTGCAAGCTGAAGTTAATTTAAGCCATGGCATTTTTTCAACAGCGTGGCTCTGTGCCTGGGCGCACTCTTACTTTTACCATTCTTTGGGCTCTCATTTGTGGGTTAGGACTATGACTGAGGACACAGACTCAGCCCTTGCTCACAGTAGGAAATCCTTTCAAGCTGGGCTCTATCCCTCTGTGTCCTCTGCACATCTCTGGGGCAGGAGAGGGAACCTTTGAATAGTTGCCTATGGGAGAGGGAGCCGCCCCCCCCCCCATGGTCAGCTAAGCCCACGCTCAGAAGCGGGGTATTTGCAGGGCCACTGACCAGCTAGCGATACTGTCCAGGCCAGAATGACAGATAGCAGGTCTCAGTTCCCAGGCAGGTCTCCACCCTCTATGGAGTCGTTAGCTACTGAAAGAGGCTGGCACCCTTCAGGGGTGCAGAATGTCCTCCATGGGCTCATATGGTTAAAATGTGGTCCTCAGTTTCTGGCAATGTTCTGGAAGGTTCTGTAAACTTTAGGAGAGGAGGAAGTGGGTCATCCGGAGGGGACTGTGGGGCTCATAGCCTGATCTCACTTCCTTCCTGTCTCGATTCTACTTCCTAATCTGCCCTGTGAGAAGTTCTCACAATCACAGCCTAGGGCTCCTGTTCTGGCTCCTTTCCCACCATGTAGGATAGGCACTGAAGTCACGCTACAGTGTGGGGCAGCTCCCATCCAGGCCTGGAGGGACTGATAGCAAGTATCTGGGGTGGGCTTTTGTTCTCAGCATCCATCCCCTCCTGTCTGCAATAGAGTGTGAAGGCAGCTGACACAGGGTTCTCCCAGGGGTGGCTGTTAGCTCTGTGTGATTCCGGAAGGAAGCAAGTGATCTAGGTCTAGCCCTGCCATTGCATCTTCTGGCCACAGTGATTGGTCATCCTCTGGAAACAGTGATTGGTCCAGGACAGGCACGTGTATTGAAGCTTGCCCAATCAGAATAACGTATGGAACTTTCTGTAAGGGACTTTGCTGTACTGAATTTGATGATGTAAAAGGCCCATCCTACAACCCTGAGGGGACAGTCTGTCTGAGGCCAGGAAACCTGGAGCCCTCTGGCAGACTGGCTGCCAAACGGCAGCTCCACTCCTGTTTGGAAGTCTCAATAATGCTCGTCTTTCCACTGTTGCCAACGGGCTTGGCCATGGGCATCCTTCTCCCCTGGGACCTGAGCATTGCTGTCCACAATCTCAACGATCACACAAACCTTGTGCAGCACCTCTGCCCAAGACACCATATACCCCATGCCACCTGCTGGAGGATAGGAGTAGTTGGCCAGACAGGTAACTCTTCCCAGACGATAGCCAACCCAGCCCTGGACATGTGTGTGTTCCCCAAGGACCCTTGAAATGTTAGGTAACCCATGGACTCTGGCCAGTCTACAGCTGTGTGAGTTACTGGGTTGGATGGCCTGTCACATGGCACCACAGCCAACAGTGATTGCTCTGGGCCCCTTGCCAACAAATTCACATTTCTCTTTAGTTGCGTTGAGCTATAGTTCAGAAATGTTACCCTCACGCATGTATGTCATTTCAGACATACCCCAGAACTGTGATGGACCCAACAATCAAGCACAAAATCCCCACTAGAAAGTTCTGGGTTCATTTAATTCCTGTGTCTTCTTAAAGACAGTAAGTTCATAAGACAAACAGGTACACAGATGCATAGATTGGAAGGGGGCATCTCCAATCTCCATCTTGAGGTGTCTCCAGCTAGTCAGGGGATACGGAGGCAGGACAGGTATGGTGAGGCCCGGGGAGTGCCCATCTTCATGAATTCTTTGGTAACAGGGCCAGCCTGTTGTATTTCCACAGTATCCCGGGTGTGCTCCCCAGGGGACTCCTGGACACTGAAGACTTTGTCATAGTACTCTATCAGCAGCTCTGTGAACAAGTTCAGAGGTACCAGGGCGCTTAGGGAAGCCACCCCCTGAGATGGCCAGATCAAGTTCAGTCCAAACACACAGGCCAGGTTAGAGCTGTTCATCTTGTTTGAAATGCTCTCCAGAGACACCTGGAAAAGGAAACCCAAGAAATGAAGCCCCAAGCATGAGCCTTCCAAACCCCACCTTCACCCCAAGGGAGACTGGTGTGTAGACAGAGCTCTGGATGATTCCATCCACACCCCTGAGGGGCCAGTGTGATGGGAAAAGCTCTGGAGGGGGAGGGGGTGAGCTGAGGAGAGGCCACTGTTTGGTGAGCGCTTGCCACACCAGCTTGAGTTTGAGCCCCAGAAATAATCCAAGCACAGTTCCAGGCCAGTGAGAGAGCCCATCTCAAAAACCAATGGAATCATTGAAAATGTTCAGTGGGTAACGGTAACTTTTGCAGAGTCTAGCAATCTGAGGAACCCACCAATCTCTGTGGCCCAAGAGAACCTGCTCCCTGCAAGCTGTAGTCTGACCTCCATGTGTGCACGCTGTAGCATGTGTATACATGCATAGTCGAACATGAGCGCACACACACATACAAATAATAATCAGGCAAGTAAATAAAAGAATTCTGGAATAAAGGCCTCAGCCAGTATCAAAATCCTGGGTGGCCACGTCTCCACTTGGGGTCTCAGTTTCTCAGTTTTCCCATCTGTAAAAGGTTCTGGCCTTGTTTGTGGGGACCCTCTGATTCCACCATCTGATTTCTAGGATATCCTGAGCACGACATCAGCATCTCTTCCAATTTGGCAGACTGGGTTGAGGTGGGGTACCCAGTACTGAAGATCTAAACCAGACACCCTCTGGCTTCTGTGATAGAGTTGGGGAACTGAGCTCAAGCTCCGGGGTACAATAGTGAGAGAAAAGTGCTTGCTATGTTGGGGGCTCCCATCCTCCTGGCTGACACAGTCATCTGGATAAGTAGAACTCAGTACTCCCCACTTTCTACCTTAGGAAACTGAGCCCTGAGGGCCAAGAAGACCCGCTGCTGAGTCTGGACAAACCCAGTTCGCACCAGTGTTTGAGGAGGAGCTTGAGAATGCCTTCTCCAGTAAGAGGGCCTGAGCGTATCCCTGCTTGTGTGAAAAGGAGTCAGGCGACAGTGAGAGACAGAATTGCATGTGAATGCAGGGGTGGGGGTGCAGTAGAGGGCAGCTGGGGAGATGGCTCAGCAGCTAAAGTAGGTGCCAAGGGACCTGGGTTCAATTCCCGCCCCCCCCCAAAATGAGTGTGGTGGTATATGCCTATAATCCAAGCACTGGGGTATGGGAGTATAAAGACAGTCAGATTCCAGGAGCTCACTGCTCACTGCCCAGCTGATAATGGGTGACTAAATAAATGAGATCCAGGTCTGTAAGAGTCCTTGTCACCAAAAACAGAGAGTGAGTGGAAGACCTCTGACATTGACCTTTGACCTCCACATGTACATTCACACATGATCACATGAACATGTACACTCATATATACCACACGCGGAAAGCCAAGAATGTTACATCATACGACACTCTATCCTCTCTGTCCCTCCTGGCTCCCATCTCTGGGCATCGCATCAGACTGTCAGGCTTCTCAGAGGAGCCGGGCTGGACCTTGAGTGAAGTCCTTTGGATGTTAAAGAGAGTAGAGTTGGCTGTGACTTTGAACTTGAGGCAAACAGGACCGGTCTGTGCAGGGACTGCTATCAAGAGGCCCCCAGGCCCAGTCTTGGGGCTGGCTTTCCTTCTCTTGGGAGGCAGCTATAGCCACACTTACCTCATGCAGGAAGCCCATGAGGTAGCGGAGGACAGCGTAGTTGTGCTCTGGGAGCCTCTGCAGGATCTGACGGCAGTGGGTAACCCGCAGGCTGCTCTCCACACCTGCAATAGCATGAGGTTGCTCGCTGGGGCAGCACAGTCCCCAGGACAGCCTGGTCATGTGACTCTGCAGCATCCCACTATTTCTGCCGGGCTCCATCCCCCTCTGTGTGATGGCCTGCTGGGAACCAGGTCAGCGAGTCACTCAGCAAACAGCAAAAGGCTAGTCCAGGCCAGTAATCTACACACAGAACGGCTGTCTACATCTGGCCGTTCCTCTCTTAATAACGTTTTTAATTGTTCTTTCTACCTCCCAAGTGCTGGCTTTAGAAGTGTGCACCACCATGCCAGCTCTCAGTAATATTTTACTTGAACACAGCCATGGCTGTGTGTTGACACGTTGCCTAGGGCTGCTTATGGGTTACAAGGATGGAGCCGACAGCTGCGGTGGACACTGTGTGACTGGGGAAGTCTCAGTGTTTACTCTCTGGCCTCCTCTAAGACAGATGCACCTACCTGTGATTCTCAGTGTACATAGACCTCTATGCAGTTTCTGGGAAAATCCCACTTTCGGTGTGGGAGTAGAGGGCTGGATGTAACTATTTCATGCATAGACGCTCAGTTCCCTTGGTTGCCCTCCATTTGAGTTTTGAGACAGGTTCTCATGTGTCCCAGTCTGGCCTCAAACTTACTATGCAGCTGAGGATACCCTTGAACTCCTAAGCCTTCTGCCTCCACTTCCCAAGTGATGGGATCACAGATGGATGCCTCTGAGCCTGGTTTATGCAGTGCTGGGGATGGAGTCCAGAGCTTTGTGTTTACTAGACAAACACCCTACCAACTAATCTATAGTCTCAGATCCTCCATTTGAACTTTAACTAAAACTAAACTAGAATCAAGTGTGGCTGCAGAAGGTCTGTAATCCCAGTACTTGGGAGGCAGAGGAAGGCAGATGGATCACTGAATTTAAGGCCAGCCTGGTCTACAAAGTGAGTTCCAGGACAACCAGGGCTACACAGAGAAACCCTGTCTCAAAAAAACAAAACAAAACCCAAAGAAACAAAAACAAAAAACCACCCATAAACAAGCATGTACACAGCTCTCTGAGATGTGGGTGCGCACACCGGCGTGCATGTGATCCTGTTCCTGAGTCCCCAGCCTCTGACACATCATCACTGTCCTTCCACCGAGCCTGTGCAGTGACCGGGAGACCCTGGAACTGCATGAATGCCCCCGGCAGGACACAGGATTCCTGTCTATGAAAAGCTTGAGAGCTTTCTAATAAAAGTCTGGAGGAACTGAGCTGGCTTTTTTAGTAATCTCAGTGGACAAGGAGTTGTCTGTGATTCACATTTCCAGGGAAACAAGGGGCCACCAGCCCAGGGCTGTGGCTGATACAGCGCAGGTCCCTCCTCTTCTTAGAATGACAGTCACAGAGAGGACATGGGAGGGACGCAGGCCACCTTGGCTATCATGGTGGTCCCTCTTAACCCCTCCCCGGGAAGCAGACAGAGCAGTCGAATGTCATGACACTGATTCTGACAGCAGTCAGCTGAGCACGGTGTCACTTATTTTGAGTAGAGGATGACCTGAACTCCCTCCCTCTACCTTCCAAGTGCTGGAGTTACGTCTACACGGCCCCATGCCTGCTTTATTCGGTGCTGAGGATGGGATCCAGGCAAATACCCCATCCACGGAGCCCCAGGGGATGCACGTGAGGGAAGAGAGCACAGAGGAACTGCATGATTTGCCCCAAGTCACACAGCTAACCGGAACTAACTGAAAATGGTCAGCTCCAGACTGGCGAGATGACTCTCCTAAATTCCCTGGAGAGGGCTTACCAGCAGTCTGTGGAGACTACAGCCTTCAAGAAGCTCATGTCTTCCCCAGGGCTCCCAGGGAGGGCCGGTACACTTCACTTGAAGGAGAAATGCAGCCACCTGGGTAGGGCCGCCAGGCAAGCTAGGGTTCCCCTCCTCCACCCCACGGACAACATGGCTAAGCCTCACTGAATGAATAGAGGATTAGGCCCAGGCTCCCTTCCGCTGACCCACAGGGGCCAAGGTTGGGTGGATACTGCCTCAACTGAGACCAAGGCTGACCCGGGTCTGTAGCCAGGGACACTCTGAGGTACATACTGGTGATCCCGAGAATCTGCTCATAGGCTTGGAAGGTCAGCAGCGGCTGGGGCAGCTCTCGAAGAAATGCCTTCAGAATCACGGCTGGGAGGTGCATGTCTCCATAGTCATCAAAGTTCACAGGCTTCCCTGAACACAGGACATGATGTGGTGATTAAGCATCTCACTCAGCCCTTGGCTCAGGAACTGGAGGGGGAGGTGTGGGTCACAGTCATATAACCCGGAGATGCCTCTGTCACCACCATGGATTTTGGGGTGCTTTTCCCCACCAGCTTTCCTCTTATTGCTACAGTATCCCTCTTTTAGGGTGCCCATGGAGTCAGCTATGGTTCCCTGTGGTTTTGCTGTGGATGGAGGTTTGAACTCCAAGGTTAGGGCCTTGGCTCTGGGGCTGCACACACCAGGCTCTGGACCACGTGTGTGTGTGTGTGTGTGTGTGTGTGTGTGTGTGTGTGTGTGTGTGTGTTGGGGGTGGCTACTGTTTGATGAATGGGCAATGCAATCACAGGAAGGGGGTGGGTGACTCAAGCAGAGCTAAAGAGTCAGTGTCCCTGGCTGCTTGCTTAGAGTTATTTGGGGGATGTTCCCAGCTCAGATGCCAGCTCTCTGTTTGCTGGGTGGGGCCCGCCTTAGCGAGCCATCACATGATTGATCTCCCTACCTTGCAGTGTTAGTTCGACCCGGGTAGCTGCCTGGTGTTAGTGGAGAAGGCTCACAGGAAATGAGAACTGGGGCAGCTGGCCTAGCAGGCTGGAGTCTGGACACAGGACCCTTCCTTCTGCAGTGGTTAGGGTACCTGGGTAGCAGCCCCTCCCAGACCTGTTTCTGGGGTTAGGGTGGAATGGAGTTACACTTGAGGACTGGGGGGGGGTTGCAATCGGGAATGTGGCAGGAGGTAGGGGTCTCCGGGACATCACCTTGATTGTACAGCCGCTGCACCTGGTGGACAGTCTGGGCGCTGGCCGATCTCCGGAACAGGCCCTCAGTGTGCAGTCCTACCGGAAGAAGAGACCACACACCTCACATCCCTGCTCTCTGGGGCTTCGCAAGATTCTGTGACTCCCCTGTCAACCTCCTGTGGCAACAGGTAAGGCTTTTCCAGTCATCTGATGTCCCAACTCTAGTCCCTCCCTCCTGCTCTAAGAGAAGGGTGTGCAGAAATGCACAGGCCTGTGACCAGTTGCCCTGGCCTTCTAGTAGCTTTGTGACCCTGGAGAGAATACTCAGCCTTTCTTCTATCCAACATCACCAGTTGGCTGCCTCCCTGCCAGACCCCTGCAGGCTTCACAGCTAGGAGAGGAAGTCAGGCCCAGCACATGGGGACACTGGGCAGCAGCCTGGAGGTTGAAGTCCTTTTAGTAGCTCCTGCCTCTTCTCCCTAGCTTTCCCATACACCCACATGCATGTATACACACCCTAGGTGACCACAGGGCCTTTGCGCCTGCAATACTTCTTTCTGCCTTCCAAGCCACAGAGTATATGCACCTATACACTTGTGGGGTGTTCAGGAGCTGAAATGAAGACCCTTTGAGTGTTCCTGCTAGAGGCAGATCCTTACCTTTTTCTCTCAGATATGTCACCGTCCAACGCAGCACAGGGGGGATGAGTTCACCTTGATTTTTGTCTCTGAGGCTGAGGGAGAAGAATGTACTGGCTTATTCATTCCAGACCTTGATGGCAGGCATGGCCAGGGGAAGGCTCTCAGATTCCCCATTCCAGAGAAAATACAACATCAAGGAGTCTCTGGCAAGAGACACAGCTTCAGCCTCCATGAAGCAGCCACGAGTGTCCAAACTTTGGAAGGACAACAGAGTGACGGAACTCCACCCAGAGTATGGTGTGGGGAATACTGGGGACTACTTCAAGGCAGGGTTTTGAGGGATGAGTAGGAGCTTGCCAGAGAAAAAAGTATTACAGTCAAGAAGATAGATGAATATCTAACTGTGAGCATGGACCCTGGAGACTAGACTAGGTGCTCATTCAATTTTAAAAAGTACTTGCTGGGCATGACACATGCCTTTAATCCCAGCACTTGAGAGGCAGGGGCAGGAGGATCCTGGTCTACATGGTGAGTTCCAGGACAGCCCAGACCACAGAGGGACCCTGTCTCAATAGATAAATAAATAAATAAATAAATAAATAAATAAAACAAAGCAAAAGTCCATGATCAAAGCACAGGCCCTGAGACACAGCAACAGCAGACAGACAGAAGGACTCGAGGCGGAGTCTGAATCCTTAGCATCTAGTGCTGCCTGGGACCTCAGATGAAGGCGCTATGGTATCTTAGGATAAGTGTCTCGGTGTCATTTTTACTTGCAGGGGAGTTGCCTCTCCATGCGCTGGCCATGGGCTGGCCCACACAATCTGCTGTGGGACATAAGCAGACACAACACACACGTTTTGTATGATCTCCTGACTGGACCATACTTGTTCCAGCCCCATCCCCACTCCACGCCACAGGGAGAACAGATGTTCCAGGTGGAGGCCACTCCTCTGGTCTGGCTGTCAAAAATACTAAGATACACAGAGGGAGCTGAGTCCCAGTTGCTCCACACACTTCATGGAACCCAGGAATAGGAAAGAATGCCTATTGCTCTGACATGCTGAGAGCGAGACTACTTGTTACACGGCACCAGCCACAAGAACTGACCGAGACACAGAAAAAAAGACGTGCTGTTGGGCTGGAGAGATGGCTCAGCGGTTAAGAGCACTGGCTACTCTTCCAGAGGTCCTGAGTTCAAACCCCAGCAACCACATAGTGGCTCACAACCATCCGTAATGAGATCTGATGCCCTCTTCTGGTGTGTGAAGACAGCTACAGTGTACTCACATAAAATAAATAAATAAATCTTTGGGCCAGAGTGAACAGGACTGAAGCGGGGGGTGGGGTGGGCAGAGGTGGGGCCCGGGGAGAAGAAAATGTGTCTGAAAACAGCTACATTGTACTTACATATAATAAATAAATAAATAAATCTTTTAAAAAAAAGACCTGCTGTTGTAACATGCTGAGGTGGAGACTAGTTGTTCCACAGCATCGCCAGGGACAGCTGACTGATACATACTTGCTGTTGTGAGGTTAGGCCCCAAACTGCAGAGAAGGCCTTCAGGGTCCCCTGAAGAGGAAGGTGGGTTACAAACACTGGATACAAGGACAGGTATAAATACAGAAAGCACCTATTCTGTTTCATGAAAGTGAGATGAATGTTTTAGGCTGACTGGAAGTTGGATGGGAAAACTGAGGCACAGATTGGTTACATGACTTGCTCAATTGAGTGCAGAGCCAAAGTGTGTGGCAACCTCGGTTCTGCCAGCCAAAACTAGCATCGATCTCCCTGACCCCCCATTTCCTCTTCTGTTAAGTGAGTGTGATCTGAGGCCTGTCTCCAGGCCCGGCTGTGGAATCAACAGGATTGCACACAAGTAACATCCTCCAAGGCTATCCTGTTACTCCATAAGCAGTCAGCAAACCTACTCTGCCCCCATGCAGGCTGTGCTGGGATGTTAGGGACAGACCTTAAACACTTGACTCAGTTTACAGTGCTCACGTCACAGAAGCAAAGGTCTCCATACATCTGACTCTGTGCATGATTTGGTGGGTTGGTGGAGCTCTTTCTCTCTGCTAAAGACACACATGTAGGACCCTGAACAGTCACCACGAGGCCAGCCCTGCCTCTGGAGAGTCCCAGGATTGGCTGGGCCCTTCCTAGCCTGTCCCATGTCAACTTTCTTGTTGCCAGCTCTCAGGGAGGAGGCAATGTCTCTGGAGGGGGAGGAACAGGGCAACAGGAGCCACACCGCTGCTTTCTAGGGAGCCTGATGGCCTGTGCCAGCCTTCCCCAGAGCTGGGCCCTTGACAGCCAGTCCCGTAGCCTCCTGAGTCTCAGTCTCCCAGTTTTGTAAAGTAAGGGTACTGACAAGCCCCTCTCCCAAGTCTGAGGATGCAGGGGTATTGTTAAACAGGAAGGCAATAGTATCAATGATAGAAATCATTCTCAGGGGGACTGGAGAGATGGCTCAGTGGTTAAGAGCACTGACTGCTCTTCTGAAGGTCCTGAGTTCAAATCCGAGCAACCACATGGTGGCTCACAACCATCCGTAACAAGATCTGACTCCCTCTTCTGGAGTGTCTGAAGACAGCTACAGTGTACTTACATATAATAAATAAATCTTAAAAAAAAAAAGAAAGAAAGAAATCATTCTCATGCCAGGACTGAGTCGTGTCCCCAAGTAGAACACAAATGGCCCATGGCAGAAGGAAACAAGTCCACCCGGCAAGCCGTGGTGACCATCCAGGTCACACAGAAAAGAGCAGGCTGACTCTCTTCTTGGAGAGTCCGGCTTAGCATGCAGTACAAGGCTGAGCCGCTAGAGACCCCTTTGCCTGGCGCTTCCCTGCACTTTGCTACTTAAAAGCAGATCTTTGGGTGGGAGAGCCTTCAGGACCACTCAGCCCCACCTCTCTCTTGGCAGAAAAAAATCCAGGTTCCCTTAGGGGAGAAATTTTTCCAAAGTCTCCAGTCCACTAGTCTTTGGCCCTAAGGAGTGGCACTCTGCCTCATTCTGTCAGGGTTCATAGCAAGCAGAAGTCACCCCCAGTTCAGAGTCTTTGTAAACACCACACAGTCCCAAGTCCTTACTTGGTGGCCCAGACAGAGGCTTGTTCCCTGGACTTGCAAAGTCAGTGCCCAGAATAACAATTATCCCAGGCAGGAGAGCAGATGGGCCCCACTCACTTCCTGCCTGGGCGGCTATGCCCAGGGCAATGGGAGAATGTCACACCATGTCCCTCCTGAGCACCTCAGTGGCACGGGGCAGGGGCAGGTCTTTGTAAAGATGCTGCTTGGGGCACATTAAATCCATCCCGAGTTGAAGGTCCAAGGGCACCCTCGGAAGCTGTCTGGGATGCAGCAATGTCCAGCCAGCTGCCCGGAAGGCATTGGGGAGGCCCTGCTCATAAACCCCAGCTGTCCCCTGGGAGAAGCGCTTGGCATCAGTCAGAGCAGGCTTTTCCTACTTTTGCATGCCTTGTGCGTGGTGAATGCATAAATAGGGGGGTATGGGGTGGGGAGGGGAAGCCACGGCGATGAAGCTGGTTGGCTGTTTGCAGGCAGTGAGTGTCTGGATCTGTCCCAGGGCGCTAGCTTCTCCAGCCCTCCAAGACAGTCATTGTCTCCCAAGCCTATGCCAGACCTCTGAAACGGTTGTCCAATCCCCATGACAGGAGGAAAGACCACAGTGTCCACAAAGCCCCTTGGTCACAGGGTCAGCCAGGAAGGTCCCAGGTGGACAGTGCCGATGGACTGGTGGTCGCTGCTGTGTCTTATGTGCCAATTTTACAGAGGACAAACTGAAGCTCAGAGGTAAGTTGTTTTATGCGAAGTCACACTGCCTGATGTGGGGTACAAGCAGGGTCGGGATCAGGCTAAGAGATGGTACAGTGGTTAGTACACACTTCCTACCCAGAGAAGCCGAGTTCAGCTCCTAACTGAACTCACAGCTCTCAGCTGCCAGTAACTCCAACTCCAGGGGGTCTGATGCCCTGTTCTAGGCCCCAAGGGTACTACAAACTCACACATATACACATAATGTGTATATGATGTATTATATATATCACACACACACACACACACACACACACACACACACTTTCTTTTGAGACAGGGTTTCACTACATAGCCATGGTTGTCCTGAAACTATGTAGACCAGGCTGGCCTTGAACTCACAATGTTCCGCCTGCCTCTGCCTCCCGGGTTCTGGGATTAAAAGCAAATGCACAAAAAGCCCAGACTACAGCTTGTTTATGGAGTTGGGGCATCTGGTGTCAGTGAGGGAGCTGGGAAGTTACAGAGCAGCAGGGCTCAGAAATGTGGAGCCTCACGTCTAAAGATCCAGCCCTCTCTGGATGGGCAATTAGAAATGGCTTCACAATTGTCTTGAAACTCTACTGAGGTAGAAAGCCTGTTTCTAATTCTGTCGCTATAACAAAATCCCTGACACTGTGTCATTTATAAATAAAATACAGTTCTTCTTTATAGTTCTGGAGGCAGGACGTTCAAGAGCAGGGGGCCCTACATCTGCTGGGCTCCTAGCTAAGACTTCTCAAATACTGTAATGTGACATAAGGGACTGAGCACACGAGAGGAAAAGAGCATGAGGAGCTTCCTACCTATATGTGTCACCAGAAGGAAGTCCCTAGAGAGACTGTCCAGGCCTACTCACGCAGTTGGAGCCTGTGACCCATGTGCCTCTTGCTGTGCCTCATTGCCCTGCTGGGAAGAGCAGTTCCATCTAACACACTGGCTTCTGGGGATGCTTGTTCCCCAGCCTGTGCACTCAGTAAGTGAAGCCACACACAGCACAGAACCAGGGTCCAGGGCAGCCCACTCCCCATCACTAGGCCAGTCACAGGAAGCAGGTCAGATACTCTCAGGGTATCAGCAAAGCCTGGTGCAGGGCTCGAGGAATGGTGCACAGGTAAAGTGCCCGTCGTACAAGCAAGCACACAGGCCTGAGTTTAAGCCCTGGAACCGCATAGAAAGTCAGGCAGGTGATTGTGCTTATAAACCCAGCACCGGGGAAGTAGGCGCTTCGCCCTCCAGCTGTAGACCCAAGGGAACAGAAAACCCAGAAACTCACAATCTTGCACGTGAATTCTCAGACCACCATTATACTTAATAAGGAATAGGTGAAAACAAGCAATGTGTTCAGTAATTGCTAGAGAACAAACAGAATCTCGTATGACCCCCCCTCCCAAAGTGACACCAGGCAGATACAGCTAAAATCGGTCACATGTGGTGTAGTTCCATTTACTTGAAATGTCTAGAATTGGCTGGGCAGTGATGGCCCTTTAATCCCAGCACTTGGGAGGCAGAGATCTTGAAAACCAAAACCAAAACCAAAACCAAAAGAAAGAAAAAAGAAAGAAAGAAAGAAAGAAATGTCTAGAATCTAGAGATGGAAAGTGGGCTCGTGTCTGTGAGGGGCTTGTGAGGCAAGAAGGGCCACAGATGTGGTCAGAATGTTCTGGGATTAGACAAGAATGGCAGTAACCCATGGCTGTGATAGACTTAACCCACACAGTATTGCATACTTAGAAAAAGGGAAGCTGACTCAATAATCCAGGCCTGGACAGTCCCTAGATGCACACGTAGGTCAGTCCTAGGTCTGAACACCATATCCTACTCTGAAGGGCAGGTGGAGGAAGTAGGGGAGTGTGTCAGGGGTGAGGAGGCTCACACATTCTAGTTTGTGTGGAGCCATCAGGGAAGGCTTCCTGGAGGAGGGGCTAGTGAGGGCACTTATTCTGCATGCTCTGTGGCAAGCCTATATATTTCTGCAGTGCTGGGCTGGAGCCCAGGGCTTTGCACAGGCTAAGCAAGTGCCTCCCAGCCCCGGCTGAGCCAGGAGACCTCAGCCTCCCTGACTTTGCCTTCCTCCCTCTGTTGGCTTAAGCGGCTCATTCCAAGTGATGGCTTTCTGTCGTGAACTTAAATCAGCAAATTAACATTGGCGAAAAGGCTTTGGTTATGAATTTTAATGTCTTCCATTCATTCACAGTCCAAACAAATTACATATCGGGTGCTTTATTTAATACGTTTATTGCCATTTTATTATAGTCATTGGCAATGAGACAGCATCAAATATTAATTTAAAGAAGCAATCACACAGATTATGTCTTAAAGTGGCACGCCCGGAATGTACTCAAAGGCATCTGATGTTGCTTGCTGTTCCCCAAAGAGATAATGAAGTGGATTTTCCTGTGTGGTGCTGGAGTGGCCGCAGTGGAAACACATACTAGGCAAGCAAGCGCTCTACCACCCAGCTGCACGCCAGCTCCGCCTGTTTGCTCCATGTATTGATTGTTAAAAGTAGTAACTGGTCCTGGAATAGCAATAACTCTAGCGATGTGACAGTACTGGCAGCCTCCTGTCCACTGACAACTCTGTGTCAACATATCCTGCAAGTGCTCAAGTCACCAAAGGTGTCCCAGGTGGTCTGGTTGGGTAGCTGTTCACTTCATAAAGACACATCCCCTCCTGGAGAGGGGAGGAAAGGGGAGAGGGAGGAAGGAAATTTACAAGGCTCATGACACTCACCAGAAACTTACAAGACACAGGAGGCTCGTATAAGGTTATATAAACAGTGAGCTACTGCTAGGAAATAGAGCCTCTTGGAGCTGCTGCAAATCCCACAGGGGGCTCCAGGAATGCTGGGGTATGGGGCTTCTCATTGATACAGCTGCCTGAGTCACCTATGCTCCCACCAACGACTCCATCAATGCAGTGACCTGCAGACTAGACTTGGACAGAACACCTCCTCAGTCTGTCAATCTCTCCCTTCTGAGATGAACAACAACAAAACAAAAGTTCCCTCTCCAGGGCTGGAGAGATGGTTCAGCGGTTACGAGCACAGTCTATTCTGTAGAGGACCCAGGTTTGATTCCCAGCACCTACATGGTGTCTCAGAGTCATCTGTAACTCTGGTTATAGGCGATCTGACGCTCTGTTCTGGCCTCTGTGGGAAGCAGGCATGTACACGGTGCACAGACACACACACAAGCAAAACACCCCACATGTATAAAATAAAACAAAAACCAAGTCTTCCCCCCAAACTCAGCCACACAGTAGAGGTTCAAGATCTACGACAGTCATCAACGGGTTCCCAGTCGCGACACTCGGGCGCACGCACAATGTGCGAATCTGCACGTTACCCTTGTTCTCCGTTTTCAAGTGGCTGTGAGTATATGTGTGTGCGTGAGTAGGAGGTACAAGTATGGACAAACGACCTGGGTGTCATTCTTTACTGGCCAGTGAGCCCAGTGAGCCCCAGATATGTCTCTGCCTCACAGGTGCATGGCACATCACAGTATATGGTAAATACAGTGTGCTCTGGCTTAGTGACAAGCACTCCTAGCCCCGTTTTTAGTGGTTTTTTGTTGTTTTGTTTTGTTTTTGAGAAGACAGAGATAGCTCTTCAGGGTACGACGGGCCATCAGATAGCATGGCTGGAGCCTTTAGTAGGAACCCTTAGTAGGAGCTCTGAATGGAAGAATCACTAGGGACATAGGCAGCAGAACCATAGAGGCAGGAAGGGCACAGAGAAGCCTCAGAGACATTGTAGAAACATCATGAAAACTGTCTCTTGATGGCCTGGTGCCCCAGAGATGAGCTCTCACCAGCGACCCCTAGAGGGGATCATGGTTACTGCAGGCACCTGCTCTCCTCTGCCTTTGGGGTGGCCATGGGGAGCATCTATGATGTGTGGACTGCCAGGGAGTCACAGCAGCAAACTTTCATAACCCATGAAACGGAAAGCACTCTTTTAGTGGCCAGTTTGTGTTCTAGTTTGGGAGGCAAACTATTTCACCACGTACTGCATTTTCTCTCTGAGAACGTGTGGTCGGGTGGGGAGGTACTGTGTGACCCAGTAGGAGCAGGCACAGGTGCTACTCGAGCTGTTAAGATGGGAAGTAGCCGTGTGCTCACTCACCCTGGAGTTGGTCCAGCAGACCACGCCCATCACAACAGAAAGCTCCATCAGACAGTGAGGATGCGGGACACACACGGAACAACAGTCCTCTCTGTGATATTCCAAGATGATCCCCTCCTCCCCTGCCGATGCAACCTTCTCCATCCACTCAGGGAACACCGTTTTATGGCACCTTCCTGACTGACAGGTACAGAAGCATGCAACAGCCTCCTCACCACCTCGAGGGAGGTGCTTCCTGATGGCTGTGATGACTAATTAGCTTAAAACAACACCCCGGATTGCCTTACAGCTCAAGTCTAGAACGGGCGTGGGGCTGGTACCCCGAGGCTCCGGGGTATGCTCTTTGCTTTTGCAGCTTTACAGACTCTTGCTTATATAACCCTAAGGGGCTACCCTGGGCTCACCAAGGTGTCCCAGATAGCCCCCATCTCAAGATGCTACTCACATCAGCAAAGTTCTTCCTGCAAGCCAGTTGCAGCCACAGGTACTGGGGGTTAGGATGTGGCATCCACTGGGCATATTTTGCTTTTCTATACATGCACTGGAGATGGTGAGAGCATGTGGGTAAGTCTTATCCCAGAGCTCACACACAAAGACCTGAGGAATCCTGTCCTGGTAGCCCAGAAAAGATAGGCACAAACTTAAATCCCCAAGAGACTTCCCTTAAACTCTTCCCAGGGTTCCCAACTCCTCGGGGACCTTTCAAGTGGCCAGAACTTTAAGTGAAAATCAAGCCTCGTGCAAGTCTCTAACACAAAGCGATTAACTGAAGGGCCCAGCTCTTCCTGAGGGTACTGTGGGCATTTTGGCTGCTTCAACTGCTTTAGGATAAAACACTGCCTTGGATTTATGTCAGTCAGGTCTCTTTGGGCAAGAGACACCCAAAGAGGGACAAACTCATGACCCAGAGGGTGGGGTTCATAGGAACATGGATTGGGGGCAGGCTGAGGGTGCTGTGTGATGGGGTACAGGGGAAGGCTTCTGGGGAAGGGGGGCCAAGATGCGTGGGAATGAAGCTGGCCTGGTAAACAGGTAGGATCCACCAAAGATCAAAATCCCATGAGCATGTCCCACTTGGAAGATGATGGGAGAGGCCCAGAGAGCAGGGAGGCAGAGCTGAGGGGCGACCAAAAAGCTCTCGTCTTCCACCCAGGGACACATGGAGCAGTGGGCCCTCAGCCTCAGAGGGGACTTGACCCTTTATCTCTCCTGTAGGGAGGAGGCAGAGGCCTGGAGCAGCTTCCCTGGACAGAGCGGGGTCTCCCTGCTCAGGAGAGCAGAGGATCTATCCATCACTTACTATTGCAGGCTAACGCCAAACTGCTGGGTAGGCAGGGGCGGTCGAGGTGGTGGCGTCTTGGTGGGAGGGGGTTGCTGGCCTTTGTGCAGGTTTTGCAGCTTCTCGTCATACCTATGGACACAACAGGAGAGTGTCACCTCACAGGGGGACAGTCTAAAGTGCTATGTGGAGACTGAAGGCCACCAGCATCAACAGGAAACCCACATAGCCTATCTCTGTAAGTTTCAGGCATCCTGGGCCGGGTGCCGCATCCTCAGAGAGCACTGAAGATGGGCCTCAGGAGCCTCACTGGAGCTGGTCTGCCTGGCACAGGTCTGCAGCCACGGTGTCTCTGCTCATTGACCCTGCGTTCAGGCTTGCCAGACACTCAGTGAGGCATTCAGCAGGAGCTGAATGAAATGCCGCTAGCTGTCTTCCCGAGCTCCCGCGCCTGCCACTCCTGGAACATTTCATTCCACACACGACTCACCAGCGCACCAGGGAACCCCTTTCATATCCGGCTCAGAAGCAGAACGGCAAACCCGTGCCTGGATGTGTTTTTAATCAGTTTGTACTTGCACTATATGCAGCTTTCGTGGCTTGCTCTCCCTCATGTTTGTGCATGGATACTGGACCCCAGAGTCATGCGGGGGTGGGGGGGTGGGAGGGTGGGGGATGGGGGTGGGGGTGTGGGGGTTAGTGGGCGGGCCCTCACCGCACTACTTCCGGGGGGATGAGCAGCTGGTCGCACTGGAGGTGTTCTCGGAGCTCACGCAGGTTGCTGCAGTAGGTGACTTTTTTCCCAAACTTATGACTGAAGAAGGAGAAGCAAAAGAATACAACGTCGAGGGGCGTGTCTCTAATCCCGGCACTCAGAAGGCAGGGGCAAGTGGTTTCCTGTGAGTTCAGGGCCAGCCTGGTCTACAGAGTTCCAGGACAGTTTGGCGGTTACACAGACAAACCTCGTCTTGAACAACCCCCCCCAACAAACAAACACACACACACACACACACACACACACACACACACACACACACAATCAAAAGATAAGGAACGCGCTGAGACCCAGAATATGCCAGAGTCCCTAGAGGCTCACCTGTATAAAATAATTATGTCTGTGAATTTACGTAGAGCACACAGCACAGGGGCTCCTTTCTATGTGGAGCGGATGTTTGTGTCTTAGTTTTCTGTCGCTGTGATAAAATGCGCAGAGCAAGACAACTTAAGGGGGGAAGACTCATTTCAGGTCAAAGTTCAAGCTACACTCCGTCGTGGCAGTGACGTCAAGGCAGGAGGAGCTCAAAGCAGCAGCCCACCTTATGTTCAGGCCAGCAGAGGATGCACACGTGTGCTACTGCTCAGTTCCCCTCTCCCTATACACAACCCAGGATCTGCTGTCTGGGGAATGGTCCCACCCACAGGGTGCAGGTCTTCCCGCTTCAATTAATAGGATAACCCCTCACAGACATGCCCAGAGACCCCTCTCCCATGTGATTCTCGACACTGCCAGATTGACCTTAATACTGACCATAACTATGTGCAGCTCAATGGGCTGAGCCTGCATGTCTGGAGTCACTATGGTCCGACGTGAGTGGAGGTTTTGTGTTGGGCCATCTCCTCTCCCTGACAGACCAAAGGGCAGGACCTTGGGAGACTGTCCAGGGGTGTCTCAGAAGGCCATGGGGAGACAGCACAGCCTCTGACAGCCTTTCTGTTCTTCCCCAGGGATTCGGGACAAAGCACTTGACCTGCCTGGGTCCCACTGATACCGACTCTGAACTTGAGTCATTCCTCAGAATTGCAATGACTAGAAAAGGCAAGTTCTGTGCTCAGCAACGCCAGACGCCGCTGCAGTTAGAACAACCTGTGTGTTCTCCACGATGCAGATAATGTGAAGTTAAGATTATTCAACTTCCCGCTGCCTGAACTAAACAACACCACGGGGATCTGATAGATGGGACACCCCTGTGAGCGGAGGAGAATTCTGGGTCCAGGGCCAGTTCCAGCCTAAACCACTTCCCTCGGCCCAAGGGAGGTCAAGGCCTGTGCACTGGCTCCCTCTTGTGGACAAGAGTGGATCAGACCTGGGGGTCAAATTCCAGCAGAGAGCAAGGTTGCTTTCACAAGCTGTAAAGGTGCTGTTAGGGAACCTCAGCTGTGGAAGAATGCAGGCCCTGGGCCCTGAGGAAGGGGTTGGGTCTTATGGGATGTCCTCACCTCCTATCTGTTCAGATAACAGTCAATTCGGGGACAGTTTGGCATCTGCTCTAGGGACACTGAAGTTTCCTCTGGGTATGAAGTGCTATTAATTTTTTTTGTTTGTTTGTTTTTTTTTTTGGTATGGACAGGAAGAGCCCACTGAGCCTACTAAGGACCTAGCTGTCCTGTGGAACTTTCTAGACTGTGACATCTGCTTCGGCACTCTGGGGACCTCCCATGTCACTCCTGCCCACTCAGGAGTCACACACCACTTTTCTCTCTGTAGCTGCCTGACGATTCCTGTAAGCCAGGCACCCGCTGGACCCTAGGATTAGCAAGGGTAAGTAGACATGACCTGTCTGGTCTTTTACACTGGTGGAAGGGACTTGAGCAGCTCAGTCGGGAATCCCAGCACTGGCCTGGGAGAGGATCCGTGCAACAGGTACAGCTGACAGAGAGACTGAGTCAGGACAATGCTCAGAATCCAAGTCGAGTCTGTGCGAGTACACACTTCATCTGGGTTCTGGTTTCATCCTGTTCTTAGATCTCAGTCTGGAGCCTTTCACAAACTGAGTTGAGATGTCAAAGCTTTTAAGTTCAGACTCCATTTTCGAGAACCCGACCTAAGTTTGAACTCAGGTAAACTAACAGGCTGGTACCTAGCATCAGTTTCCAAGTTGCCCCCTCAGCAAACCTGAGCCTGGTTCCAGTCTCTAGGCCAATCCCCAACAAGAGCAGAGTTTCCAGGTTACACCCTTAACAAGACCAGCGTCTCCAAGTTATTCCCCCAACAAACCTGCACCCCAGGTTACAAGTCCACTCCCTTCCTAACAACCACCAATGCAGAGGGGAGCAGAAGTCAAGTTTATAATATGACTCCCAGCACCAGCCAATTATGTTAAAGGCCACAGTACTTTCCAATTAGATGCTTGCATACGTATTCCCTGCTTGCTGCTTACTATAAAGCCTGTCCCAATAGACATTCGGGGCTTCCCCCCACCAAAACCATCCTGTGTGACAGTGGTACGTTGGAAGGACCCGAGCTAGCTCGAACAGAATAAAGACCCTGCTGTGAGTTGCATCAGATCAGCTCCTGTCTGTTTTGGGGGATCACTAACATTTCCCTGGTACAACTGTGGAAGCTGTATGACCTCTCTGAGCACCAGCCTCCCCTGTTTAGAAGTAGAGAAGGCATGGCTGACTACATAAGATGGTTTCGTGCCTATGACATAAGGTAAATGGATTATTCAATCCACAAAGGAAAGTTAAAAACATTCTAGAGTGAACCAGGCATGGTGGTGTATGCTACATTCCAGAGAACGTGAGGACTGTGGGGAAGGCACATTGAACTGTAGGTCAGTTGAAGTGTGGGATGGGGCGTGAGGTGAGGTAAGGCCACAGTACTTTCCAGGAGCAATTGATGGATTGTGTGTGTGTGTGTGGACTTGTGCGAATACAAACGAACATACACACCAAACAGGGATGTGTGGTGTAAGCACACACATCAATGCAGGCAGACATTCAAGACTGGTGGGGTCCTGGGGTCCTACGCTATAGATGGGTGGTCCCCAGGCAGCTGTCAGGGACCCTGGGCAAAAGAAACAGCTTAAAATGACACCAGCATACCCTCCATGGGTCCAGGTCAGTGGGGAAGACCATGCGTGGGCAGGGCTGTGGCCCCCTAATTCTAGTTCTTAAGGTTGCCTGCCACCCTTGGTGTGGGATTCCTGCTTCCATCCTCAAAGCCAGCAGCTTTCATCCTCAAAGGCTATCCATGAAGGACCCCATTGTTCACCTCGAGCCCGGGAGAACATTCCAAGTTGTCTTCTGTTTGCATCTCCTCAGCTTAATCTCATCTGCATAACCCTTGTGCTGTGGAACAGGACAGATTTGCAGGCTCTGGGACCTGAATGACCTTTAGGGTCATTCATGGTCCAGTGAAGAGAGGGATCTGATACCAACAGTGTAACTGTGTCTGAGTGATGGAGACTGGAGAACTCAGCATGGTAAGACACAGCTTAGCCCTCGAGGAGGCAGGTAGGAGGTGGGAGTGCAGGAAGATGGGAGTTTTCCATGCACTTGGGTTGACGTGCCTTCCTGAAGTCAGAGGGGAGAGGGGAGAAAGGACGTGATGCCCACCCCTATCTCTGTCCTGCTTTCTCACCTATACACAGGGCACAACATGAACGTTTCTCTTGGCTGTGGACTTCTGAGCCACTGTATGTAGATATCAACAAATGGGAGGGGTCGGGAGAATATGGTAAAGGAGGAGGCAGCAAGATTTCAGGGGCCATGTCCAGCAAAGAGTGACCACCCGTTATGTGTATGCCCTCCCTGCACTAAAATGCTCCTCCTGAAAACCCTTCCGAGTCCTCCTGGCTGACCAGGAAGGGTGCTGCCACTTCCTCTCTGAATGTGTTCCCTCACTGGAGTGTCCCAACCTGCCCGAATGAAGCTCGCCATTCACCACGTGGCTGGTTGCAGTTTGTGTCTTTGATGCTTGTGTCTAAACGGAGAGGAAATGAAGATGTCCCTGGGGTCCCGGCAGAGCCAGGTCTTACGGTCCCCTGGAGCTCTTCCTGATACTGTCAGAGAAATTACTGTCCAGTGAGGAAGAGTTCAGACTTAGAGCTGATGGACATCCCCATGTTTCTGGGCTGTTTGCTCAGGTGCAGGGAGTGAAAGGCTAGCCCATCGGTTTGGCGTACCCATCCTGAGCTTCCAGGAAAAAGTCTGTGGCTTCACCTGTTCCAGAGAGGAAGTCTGAACCATGGGCATGGGCATGTCACACAGGAGACAGCGCATCTATCTATCTATCTATCTATCTATCTATCTATCTATCTATCTATCTATCTATCTATCTATCCATCCATCCATCCATCCATCCATCCATCCATCCATATCAGGGTGGTCTGTCTGCACCCAGAGGGAGTGGAGACTGAATCACTGAGGCCCACCATGGAGTGTCCACATCCACAGGACCAACTCTGTGAGAACACCTGGGCACCAAGCACGGCTGAGCCTCCTTGCTATAGCATACTCAGTCGCAGGGGACAGGCTGTCCCAAGTCACTCCTGAAGACAGAGTGAGAGCCCATGTGTCTGTGTCCCAGCTTCTACACTTAGTTACCCTGATGTGTAAACTGGAGCCCTTCCAGGGCTTTGTGACCTTGACAGTGACCTTGGGGACCATGATACAGATGCGGAGTGTGGGCATTCCAGTCACGGTGTACTTAAAACACTAGCTGTGACATCAATGTCATGGGGCAGCATTCCTGTCCACAACCTCAGAGAGTCTCAGCGCATGGCTTGGGTGGTCATGTGAACCCCATGATAACCTATAAATGCCTCAGACCTGCATGGAGCCCTCCCACAGAGGTGCACCTCAGAGACGGTGGCGGGCACGAGGGTCTACAGGGTACATGCTCACCTGATGAGGGGCTTGAAGATGTTCCACAATGCTTTGATGAGGCTGGTGGGGTGCACAACATACAGTGCCTTCAGGTTCTTCTTGTACCTGAGGAGGAAAAGGTGAGGTGATTTCAAGTCCCCCAACTCTGCCACACCCCACACTGAAAGACTGCCCAGCAGGCCCGAGCCGCAGAAAATCCATTTCTCAGCAAGGTCTACTAAAGGACAAGGATTAAAACTCGGAGGGAACTGAGTTGAGGGAAACATGCCTTTAATCCCAGGATTTGGGAGGCAGAACTAGGTGGGGTTCTGTGAGTTTGAGGCCAGCTTGATCTATGTAGAGAGTTCCATGCTAGTCATGGATACACAGGGAGACCCTATTGCAAAACAAAACCAAAAAGAGAAGGAGTTGCAGAGATGGCTCAGTTGGTAAAGTGCCTGGGGGAACCCCAGAACCCACATAAGAAAAGCTGGGGTGTGGTGGCAGGTGCTTGAAATCTCAGTGCTGGGGAGACAGAGACAGGAGGATCCTTGGCCAGACAGCCTCCTGGGCAAGTTCTAAGCAAATGATAGACCCTGTCTCAACAAACTGGGCAGATGGTGCCTAAGAAGGTAACAGTTGAAATTGACCTCTGACTTGCCTACACACACACACACACACACACACACACACACACACACACACACGCGCGCGCACACACACACACACATACACACATGCACACACACACACACACGCTCTGATCCCTCTGCCTTGGCCTACCCATTGCATTGTTTACACTGCATATGAGTGAAGTGGAGCCCGTGGCTAAGGATATTCTCACAGGGGCAGAAGATGGATGGACAAGGGCGTGGAGTACAGCCCTAATCCAGGAAGCCTGGCTGCCGCTCTCAAAAGGAAAGCTAGTAAACCTGCCCAGAACCCTCGTCAGTAGCAATGTCTTATGGGTAGTATGGATAAGGCCATGGGGACTGGGAGGAGAGCACGACTTACTCCACAGATTGCTGTGAGGACCCCAGCCTGCCTGAGAGCCAGCAGTTCAACTGCAATAGCACACCAGAAGGCCCCGACCTGGCTAGGATTTGGGGGTGTGACACAGGCCTCGGGACAGGAATCAAAGCTCAGAGAAAAGAAAGCATCTAAGCAGAAAGCTGAGGTGGCCCGGCTCAGGACACCAGAGCAGAGTGGTGGGTGAGGGAACCAGGCCAGGAGGAGGAGGGGCTGCATCAAGGAGAAGTCAAGCCAGGGCAGAGCATTGGAGCGAGCACACAGAAGGGTGGTGGGTGCAGGGATCCCCGCGAACTCACTGTCAACTCGGGGCTGACCAGTAATGTCACAGCCTGAAGCAACAAAAGCAATAGGACCTTTAATACACAGACCTCAGAAAGGAGGCAGGATCCTGGGAGAAATGACAGGTCCCAGGCCTGGGATGAGATGGGGAGGAAGCCTGGAGAGAGTGAAGGGGTGAGCCTGGACCCTGAGTCAGGCTGAGCGACAATGGTGGAGATGAGATTTGTGTCGGGCAAGCAATAAATGATAGTGAAGTACAAATGAAAGGCCGTTACCCCTCCAAACTCATGGCCACAGACAGGCTTCAAGAAATCTGCTGCCACCTGGGCATGGTGTGGCACATGCTTTTAATCCCAGCACTAGGAAAGCAGAGGCGGTCACTGCGACTTCGGGGACAGCCTGGTCTACAGAGCGAGTTCCAGGATAGCCGGGGCTATGCAGAGAGATCCCGTCTCGAAAAATAAAGAGCAAAAACAAAACAAAAAAATTAAAAAGAAAGAAATCTATTATTGTGGAATTCCAGAAAGCAGTAAACCTCCTCTGTGCACCCTGGAGCCCAGAGGTCACAAAAACAGAACAGGCAACCTGATTTATCTTTCACCCTGCAGCCAGAAAGGTCAGAAGGTTACAAAAACAGGTAGCTTGTCTCCTACCTCACAGTTTTAAAAATCAGTTTATCCAAATAAATAAAAATAAATAAATATTAGTTTCTGGTCCTCCCGCCTCCCTGCTTGCTACAGAAACTGACTCTCAGACCCTGCACAGTGTTTTCCTGTACCCTTGGTTCCAAGCCACAAGGCATGAGGACACCAACGTCTCAGACCAGCAAGGTCTGCGCTTGTCATTTTGAGGTTGAACCGAGCCTGTTCTTTCCTCTTCCTCCACTGACTTATTTCTTACACGTACACCACGGAATGACACACCAAGTCACATGTCCCTTTTGATGTAAGTGAGGAGAGAGGAGAGAAGAAGAGAGGAGAGAAGAGAAGAGGAGAGGGGAGGAGAGGGGAGGTGAGGTGAGGGGAGAGGGAGGGGAGGGGAGGGGAGGGGAGGGGAGGGGAGGGGAGAGGGGAGGGGAGGGGAGAGGAGAGGGGAGGGGAGAGGAGAGGAGAGGAGAGGAGAGGAGAGGAGAGGAGAGGAGAGGAGAGGAGAGGAGAGGAGAGAGGTCATGTCCTACCTGTCAGTGCTGCCAGTGCCCCGCTGCCACCCACCCCCTCAGCAGGGAGTAGGAAGCCAAAAACACAAGGCCGCCAGGGCACCTGTAGATTTGATGCTGAGGTCCTGTGACTAGAGCATCTTTTGAATCACATCTACAAAGCTCTGGCCACAAGGTGGGAGAGCTTGGAGCTACTCCACACCCACTGAAGAGGGAGTTACTCTCATTAGAAACCTCAAACAGGGCAGGCACTCTTGGAGTCAGGCTGGGTGAGGAGTAGACGTTTAGCAGACAGAGGGCTCCTTAGCAGTCAGAGGGCTCATTACCCTCCACCTACCACAGTCTCCGGAGAGTCTCTGTGCCTAATGCACCCACTTGTTTTGTTTCTAAGGAGTCAAGGTAAAAAGTCCCATTCCCTTCTCCCACCTCCCTTCCCTAGGGAGAGGGAGAATCTTTATAAAGTTGTTTTGTTTGGGTTTTATTCTTGAAACATGGTCAAGTGTAGCCCAGGCTGGCCTCAATCTCACATAGCCTAGGATGGCCTTGAACTCTGGTCCTCCTGCCTTCATCTTTAGAGTAATGGGATTGCAAGCATGCCCCGCCATATTGGCTGAGAGTGGGAAAGAAAGTAGGAAAGTTCAGCTCCTCCAACCTGAAGACCATGCCATCTCTCCCTCCGACCTCTACCTAGCACCCACTGGCCCAGGTCAAGAGAGCAGGAAGCCAGAAAGTGCTCCATCCCTCCACAGGGACAGTGTGTTCTCTGATGTCCTTTATGCGTGTGAATGGCTGTTCACAATGGATATAGGTGGCCTTCTCTATCTGCAGATGTGATCTCTCGCTCTGTCACCCTTAAAAAAAAAACAGTGGCTGCTAGGCATGGTGTCACATTCCTCTAATCCCAGCCCTTGGGAGACAGAGGTTTGGTCTATCTACATAGAGAGTTCCAGTCCAGGCAGGGCTACACGGTGAGAACCTGTCTCAAAAACCCAAACACAATCACTGCCTTTTGCCCAGGGGCTAATTCTCCAGCTGCTTTAGACTCTTCTGCCTCCAGCAACAGGACAGAAGTGTTGAGATTCTGTAGCCTTCTTCCAAATGGACTCTCTCCATCACTGAAATGAGGCGCTAGCAGCTGTCCGGACCCACTGCATAGCCCACAGCCACACCCCACCCCCATTCAGTCCCTGTGTGCCTCCCACCCCGTATCCCCTTGTACGTACTTCCGGTCAAACTCCTTGTAGGCATTCTGGAGCCAGCCTAGGGATGGTTTGTTCTGACTGCTGAGGCCGTAGTGAAAGTAGACAATAGTGTAGTCATTCTCCACGTGCTGGTCCAGGGTGTACTTCAGATACCTGGAGGGCACGGGACACGGGGTTCCTTAGGACAGTTGTTAGTTCTACACTGTGATTTACTAACATCCATGAAACAGAAGGCACCACGGTCAGCCAGCAGGGGTCAGGAGCCGGCTATGCTCAGGGCATATCCGGGACCATGTGGAAACTCTCCTTTTCCCATAGATGACACCTCAGGTTCAGGCGAGACATTACCTCACTGACCCAAGGTCATACAGCTAGCAAGGGGACACGGCACCTCCCTAAAGATGACCACAGTAAAGCCCCAGAAACTGTGACCACCCCGCATTTGGAACGAAAGGTGCTTGCGGATGAATCTGGGGTCTTAAGAGATGGGTGGATGTTGGCCCTGCCCGGATGGCTTCCAGGAGAAGTCTTAGAGATGCAAACCTGGACCCAGGCTGCTTCATGGGTCAACAGAGAAGATCCTTAGGGGGACAAGACTGTGTGAAGGCACAGACAGAGTGGATATGATGCAGCCTGGTGAGAGGTTCAAGGATTTGCTCAGTACTTGGAGTTAGAGGAGACTGGCCACCAGCTCTCCCCCTCGAGGGGAGCACTAAGTGAGCACGTCTGAAGCGCGCCTCCGTTCTGGATAGAATATAATTCTGCTGTTTCATGCCACTAAGTTCACGATCATTTATTAAGGTGACCACAGCAAACTGTTCAAGGAGGGGCTGAGATTCGAACTCAGGGCCAAGTAGCTTTCAGTCTTGCCCTCACCCCACCACTGTGGCCCCACCTCAGGCATCACACCTTCCTGCTCTCTAAACAGCCTGCATCCATCAGGTACAGAAGACAAAGCCTCCAATGCACTCAGGACAGGGGACTGTCCCCAGCTTCAGAGGTCAGTGCCCATAGCTCAGCTGGCTAAGAGGGAATCACGCCGATGTCCACCATTCTACCGGTGCTGGTGAAGCCATGGTAGCCCTGGCGGTGGGAGCCTCCCCCAGATAGCTATGGGTGTGGATTCTGGAGACCCTGAGCTCACTGCCTCTCTACAGCTACACTGGAAATGGAGACCGAGATGACCACGTTGGGAGGCAGATGCATGTGGCTGAGAACAGAGGAGTACTTACTCCAGCAGACGCTGGTGGTTGAGCTGGTGCAAGGGTGGCAACGGACAGCAGTTGAAAGTGAAGATACGTCTCCCCTGGTGGTCATCCCCTGGAGGAACAAAGGTGTGAGCCTCCAGCCACTGGGCTGGATTTCCTCAGTCATAAGCCATGGTGGCCAGAGCAGGCCAGACTGAACAACGTCTAGGATGCCTAGGGCTGGGTCTCAGGTGACACCCAGGGGAGATATGTGACGTACACATTTCCTGAGAAAAACCTTCCAACTGTCCATCACTCCCATTTAACAGATGGAGCACTGGACTTACCTAGTTAGGTCACCAGTGCCAGTTCCTCATGGGTGGCAGCTGTTGGGTTTAATTTTAGCCACATTTGACTTCAAGTACAGGATGTGGCTGCTTCTGTCTTACAAAAGTGTCCCTCAGTATTCACTTAAGACTCTGAGTCTTGGAGAAAGCCAAAGGGGTGAGGGGCCAGATGTCCCTGAATGGGACAGGACCGCACATCTAATATAGGAGGCCAAGTCGCCCCATGCTGTGATCAGCTCTTGGCACACAAGACTCCCATTAGGCCTTAGGGATGAATGTGTTCTGAGGACTGGCAACAGTCACTGGCTCTGAAGTTTCTGTCCTCCTTGTACCCAGGACAGGGGATGGTCTTCAACTTCAGAGAGATAATACACGCAGCTCAGCTGGCTAGGAAAGAAGCAAGCTGTCCCAGCATATAACTGGTTCTGGTGGCAGCCATGGTAGCCTTGGTGACAGGAGTCCTTTCAGATGGCTGTCATGTGAACTTGAAGACCCATCCCCTCAGCCCAGCTCATGCCAGGCATATAGTGACACTTAGTGAGCTGGTCCACACAGCCTCTCTCCAGAGGAAAGGTAACTGCTGAGGTCCCAAATGCTGCATTCACTACTCCACAGGCCAGGAGCCCCATGGGCGGATCTTCCTTCTATCTCTATGGAACCCAGTGTGCACACTGGAAGACTTAGGGTCGGGACTAGTGTCATACGATGCTGAGAACCAGCAGCCTGTGTCACAGCTCCTGCGAGCTGGATCGGGGCTTTGATCCTCACAGCTCGGCCCTCACACTTTATCACAGGTAAACAAGGACACAGGAGCGCAACTGGGACCTGTGCTGAGGACCAGGACACAAGAAAGAGACCAGCTCCCCTGGGTGCAACTCCCTGTCTCTCTCACCTTCTCTCAGTGTGTGTGTGTGTGTGTGTGTGAGAGAGAGAGAGAGAGAGAGAGAGAGAGAGAGAGAGAGAGAGAGAGAGATTGTGACAGTTGGTGAGTGTGAGATTGTGACTGCTGGTGTGTGTGTGATTGTGACAGGTGTGTGTGTGTGTGTGATTGTGACAGCTGGTGTGTGTGTGATTGTGACAGCTGGTATGTGTGTGTATGTGGTGTGTGTGTGTGTGTGTGTGTGGTGTGTATGAGACTGTGACAGTTGATTCTTTCCTTCCACCAATGTGGGACTCAGGATGAAATTCAGCCTGATGGTAGGCACCCTGACCCATTGAGCCATTTCAGCGGAACCCCCCACCTCTTTGTGACAAGATCTGAATATGTAGCCTGGAATGGAAGATCCTCCTGAGGCAGGATCAAAAGGAAAAATAAAGGGAACAGAGGAAGGGAAAGTTGCCCTCAACCTGGGGTCCTGTGTGTCTTTCTTGCTAACTCTTGCTTCAACATAGCCCAAAGACTGTGCCAAGATGTGTTTTCTAAAGAATTCTTAAACAGACATTAAAGACAACCAATGAACGGGGCTTCCTTCGGTAAGAAATGTTTGTGGCTTTGAGTTTGGCTAGGTCAGCATTCCCCCCACCCCCTCACACACACAGACACACACAGACACACACCCCTAAATTTAAACCGGGCAACTCAAAAATCCACCTTACAATGGTATTCACAAAAGCGATGAAAAGAAATATTCCAAGCAGCTTTAAAAACAAAACAAAACTGGGCTGGAGAGATGGCTCACAGGTTAAGAACACTGACTGCCTTTCCAGAGGTCCTGAGTTCAATTCCCAGCAACCACATGGTGGCTCACAACCATCTGTAATGAGATTTAGTACCCTCTCCTGGCCTGCAGGTGTGAATGCAGTATACATAATAAATAAAATCTTTTTTTTTTTTGTTTTTCGAGACAGGGTTTCTCTGTGTAGTCCTGGCTGTCCTAGAACTCACTCTGTAGACCAGACTGGCCTCGAACTCAGAAATCCACCTTCCTCTGCCTCCCAAGTGCTGGGATTAAAGGTGTACGCCACCACTGCCCGGCTTAATAAACTCTTTAAAAACAACAACAAAATGAAATTAGTTTATCTTATGTGTATGGGTGTTTTACCTGTATGTGTGTCTGTGTGTCATGTGCATTCAGTACCACAGAGGGCCAGAAGGGGGCTTCAGATCCCCTGGAACTGGAGTTATAAATGGTTATGAGCTGCCCATGTGTGAGCTGAGAATCAAACTCCCCATCTCAGTGCTCTTAAACACTGAATCATCTTTCCAGGCTCTAAAAAAAATTCTTTTTTAATTTTTTTAAGCTTCAATTTTTAAACCTTCCCTATCTTGCGTGTGTTGTAGGGTGTGCATATATTCCTGTTTGCACACGGAGAAGCTGAAAATCAACGTCAGGCATCTTCCATAGTTGATCTCCATCTTCTTTCTTGAGACAGGTTTTTTCACTAAACCTGGAACTCACTGATTCTACTATGATAGTAGCTGGTCAGGGAGCCCCAAGGATCCCTGTCTGCCCTTCTCCCCTGCTGGGATTACAGGAGTGTGTCTTCCCACACAGTTTTTTATATTGGTTCTGGGGGTGTGAGCTCAGGTGTTGCAGCTTGTGTGCCAAGCACTTCCCCAGCCTGGTCATCCCCTCCCCAGCTCCTTTAACTTTGCCTGATCTTTCCACCCTGTTGTACATTATTTGAAAACTGTAGCTTCCAAAGCCACAGAATTATACACACAGCCAATGGAACTGGGAAGACGGCTCAGCAGGCAAGAGTACTTACTGCTCCTGCAGAGGACCGTCGCTCGCTCGGTTCCCAGCACACAAATCAGGTAGCTCACAACTGCTTCTATTTCCAGTCCCAGGATCTTATGGCCCTGGCCTCCATGGGCACCTGCACATATGTGGCACACATACATTACAGCCGTCCATTGTGAAGTCACACCAAGGACTGTCCATAAACCAGAACCCACACTCAGGTGTGTGCTGCCCACTTCCTGTAAGCTTTTCACTACATACTTAATAAACTTGCCACAGAGCTGGGCAAGGTGGTGAATGTCTTTAATCCCAGATAGAGGCAGGCAGATCTCCGTGAGTTCAAGGCCAGCCTGATCTACAAAGCAAGTTCAAAGATAGCCTTGGCTATTACACAAACAAACAAATAAACAAGATTGCTACCTTGGAGCTGGAGAGATGACTCAGTAGTTAAGAGCACTCACTGGTTGCTCATCAAGGGAACCCACATGGTGGCTCACAACCATCTATAACGCCAGTTCCTGAGGACCTGACACCCTCCTCTGGCCTCCATAGGCACCAGGCACACAAGTGGTACAGACATACATGCAGGCAAAACACCCACACACATAAACAAAACAAAAACTTGCTAACTTGATTCATTCTGAATCGTTCTTACATTTTTATTTTATTCTTTATTCTCTTTTATTTCCATTCTGACATTCTTTCCTGCAGCGCAGTCAAGGACCCAACTTAGCTGAATGTGGTGGTACATCCTTTAATCCCAGCACTGGGGAGGCAGAGGCAGTTGGATCTCTGTGAGTTTGGGGCCAGCCTGGTCTACAGAGTGAGTTCCAGGGAAGCCAGAGGTGTATAGTCACTGTCTCAAAAACAAAACAAAACAACGACCTAGCTTTACCATAGCGGAGGTTCCAAGGAGAAGCTGTCCCCGGGTTGCTGGTGGCAGTGCTGGGCTGCATTCCCGGGAACCTCTGACACTCCTACCTAAGTCTCCAAGCACTAGAATTACAGGCATGTACTACCACATCTGGCTTTCATTTCATGGGGCAGGCATCCTCCTGCCTTAGCCCTCGATGTCACCCCTCCTGAGTCCTCTGACCTGCAAACCCACATGTCGTTCAAACCGAGCTGCTGCCCCCAGGCCTCCCACACTGTGCCCCCCATCTCTGAACACATCACCCCATGCACACATCAACAGGACAGGACTGAGAAGCCAGGCGTGTGTTTTGTGGGGTCACAGTGTGTGGAGGACTGGTGGCTGCCATGGGCACCTAGTACCCTTGGTATTCGCTACACACACTCCAGGTTCAGCAGTGACACCTGTTGAGAAGCCACCATGCTGGATGGAGTGGACATTGCACCTCCATCACCCTGCACCGGGCAGTGCTGCCTGTGAGTGGACATCTCGGATAGACATTAGGGAAAGAAGTTATAGAGATGGCTTTGGGTTAAATACTGTTCCCTTCCCCAAAAACCAACTCACAACTTTCTAGAGCCTCTAAATGTGACTTTTTTTTTTTTAGAAATAGGGTCATCACAGATTTAATTAGGTTAAAGTTCAAGATGGGACCATCGTGGATTTAGAACAAAGAGACAGGAGAGGCGGGAGAGAACTGACTTAGGAGAGAAGACAGCCGTGGGCCGGGGGAGGTGGGCAGTGTAGGGACAGGCAAAGGCCAAGAGGTACAAAGGAACCCCAGGAAGAACAAAGGACGCTGGGAAGGTTGGGGCGGATTTTCCCAGAGCCTCCAGGAGTAACCAGCCCACCCACACCCTAGGTTCTCACTTCCGAACCCCAGAACCATGAGACTGAATATCTGCTCTTAGAAGCTCCTTGGATTGGGGCCCTCTGTTCCAGCAGCCCTAGTGTCGTTAACCTGTCCCTTGGGTCCATAATCTTAGTTTCTTTGTATTCCAGGGGGTCTCAGGAAACAGAACTCGGTGGAGGGAAATGGATTCATTTATAGTTTGCACAGACCGAGGAGAGAAACCACACAATTTGTTGTGTTATTTATCTTACAATGTTTAGAAATCCATGAGATAAAGGCCAGAGCTACGAAGACCTGGCTGAACCTGTCCCCTACTGTGGGCCAGGGGGAGGTGGGGACGGGTGGCACTGCACCTCAGGCTACCTCTATCTCGATTTTCGGAAGGAAGGGCACGTGTGTCTCTATTTAGAACTCAGGATGTCTCCTCTATCCCACACCCTGCCTCATTTGTACCAGGACACGTGGCAACAGCCCCTTCCTGCTTAAACAAGCTGAGCATCCGTCTGCAGCTCTCTCCACACACACAGAGCCTGGGCCCCACAGAACAGCCGCCATCTGTGTTTCCCACCATCCTCTGCTTCCTGCACCAGAGAGCCTCTGCCCTCCCTCCCATGTGTGATGTCCAGGCTCCTCGGCAACACCTTCTTGTTTGTTTCTCCTCTTTCTCCTTCTCCCTTTGCCTGGCCTCGTCCCAGGCTCCTCTGGGAACCCAGCAGGCTGGATGTCTACACACCCCCCTCTTCCCTGAGAAGTCTGAGGAGAGCCCTGCAGCCCCCTTGAGGGCTTCATGCCCATCTCCTTCCCTGCAGCTCCAATCATTGATCGCTTGCTAGAAGGACAGGACCCGGAAGAAAACAAAAGCCCCATTCTAGGAGACCCCTCTTAAACCCACTTGTGTTTTAAAGAAGTATTTATAGTCATTCTCAGGGTTTCTCCTCCCCTGTTCCCCCAAACGTGATGCAGGACAGACAAACGCATGCCTGGAAAGACAATGAACCGGAATAAACCAAAATCACATGGGCTCACTGTGTGGGCACGGGTGGGCTTTGATTCCCACCGCTGCGGCTGGAAAGCTGTTTGTTATGTGCACCGACACACCATTCTCCCTCTGCAAAGCTCCAGAGCCTGGATGGTGTTTAAGATTCCAGAACAATCTGCTTGCAGATACAGCATCCATTCTTCTCCCCCTCTTCTCCCCCTCCTTAAGAACCTTGGCTAGGCCTCTGTTTATTCAGAGATCTGTACTCTAACCCATCACACAGCCCCCTCCCCTGTCTGCAGGGGCTCTGGGCTGTGACTCCACAGCAGAAAGGTTGCATGGCTGCTCTTTCTTCTGGGGCCAGGGACATGGCTCAGCAGGTAACGAGTCCATATGCAAGCCCGGTGACATGAGTTCGAATCCCAGAGCCCACATAAAGAAGGAGAGAGTCAATGCCACAAAGTTGTCCTCTGATCTCGTGTACACACTGTGGCACGCACCCAGCCCGGCAATAACAATAAATAAAATTAAGACAGACAGACAGACAGACAACCTAGAAGGAGCAAAGATGGACAGGACCAAAGGGAGGCATGTCCACCTTTTATTTTTAAACTAAGTACAGTGTTCAGAGCCTTAGAAATTCCTCTACTAGGTAGACGCCGAGCAGGACAAGGATGCAGAAAAGTTGAATGACATCATCACTAACCAACCTAACCTCACTGAAGGACACCGCAGCACACTCAACAGTGAAAAGCACACATGCTTTTCAAGTGTCCAAGGAACATGGTGCAGGATGGCCACATGCAGAGTTCCTGGTTCCTAAAGTTTCCAAGTCTCCAAACTTAGCCATACTCTAATGTTATTACTCAGAATCTGAGCTTGGTACGATGGCATGTGTCTGTAATCCCAGCTCTGAGGACGCAGAGATAGGTGGATTCCACAGAGAAGGCTGGCTGGTCAGTCTAGCCAATCAGTAAGCTCTGAATTTGGTGAGAGACCCTGTCTCAAAATGAACACACATATACACACGTGTGCACATGCATGCACATATGTGTGCACTTGTACATACGTGCACACACACATACACACCACACATACACATGTGTGGGGGACACAGGCACAGGTGCACACATACACACCCTACACACAAAGTGTTAAAGGCTCTAAAAAAAACATGGGTTCTGGGGCTGGAGAGATGGCTCAGGTTAAGAGTCATCTTGCAGAGCACCCGACTGCTTTTGCGGGACAACTGGGTTTGACTCCTACCATCTACAAAAGGTCTCACAATCATCTATCACTCCAGTCCCAGGGGATCCAACACCCTCTTCTGGTCTTTGAGAGTACCTGGCACATATGTGGTGCACAGATATACAGGTAGGCAAAATACTTACAAACATAAAATAAAAGATAAACGCAGTGATTTTTTAAATTTTACTTTTTGTTTGTTTTATGGGTTTTTTTGTTATTGTTTTTGTTTTAAGAGGTTCAGGGTTTCTTTACATAGACCTGGAGGACTTGGAACTCACAGAGATCTGCCTGCCTCTGTCTCCCACGTGCCAAGACTAAATGTGCACTAAAGGATTCTGTTTATAAATATTTGCCGTTAAGAAGCATTAAATAGGGGGCTGGAGAGATGGCTCAGCGGTTAAGAGCACCAGGTGCTCTTCCAGAGGTCCTGAGTTCAAATCCCAGCAACCACATGGTAGCTCACAACCATCTGTAATGGGATCTGATGCCCTCTTCTGGTGTGTCTGAAGATAGCTACAGTGTACTCATATACATAAATAAATAAATCTTTTTTAAGTGGCCATTTCTTTGCTTGATATATGCTATGTAGATCCATGTCCTCTGTGTTTGATCTAGCATCCCTCCTTCCTAAGTCTAAAGCTTTTTAAAAAGGACACTAAAAGCTTCAGACAACCAAGTGCCCATCGGTCCCAGTCATTTCATGATTCCGCCTACACTCAGCGGGTGCCTGAACATTCTTTACTTCCGTTTCTGGGGTTTTCAATTATTTGGGGACAGTATTTCTTATTGTCCTCAGTAGGATCCTACCTCCTTAGAAGAAAGCGTCAACAATGACAGCTGGTTCATGGGACTTAAAGTTAGGCTCAGAGTGCACACTGAGAGGTCCGCCGGCCTAAGTTCTATGAAGCAGAACGTTGTCCTGACTCCTGACAGCTCTCAAGAGCAGGTTGCTTGTCATATGAGTTTTTACAGATGTCTGTTGCTGTGACTGAGACACAGCACGGCGTCCTCACTTAAGGACATCATCCGCTTTAGACAGTGGGGAACTACCCTGAGTAGCTGAGACAGTGCTAGGAACATACATGCCATTGCTGTCTGGGAACACTGGTGGGTCCTCTTGTTCTCCTTATGTTCTTCATTTTGGTAGCCCAGCTAGAGAGAGGCAGCCTGTGACAGCCCACTACCTTGCAAGCCCCTAAAGACTTGGGGACCAGCCAGATAGTGTTAACCTACCTGCCACCTGCAGGATGCCGTGTCTGGCCACATCATAGAATGGGTGACTTGTGCTCAGCGTGGGGTCCAGGGCAGCCATGGACACCATCAAGGGTCCTCCTGTGGCCCCTGGTGTGACTGCTGCTTCCTTGTCTCTGTAGCTCTGTTGGGGACACAGGAATTAAAGGGAGTTAGGAGGCAAGCTACGTTAGGGGGACTTATCACTTAGTATCACCAGGTCAGGAGCTAAGCATTGACAAATCACTATGAAATACTATTGATAGACCATTAATAGTTGGCCTTTGTTGCAACCGTCGTTTCACAAGAGTTTTTTTGTTTTAAGTTGAGAATGTTGAGAGTCAGAGAGACAATGACTTCCTACTAGGTGGCTGTTAGACCCTTCCCTGGTGCTCCCCACTATTATCTGCCAAATAGCTGCTGCTCTGAGCTATGAAGGGCCTTTGGGAAGCCCCGTGGTAACTGTGGCTGCTTGCTGTGGAAGCCCAGCTCTGTCTCCTAAAGCTCGGTCCAGCCACACCCACTTCCACACCCCGTCCAGGATTTCTGCCGATCACAACCTCAGTGAACCCTGCATGACCCTGAAACCATTTCTACCCAGACCGGAGAGTCAGCGCATCCCCTGGCGATGCGACCCAGCAGAAGGCTCTTGACCAGTGCAGAAGAAGGCCTGCCTCACTTGTTAAAGAGTCCTTGCCTGACTCTTGGGGGCCATTGTTCGTCTCCATCTATATGAACAGGCGTGTGAAGGAATCCCTTTGTGTGTCGGAGGAAGGCAGTTTCCGGTGTCGCCCCTGGTACTGCAGTGCCGGGGCCATTAAAGACTTCTCTCTGGTGTCCAGTTCTTGCTCAGTTCTGATTTTTTTCCCCCTTCATTTTTATGAGTTCTTTCATACATTGTGTTTTGATCCTAGTCATATTCCTCTTCCACTTCTCCCAGATCCACCCCGGCCTCCCTACCCACCCAACTTCCTGTCTTCTGTATTCTTTTTCTAAACCCATGAAAGTTAAATTTGTGCTGCCCACGTACTTTCGGATTTATGGCCTTCCAGGGGAGCATGGTCCACTTACCAGCAGCTACAGTCTTAAAAACAAAAACAAAACCCTGCCTCTCCTTCTCCTGGCAACTATCAATTGCCAACAGTTCCTTAGCTGGGGGCGGGACTTCCTGCCTATCTCCCCTCTCCATACTGGGGTCTTGTCTGGCTTGAGTTATAGGTAGAGTCCGCTGAGCGGATAACAGGAAGAAAGGGAGGTGGTGGCAATAGCAGCCATGGAAACGGGGGCAATAAGAGGGCATCTGAAGCTGTGTGCTGTGGCTCGTACTTGGGAGGCAGAGGCAGACAGCTACCTGTGAGTTCAAGGCCAGCCTGATCTACATAGCACGTTCTTGGCCAGTCAAGGTTTTGAGGCTATGTAGTGAAATACTTTCTCAAAACAAAACAAAAACAAATAATAACAATGACAACAATAGACTATCTAACGAAACAAAAAAAGCCCAGAAGATTTCCGGATTCTAGGCCAGGAGCAATAAAACCAAGTGTGGCGGAGGCAGGAGCTGCGCGAAGCAGAAGAAAACGCGGGCCTCGGAGGCCGGAAGATCTCCAGGGAGCCGCCCAAGACTCGGAGTCTCAGACAGCCAGGCTGAGAGCTATAACACCAGACTCTTGAGGGCTGGGATCCAGACACTCAGGCCTGAGAGCGTCACACTGCCCGGTACGCAGGGCAGGTTGGTGCCATCGTACTGACTAGTAAGTGTGAGGCCAACCTGGGTTGCTCAGCAAGACTCTGTCTCGAAACAAAAGCCCACCCCTCTCCGTCTTCAGGCTACAGAAATATCTAAGAAATAGTAGCGAGAGCTTCAAGTAGTGGCAGAGGGAGGGGAAGCATCCATCTTAACCACCTTGCCCCGGGACAACCCATACCTGCGTTTATCAGCACAGTGCTGTGTAAGTGTGGACACTAACCCAAGATCACCCACAGGTCAGTGCCCAGGACAGGAAGCCCATGGCTCGTGACTTTGTGTGTCTGCAAGTTCTGCAAGTTCTCCACTGGGTGAGTGAGTTCTCCCTGCTGAAGCCCCCTGCAGGGGTGTTGTTAAACTGGTCACCTCTAACCTGAGAGTAGGTCATTAGGACCTAGTTACCCCTAATTGCTCTAGCTTCTCTCCTGTTGACAGTGACATTTCTAGTGTCCTCATGAGTTGATATACACCCTCCCACCCCACCATGCTGTTCTCCCTCCTTCGCCTGAAGCCCTTGCCATCTGTAAGCACCCAGGGAAGGGTTCTGTCACCATGCTGCTGTGTGGCCCTGGCCTGGAGCCTTGCCCCGACTGGGTGGCCAGACAGGCAGGCAGGGCGGTTGCTAAACTTACTGCCAAGTTCCTGGGGTTGCCAGTGCAGGGCAACGTTGACAGGAGATCCTGAAAGAAGGGCGTCCAGAGTCGGGGAGGAACAGAGGAGGCTAAGGTCCCAGGAGAGGGTCAAGGGTATGATGCCCAGAGGAGACAAGAAGAGAGGGGCCTTGTGTGTCCCAGGCGTCCTGTCATGGAGCCTGACTAAAGCCCTGTAATTCTGGACTTCTTACTTCTTAGTCCTGTCCCTGACGTTCCTTCCTACACCAGTGCCGACGGCTCAACCTTCCCATACATCACATAGAGACTTGACTCTATGGCAGCCTCACCCTCGGCTTCCCCAGGCCTACGTGGTATTTTTCCACATCACCTAACTCTAGATGCGGAGACTCTGAGCTGGGGAGCCACTGGTCCGGGCCCCAGATGCACATTCAGGGTCAGGTTTGCCTCCCTGGCAGGGTGCAGGACACCAACGCCAAGCTCCACCAGCCCACCTTCTCTTCAGCACACCTCAAATCCAAAAGCATCCTCGCTGGAAAGCAGCTCACTGGGGACCTAGCTGATCTGGGATGACACCCTGGCTGGGACCTGTGCCCACACCTTAAAGGGAAAATCTATTACAAAAGCCAGTGGAGGAACTTGGCCCTCAGAGCCCACAGCCTGGGACACACCCCGAGGCAGTTGGCCAGGAACCTGTAATGGCTGAGAGGCCAGACCTTATGCCATCCACAGGCCCAAGTATCTGTGCAGAGCCTACGGTCATGGCCTCTGAAGCAGCAAGGCCTCGTTTTCCTCTGTCCTCTGCTTTAGCCAACCAACACTCGAATCCTTTTCCCTTTACAAGCTCTCAAAGTCTCTATCCCTTGGCATAGGCCAGGTCTTTTGTTCTGAAGTTCGCATAGTCAGTCCTGCACCACAACCAGGAAGCAGTTTGCTGAGGAGCACCAGGTGCCCTCTTCCCACTGCAGCCGTTGAGTGGGAATTAAAGCAAAGCCTTCCCAGCATCCTACAGTGCTCTCAGCATCACCTGACTCCTGGTGTTCTGGACCATGGGAAGAGCTCAATGTGCAGAGAAAGTGATGATGATGATGATGATGATGATGATAAAGAAAAAGATGACGATATATAATATCACGTACACACACACACACACACACACACACACACACACACACACGCACACGCACACGCACATGCACACACTCCAGGATCAAGCATATGCTAGGCAATTGCTCTTCCACTGAGACATACCACTCCAAACATATGTATATGTATATGTACACACATATATGTACAACATATATATACATATGTGTGTATATATGTACACACACACACACACACACGCATATATATTGCATGTGGTTGTACAGTCATGCAAACATGGAGGCCAGAGGAAGACATTAGCTGTCCTGTCTGTCTCTGCCTTATCCCCTAGAGACAGGGTCTCTCATTGAACCCAAAGCTAGGTTGGCAGGTAGCAAGCCTCCTGTCTCCACCCCTCTCCCCAGGGCTGGGGTTACAGGTGCATGTCCACACCCAGCTTTTAGCCTGGCGCTGGAGACCTAAACTCAAGCATCACTCACTGCACGCACCCTTCCTCACTGACCACTTCCCAGTCCGCTCCTGCCAATGTACATTTTAAAAAATCATGTCTCAGCCCTGGCTGCAGGTGCCTGTCTGGCTTCTGTCCCCCTTCCTCCCTCTGGAGAATTCCCCTTTTCCCACAGGAGGGTCAGTCCGTAACACTGCACCAACATCCCAGCTCCCACGAGGGATGACCATAAATTCACAGGGGCTCAAGAGCATACCCGCCCCCCATGCCCCACGCAGGGCCAGCATAGTCAAGGCCCCTCACAAATGCCAGAGTGACAAGTCACACTGCCAACAGGCCCTTTGTCCTGCCTCAGCGCTTCCGAGCCTCGGTCTTGTCCCCCAGCCTGCCTGACTCTGCCTGGGCCCACTGCCTGCACTTGAGCTCCAGAGTCTCCCCCATGAGGGCATCCGTCAGCATCCGTGAGGCTGAGAAGAGCTTCAGTCTTCATCAGCACCAAAGACCAGAGCAGGAGATCCAGCAGCAGGCGCGCTATGCAAAACAGATTCCAAACCACCCAAGGGGTCTATTTATAATTCACAGCAAAATGGTTTGTTGCTGTCAAAATGTGTTTGCATATTACACAAACAGACCCTTATCGCAATTATCTTAACGCAGTAGCTACAAATGAGTACCTATTACTTCGGGCAAATTAATGCAGGGTTTACCTTAAGTAGCACAGCCCATGGCGGGGACGGGGAGGGTGGGGGACACACAGAGAAAGAGCTCAGGGGATGTGCACACCTCCAGGCTCTCTCCGAATTCGGGAAAGGGGCTCCATGCCACCACGCCTAACCCTCCAAGGCTCAGAAAGAAAGAGGCACGCTCCTCAGACAGGCGAGGACCATTTTTTGTCTCAGCTACATTATGTGGCCACAAGCCTGCTCATGGCCCAATCATTACCACCAACACCACACAGTCCCTGGGGCTGGCAGAAGGCACACAGACTACTTACTTGTCGAGGGGAAGATATAAAGAGTGGCCAGAATCCAGATCCAGGGGAGTCCTGGGGGTGGAGTGGGGTGGGGGATGGGTGAACTCCATGTGGCTGATTGGCAGGAGCCTGTTCAAGGTTCCTCCTTGTCCAGCCTCACTCTCACAGTCTGGGGCCCCTCCTATCACCATCTGGGGAGAGCTGGTACCTCTGTCACAGCTCCCACCACCCATGTTCAGTGTTGGGTTGGGGCCCTGGCCTTCTGCTATCCCCAGAGGATGCTGAATCCCGAATCCCCCCTCCCCACCATCAGTGACAAGTCTCAGGCTTGAACATCCCTGTTTCAGTTTTTGTTGTTGTTGTTGCTATGATAAAACACTTTGACCAGAAGCAACTTTGAGGAAAGGGATTGTTTCATCTTACACTTCCAGGTCAGAGTTCATCTTTGTGGGAAATCAGGGCAGGAACGTGCAAGCAGGAACTGAAGCAGGAACCAAGAAGGAACGCAGCTCACTGGCTCCGCTGTTAGGTTTCTTATGTAGCCCAGGCCCACCTGCCTCGGGATGTGCTGCCCACAGTGGACTGGACCCTCCTGTGCTAGTCATCAATCCATCAGTCCTTCACAGACAGGCTGCACAGGCCAGTCTGACCTGGGCAATTCTCAATTGAAGCTCCCTCTTACCAGGTGGTCTTAGGTGTGTTGAGTTAAGAATAAAAAACCATCAGAATACACAGACCCCACACCTCGGCCCTAGCACCAGACTTGACTTCACAATGCCTACCCAATGCTTCCCGTTTCAACTTTCTTCACATCAATGGCTTCCTGAAGCCCCATTCCCCCACCCAAATGGTTGCCCTCCAGAAAATACTTCTACCCCATTCCCCTTTCCTTTCGCCGCAGGGGCCTCGGGTACTCTTCAAACACCCTACTGTGACCACCTCTGAGCCTTTGCACAAACTGTCCTTGTTATCTAGAACACACAATCCCACACCAGGTAAGGGATCCATAACCAGTTTCAACCACCATCACTGGCTGAAGTCCAGTCTGGACTCAAGTCTGCTCCTTGGGAGCTCGGATGGTTTCCTCAGGGACCCAACAATTCTACATCCACCTTCCCATGTTTGACAGGAGTTAAGAACCATCCATAACTCTAGTTCCAGGGGATCTGACACCCTCTTCTAGCCTCTGGGGCACTACACACACATGGAACGCAGACATATACGTATGCAAAACATTCATACACATAAAACAAAAATAAACAAATCTTTAGTAGTTAAATAGGGGCTGGAGAAATGGTGCAGTAGTTAGGAACACAGCTCTTAAAGAGGATTGAAGTTCAGTTCCCAGAGTAGTTTACAGTCATCTGTGACTCCAACTCCAGGGGATCCAAGACCCCTCCGACCTCCCTGGGCACTTGGATTCATGTGCACAAACCCACATAGACAGATACACAGGTACACACACATATGTGGAATGAAAAAATAAAATAAAAAATAAAACATATTTTTCCCCCAAAATGGATAAATAGGGGGTTGCAGAGAGGGAGCTCTCATATTTGGGAGCTCCAGCTTTTTCAAGGACCTGAACTTGGTACCCAGCACCCACATCAGGTGGCTTACAGCTGCCTGGAGCATCAATTCTAAGGGTCTGATGCCCTATTCTGGTCTCTGAGGGTTCTGATCAACAGAGTACACACACACACACACACACACACACACACACACACACGTACACACAGGGAAAAAACCATAAAAGGAATCTTTTTAAAGATGGAGAAATAAAACAATCTACTATCATAGAGAGAGAAAAAGAGAGAGAAAGAGGGAGAGAGAGAGAGAGAGGGAGAGAGAGAGAGAGAAAGAGAGAGAGAAAGAGAGAGAGAGAAGAGGAGAGGAGAGGAGAGAGACAGGAGAAAAAAAGGTAAAAAACATAAAATGAATCTTTTTGAAGATGAAGAAATAAAACCTACTATCACACATACACAGACACACACAGACACAGACACACACACACACACACAGAGGCACACGCAAACCCACCTGCCCAGTCTGAGAGACAGGTGGCACATCTGCAGAGACCTCAGAGAGACCAAGGCACTGACTCAGAGCTTGTCCTGAGACCCCAGGGTTTCAATTCCCTGAAGGTCACAGGCCCAGCAAACCCCAGTCCAGGAGTCCCGACCCCCCAGCTGAAGAAGGGCAAGATGACTCCTAGAAGTCTCCAGAATCCAGACCGGTCTAACCAGTTCCTTCTGAGAGTCCATGGCTCCTGCCCCGTCCAGCTGAAAGGTCATTTCTTGCTCCCAAGGTGGAGCTGGCTGCTCTTCACAGGGAAAGATCTGCAACACACAAAGTCACTCAACTCCTAGGCTTGCTCCCAAAGGCCACAGAGTGACTGCCAACATGATCGCTCACAAAGCTGTGTGACCGGTTTGAGGCACTCGCAAAAATCTACTCATGTTGACCTCTCCATAACTGTAGAGTGTTGTCTTAGTTAGGGTTTCACTCCCGTGAACAGACACCATGACCAAGGCAAGTCTTATAAAGGACAACATTTAATTGGAGCTGGCTTACAGATTCAGAGGTTCAGTCCATTATCATCAAGGTGGGAGCATGGCAGCATCCAGGCAGGCATGGGGCAGGTAGAGCTGAGAGTTCTACATCTTCATCTGAAGGCTGCTAGCAGAATACTGGCTTCCAGCCCCACAGTGACACACCTACTCCAACAAGGCCACACCTTTTAATAGTGCCACTCCCTGGGCCGAGCATATGCAAATCATCACAAGTGTGAAACCAAGACACAGAGTGGCTAGTAATTGACTCAAGGCCACACAGCCTGTGACAGAGTGTGGGGCCCCTATTCCCAGCTGCTCCAATGAACACACACAGTGTCCTCCAAGCCTGTGACAGAGACGACAAGACAGGAATCCAAAGAACTGACTGAGGGAGAGCCATCCACCAGCCCTGCTTCCAGAAACCCAGAAACCTGGATAGAATGGGTAGCCACAGAGTAGTCCAGATCCAAGCCTGTCGATACCCCCAGCAGCCGCCCAAGAAGCCGCTGGATCCCTGTGGGACATCTTCCTCAAGCATCAAATTCAACCAAATGGGAAGGGAAGTTGAGTTTTAGCATAAGAGAGAGAAAACTTATTTATATTACCGTGCTAACATCTGTAACAAAGGATAGAAAGTAAGGGAAAATTATGAAGTTGTGAAAAGAGAAAGGCACCTTCACCCTTGACCTGAGGCTTCTTTCTAGACAAGAAACAGAATTCTAGCCTGTTCGACACAGGTTTAAGGTCTCCATTCCTAGTTCAAAACCTTAGACTTTCTAGGGTTTTTCACCTGAAACCCCACTTACAGGAAAACATACCCCAAGACCCTTATGCAACCTTAGTGGTTCTTGATTTAGCTTTATTAGAATATCATCTACCTCCAGAGCCATCTGGTAATTTTACCCAGCAAAGAGAGAGAGAGGAAAAAAAAATAAAAGGGGAGATTCTTAGCAATCTTCTGAGGTGCAACATGAACGTCACATTAAAATGGTATGTAGGGCCAATGCTATTTATTAACTCTCCCGTACCCATGCTTGGCTATATCTTAATTCTTTCCTTAAACCCCTCTTATACCTTTAACCCCAATGCCTAACATTTATGTAAAAATTATCCTTTAGAGGACAGTCATGGTGGTGCATGACTTTAATCCCAGCACTCAGAAAGCAAGAGACAAGAGGATCTCTGTGAGTTCAAGGCTAACCTGACCTATATTGAAAGTTCCAGGTCAGTCAGGGCTACACAGAGAGACCCTGTCTCAAACATTAACAAGAGTCATTTAGGGACTGGAGGGATGGCAGAAGACTCCAGTTCAGTTCCCAGCACCCACCTCAGGTAGCTTACAACTACTTGGAACCCAGCTCCAGGGGACCCGACACCCTCTTATTGTCTCTACAGGAACCTGCACTTGTGTGCACACACCTGCCCCCTCTCCACATACACACAGACACAGACACACAGACATACAGACACACACACACACACACACACACACACATTTAAATAAAATCTTTTTTAAAGTCTTTATAATTTTCTTTTAGATTTATTTATCTTATTCTACATATATAGGTGTTTTGCCTGCACAAGCCCACAGAGGTCAGAAGAGGGTCGGATTCCCTAGAACTGGATTTACAGGAGGTTGTGAGCCACTACATGGGTGCTGGACCCAGGTTCTCTGCAAGAGCAATGGGTGCTGTTAAGGGCCGTGCCATCTCTGCAGCCCTTAAGGACTCTTTCCATTGGGAAGCCTCGTCTTGTGTTGTTTTCTTGAGTACCTTCCTTTCTACTTTTAACTAAACTTGACCCTGTCTCCCATTGTCTAGTCCTGAAATTCCCTTTTAAGGTTTGCTGGAGGTGAGGTCTTCCGGAACTTCCTCAGGCTATTGAGGATGAGAGTATAGGGATGCGGGTTTGTCTGCCTCTCACTGCAGACATCTGGAAGTTCAGGCAGTTGCTGGAGGGCTTCCGAACATCCCTAACTTACAGCAGCCTGCTCCCACAAAGGCAGATGCCAAGCCTGACTTTCCATTTACCAGCACTAAGAGCATGGCTCCCCTGCCTCTGTTTCCTCATTTGTAGAAGTGGGCGGTGCCGCCACCACCTCAGGAGGCTGGTGTGAGTGAGGGCCCACGCAATCAGCACCGGAGAATGATTTGATCTCTGCTAGAAAGGGCCGGGCTGGGGAAGAAGGATGGGTGGGCCGCCAGAACATTTTGCAGATATAGAGGCTACCACTCCCCATGAGGCTCAAATTCCACTAATCAGGCTACGTATAGTGGTTCATTTTTGTAAAGTCAACTTTTGGAAGGTTGAGGCATGAGGATTAAGTTTAAAGCCAGCCTGGACTAAATAATGAGACCTGTCTCCAAAAATAGAAAAGAAAAAAAAAAATCAAGTTCTCCCAAAATTCCCCTGAAGCTTTACTGGTGTCATGTGACCTCAATGTCCCCCGTCAGTGAGATGAGGGTGATTCAGGTATTGGGATGGATGGTTTTCTCATGTGGTAAAAATCTACGGTCAGGCACCTCTGGGTGACAGCTCTTGGTTACCCTATTATATTTTGGTTTATTAGTAGAGACAATGTCTCACACACTGAGGCTGGCTTCAAACTCACGATGTGGCCATAGATGGCTTTCTGTCCTCAATCTGATAAAGACCTGGGATTACAGCCTCAGGCCACTTCACACCTGGTTTATGTGTCTCAGGGAAACAAACCCAGGGTTTTGTGTGTGCTAGGCAGAGGTTCTACTAAGTTAGTTACATCCTGCTGCCCTCTTTGACTGAGGCCACCTCTACGCCCATCATTGACAGGAAACCCCCAACCTTATACAGTCCTTTAAAGTTGCACTTTACTGTGAGCTGACCCAAGCACACACCAGGGCCACGCCCATCTCGACCTCTTCTGGACCACCCAGCAACCTACCGGCCACACCCACTTGCCTATCTCCCACCCCATCTTCCAGGTCTACTGCAGCCTCCTCTGGGAAAGTCCCCACAGCCCCTGGCTTCGATCACGGAGAGATGATTCTGGGCTCCTGAGAGCTGAGAACAGACAAAGAGGCTGACCTCACCTCTGGGAACAGCTGGGCTCAGACTTCTAGTTACTTGCCCCCCCCCCCCTCAATCCCGGCTCTGACCAGGGGAAGGGTTTGGCGGGGCATTCCACAAGGAACTCATAAACACATCCTGAAACAACAACAATGAAGATTGCCTGTTTTCCAAACTGTTGAGGCGTACTGAGTTCTCACTTCAACCCAAGTTCGCCCTGACTCTCGCTGACAGCGCGAGCGCTAGAATCTGCTAGTCCCAGAGCAGAACCTGGGACCGCCAGGCCCTTTCCCCACACAGGCCAAAAGAACTAAGGAATGCCACCCCTCCCCCCAGTGTCCTCCGCAGTTCCCCTAGCAGGGCCCCGGCAGCAGCTGGCTACAGGTTGCACCTCCCTCCTAAGAATTCTCGAATTCTCGGGAGGCCTTTGCCAAGTTTGGGAAAGCGAAAGAAGCCCGCGGCAGCCTGCTTTACCTAAGTAGGGACTTCCTAGGCCCTCAGCCTATAAATCCTGGGAGTTGCACCCAGTGTGACAAGGTGGCCGAACAGACCCCAGCCTCGGGCCCCAAGTGCATCTTCGGCATCCGCCCGGGCCTCAGTGTTGCCACCTGTTAGGCGGGAATGATGCCACCATGATGCGCTCAGGTTTGGTGCGGGAGCCGAAGAGCTACAGCTATGTGTTGACCCCGGGGGCCCAAAGGGGACCTAATCCGGGTCGGAAGAAGGGCGGGAGGAACAGAAAGCAGGGACAAAGTGGCGAGTGGAGGGACACCCAAGAGAAGTTGGAGCGGGAAGAGGCCGGGGCCAAAGATAGGAGCCGCGCCGTCCCACCCGAGCAGGTCCCCAAGGGGGGACTCACCGGACCACCGAGTGCCTCTGGTCTCTGCAGCTCCAGCCGCACACCTGGCGGGCCACCCGGCAGGCTCCTCCCCGACAGGCCCCGCCCAACGTCAGAGCGCACAGCCGGGAGTCCCCAGGGTGGGCGGGACCAGGGTAGGTGGTTCTAGCTCTAGGCGGGAGGGAGCTGAGGGACACTGGCCCTGTGTCACCTCCTCACCCGCTGCCAGCCCTCACCTTTACCTGCATTTGAGATGCGCCCAGTGAGACGGGAAACCGGAGATCTGGACTGAGTTGGAAAACACAGCCCGCGTCCCCAAGCGTCCGACCAGCTCTCCCAGGCCTGACCTAGGTGCGGGTACGGGGCTCTCTCTCTCTGCTAACTCTGCCCTTGGGATATCGGTGTGTCGCTGTCCCTGTCCTTTTGAGCCTCCAGCCCTTCGTCGCCACGCCACACGAAGTCGGGGCTGGAGACTCAGAACCACTCCCACACCCCTATGACTTGCCTCTAGGCACAAAGAGGCCGTGGTGTCCTAGGGAGAGCAGATCAGAGCTGGGGGCACGTAGGTGGCTTTACCAGAGCGTGTACTTCTGCTTCCAAGCTTCCTGACCTCATGCTAAGTCTCCATGCACCTCTTTCCGCCTACAGCTCATCTCCTACATCCACTTGCTGTCCACCAAACTACGACCTTGATGATCTCAGCTCCCGCCCTAACCCCATACTCAGGCTCCTAGTTGTCTGCTGGATACCCACCCTATGGAGGGACACACTCACAGCTCCTCCTCACCTCATTCTTCCAATGATGGGGTTCAAGCCCTTGAGTCCTCATATTCTATGTGTGGTCCACTCTTAAGCCCCGATATCTCCTACAAAGTATGTCATTGTACCATATGCTGACCCCCGGGGTCCAAAAGGGACTGAACCTAAGTCGGAAGGAAGGCAGGGGGGTACAGAAAGCAGGGACAAGGTGGGGAGTGGGTCAAGTTGGTGATCTGGCCTCTGTCCTCACAGGCCCATCTGTCTCCACACAGGGTCAGGGGCCCCTTTCTGAGAATCCTCACACGGAACTCCACTCGAAGTAGATGAGGCAGCTCCACAACCCAGTTACCCTACATGAAGGGATCATGGTCCTGGGGAACATTTGTAGAGCAGCTAAGAAAGTGCAGTATTGACACCACTCACCTCTAGAGGGTGCTGTGACTTAAGGGGGACAATCAATATAAGCCACCACCTCCAGCTTCTGGAAGTAACTGGATCTCAGCCAAGCAGCACAGGCCCCCACGGAGGGCAGGCGCCTCCAGTGGATCTGCTGGACCTTACTGGATGGAGAGGAAGGGGAAAATGAAGTTTGCTTCGTCTATCATCCCCACCCTAGCGGGAGAAGCTTGGCTCACTGTGGGTGCTTAGTGAGAGTCGAAACCATCTCCACAGACCTTTGCTGAGCACACGGCTGAAGTCCTGGGACAGAAGACAGCTTACTGAAACAGGTAGCATGCATGATTTCTTCCCGTAAGATTCTAATGTTTTCCCATTTATTTTCATTTTATACGTATGGGTGTTTTGCCTTCACGTATGTCCATATACAGCATGCATGCAGTGCCCTTGGAGGTCAGAAGAGGGCATCTGATCCCCTGGAACTGGAGTTACAGAGGGCAAGGTCAAGAATTGCCAGGTGGTTGCTGTCCACTGAATTGTGGTTGCTGCCATGTGGTTGCTATCCACTCAGTCTAGGTCCATCTGCACGAGCAGCAAATGTTCTTAGTCATTCCGCCATCTCTTCAGTCCCCTTGCAGCTAAGTTTTACAGGATATGGAGAAACTTCACAAGGAAAGGAGGACCCAGAGAGACGGGTGCATTGTGTATTTTCATGCTTGGGTTTTAGGAAGGGTATTAGTCATGGAGGGATTATGATGGGAGGGCAAAAGGTCATGGCCTAACTGTAATAAACTGGAGGAAGTCAACTCCTCAGTCAAACCTCTCTGGAAGCACCCCCACCTCCACCCCTAGCAATGCCCACAAGCGTCTCTGAGGTTGAATCTTAACCCTTTAAACTGGCACAGCTCCTTCCTGCATCAAGGGCCATGTTTGGGGGCAGTGTATTTTGAGCCAGCATCACTAGCCGTCTGGTTACCATGGCAGGATGTAGGCTTAGGATGAGGTAAGGCTGGCAAGGGCTTGAGTCTGTGCTTAACACTGTTCGTTCCCTGGATCAAACCTGCCTGTGCCTCTCTTACTTCAGCTGTAGGCACCAAAACCCTCTATGATTGTTTGAGCTTGAGTGTTTTACTCCACAGGATTCGGAGCATCCTGGTGGAAAAATCAACCTTTTTAAATTTTTTTTCCTGGCAAGACCAGGGATTGAAGCTAGTGTCTTGCACACGCACAGAAAGCTATGCCTGCAGAAAGAGCTATGCTACCATGGCTCTGGCTTTTTATCCAAGTTGCAAAATTGTTGCCCTTTGACAATGCTAGCAGTAAGGGGTGGGGGTGGGGCTATCCCAGGGGAGACCTCTGATTGACTGAGTCTAAGATACAGTGTATTATTCAGGGTTCTCTAGAGGAATAGAATTGATAGAATGTATAGGATATATATATATATATATCTCATTGTGTGTGTGTGTGTGTGTGTATGAAGGGCACTTAAATTCAGTAGTTATTCAGTTCATGAGGTTGAATGTTTCAGCTGGTCTTCAGTATACACTGGAATCCCAAAGAAGCTCTAAAACCAGTGAAGAAATGGGCTTGCCAGCGAGAGAAAACAGGCAAAGAGAGCAAGGTTCCTTCCTAGAATAAAGGTAGATGTTCCTACCTCAAAGGATCTGTACTAAAAATGGGTCTTCCCACTTCAAGCAAAACAAAACAAAGAAAGAAAGAAACAAACCCAGGGCTAGAAAGATGGCTCAGCAGTTATGAGCACTGGCTACTCTTCCAGAGGACCCAGGTTCAATTCCCAGCACCCACATGGAGTTCATACCTATTTGTAACTTCAGTTCCAGGGGCTCTGACACCCTCAACAGACATGCATGCAGCCGAAGCATAAATAAATATAAAATAAAAATTAATTAAAAAAAGAAAAGAAAAAGGAAAAAAAACCCTCACAGCTGTGCCCAGTCCTTTGGATTGTAGTTAATTCCAGATTAGTCAAATTGACAACCAGAATAGTTAATTCCAGATAGTCAAGTTGACAACCTGGAATAGCCATCCCACACATACACAGGTGGGTCATGCAGATAAGACTGGTCACTGATTTTGCTGAAGATAACCATGAAATCATTAAATATGTGCATAGTGACCTGTGCTAAGCAGAGGCCAATGTGAGGCCGCTTGCTTGGTGCTCCTGCACATAGCTGAACTGCCTTTGGACAGTAGGGTGGTGGGGAGATTTCCTCCGAATTCCCTCTGAATCCTCAGAGCTGCCTCCTTCTGAGAAGACAATTTGCAATGATCTTGGCAGGAGGGCCTGTCAACCAACACAACACAGCTTGGATATGATTATCTAACATCTTCCTTCTCACAGAGGACTCAGGGTGGCAGGAAGGGGGAAAAAAGGCTTAATTCTTTTGATTTATTTATTGATTTATTGATTGATTAATTTATGCCATGCTACGGTGGCACATGTGTGCCAGGGTGTGTGTGTAGAGGTCAGAGGGCAGCCTTTGGGGGGCAGTTTTCTACTTCTGCCAGATGGGTTTGCATGTGCGCGCGCATGTGCGCGCACACACACACACAGAGCCATCTATAATGACTGCATGCCTAGGAACACAGTTGTATCCGGAAAGGAGCTGCACACCAGGAGCCCTTCCCTGTCTTTCTTCTGCAGTTATCAGCCGGTTGGTCTTTCCCTTCTGCTCCTATAACCATAACTCTGCATTTCAAAGGCCTCGAAATAAAACACAAAGGACGATAATGGAAAATGAAGAGCTCCCTTGGAATGGTGTTACGATACTGGCTTTATTAAATTTGTTCTTGCAGATGTTTATGAAGTCGAAGGCTTCTTTTTTTCCCAAGCAGCAAGTTCTAAGCTAATGAGCACGCCTGGGTGGAGCGCTGGAGACAGGAGAGACAGGCAGGGCCACCAGCAGAGGTCCTGGAATTCCTGTTTGTGCTCTCCCCAGTGGCCCGCCTAGCCAGCTGCAGGAGCTGCAATCTTCCAGGAAACCTGCATTTCCGAGCTGCTGACGCAGGGAGACAGGCAGGCAGAAAGGAATCTGGGCGTCCTCCAGCCACTCCCTCTGCAGGCCAAGCCACTGTAACCCACCGTCTAAGGGCCTGCTTTCTACCCGTAGACCAGTAGGGAGACAGTGTCATGCTCCTGTTTCAGAACAGGGGCAGTTCTGCCATCACACGGAGGAGCCCTGGTGCTTTCTCCACTGTGTTTATGAGACACTATGACCCAGTGTGGAAACCCCTTACATTCCCAGCTGAGTGGTCCCTGCTCTGGATATCCTATTGACTAAAACAATTATTACCTCAAAGGGAGTAAGCATTTATTCTGGAGCCAAATATGAGTGACGCCAACATGGGTATGGTTGCATGAAGTTCTTACAGTAACAGAACAAAGAAACTTTTCAAACACAATGGCGGGAACACCAGGTAGGCAAGTTCCACAAAGGTGGGTGAGCATTGCTTAGACCGCAGATGCTGTCTGATGACATTCTTACCTTTTACGTTACAGGAGGAAAGGGATCTCTTAAGACATCCTCAAAGGTCTCACGGGATAGTCACAAGAGGAGGGCAATGAATGGCTATCAAGGGGTTAGAGATAGCACCAGATAATGTGACTCTGGATCTGCGACATTCCAACCTCTTCCCAGTGACCCAGCCTTACAGGTACAGCGTCTTTTCAGGAACTTCAGTTCATACACAGAGGCACAGTCGCTGGTGTCCCAGGCTGGCTCCCCAGCTCTTCAAATGCCTGTGTTATCAAAGAATCCCCACCTGGTAGGCCTCTGTCTTACTTAAGCTTCTCTTGCTGTGAGAAACACCATGACCAAAAGCAACTTGGGAAGGGAAGGGTTTGTTCCAGCGCACATATTCTGATCACAATCCATCAGGGAGGTCGGAGCTGGAACTCAAGGCAGAACCTGATGCAGACACCAGGGAGGAGACTGCTTACTGGCGTGGCTCGCTCAGCTTGCTTTCTTACACCATCCAGGACCGCCTGTCTACAGGTGGCACCACCCACCATTGCCTGAACCCTCCCCACACTAATCATCTATCAAAAAACTATCCCACCAGCTTGACCACAGTTCAATCTAGTGGGGGGCATTTTCCCAATTGAGGTTCCCTTTTCTCAGACGTCACTAGCTTGTGCCAAGTTGACATAAAACTAACCAGACACCCTCATGGATGGACCTAACAACTAGCTAATCCAGGCTCCTTTGTCATCAGGGTATGGACAATGACAGACTCCGCCACTGATGGGATAACCGCTAAGAGAGAGTTAACTGGGAAAACCTTGTGTTACCAGTGTGTGTGTGTGTGTGTGTGTGTGTGTGTGTGTGTGTGTGTGTGTGTAGGAAGCATGCAGGTCCTTGTGCTCACATATAAGCAGGAATGTTAAACACACAGTTGTCTCTTCCAAGAGAGAGATGTATAACCTGTTTTCTAGCCAGAAAATGTCTGGCTGAGAGCAGACATTGTTCATAGCCTGGTGACCTTTGTGCTATTTGCGTGGCTGGGTTTCCCTCCCCAAGACCCTTATCTTGAGCTTGCTTTTCTCAGTTAATATCTTACAGAAGATGTCACTCGTACTTTACAAAGAGTTTCGAGGTAGTCATGTCTTAAGCTTTGTTATGCACACAGGCTTGAGTTCATTATCGCCAGAATACTTTTCACCAAATTGTGCTGTGCTTACATAGACCTAAAATAAATCGCTCAAGGTCAGACTCTCGAAGTTCGAACCAACACTGGCTACTGATTGAACCGAACCACCTTCCTGCCTCTCTCAGATCTGCTGGCTGTGGTGTGTGCGGAGACCCCTGCGGTGAGGAGGGGGGTGTGTGCACAGTGGCTGCAAGCTGACTTGGGACCTTCTGGACATGGCTGCTGGAGCTGTTGGTCTTGGATCAGTGCCACAGGAATCTCCTGTGGGGTAGTCTCCCTATTGGGCGGGTGTCTTCTGGAATGTGGATTCTCCTTGTGGGTGGAGTGTCCTGTGGGTCACTGCAATAGTCACGGCTTTGCCCCTAGGGTCCACTCTGCTATGTGGGGTGGTTTTGGACACTGGTCCTGGAAGATAAGCCTGAGTATGGCTCCCCACTCCCGGCGAAGCTCCTACCACCAGGCAATCAGCATTGCCTCATCAACAGGGTACTCAAGAGGCTCAGGTAAGTCCCTCATCAGCACCCCCATGTTGTCCTCATCCCCACCAATCACAGACTGAGAAGAGTCCCAGAGAGTCCTGGGATGAGAGATCCTTTCTGCAGATAATGTGCGTGATTTTTTACTTTTTTTTTTTTTAACTTTTCATTGATTCTTTGTGAGTTTCACATCACGCACTCCAGGTCCTGTTCATCTCCTCCACCCCTCATATCTGCCCTTCGCCCTTGCAACCTCCACTCCAAAATAAAATACCCAAACAAACAAAAAGCATAGAAAAACCTCTCACCGAGGAGAAGCTCTAGCATTAACAGTGTGTCCCAGAGTGTATCCCTCTGTCCATACATCTTTACTTGCAAACGTTCATTGCAATGAGTCATTGGTCCGGTTTGAGGTCTCTCTGGCTTCTGTGACATCATCAATGTTGGTGTCACAGAACTGGGACTCCTCCTGGTTATCCTGTTTTTGCCCTGTGTCGTGGAGGTCGTGCAGCTTTGGAACAGCAGGACTGGCCCTTTCAGGCATCCCAACCATTCGCAGATGATAGAGCTTTTAGGGCAGGGCAATTCAGAGCCCGGGATCTGGGCCTGGGTGGGTGCCAAACAAGCTCTCCCTTGTCAGCACAACCAAGGTGAGCCCTCCAGCACTGGTCCAGCTAGGAGCATGGACAGGAGGCAGGGTCAGTTCTGCTCTCTCATCCTCAGGGGCGGCTCACCGGTGCTTTTGCCATCAGGGACAGCTCCATTGTATTGCCCAGGTGAGCTACGGGAGCCCCTGCTCTCCTAAGTGCTACAGCTAATGGGAACAGGGTTAGCTCTTCTGCTCTCATGACCCCAAGGTCAGCTCTCCCAGCAACTGCAGGTAGCAAAGGGGATAGGGTCGGGGGGAGAGGAGAGGTCATCACCCCACACCCATGCCACCTCACACAGATGAATAATGAATGGTGGGACCACTCTCCCTTGTTCTGTCCTTGGACCTGGTTCACCCATACCCCAGCCACCAGGACAAGTTCCACTGTGCTCCTCATCGAGGTGCAAGGCCCAGTGAGAGACAGAGCCAGATCTCCAGAGGAATACATCCAACAAAGGGAGGGGCCAGTTGTGCACAGCCCCCGGACATCCGTGTGGTAATATGAGTCATCCACATGGACACCAACCCCTGTCATTGCGTAGCCACAGACTCAGACATGGCCCTCGGGGGCAGCTTGGACTGGGACCTCACCCTGGCCCCAGGTGGTGGGGCTGGCCTCTTATAACAGGCTTGTCCTCTCCACCCTCGAGTCCCCAGTTCCATCTCTCTTCATCATGCTCAAGGGCTCCACGTCCCTTTCTCCCGAGTGACTACCGCATACTCACATATTGTGGTGACCCCTGCTGTAGGTTGACCACGTGGCTGGTGGGCCCCTGGGTGACATCCTCCTTCTTTGCTGTGTGGCATGGTGGCAGCTGTCTATGACCCACCTGGGCCATGCCCTGGAGGGCAGGTCTGGGGTGGCACAACGGTCCTCAGGTCTCTGCCTTCTTCTTCTTGAGCTGCTCTGCCTGGATTTGAATTGATTTTCATGTGTCCTAGGCATAAGACAGCTGTGGCCACCAAGCCAGAGGCATCAGGCTAGGATGGACAAAGGGCTGCCATCCGCTCTGCCCCTGACTGATATAAGAACACCACCAACAAGGTGTCTCTTTGCCCATTGCCAGGGGGCATACTTTACATTTTTATAGCCCTTTACAGCTGGTTGTAGTTGGTTGGCCATCTCTACAAACACATCTATCAGTAAGGGGAAGAAAGGGGGCAAAGCCAATGGTTTAGTATTGAGCCCTTATCTCCTACAGGTCAAAGCCCACTAAGGACCTGTCTGTAGCGACCATTCCTGTGGCTTTATAACCCCACAGCCCTGCTCTATATGTGAGTCACAGGCACAGAGAAGCAGAGAAAAGCTACCAGGACACGATGTCGTATCCATAAAGATCCTTGCTTCAAATGGAGAAACTGAGGCTGTTTGGCCTGCTGGCTATCTCACAACAGCCCATGTTTGATTCATGCCAGTGGTACTGGCTGTCCTCAAGAGCGGTACTGGGGACAGATGAGCAGTGTAGAATTCCTCTATCAATTTTCTTCCCATCTGAGAACCCCACAAGTCTCTGGAGTCCTGGAAAGATTCATGTGTACTCAGATCACACTGAGTGCTACCCCCAAAATTACAGCACCCTGTAACTTTAATTTTTTTAAAAAATTTATTTATTTTATGTGAGTACACTGTAGCTGTCTTCAGTCAGACCAGAAGAGGGCATCAGATCTCATTACAGATGGTTATGAGCCACCATGTGGTTGCTGGGAATTGAACTCAGGACCTCTGGAAGGGCAGTCAGTGCTCTTAACCGCTGAGCCATCTCTCCAGCCCCTAATTTTTTAAAAAATCTATTTTTAATGATGGTCTTGTAGCCCACCACCCACCAGAGGTAGTGGAAAAGAAAGGTAGGGGAGAAGTGGACCTGTTTAGAAAGGTTCTTTGGAAATCGACAGTTTAGTTCACAAGTCAGCAGTAGCAGCTCAATCCACTCGCAAACATGGCAGGGATACACGAGCAGTCCAGTTCAGTAAACACGAATCAGCAGTGGTGGCATTACCTAGCAGAGACAGCCGGTCTAGGGACCAGGAGGAACACCAGGAGAAGTTCTTGGCTGTGCCTCTCTCAGCGAAGATACAAAACCAGGAAGCTGGCTCTATAAGCAAGCCTAGCTCAGCCTCCTTCACTGTCCATCGAATCTTATTTATAGCCCTTCAAACATCACGTGCCCTCCACGAGTCTTGCCTCAGTACATGTCTTGCCTTAGTGCATCTGTCTCAGCTAACATCACTCTGCCAATCAGCCTGAGCCTGAGTCCGCAGAAGCAGCAAGAAACTACAGCACACCACTAGAAGTTTTTTGATCCATTTCTCTCTATAGAGTCCCAACAAGTGCAGTTCAACTATGCAAGGCAGACCAATACATGCGTTATTAGTGAAGAATCCTTCATCACGTGTCCTTTCATGTGCTTGCTTTAGCAGACATCCTCTCTCCTGTGTCTGCTTCAGCTAAACATTCACGAGTCAGCCTTAGCCTTTCACCTGTGTCCACTTCGGGGAAACACTCCCTCACGTCTTTGCCCCAACAAAACACCATCCAATAGAACATATTCACAGTGTTAGTTGTGTGTGATCATCTAACTTGGGCTACATAAAGAAATCTGAGAGGGCCTACTGCTGCTGCGTGCCCCTCTATCTTGAAGGGTCTCTGTTTCTGCCTCTGTCTCTCCCCCTCCCACTCCCCAAACAAATGTCATCTTTCAGAAAGGTGTAGGCAAGGTCACTGAGAGGCCCACACCAACACACACCCGGCAGACCATACCACCGAGAGGGTGAGGCTCATGAGGCCCCCAGCCCCCGGCCCTCCCTCTTTCTTTTTCTAGCCCTTCTTCTTCTACCACTGACCATAGAACCTTATTACACTCTATTCCCGGCCCCTTGGCCCCTTACAGCTTGTGGAAATATAAGAACGATACATGGTGGTGGTGCACGCCTTTAATTCCAGCACTAGGAGGCAGAGGCAGGAGGATTTCTGAATTCAAGGCCAGCTGGACAGCCAGGACTACACAGAGAAACTCTGTCTCCTAAAACCAAAATAAATCATCATCATCATCGTCATCCTCGTCGTCGTCATCATCATCATCATAGAGTACCAGTTAATCGAATGTCCCGGCCTCTGTCCCTTTTGTGCCCTCCAAGCTGCCTGAGGCCTAGGGCCTGGCAAACATAGGCAGAGCCTGGAGTAGCGCTTTCCTGACTCTGTGGCCAGAGAGTGGTGCCCAGAAGCAATGGGGGTACTCTGGGAAAACTGGAGTGAGCTGAGGGGTCACAGACCCTCTGCATACTTACCTCCCCCAAGGGGAGGGGCAGGAGGCCACCCCCTTCCAGGGCTATGTGAACAGGCAGGTATGAACATGTACTGAGTGGGTGAGCATATACGCATGTATCTATGTATGTGAACATGTTAAAGTAGGTGTGTGTGTGTGTGTGTGTGTACGGTGCTGAGACTCCAGCCATTGTCCTAGTGTCATTGTAGAGATAGGACAGAGAGGCTTTCCACAGTGAGGGTGGGAAGAGCCCTGCAGCTTCCGGAAGCAGGCTGCCAGGTCCTTAGAAGTTTCAAAGGTTTTGACAGTAACGGCAGGGCCCAATTTTTCCCTCCCAAGGCACAGACACAGGGCCTGGGAACTCCAAGAGCTGAGGCCACAGGCAGGTAGACCAAGCATCCTCTGTGAAGGAATGACCTTCACCCAAAGAGCACTGGGGAACAGCATAGAACTGGGACAAAGGGGCTGTTCCTTAATCCCCATCTGTGACATCTGGGCCAGGCTGCTGAGAGTTGGGTACAGGAGCCACAGGGAGTATGGGACAGGGTAGGGACAGAGGACTTGAGGTAACAAGCTCCTATGGCCTGCTGGGTCCTAGGACCTGTGGGTGTGAGGAGGAGGCCAGACAGGAAGCTTAACTCTCACACTAACACTAACCAGGGCCTCATGTGAGGCCACAATGCACCTCAAATTGTCATTAGCCATGCTGAGGCTCATGACCTTGGGCTACCTCTGCCTCTCAGCAGCAGGAGATAAAGCCCAGGTGTCTGATAACTGCATGGAAAAGTGATTTAAAAAAAAAAAAAAGACCGAGGCTCAGTAGGCAATAGTGACACACCTTTAATCCTGCACTCGAGAGGCAGAGGCAGGGGATCTCTGTGACTTAGAAGCCAACTTGATCTACATAGAGTTCCAGGCCAGGGAACACGTAGTCCAGGCTAGCCTCAGACTAACAATGTAGCTAAGGATAACCCTGACCCTCATTTTGAGTGCTGGGATTAGAGGGGAGTCACCCTGTGATTGAATCTAAGGCCTTGTGCATACCAAGCAAGCACTCTACCCACTGATCCACATCTTCAGCCTTAAGCAACAGCATCTGCATCAGCAGCTGCATCTAGTGATGGGGGCAGAGCTGAGGGCTTGGCTTGCTAGCCGTGAGCCCTACCCTGATAGTGCGTTCCCAGGCCTCACTGACATCTCCGATGACCCGCCATCCATCTAAGAAAGATGGACACACATTCCTCCCCGACAAGTTTTTAAGGGTCATGACAGCATCCTCTCCACAGAAGGATTGTCCTTCTGTGACAGCCTTTGGGAGTCAACACAGAACAAGGTAAGAGCCCCAGAGATGGAATGTTCTGGAAGCCTCACCAAGCCACCGTTAGTCACCAGGATCACTCCAGTTGAATACATGTTTCCAATGTCATTTTATTGTTGTTTTGGGACATTGTTTCTGTCATGTCACTCAAGCTGACTTAGAACTGGCTACGTAGACCAGGCTGTGCATGAACTCACCTGCCTTGGTCTCCCAAGCACTGGAATTAAAGGCAAGTGCCATCATACACCACTCAACATTATAAAAAATATAAAAATTCCCAATACCTGTTTCCTGTGGGCTGCTTATATCCCTCTCCCCCAAACACACAGGACGTGGATTAGGGCTCAGAGCCGACGGTCAATAGGTAGGGCCTGGTGTTCCTTCCCATGACAGTCGGCAGTACATGGGCTTCTTGCACGCCTTCACAGTGTGCTGGAACCTCTGATTAGTCAGCAGGGCTTGTCAACTGTGACAACCCTACGGGTGGCAGAAACGCACATGGACACTGGGAGCCCCCGCCCACCCCACACTGGGCTTCCCACGCCCCGTGCTGATCTAGTAACTAATAATAGGACACAGGGCAGGCACTGGGACAGTGGAAGGAAGATGGAGCTGCCTGGAAAGGAGTTGGGGAGGGGCTACAAACCCTGAAACAATCATTTCAGCCAGCACAAGCCCCACATAGGATCACAAAGTAAGAACTTGGGCCACCTGGCTCAGGGCTCCTTCAAGGAGTGGGTGGGACACCCTACCAATGTATTTGCATGTCACATCCCGGTGCGCCTGTCTCTGTACACCTGGTGTGTCGGCTATTCTTGGTCGCCAATTTGACTACAACTGGAATTAACTAAAACCCAAGCGGCTGAGTACAATTGTGAGAGATTTTTTTTCTTTCTTTCTTAAGTCAATCATTTAAAGTGAGAAGACCCACTTTTAATCTGTCTGGGTCTTTTAAAGTGGGAAGATCCACCTTTCACCTGGGTCACACCTTCTGGTAGCAGCCTATATATGGGACATGGACGAAGAAAACTTGCTCTCTTTGCCTGCTTGCGTTCACTGTCACTGGCAAGTCCGTTCCTTCTCTGACATCAGAGCCTACTTCTTATGCATATTCTATTAATTCTGCTCCTCAACCTGTGGGGTGTGACTCCTTTGGAGGCCAAGTGACCCTTTCACAGAGATCACATATCAGATATCCTGCATAGCAAATATTTCCATTATGATTCATAACGGTAGCAAAATTATAGTTATGGCGTAGCAACAAAATAATTTTATGGTGTGTGTGGGGTGACCACATCATGAGGGACTGTATTAAAGGGTCAGTCTTAAGAAGGCTGAGATCCACCACTCCAGAGAACCCTAGCACACCTGGTTAATACTGCTCATTCTGCTTACAGTAGAACCTTCTACCCATAATTCCACCTCCACCTCTCAGAGGGGTTCCAGATTAGTGAGGGTTGATGGTGACTTTGATGGTGTTGGGGGAGGCAGGTTGGCAGAGTTAAGCCAGACCTAGGCCTATCTTTCTTCCCTGAGGGCCTGTTGTGATGCTGCTAGCTTCTAGCTAGGAACTTGAACATTTGCTCCTGATTCAGGTTCCACTGATGCCCTGCATATCTCAAGCCTGGGGTGGCTCTTGCTCTCCCTGGGGAGCACTTTTCCAACGCTTTATGTGCTGCCCAGTTTTATGTTAGCTTGACACAGGCTAGAGTCCTTTGAGATGAGGGAACCTCAATTGACAAAATGCTTTGTAAGTTAGAGCTGCAGGCAAGCCTGTGGGGCATTTTCTTAATTGGTGTTTGATGTGTGAGGGCCCAGGCCATTGTGGGTGGGGTTGCCCCTGAGTTGGTGGTCCTGGGTTTTATAAGAATACAGGCTGGCCCTGGTGTGGTGGTGCAGACCTCTAATCCTAGCTAGCACTCAAGAGGCAAGGTAGGCGGATCTCCATGAGTTGGAGGCCAGCCTAGTCTACGTGGTGAGCTCCAGAACAGCCAGGGCTGTGCAGAGAGACCCTGTTTCAGAACAAAACGAAAGGAACAGGCTGAGCAAGCCACTGAAAACAAGCAGCAATCCCATGGCCTCCGCATCGGCTCCTGCCTCCAAGTTCTTGCAGTGATGAACACCCTAACTAAGTCACCCTGTGAGGTGACTGTGTGCTCTTAGAGGCTACACTGAAGCTCCAGCAGGCCATCTCTGGCTGGAACAGGTTGCTTCTCCCACCCTGGGGTTGTGGGGAGCTCTTCCATCCTATATCTCCAGCAGATCCCATGGGCCCACAAGCATGAAGTAGCTGCCTCCTGTCCTATTTTAGGTCCAGATCTGGCCATCCTGCCCCTGGGTCTGTCTGCTTTCCTATTCTCAGTGGACAATCACTTAAGACCCAAGAGCTTTGAAGCATCTGAGGCAGGGGATCAACATGTGGTCCAGCAGGACCTCACTCCCTCTGGCTCTTTAAACAGGACCTCAAAGGGACAGAGGCCTACTCCAGGCATGGCCTGTCAGGCTATGCTGTGGGGCCAGTGCAGACCTGGGGCAACCCTGCCAATACTCAAGAGCACTATTTACCCAGGGCAGGCAGTGGGACCAGCCCATTGGTGGACCAGGGAGGTCCTGATCACTCTCAGACTCTGGGAAAGCTGGGCTGCCCCTCCACCTGGTCAGGGTCTTCGGCAACCCTCACCAAACAAAGAGCAAGATTAGTAGGTCTTATGACCCCTTTCCCTCCCTGGCTGCATCGGTCAATGCCAATGTCTGGGGCTAGGACCCGGGACCCACAGTAGGGTTTGTTTTACACCTAAGCAGCATCCATTAAGGTCTCAGGCCTTCCATCAAGATCACATAGCAACACTGGACCTGAGAAAAAGCAGCCTTGGCCCCAGCCTGGGGACGCACCCGACTGGAGGGAGAGGTCAGGGAGGTGGAGGGGTCCCAGAAGGACACCAGGGGGCAGACAGGAGCCTGGAGCTGTAACTTTATTTCATGCCTTCCTGTTTTGTGGCCACCCAGGGCAGAGGGAGGCAGGCAGGTAGGCAGGTCTAGCTGTGGCTTGAGTCCCGTCACTACGGAGGCCAGGCTGGGCTGGCATAGGCAGAGCCCACTGGTTTCACATTTTCCTGGGTAAGTGTGGGCACCGAGGGTGGGGCAGGCAGGAGGGCACATGGTGACCCCATCCCCCAGGTGGCTGAGTATGTATCTGGGTGGTGCCGACTGGGTGTCCCAATCAGTCTTGGGGTGAGCAGGGTGTGGGGGGGGTGTTGGGTGAATTTTCCAACAGATTGGGAGTATAAAGTGACTTGAGGCAGTGACAGGGGGCTGACAAGGTTAGGAAACAGTAACACGTCTCTCATACACACATACACAGACACGCAAACACACAGGGGTCAGTAAAAACATGAACTAACCTCAGGCTATCACACAACACTTGGCCGGCCGCCTGTTGACTCAAAGTCAGACACACTGGAGCGACTACCCCGCCCAAAGTCAATGAATATTCCTTCGGAGTCTGAGTCCACGGACTCCAGGATCTGGTCCACAAGTGTCTCAGGGCTGGAGGTGGGTGGGGAGCCATGGTCTGGTTCCTGTTCAGGGGAATGGGCAGGGGGGTATAGTCTGCTGGGGCAAGGCCCTGAGTGGGGTGTTGGAGAAGACCTGAAGGTCCCTGAAGGGCCCTGGCCAGGCGTGTCCACAAAGCCCTGGGGCTCCGGACAAGATGTCATCTCAGAGACTGAGTGTCTGCGGATGCTCGTGCCACCAGCTGCTGTGCCTTCTGCTTCATGCTCAGCCACAGGATTGAGCAGGGGGGTATTGTAGCTTTTGGAGCGCACCACTGGGTTCTTGGCTAGGATGTCCCCAGAGCGGGAGCGGCGGAGGAACCGTTTCTCTGCAGGAACAGACATAGTCGTATACTAGGATGGTGGCCAACACGTTCTCTGAGCATCCAAGTCCCACCTTTGGGCAGAGGCTTCTGGTCAAGCATCTATCCACAAAAGGGCCGCCCAATAAAAGGCTCAGTGGCCACTAGTTCTGGACCAGCCCAGCCTGCCTGCTAAGGAGGGGTACAAGCCTCCTGCCTTAGCTGGAGAACTTTAACATTCCCAGCCTTGGCCTGGACACACAGTGGGACCTCAGCTGCCCAGGTTCAAATCTGTGAGCTGTCAGTGAGTGACCTGTGAATGATCCCAAGTCAGTCATGGATCCGAGTCTTATTTTCTTCACCTGTGGAAGCCTATGGATCTGAGGCACCAGTGTTTTCCTAGGCAAGACTGGGCACCAGGGCACAAGCTGCATGGAGGGGCTGCAGGATGAGGCAGTGCTCTGAAGCAGCTGTTAATAGGCCTCACTGGCTGTGTAGAGTGAGGACAGAGCCAAATTCCATTGGCCAAGTAGAAGAAAGGCTTCTATGCAGGACGCTGCAATGCCTGATAGTGCCCATGGGGTGGCACTCCTGAGTACAAGCTGTCAGAGAGGCTCTCTGGATCAGGCCAGGTTGCCATTTTGGTTGCCAGGTACCTGGTGTCTACAGCCAAACAGGGTCTGGGAGATGTGAAGTTCCCCAGTTCTAACTTGTTTGAACTGGGAGACACCCAGTACTAGGGCTTTATACCCTAGGTAGCAGCCCAGATGATGGGGAGCCTTCCAAGTGACCCTATCTGGCCTGTTCCTATGATCCAGTCTGCACACACTTCTGTGCCCAGTGATCACCATGGGGGCTCACTGACGCATCTTTCCTGCTAGACCAAAGCCATGAAGGAAGGCTCGGCTTGGTCTCTGGGCTGACACACAGCAAGTGGCCAAGTGACATTGTTGAGTGAACAGGGAGGGCATGGCAGGCTTCTGAGGGACCCAGAAGGCTCTCTAGGGCCTATCTTCACTGTATCCCTTCCTGAGCCAGCATGGGTATGACATCTTGGGGATGGTGGAGGCTCTCTGCATGGTGGGTCTCTGTGGAGAGTCATTACTGTTCTGGGGGTTGCCCAGTACCCTCCAACACCTCCTCTATCCTGGGGATTCAGGTCACAGGTGTATGGAACAGATATTCTGTGTGACTGTAGCTGGTCCCCTGTGGGATCCTGGTTTTGTCAACACTGTCACCCCAGCCCCAGCCCCAGCCCTAGGCAGTACCTACCAAGGATACAGGAATGGGTACAGGGCCCTTCATTGGAGTACAGGCCATAGGTGCCCAGATACGGAGACACCACCTTCTGGATCAATGTCTCGAGGCGCAGGTAGTCTTCGGTCACACCCCTGGACTCATGTACTCCCTGCAGGGGAATGAGGGTCACACACCCTGGTCCAGTGGGAGCCTGTCTCTCCCCCACCTTCCCCAGGGAGAGTCCCAGGCAGGAGGCTGGGCGCCCTTATAGCCACATGAGGTGATTTACACTAAAGTCACAGAGCCCTGATGTGCTGGGGGCCCTGGGTGGTCCTTTGAGAGACAGTTGGTACTACCCAGGAAAGGCTGTTAGCCGGGTTAGCCGGGTCCCAGACCATGATCTTTTTTGAGATACAGTCTCATTATGTATCCTTGGCTGCCTTCGATGTGAGATCCTCCTGCCTCCGACTCTTGAGGGCTGGGATTGCGTATGTGTTCCACCACACCTTACCCATTCCACTTCTATAAATTTATGAAGTCACAGCTCCCCCGCCCACGGTAGAAGGGAGGAATAAGAGGACTGGGTCATCCGTATTAATTCACATGTGGCTGTTAAGTGTGACCAGCACCCCGCCATTTGGACCCCCAGGAAGAGCTGGGATTCTAGGAGTGAGTCAGGGTCGCACAGTAGGTCCTTAAATACACACTGACTAGCAGCTGTGACCTTAAAGCAACTCAAGACTTAAAACAGTGGGGGGCTGGATTCACCTGGGGACCAAGGTGAGGTCAGGAGACATGCTCATAGAGGACTTAGAACAAAGCCACTCAGTCTGGGAGAGGTGGCAGGTGGGACAATGGAAGACACTGTGGTATAGAGGTTATGCTGGAACTCTAGAAGCATGGCTGGGAAGCGGCAGGAGGCACACTAGCCAGCAGGGGGCAGCAATGCTCTGGTCTTGGTCGCCTCCTCCAATGGAATCCCAGGGCCCAGCACAGAGACCTGACTTTCCAGCTCTCCCAATTCCTTTCACACTCACACTGCCAGACCACATGCAGTCTATGGAAATCCCACTCACAGGCTTGCACTTGGTTTCATTCCAAGGTGACCATGAGCCTCTGACCTGGGGCAGCCCCTGAACTCTGCAACCCCTACACGGCAGCCCAATCCTTGCTATGAACCCTTTACCATTTCCTTCAGGCCCTAGGCCTGAGCCCACAAACCCTAAAAGGACTTCCACACGCATGGGGAACTCATGACAATGTGGCTTTGGTGCTTATGAGAATCCTAGTGAGGTCACAATCCCTCCAACAGTAAAATGTCTCCCTTTCGGTCAGACGGGGCAGTTGATCATATCTCTAAGTCTAAGGACTGCAGGTTGTGAGAACTCCGCACGGTGAGCTGGTAGGCACAGTAAGGGGGTGTGTCAGATGTGGGGCTCATGTGCTTGCTGGTGGCCCAACCCTCTTAAGTCCTGGGGCAAGTCCCTTTAATCCAGCCATCCTAGCTGGCCACAGTCCCTTTTCCAGAGCTAGCCTTGTTGATGAAGTCCATCTGTACCAAGTGCCTGGAAAACTTGGTAGGGGTGTGTGTGTGTGTGTGTGTGTGTGTGTGTGTGTGTGCAAGCACACTTGAGTGCACACCCATGTGTAGGAGTGGGTGTGTGGGGGCTCAGCCCTAGTAACTGACCAAGCATACAGAAGCCAGTGACCGCAATGAGTAAGTAACTGTGGTCTGGTTTACATCCCAGCCCCGAAGCCTCACTTGCCCGCTCACTGTCCAGTGGGTCCTGGGTCCCCAAACCCTCATCCCACCTGCAGTATCAGCAGCATCTGTGCAATGGCAGGGGGGACACGTGCGTGGGAGCGGGCCAGTGCATCCTCCAGCTTTACGCTGAGGGTGATGGTGTTCCGGAAATGCAGCAGGGCGAGCTGGCGCACCGACGGCTCCTTGCCCTGCGGACACAGAAAGAGACAAGCTGGCCACATGGCTGTTACACAGCTTTACCTACCACAGGTCAAAGGTGGGATGTGGGAAAGGGCCCACAGGGCTTTCTCTACCATGCAGAGCAGATCTCTGCCAGTGGGCTTCCGCACGCCAGGCCTTCCAGGCCCTAGGGGTCCCACACCAGCTAAGTTCAGCTGGTCTGTAAGGGACAGCCTGGGTTAGTGCAGAAGGGGTTGTCAGGGCTGGAGTCCTCCTTCCTAGAGCCACCCTATGTCTCACGGTCCTCTTATACTCCCATGCACCCAGCCGGAACACACCTACCTGCACAGGGTAGAAGATGGCCTGCAGGGTTGGCAGCACATCACTGAAAAAGAAATCCCAGGTCTCCGCCAGTGAGTCCAGCAGCTTCTGTCCTGTGGGCACAAGGAGTCATTACAGTGTGTCCTGAACACAGCAGCAGACCCAGTCACCCAGGATAGGGAGCTAAGGAAGAGTGGGAGGAGCATTGAGAAGCCCCCACAACCCCCCCCCATAGCACAGCGCTCTTCACCTGTGAAGGGGGAACATGGTAAGGCTTACAATCTAGAGCAGATGGGACATAAGCCATGAAGGTGCTCAGCGCGGGTGAGTGTTGGCAGTTGGTTCCTGTCCCGCCTTGGGCATGCCTGCACAGGAGCTGGTCTCAGACCCCTCATCAGTCTGCCTGTCCCCTCCGTCCATCCATTTATAGATCCCCTAGTTGAGACATTGGGCACTGGGGACAGTCACGCCCCCAACGGCTCCAGACACCTACTGTTATATAGGAGGGAAGCAGGACACAGACCAGCCTTGGGAAAGACGATAGGTAAAGGGTCTGAGACCCAGGCTACAGTCTCCGGCTCACTCTCTTGAGGGCCTAAGCCACACATCTCACCCTACTTGTGGGAGATGGGACAGAGGATTGGCAGGGAGGACTTCCTGGAGGAGTTGTCTGGTGTCTGAGCTGGCTTCTCAGACAGACACATGTTGTGTGTGTGACGTCCACCCCTACCCTACCCTGGCCAGGAGAAAGAAGCGGCTGTGTGGGAAACTGAAGTTTGGATAAGATGTAGGAACTTGGCCGGCTTCAGGCTGAGTGGCACAACCTGACAGGTGGGTAGGTGTTAGTTAGGGAATAGGGCAGGTAGGTGCCCTAAGATGACTCTGTGGCTTGCAGACTCAGGAACTTGTCACCAGGGCAGATAGCTGAGACAAATGGCCACTGGATCTAGGGGCAAACAGGCCCAGTGGTGTGTCCCATAGGACTCCGATGCCATGTGGGTCTGAGCAGGGAGGGATGGGTCCTTGACTGTTGGCCAGCCTGTCTGCCTGTCTCCAGATTTCTATGGGAACAAGGAAGCCTGTGGAGGCAGCTTTCCAGTACTTGTAGAATTTCCCGTCATGGGAAGCCCTAGGTCCGCATAGAGCGAGGATGTGGGGAACAGAGAGCTGGCCCCAGGAGCAGCCTGGCCTCTGTGTGTGGCCGCCCAGGGCTGTCTGACAGCTCTAACATTCCCGGGTGGCCCACACCTGGTTCCAGGGGCAAGGAGACTGCGGGAATGCCTGGGGCAGGCGGATGCTCACAGCCCCTCGGAGCCCTGACTGAACACAAAGTCCCTTCAGTTCCTGCCACCATACAGGAAGAAAGGCTGTTCAGTCCTGGCTGGCTGTGGGGTGGCCCTGGGCGCCGGCCAGGGCTGTGTGCCACCAAGTGAAGGTCGTCCTCTAGCCCACAGGGCGGACACACCACAGAAAAGCAGATGTTGTAAAACACAGAATCCAGGCCCCAGCTGGAGCTGTGTGCTGTCAGAGACCCGGAAGGATAGCCTGGTCCCTGGCTGGGTTCTTGCCTGGGACTGTGGACTGGGCTGTGTGCCGGGGAGTGGGGTCAGCGGAGGCTACTGCCAGACACACGGACAAGGGCTGAAGCCTTGCTATGTGGCTACAGCGGAGCCCCACAAAGTTATTCCAGCCAGACCAAGTGGCACCCTCTATGTAAGGGACAGGGTAAGTCCCCAGGGCTTGATGACAAGGTACCCTGTGTTTGCTGCTGGTATGATGCAGTCAGTGAATGTGTGTACCCTCGCTGGGCCCCAGCCAGGGGTGGAGCAGAGCGCTTTGGTGAAGGGCCAGGCTGAGGCTCCATGATGGCTTTCACTGGGATGTCAGTCTCCTTTATTCAACCCCAGGGTGCTAAGAACCCACAGGGGACAGCCCCAGTCCATAGGCACGCAGGGAAGGCTCCAGGGATGGCGACCACCACAGAGAAACGACGGAGGAGCTTGTCTAGCAAGGGGCTGAAGCATCTGTACAGACGGGCGGGACCGGAGGAGTGTGCGGGATACTCCACACACTGGCTACGCTGAGTTTGGCTCATGGGTGAGAAAGTACAGACAGCGTCCTCAGCAGGGGCAGCAGAACCCTGTGGCCTCCCGGGTGACCTTTTGTGAGGTGCCAGGCTGTTCTCCTGACTCCAGGAATCACTTAATTTGGGAAATGATGGCAGAGGTCTCCTGGAGTCTTGCTCTCTGGAGGCTATCATCTGACTCCACGTGTCCATCCCTTCCAGCAGCTTCCGGGATTCAAGGGTGCGGATTTTATGAAGTGGTGGGGGGATGGGATGGCGGACCCACAGGGCAGCGGTAAGTGGCTGAACGGGCTGGACAGTCTTCTGTGACTACTCTTGGAGGCCATATCAAGGGACAGCTACCGCCACCCTTCCTTCCCCAGAGTTTCCCTTCACCTGACATTCGTCACACTAGCCTGTCAACATGTGGTTTCTGTCTCAGTCCCTGTAGGGTAGGGTCTGTATCTTTTCCATCTCCAGGTCCCTAGAGACTCCCTGGGGGCCCTGAGTGGACATAGTTCGTTCTTTGCTCTGGTGGTAAGACATGGGCCCTGAGGGCAGGGAGGCTGCGGTATGTGATAACCATGGTGTCTTCACACGTGCCTGGAGCTTGCGGCTTTCCCTGGGCCTAGAGGTTGGACATTAAATGTCAGGGCATCTTTTTCTCTTTCCTTAAGAGGCCCTGCCTCACAGGTCGTGAGGTTCCACAGGCCTCACAAAGCCGCCCTTCTCCCCTGGCTCCCCTGGGCTGTGTTAGTGGGAGGCTCCTCAGGGAATGTGCTGAGTCAGGCGGGTCAGGAGGCTGTGGGAGGCCTCTTTCCTCAGGTGCCAAGCATTCACAGCGCCATGCAGGGGCTTGGCTACTCGGATGCCCCCTGGACCTTGGCTGCCTGGGCCTCCTGCCTACACTCACTGTTCTCAGGGTGTTCTCATTCCTGTCTGGGCCTGCCTCATGTAGGAAGATGATGGAACTGGGAAGGTCCCCTTGGAGTCAGGCAGGACTTCAGACCTCAGTCTCTCACTCTCTGAAGTGGGCTGACAGCCATTTGCTCAGGGCCTAGCAGTTGGAGGAGACACCTGGAGTAGTGAGTGACTTGAGTGGGCTCCAGAAAGCCAGTCACCTGCTCTGTGCTGGGCAGCCATGTATCCAGTGTGGCCCAAGCAGGACTGAGCATGTGCCTCCTTCCCAGGGATGCTGGGTTACCCACCTGGTCAGCAGAAGCAAACCAACCAGGACATAACCTAGTGGAGAGCAACCTGGTGCCTGGCCCATGGGAGGCACCCAGCAAGTATTCATAAAGCCCATAGCCAGTGTGAAGTCTGGGCACATAGTAGGTGCTTGTGGAATACTCACAGCCTGAAGCCAGGCCAGGGCCTAGTATACAGAAAGTAGGTGCACATAAAAAGCTTGTATATCCAAGCTAGTACAGGATCTGGTGCACAGTAGGTGCTCAACAAATGCTTATGAGATCCCAAGTCAGCACAGGCCTGGGGCACAGTAGGTACTTGTCACATGCTCACAGGGCCTGGCATACAGTAGAAATTTGCAAAGTCCTCTAGACACTAGCCTCGCTATAATGCCAAGCCCCTCCTGGGACCTCAAGACCATCAGACACCAGGGGCCTGAGGTGCTGGGACCAGGAGGGCAAAGCCCTCTGCCCTATGATGAGGGCTGAGCCAGGCAGAGAGGCTTGCTGGAACTGTGGGGCTTGAGAAAGACTTAGAGGTGCCCTGGCACCACAGCAAGGCTCAAACCTCCCTGTAGTGTGGCTGTGGACCAACCTCCTACTATCTCTGCTGTCCCTGTGTAGGGACAATGATCTTTTGCCCTAGGTCGTTCTCTGGTCTTTGGATACTCAGACTCAAGATGGTATCTCTCCAGCAATGGAATGGGGTTCCTATTATACCTTATATCCTGATGATCCTTATATCCAGTCTGGATATAAGGTAGCCCCTAAAATAACTCACATGTTGATGGATTTGTCCATAGTCAGTGGTGCCGTGGAGGTAATTGGCTCATGAGGGCGCTGGTTGCATCACTAGACAGACGCATTGGCCAGTTCAGAGCTGAATGCGCCTTGGGAGGTGAGGCTTGGTGGAAGACAGTGTATGCTGTGGTGTGATGGTTAATATTGACTGTTGGCCTGACAGGACTGAGAATCACCTCCTCTGAGTATGTATATGAGGAAGTTCCTAGTCTGGATTAATTGAGGAGAGAGGACGTGCCCTGGATCCCACAAGTTGGGGCCCTGGGCTGAGAAAAGGAGACAGGCTGAGAGCAGTACTCATCTCTGCTTTCTGGCTGTGGGTGTGATGTGACCTGCCTCCTCAAGTTCTGCCGCCATGCTATTGCCCGCCATGATGGACTGCAACTGTGAGCAAAATATACCCTTCCTCAAGCTGCTTCTGTCATGGCAACAAGAAACACAATGGACGCACAAAGGTACGCTCTGCCTCTGGTCTCTTCCTGTCTCTCTGCTTCCTGACCACAGAAGCTGTTACTGGTGAACAGCTTTGCTAACCCACATCTCTCTGACGTGACTCCAGAGTCAGACTTCATGCCAGGCTCTACGGTGACGAGGTCAAGTGTCCAGGGACCCCTGACACTGTGAACCGAAATAAACCTTTTCCCTTTGCAATGGTTATCTTTGCCAGCTTAACAAAACCTATAGTCACGCAAGAGTTCAGTTAGGAATTATCTAGATCAGGCTTGCTTTATGGGCATGCCTGCGGGGCATGGCCTTGATTGTTAATTGATATGGGAAGACCCCGCCCACTGTGGGCAGCACCAATTCCTAGGCAGGGGCTCCTAAATTGTGTAAGAGAGAGCTGAGCACAGCAGAAAGCAGTATGCACATGTTCACCTCTGGTCTTGGCCATGACTGTACAAACTCCCACCTCCTCGATATCTCTGCTATCAGGCCTATACCCTGGAACTGTAAGCACAATAAACTCTTCTCCCCTAAGCTGCTTTTTGCACAGTGCTTTATCACACCAACAGACATGAAACTAAGACACCCCTTAAAGTGCTGGCTTTGTCACCGAGATTAAAAGCTGAGGGCACAGTCGCCATAAGCGGTGAGATGAAGCAGGGCACCTCTCCCTGGAGGTGTGCGGCCCTCCTGGGCTCCCAAGGGGGACAGATTCTCTCCAAGATCCCCTCCCAGTCAAGACCTCAGTCCTGCTGCCCAGTGCTGTTTCCTTCCTCTCCAGCCATCTTTTTTTTTTTTTAAGATTTATTTATGATATATAAATACACTGTAGTTGTCTTCAGATACACCAGAAGAGGGCATCAGATCTCATTACGGATGGTTGTGAGCCACCATGTGATTGCTGGGATTTGAACTCAGGACCTTCGGAAGAGCAGTCAGTGCTCTTAACCTCTGAGGCTTCTCTCCAGCCCCCTCTCCAACCATCTTAACCAGAGAGCCACTGCTCCCTCCCAGCATCTGCCATGCCACTGTCCCAGAACAACAACCACACCGCGTCACAGCCAGGCTGGCTACACTCAGCTCCAGGCAAGACTCACCCTCGTAGAAGCGTATCTTGTCACGAAGGATCACCATGCCCTTTGTGAGCAGCTGGTTCTGAAAGCCAACAGAGATGCCATCACTGGCCTGTAGCTATTCCAGGGTGGTCTGACCCCTCCAGATGCCCCCCCCCAGGAGTCTACCAACAACATAGCCAAGGCATGAAACCCACCCTCCTGCCATCAAAACCCCATCCACCCTGAGAGGCCAGCCTTGAGCCTGCCCGGGCTGTCGCAGGTCATATAACTATAGAGACCTCCTCTGAGAGTCAGAGCAAGCCTTCCTCTGTGGCAAGGTCCACGCACCTGCAGGTACTCAGTGAAGAAGGACCCCAGCTCTGTCTTCAGCAGCTGCCTGTAGGGGAGGGCAGATGAGAACATGTTGAAGGTAGGTCACACAGTAGTGGTGAGGGCTAGAAACATCTGGGCAGCCAGGGACCAACCTGCTCAGCACAACAGCACAAGAGAATCCAAGAGATTCTCTTGGTGGTCCAAGAGAATATATGTTTTTAAAGATTTATTTATTATATGTAAGTACACTGTAGCTGTCTTCAGACAACCCAGAAGAGAGAGCATCAGATCTCATTAAAGATGGTTGTGAGCCACCATGTGGTTGCTGGGATTTGAACTCAGGACCTTTGGAAGAGAAGTCAGTGCTCTTAACGCTGAGCCACCTCTCTAGCCCTAGAGAATATTTTCCCTCTATGACCCCTAGAGTGGCTGGCTCCCTAGGGATCTCCCTATGCATCTCACAGAAGAGAAGTCCGAGGGGCCCAATGGGAGCATACATCTTTTCTTCCTCAAACAGACACCCACAGGCCTGGCCCTGCAACACTAGGCCTCATCCATCATCTACCTTCCCGAATCCCACAGCCAGCAGGGACTCCTTTCCTAAGTGGCTTCCCCTCCCTTTATTATGAGCACCAACTTGAGTCCTCACAGAGCCAGTGAAAGACGCTGACTGGAGCTCCCTTATATTGTGGAGGCCAGAGCAGCTCACAGAGGTCAGCTATGGGTCCCACACCTCACAACCCGGGCCAGATTAACACGGGAATCTCTACTTTGTGAACAGGGCTGCCTGCCTCTAGTGGAGTCATGTCCCACCCTGATCCCATCCTGAAGAAGTACAGTCACTGAAGAGGGTTTGGATGAGAATGTCCCTCATGGGCTCAGATACTTGAACACTAAATCCCAGATGGTGGCGCTGTTTGGGGGGGGTTGTGGGACCTCTTGGATGGGGAGCCTTGATAGAGGAAGTCACTGGGGCCAGGTCCCACTTCCTGTTTACTCTGTTTAATGCTTGGGTTTGAAGATGAACTCTCAGCTTCCTGTTCCTGCCCCAACACCTGCCCCTTGCTGGTATACTTCCCCACCACGGACCCTTATCCTTGTGCCCCCACACCTGCCCCTCGCTGGTATACTTCCCCACCACGGACCCTTATCCTTGTGCCCCCACACCTGCCCCTCGCTGGTATACTTCCCCACCACGGACCCTTATCCTTGTGCCCCCACACCTGTCCCTTGCTGGTATACTTCCCCACCACGGACCCTTATCCTTGTGAAGTCCATGTCAAATACACTCCTCCTCCTGTCAGTTGCTTTGGTCACAGTATTTAATCACAGCACCCAAAAGGAAACTAATACACTGACATCCGCACAGTCCTCATGTTCTGAGACAAACCAGGCAGAAGTCTTAAATTTCTGGCTGCTAGCTCCACTTGGGAGATGTAATTAGTCCTGAATTACAGGTGGTCCTCACCCTTCATGGTTCTGATACATACAAATCTGAGTTACTCAGCCTTAAATAACACCAGCCCCAACAGCATGGTCCTAGTTCAGTTCCCACACGGTAAGTGTCTACAATATAAGCTCCTCCCCCATTCTGATTGGTGGTTGAGTTTGGCATTTCCTTCAAAGTTAATCTATGATTGGTCTTGGTCATCTGTCCTTCACACACAACCCGTCACGTGACTCCACCATCTCCTTGTCTCCCAGTAACAACTCCCCCTCCCCCTGACACCCTACAAGATGCTTTATAAAAACAGACAAACCAGGTACGGGAAAGGTGGCTCAGTGGTAGAGCATTTGCCTTCCATATACAAAGCCCGGGGTTCAGTCCCCAGAACTGCAAATAACAAAAATAAGGCTAAGCCACACAGGAACTGGAAACATGTAAGGGATAAAACTCCAAACACAAACATAAAACATGACAAAAAGAGGAAGTGACGAGCGGAGGCAAGATCGAGCACAGCCGGGTGGACAGGCTGCTGCTCCTACACACGCACCGGAAGCTGACAACGCCTACATCCAAAATGAAGGCACCTAACAGGGTGTCCTGACACGCATCTGGCAGGAGATTGTGGCCATCCTTGGCTATATATAGTTTGTAGGCCAGCCTGGGCTACAAGAGACCCTGTCCCAAAAAGCAAAAGACGCACCCACTCCAGCTAATGACTGCAACAGTGGGGCTGGGTCCACCTTGGACGTGCTCAGGACACACTCAGCCTCCTGTCAGTCCAAACTGACACAAAGTGCTGACTCAGGCAATTTACTGAATCTCATATGGACCATGAGAGACAAGCGTGCTGAGTGAGAAGCTACTCTCACAAGAGATGCTGCTGAGCCTTTCCTGTGAGGCTGGTGAGGCTGGTTCGTCCACTCACGTTAGCCCAGGCTGCCCTCCCAACTCACTATGGGGCCTAGGCTGGTCTTGAACTCACAGCGATCAGTCTTCAGAAGGAGAAACTGAAATTGGGAAGGCAGACGATGTGGTCAGAGTCAGGTCAGAGAACCCAAAGTCTGCTCCCTAGTCTGGACTAGGTGGATAAATGGTAACCTGGCCAGACATGGTGGCGCCAGTTGTAATACCAGCACTCAGGGGTAGGCAGAGGCAGAAGGATCACATCAAAATCAAGAAAGAAAGAGGGGGGAAACAGTCAGCCTTTCTCAACAGTCAACCCTCTATGCTCTGAACAAGACAATGAGAAGGTGAAGGGACATGGGACCTTGAGAAAATGACTGGAGGTGGCACCTGATAAAGGCCGGGACTTCACCAGGGGTGTCCAGTCATCCGACCGTGTGCTGTGGGGATATCATCATAAGTGCTCTAGGCTGCATTTATAGCTATCCAGGGATGCACATGGCCTGAGGGCTGCAGGCTTGAGACATAGGCTAGACCAGGAAACACTACAAACTGCCCAACTTAAAGACTCCTCAATGACACGTGGCTGAGGACGTGAGGCGAAGTTTCTCGAAAGAAGATGCGAGAGCAGCCGCGAGCACCCAGCAGATGCCTGGCACCGTTAGTCACCAAGAAACACCAACCAGAGCCACAGGGAGCCACCGTGGCACCCACAGCGCTGTGAGACTCTCAGCCAGAAAGAAATATAGTGCGAGGCTGGGGCCTGCTTTGCTGCTCACTCTATGGGAAGTGGGGAGCCTCCCCCAAAAGAAACTCAAGCCCTCAACAGACCTGGACACATGCCAAGAGAAGCCACATCCATCCCACGTCTATGTGAAATCTTGAACATGGAACCTGGGTGTACATCTCCAATCCTGGCAGAAGGCTGAGGCAGGAGGATCTCAAGACTATGCTAGACTAGGTTACAGAGGTCTTCAGAGATACTCTTCAAAATCAAAACTACAGACAGTGGCACATGTCTTTAATCCTAGCACTCAGGAGACAGAGGCAGGAGGATCTCCGTAAGTTCAAGGTCAGCACGAGCTAAATCAAGAGTTCCCATCAATAATCATATGGAGACCCTGAATGAAAATAATAAATAAGCAAGATAACAAAAGCTAAGCCCAGAACTAAATGAAAACCCCCAAACCTTTTGTACAATGCTACTCACAGCCGTAGGACCCGCCACTCACAGCCGCAGGCCACACAGGTTATCAGATGGAACAAAAATCAATGTTATCACAAATCCAGGCTCAATCACAGCCGGATCTCAGAAGCATGAGGGAAGGGCAGCATGGTGTCATGAGATGCCATTCGTATGAAATGTCCTGAAGAGCCAGGCTGGGCGGAATGATGGGCTGTTAAAGACAGGGACTCTTCTGCGGTGATACAAAATGAACTGAAAGTCTAGTGACAGCCACACAACCACATGAGCACACTCAATACTGACCAGGGCATTTTATGGTATATGAACTGCATGTGAACCAATGCATACCGCCATGTGCATAAAGGCAGGTCTGTTAAGGACAGTGGACAGTGGTTGAGCAAGTGCGTCACAGGTCTGGAAGTACACAACACTGAGTATCTCTGTACCTTGTCCATAACACATAGCACTGAGTCACAGTGGCCTAGTGCTCAGGGCAGTGACTGGCCCACAGGTGGCCAGGGAGCATGGGGGCAGGCTATACACTGGATCTACTGTCTGGGTTTAGAAAGGGTCACTCTGTGATTATCTCAAGATGGAAGTCCCTGGAGATGTCGATGTGACCAAACCACACAAGGCTCTACATACGTGTGTGTGCACATACATACACATATTAAGGGGGAAGAGTCATGCAGGGTCTTCGGTTGTGACTGTCCCTACACAGGTACAGCTGACACACTGTGTCACTAACTAGCCCTTACCGTGTTGCTGATGGGGAGCTTTTGAACACAGTCATCAATGGTTCCATCCATGGATTCTCTCCCTGGATCAAAGCCAATGACCAGCTATGCGTTTGAAGCACAATCAGACCCAGTCGATGTTTGTTTCTGGCAGGGTCTCAGATATGGCAGGATGGCCTTAAACTCAATATATAGCTGAGGATGACCTTGAACTCCTGATCTTCCCACCTCTACCTCCGCCGTGCTGGGATTTCAGGAATGAACCACTGATGTAGAATCAGGCTTGAAACTCAGGTTTCATGTGCAGTCAGCAAACACTCTGACGACTGAGCTACATTTCCAGCCCTAGACCTAGTTAATTTAATGTGGGCACCAGTGGAGGACTATAATGGGAGGGGACGGTTCTGAATAGTCACGGACCCTGGAGGTGGGGTCTGGGTTCTAGCTCAGCCACCACACCACTCAACTGGCAGCCAGTGACCATCTGTAAAATACAGACATAAAGCCGTGGACCCAAGGGCTATGGTGGATGGAAGGCTTAAAGGCACAGCAAACACTTAGTGTGTGCTTGAGCACGCTAGTCTGAGAAAGCCCACCGCTATCATTTGAGAATGCCTGGCCTTTTGTTTTGTTTTGCACTGGTGAAAAAGCAGCTGTCCCAAGATCACCATATGTCCCTGAAGTCCGCATCTCCCATCACCCTGCTCTCTAGTCAGGTGCTGGGACAGGGTGGCTTCTCTAAACCTTGTGCCCCCCCCCAATCCCTCCTAGGGAGCAGGGTAGCCCCTAAGGCCTACAGGCCTCTCCGAGAGGAGGTGGCAGTCAGAACCAGGAAGGCCAAGGGAGGGGCACAGTGCTGGGTTCTACCTACTCCTAGGAGTTAAAGGTGTGGGTGTCCTCTGCACCAGCAGATTCTCTTCCTGTATGTGATGCTGGGGTCAGAACCTGGGCCTCCCTTGCACACGCCAGGCCAGGTCGGAGCTTTTCCCTGGCCAACCCCAGGCTGGCTGGCAGATTCTTTAGATTTGTTATAAAATGGGTTCCCCAGGCTTGCAGACGCACTGTGAGCAGTGGGAGACTGTCAGTAGTCACAAGCACAGGGACTTCAGAGGTTCCTCGCTCCATGCTGTTCCCTGTACCCTTTTGGACCCTGGGCCTCGGTTTACCCACATAAGGGCCCTTTCAGTGGGTACAGTGTGGTTGACCCCTGTCCTATTATCCCTTAGACTTGCCTTTGTGAGCAAACGGAAGATTCACTGCTGACTTCTGCAGATAAACTTTGGATCTGGGGATAGGGTGCTCTGGGTCAGGGCTGGAGGTAATAGCACAGACTGGAAGTACCCCATTGTGTCATCTGTGTGACCCCGGGGGAAGTAGCCTGACCACTCGGAACGCCATCCTTTTCCACTATAAATGCTGACTGCAAACTCTCTCAAAGCCGCGGTGGCCTGGCCTACAGCAGTAGTCTGAGAGGGCTCCTCTGTCCTCAGCTGCTTCCCAACCTGATCCCAGCTGGTCAAAGGAAATGAGGGGTGTTTGTGGCTGGACTGTTTCCGGAGTGGCAGTGGGTCATTAAGCAGGTGGGCCCTTCCTCTTTGACAGAATAAATATCCTCTGTAATGTACCAGGCGGCAGGGAATGCGGACATTATCTCAAGCCACTGTCCAAGTTCCACCCTGCTGACCCTAGAAGGGCGGCCCTCCCCCGCCCTCCTCCACCCCCGGCGGCACAGATGGGTTTCCACTCACCGGACACCCTCGTTGAGGACGAAGAGCTCCTGGTCAGGCAGTCCCTTGCGCTGGAAGACAGCGATCACGCCGTTATGAATACTGTAGGCAGAAAGGAGAGTAGTCACCCAGGGTCTTACTCCCCTCCAGGCCTGCCTCCTCCCACCTATCCAGTCCCATCTGGTCCCACTGAGCCCCTCCCAAAATCACAGGCGTGCCCACACCCTGCTTCATCGCCCGGTCTGGGCTCCCGATACAAGCTCCTGTTCAGCAGAACCTGACAGGCATCTGCAGGGCCTGGAGTCCAACCTGGGCAGAACTTCCCTTTCTTCCTGCATGTTCTTAATCCCCCCTGCTGGGCCGGATACTGGGGCCTTCTGCATCTCTTCTCTCTTTCCCTCTCTTGTGTCCAGGCCCTGACTTTGCCTCCATTCCCCAGTGCTTCTAGTCCCATTGCGGAGACCCATGAGCCACTGGAGTCCCAGTTTCACAGTCTCTTCCCCGGGGCAGAGGAATGTTAACAGTGAGGCTGACCCTGGCCAGGCTCTGCTGATTAAAACCCTCTGAAGCAGGAAGCTGCAAACACTTTTCTCTAAAGGGCCAGAGGGTCAGCTGTTAAAGGTCTGAGGACTACTCAGCTACAACTATTCGGCTATCTGCGTCGATGCCGTCAAGTTAGAAATGTGGGACTGTATATCCATAAAACTTTACTGTTCATATATCAGGTGATGGATCGGGTTTGGCCCATAGGAACTACATGAAGTTCAAGCCCTGCATGAACTGCAGAGAGTCCCTGAGCTGAGCTCCCTGGCATTCAAGCCTCCTTGTGCTTATCCAGGTACTCAGGGGAAGCTGCTGCCAACCCCAGGACATTTGCACATGCCTTTCTCCTGCTCGGCTATCTCCTGCTCCTCTACTATCTACTCAGTCCCTTCTTCCAGGTCACAACTCCCTTCAGCCCGTACAGCCTATGTCAACTCGGAACATGCTCAGTCAATGTGGTCATTGGACTAACCTTTCTCCACTGCTAGGTAAAGCCTGGCCGTCCTGGAGAAGACCAGACGACTGTTTGTCCTTCCCTTGAACTTGGCTCACAGAGAGACCTGAGAACTTTCCTACCATTCTGGGGAGGCCTCGCCCATGGAAACAGATCGGGGTACAGGGTGATAAGCATGCCCGGGGGTCCCTGAACTCCATCAGAGGGGACAGCGGAGGTTCAGAACAGCCGAAGTAGGAGCAGCCCCAGCTTTCAAGGCTCAGTTTGTCCTTCTTCCATCATAACTTCCCGAGAGATGCCCTGACCCTATCTCCCTGGCTCCCTGTGGCCTGGGGTACAATGGGACTGGTGCCCTGGAGCCCCTCCTACCCAAGGTTGGGCTCCTCAGGTTGTCAATGGTGTGAATCACGCTGGCCATAACTACTTAACTACTCTCTCCTCCTGCACTACCCTGGGCTGCCGTGGCCAAGCCAGCATGCCCTAAGCCCCACCCCACCACCACATAGCCAGCTGACCATGTCCTAGCCTAGTCCAGGTTGAGGCCCCTCACACCCACCCCTTGGGCCCTGCACTGACTCCAGCCTGATGGACAGTCTGAGGGGAGGGCCTGGGTTCATGTCCTGCTCTAGTTTCTAGGCCTTGGTGTTCCCTTAGCTGATGGAACACAGTGCCCGCCTCCTAGGAGCATTTCAGGGATGAACACCCGGGAACACCTGGGCCACACCCAGCCCGAGGACCACCCATGTGGGCCACACCCAACCCGAGGACCACCCATGCGGGCCACACCCAACCCGAGGACCACCCATGCGATCTCTCAGTGTTTTAAACGCCAACATGTGGTGCAGACAGTCAGACCTCAATTATAGAAGAAGACACTAAGGCTTAGAGAGGCCAAGAGACACATCTATTCAACAGGACCAGAATTGAAATGAGGTACCGGCTTACAGTCTCCTCGTCCCAACCTTGGGGATAGACCCTGTTCCTTTTGATTCTTCCTTGCTCTATGAGGCTCAGTGGGCTTTCTGAAGTTCAAAATAATAATGATACTACTACTACTACTACTACTATTACTACTACTAGTAGTAATAGTAGTAGTAATACAACCTCAAACAAACAAGCACCACAAAAAACAAAAAATCAAAACCTGTCAGCTACTTGGAGAGAGGGAGGAGAGGACCAGAGGGCCCCATGTGATTTGTCATCCTGAAACACAGAAGTGAAACCCTGTGCCTTTCTCAGCCACAGCCTCCCGGCCAGTGTGACAACCCCAGTCAGGACATCTGCAGATGGTCCCCAGGAAACCACAGGAAGTGGAGGGACTTCCGGGTAAGGCCAGGGGAGGGCATCCTCAGGTGTGAAGCCCCACCCCTCTCCGGCCTCTAGCATCTACCAGAAAACAAGACTCTGTGCGGCAGGTCAGGCCCTGGCTCTGGAGCAAGTCTGACCTCATTGGGTGAGCACAGGGAGAAGCAGAAGCCAGGCCCAAGAGCAGCTCAGCCTGAGACAGACTGCCACCAGAGGAGGGGCTGCTCATCCTGAGAGGAAGGGCAGGTCTCTGAAGGCCAGTCTTGGTTCCACTGAGGACGAACAATTTCACCAGGAGTCTGAGATCCCTGTAGGGAGGGGTGGGAACACCATCTTTCCCAGATTCCCGGAGACATCCGAGGACAGAGATAGCATGTTTCTTATTTGCCGGGGAGTTGGGGGGGCTTCCTTAATGTACCTGAAGCTACATGATGGGAGGCCATACCTGCCCCTCAGGCCTGCTTCTTAGTGCTTAGGGACAAAGGTTGGTCCTTGAGACCAAGTAGAGAAGAGGGGTTGGGGTGAATATCTCACAACTGCTAAAACCACTTAGCCAAACAAAAGTCATATCTGTCCTGACACCTGTCACTCAGTGTAGCACACGGCTGCTTCTTAAGGTGGCTCTGGGAGCTATGTTTTACCTTGTCTGGTTTCCAGAAGCACCTGAGTCCCTTGGCTCCAGGTTCTTCCTTGTCTTTAAGGACAGCAAGACAGGATGGATGCTAGTGTCAGCTCCTTCTCTGACTTGTCCCACCTTTCACAGATTCTGTGACCACACAAAGCCACCTAGACAGGCCGGGCCATCACCTCAGCTCAGCAACTGTAATGTAACCACATCTGCAAAGTCTCCTAGCCACATGAAAGTCCACATCCACAGCCTGAGAACTAGGGCAGGGACACTTTGGGGGGGGTGTCACTGTTCTGCTAACCCCAAAGAGCTGAATGCACACAGTGCCTACCTCCTGGGGGCCTTTCAGAGATGGACACTCAGGACACCTGGGCCACACCCAACCCATGGACCACCCACTGTCTGTGATCTCTTGAGTGTTGCAAATGCCAACAAGTGGTGGGGACTGCAATTATAGAAGACACTAAGGCTTAGAAAGGCCAAGGGTCACATCTTTATTCAGCAGGGCCAGAATTGAAATGAGGCACCGGCCTACAGTCCTCCTGTCCCCACCCTCTGCTTCTTTTGATTCTCCCTAGCTCTGTGGGCTTTACAAAGTCCAAACAAACAACCAAAACCAAAACCAAATCAAGCCAAAAAAAATCCTGTCAGCCACTTGGAGAGAGGGAGGATGGAGAGGGGGCCCTAGGGCAGAGCATGAAGGCAAGGTGGGTCGGGACTGGGAACCCTAGGACCCTAGCCTGGAAGCTTCGGCTCAGGCCTGGGTGGGATTTAGGGCATAGGCGATTCCTATATCTCTCTGAACCCCAACTTTCTCATGTGTGTGACACATATGGCAAACCCCATCTAAGGTTCCCGAGGGCCCTGCTGAGTTTCCACTTGAGTTAGGGCCACCAGCCCTGGAAATGCAGCTCTAATCATCAATGCTTGCTTCCTTGTGCCCCAGCTGGGACAGGAACTCAGAAACATCTCTGGACACTGGGCTCCCTGGCAGGCCTGGTTCAGATCCCAGACACTGCTGTCAGGGGACATCCTGGTCACCTCCTTCTTCTCATGTCCTCATTCTCTTTATGGACATGGATAAGGATAACCCTTTCAGAGGAGGAGGAGGGCAGGGGCGCACACCTTGCTTTGCAGGGGTCCTGCACTTTGGGGTATACTTTGCCCTGCTCCTGCCTGCCCAGGGCCTCCACCTGCTGGGAGACAGATGAGGCACTGGCTGGGTGAAGGCTCAGAAGGCTAGGACTCCCCCATGGGTTCCCCTAGCACCTTAGGTCTACTGTGGATACTGGCTAGCTTCTGGGAGTTTCTCTAGGGTGAGAGGATGGAGGACAGCAGGGCGTCTCTCTGGCAGGAGCGAGCTGTTAAGCCAGGTGGGGAGGTCTGTCGTGCCCTTGAGCTCTGGGAAAGTGGCAGCAGGTGCTCTGGAGACAGCTCCAGACTCCGCATGGTTGTAGGGGACAGGCCAGCAGTGCCATGCCTCTTTAGAGAGCTTCCCCATGTTTCCGCACACCTAGCAGGCACAGAGGGCAGGGGCAGGCCAAGTGGCTAGCAGTCCTGTGTTCCCCGTTCTACTTCCTCCAAGTGCTAAGCCACCAGCAATTACCCGCCCCCCCCCATCCCCATAGCCCCTCATTTACTTTCCGACTTGGTCTAGTGTCTCTGTCTCTGAGTAGGCTGTTTGCTCCAGAACTAAGACCTCAGCCTGGTCAAGCCAACATGGAGAGAATGAATGAATGAATGAATGAACGAACGAACGAGTATGTGGACTATCTCAGGGACGTAGCAATAGCTGTGCAATTTTGAGGGTTGGACCTAGTGTCACTACAGTGGGTTGGACAGTCCCGTGTGTAAAGCTAAAGCTCTCAATCTGACTGGGAAATAAGACTCTTTCGAGCTGCAATGGTCTTGAGGCGAAGAAAGAGGACCAGAGCTTGGAGGGGTAGCCAGAATCCAGGCGGCTGACAAAGCTGTCCTGACCCTGCTCAGCGTGGATGTCCTGGAGCCCTTGCAGGCTCTGGAAAGACAGCAGAAAGAGAGGCAGGCGCTGGGGCTGGGAGGGGACTCTGGGCCACCATCTCAGTCCCTTCACTTATCTACGTCTGTATGTTGGAGGGTATCGGGACTCAAGCCATGCAATGCTGTACAGTGTGGGTCCCGGCTGCGTTGGGTGACCCTGGACAGGCTGGTCCAGAATTGGAGCACAGAACACAGCTAGAGCCTGCTTCCCCAGGCAGGGGGAGCCTCCGACCCAAAGGCTGGAGAGAGGGGAACAGTTCAAGTAGGAGTCGACATCAAGCCTCTGTAGTTTGGTAGGCCACCAAAGGAAAACCAAAGGACTTGGATGATCTCTCCTTGCAAGTCTTCCCCCTCCCAGAGCTCTGGCCAAGAGTAAATCTTCTCACAACCATGACAGGTAGGACGTGGAGCCTCTGGACCAGAGGAACCCCAGATGGGGTGAAAGGGCCCCCACAAAATTGCTTCTAGTAACTTCCTAGACACTACTCCTATAGGTGTTCTCTGAATGTGCCTAGACTTGAGTTCTGAGTTACAGGGTACCTACTGTGTGCCAGAAATCATTCTCACAGCCTTATTACACATCTCCACATTTAATCCAACAACAGTCACTCACCCATATTATTGATAAAGAAACTGAGGACCAGAGATGGAAAGCTTAGGGCCACACTGCAGAGAAGTGGAATTGAAATCTGAGCCAAAAGTCAGCAAGGCTCTATTAAACCCTGGCCAGAGGCGAGGAAGGAGATTAAGAGAGTGGAGAGCAGTTCTGGAACAACAGGAGTCTTCCTTCTCTCACAGTTCTGCTCCCAGCCCAACGAGGAGACCTATGTAGGCCCAGGATAGAGGGTAACTGAGGCAGGTAATCTCAGTTCTCAAGCAGGCTGCAGCTTAGTGGAGGAAGTTAGGGTCCCAGCTGGCAGCCGGGTGCCCCTCGGGTTGCTCTCAGATTAGATGAACAGGAGACATGTGTCCAAGTGACAGCCGTGTCCCTAGTGGCAGACCATAGAGTGTGAAGAACCTGGCAGGATTTCACTGGCAGGTGGAGGGGTGGAGTGGAGAGCCAAGCATCCACAGACCTCCCTCAACAGCCTGCCCCACACTCCCTCAATCCGTATTTTACTTTGGGTGGAAATACTTTAAAAAAAAAAAAAACGGCCAAGAGGAGACCCACCCGGGAACTCGGCTAAAAGAACTATCTGTGACTCTGGTTGAGAGCACAGCTGGGGGAGGGGCTTCCCACGCCCGGCTGGTCCTGGATGGGCCTCCGGAAGGGTCCGGTAAGGAATGTCTGGCAGCTGGCGCACCCCCGGACAGCTGGGAGGCCCCGGGTCCAACTCGGGGAAAGCCACCGCCCACCCCGCGCCCTGGGCCCGACACGCATACAGGAAGTGCAGCGGCGCCCCGCCGGGGGCCCACGAGGTTCAAGTGCGCCCCTGCGAAGTGGGAGCTCAGAGGCCTCCAGCTCCCGGCCGCCCGCCCGCCCGCCCCCGGGGGAGCGATCGTGGGCTCGAGCCGCCTACACGCTGCACTCACTTCCCTCCCCGCGCGCGGCCCGGCGGCTGGGCGAGCTGCGCGCAAAGTGGCGCGGTGCGGTCTCCGGCCACGCCGCTCCGGGCTGCGCGCCTTACCTGTTCCAGGTGGCGTTGGCGCAGGCCCGGCGCTGCTGCGTGCCCCGCTCGTCCGCACCCGCCGCGCCCGGCTCCCTCTTGCCCAGGTCACTGAGGCTGGGCGAACTCATGAACTTCAACCTGCGGAGAGTCCTCATGCTCACCCCGGCCCACGCGCGCCCCGCGTCCCCTACGACGAGAGTCGGCTGCTAGCAGCAAGCCCGGCGACCCCGTGGGGGTCCCGCCCCGGCCCTGCGCCCCCGCCAGGGGCAGGACGCCCAGCGCCGGGCCCCGTGAACCATTGCTCGCGGCGGCGCAGCGTGGAGCGCTCGGAGCGCAAAAGCAGGCCGGGGGCGGAGCCTTCCCGTCTGGGCGGGGCTAGGGTGGGCGTGGTCTCCCGTCGGGAGGGCGGGGCCGGCGTCTCGGAGCCCTCAGCGGCCAAAGGGCCAGCTCAAGGGGTTTGCTCTCAGTCACCTCCCTTCTTCCCTTCGTAAGCCAGCACACAGGAGCCACAGGACAGTTCAACCCCAACTGTCCACTCGGCACTCAACACTGTGGTCACACACACACCATGTACAGGGACTCATAGGCTCCCATTAATGTCTCCTGAACTCACTCCCTCTCCAGTCACCCATCCCAGGAGAAAGGGCTGTGCCCACCGAGATCCATCCAGACCCTTTCACGTGGACACAGGCTCCTCCCACTGCGGATCAAAGCTTTCAACCGGGTGCCTCAGTCATCAGCCCCACCCCACCTGAGTCTAGCATGAACCAGGTTGTCCTAGAGCCTTTTCTAGGGGGAGGGGCCAGGGACTAGGATCCTCTCAGGCAGGTACCTTGGATGATTGACTGGCCAGAGGGGTTGTTGCACCGAGAGTTGAAGGAACGGAAGGGAGGGCAGTGACACCCCCTGAATCTTAGATCCCCTTGTATGGTAGAAGTCAGAGTGTCTCCTCAATCCTTGCGACTTAGGCACAAGGCAAAATGATCCTGGGACAGGACAGCCCTGGGGCATTGAGACAAATATGAATTCTACCTGTTGGGGATGTTGTGTGGCACCCGGAGCAAAATATCTCTCCTGGACCAAGACTCATGAACATACAGTGCCCCAGCCCCTGACACACAGCCTCCTCCAGCCAAGATCTGGGAGTCCCACTCATTTTGCCTGCCACAGCCCCAGGTGACTTGCCGGAGAGTAGAGTCATGGCTCAACTCCAACCATCAGCATTTCCCAGACAGCCACTGTGTACTGGACACCCCCACATGCCTGTCTTAGGAGGCAGTGATCAAACAGACAGCTCCTTGTTCCCAAGAACTCTCACAGAGCCGAAGGCCACTCAGCCTACTGTGAAATGGAAGCCAGGGAAGGGCTGGGCTCCCCCTGACTCCTTCAGTCAATGGCCCCAGTGAGGACCTGACTTGAGGGTCAACAGCAGATGAATTCACCAGTCACCAAGGGAGGGTGGACGTGACAACGGCAGGCACCGGCTTTCCGAACCATGCCAAAGAGCCCAGGTCTGGGAGGATGTGGCATTCAATGGGGGTGGGGGGGTGGGGAGAGAGTTTGCTCACTCAGATAGGTATACAAGGCTTGACCAACTGTGAAGTTCTGCTCAAGGAAGCAGGAGGAAGCCGGCTTGGATATTTTCCAGCCATACTGACACACACAGGACACTGTCACAGCTGGATACCGATTTCCTATCTTAAAAATACCTAGATGAAAATCCAAAGTGATGTACTGACCCACCAGCCTTAAGCTGGTGTGCAGTGGTGGTCAGCATGGGGGTGGGGGGCTGTCACGGTTCCATAGCACTAGCCTTGGAAGTCCCGGGTGGGCACTATCTGCCTCTGGAGCATCTGTAGCCTCGGCGGGTGAGTCACTTCTCAAAGGCTTCAGTTTCTTGTGTGGAAAGTGAAGGCCACAAATCCTTGGCTTCTCTCTGTCCCTCCAGGACACCCAGTCCAGGCCCTGGGGATATTTTCATTCTGCACCAGCCATGTCCAGTCCTTGCCTATTACTCTATGTGCATCAGGATAGGTATGAATGCCGGCCAATGTAAAACCGCAACCCTAACCCTCAGGCTAAAGGGATGGCTTTGTGCTGCTCTCACAGAGGATCCAAGTTTGGTTCTCAGCACCAGCATATGGCTGTTCACAAACTACCTGTAACTCCAGCTCTGGGAATCTAGCGCACTCTTCTGGCCCTTTTGGGTATTGCATGCAAGTACTCAAGCCCACACTTATATATACACACTCATACACATGATCAAAATTTTAAATAAAAAAGATCAGATACACGTACTGGGTCCTTCTTTTGACTCTATCCACCCTGCCCCATCCTCAGTCCTTAGCACCCTAGCCTGGATTACAGACCCTTTCTGACCACTCCGAGTGACACACTTTGCTCTCACAAATAATAGTTGGAGCTGGCCATGACACACACTGCCCTCCTGAGTTCCCACTGTGCCGAAGAGCTAGCCTGAGGCCCCCAATCCTTGAGATGCCTCAAAACCTGCATGCCTCCCTACTCTCCAGAACACCGTTCAGTGGAGATCAAAATTAAAGACCGTCTCCCCCTTCTCCGGTTGTCCCTGCCCTTGTTAAGACTTAATCTGGCTTTCCTGACATTGTCTATCAGAGCCAGGAGCCAGAACATGTCCACACCTACCTTCCCTATGCTTAGCACACAGCAGCTCCTCAATAGGAACAGTTAGATCTATCTCATATTTTAGGTCATATTGGTGAAAACAGCCAAGTATAGGGGTGCTGGTCTGTAATTGGTTGTTGGAAGGTTGAGACAGGAGGTTTGCCTTGAGTTTGCAGCCAGCCTGGGCCCCACAGCAAATTATAAACTCTTAGGAGACAGTGTCTCAAAGAAAGGAAAAGAAAAAAGACAACATCTCCAGAGAGTGAAGAAACGAGCTGTCCCCGCCCCAGCACAGACGAACACTGGCTACACCCACAGCCCAATGCAGAGACGCGGGGGAGCCGTGCCGCCGGGTGTTGGGGCTGGTGGTAGGCATCGCGGGTGCTGCTGGGTGTGAGTGTTGGTGCTAGGCAGCAAAGGACAGAGCTCTCTGGGCCCAGAAATCCAAGGCAGAGTCTGGGAGGAAACTAGGCTGTTACGACTCCTCAGCAAAGACAACTGAGGAGCTGGGGAGGGGCAAATCTGACTCCTGTAAATGTTCCTGTGGCCAGAAGTGTCAGAAAAATACCAACAAACCAAAACACAACTGTTTGGCAGAATTCCTAGACAGCTCTTGGTACAGTTATGACCTCATTAAGCAGATGCAGGGGCTTTATCTACCCCCGCATCCTCCAGACACTGATGGGATCTCTGGGTTTGGTACCTGGATCAAGGATTGAACAGTTGTTTTAGGAATGGCCTTGAAGAGAATCACCTGTGTCTGAGATTATTGGTTCAGGACATGGGAGACAAGTGGACTCATTGGCACATACCCCAAGCTGCCAGTGTCCCTACCTCAGAACCACAGTCTCCTTCTACAGGACTCAGGTTCCACCCGACCTCCACCTGGCCAGCTAGAAACAGGAACTTGAGACAGGATACTGGCCACCAAGGGAGACTCAAAGAGCATCAGGGCCACCCTTCTTGAAGTGAACCCTAAGTGAGTAGCCAGGATGGAGGTCCATCTGGTCTTGCTTCCAGGCCAGCTGACCTCTAAGGCCATGTGACTCAGTGGACACATCTGGAAGATGGGCAGCATCTCAGAATTTGAGGGTCAATAAAGATAGAAACTGAAGCCCTTGGAGGGGGAGACACACACTCCCCCACAGTCCTCTTTGACTCATGGGATATCAAAGTACTGAGGGGCCGGGCCCAGGTAGTTCATTTTCAGGGCACAGTATTTTCAACCCCCAGCCCCTGATTTCTAGTCTAGGACAAGATCACAATGTGGTTTCACCCTCTCTTTTCCCATGTCAATCAAAGGGGACAGAGAACTTCTTTGAAGGAGCCAATTGAAAAAGGGATCCTTGCTTGGGGTGGGAAGGACAAGAGATAGGGCAAAGAGGCAGGGCTTAAACACACTGCCCCATCTGGCGCTCCCAAGGCTGTAGTACTCCCATGACTGTGGTGCTCCCTGGAGGTGGGGGGGCGTGTCTCATGTCACAACAGAAAAACGGTGGTTCGGGGAGGCTGGGACACATGCACAAAATCAAGGTGGGTAAGTGGTAGGGCTGAAGCTGCATCCTGGCCTGGTGAGCAGGAGAGAAGCAGTTCCAGTTCAGTCATTGTCACCTACCACCCACACTGCACCGCCCCTAGGCTTGGGGGCTTCCCAAGGGTCATCCACTACTCCAGCGGGGGCCATTTTGCTCCCTGTTGGCAAGGCCTGGCAGTTCCCCAAAGCTGACTGGCACCATGTCTCTAACAGCCTGTGGCACAGTTGGTGTGTAGGCTCCTTACCCTGGGGTCCCAGGTACCCAGGAAAGGGCCAGTAGGTAGCTAAGGCATGTGCCTGGCTCTATCTCTCTGACCTGTGGCCCTAGGCCATGCCTCATCCCTTTCTTGGTGTGCAGAGGAGGGTGGATCAGGACAATCCCAAGGTCATGGGGTCACACCAGGAGCTTGGCAACTGCTCCTGTTATAGAGGACAGTGGGAGGGACATTGAGGCTGGGCTGCAGAAGCCAGGTGAACCAGTCACCATAGGGCAAGACTGGACTAGGACCTTGGAGGGCTCTTCTCCCTACACCCCAAAGCCAGCTGACCAATCAGCATTCAGACAGGACAGGTGTCCATCGGTGTCAGAAGCAATACCTATGGCATCTGCCTCTCGCTTCCTGCCACCTTCCCTCAGGTCTTCCTGACACGGGACAACCCCATCTGGTTAGTCTGGGTCCCCCTGTTAAATACTCTTCCCTTCCTATGCTTCTGGTTACTGTGGGATTCTGACCAGCAGAGATTCCTTCTCTCCAACACCCTCACCTCCATCCATGTGACCCCAAGAGACTCTCTCCAAAAGTTTCCCATCTGTGAAGGTCTTGGACATCAGTTTCCAAAGGTTCTTTGGGGGTCGGGGGTTAGAACCCTGATGCTGCTCTCTCACTCAGTGCCTGGGGACAGTGAGGTTCCCTTTGGAGCTGAATCTTGGAGTGGCAGAGTTGGTACTTTGATTCCCTTAAGGAGATCCGGCCCTGCCAAAGGCACTGCAACCTCAGCTCCTGTTTCACACGGGTGCCTACGGTTCTTGTCCCCCACTCTGTGGATGAAGTGACCTGCAGCTTGCCAGCTTGCCATCCTGTTCTGTACTCTTCTCACAGCACCTTCGTGCCAGTAGCTTTTCCTTAGAAGCATCTTGGAAAGAATGAATGACTTAGGAATCAGCTCCGGCTGGTGTGACCTGAGAGGAGCCCAGACAGAGTACACAGGCGTGGTAGGAGATCTGAATGGAGAGAGTTCATTTACTCTTCTGTTGTCTGAACCTTGCACCCAGTCCTGCCAGGTAGGAAGAGCTGTTTCCTGTCAGGGATCCAGATCCAACGTGGGCGATAGGAACGGGGAGAACCAGCCCTTGGCCTGTGTTCCTCACTTCCTGGTTGAAGCCAGCCAGGGCCTCACGGAGGAGGGTGCTGCTCTCAAGGGTGGCGTTCCCCCAAGCTTCTTTAATATCAGATAGTAAGACTGGACTTCTACACTCAAGAAGTTAGCTGAGGAAAACTCTTCTGATCCCTGAGCTGGAGGGGGAGGGTCATGTCACATGGTGGAGGGGGGGGGACAAACCCCAGCCATCAAAACTTAGTGCCTGCCAGGCAGTGGTGGCGCACGCCTTTAATCCCAGCCCTTGGGAGGCAGAGGAAGGAGGATTTCTGAGTTCGAGGCCAGCCTGGTCTACAGAGTGAGTTCCAGGACAGCCAGGGCTACACAGGGAAACCCTGTTTCAAAAAAACCAAACCAAACCAAACCAAACCAAACCAAAACAAAACAAAAAACTCAAAAATAAAAACAAAATTTAGTTCCTTCAAAATCTCCGTGAAGGAAAGACTCCTTGGAGGATGACATCCCCAGTGGACCTAGGCACCAATATCAGGAAAAGCAGCAACATCTACCAGGTCCCTGCTATAACCAGCCCAGGCCACTGAGGCCCACCTGAGGTTCCAAATCCTGAGGTCACAACAGGGTCACAGGCTGGTGAGAGACTGGGCCAGGACTGACTCTGGAGTTCCTGTTGCCTGTTCGGTCTCCAGCTTCTCTAATAACAGGTAGCAAGACTGGAACCCATCTGAGGACAGCTGGGCCTACCACTGTTGCCTGGGTAATGTGGGTGGGGCTTTTGGGGCTCTGGCTCTCTACTGCCCCCCAGAGCTTTTATAGGGAACAGCAACATCTGTGGGCTCAACTCCTCCCTTTCACTGACTTTGATCTTTGGTCCCCTCCAAATGGGACCCCGCCCTGCTTACCTAATTCTCAGATCAGACACCAAGCCTTCTGAGAAAACTCTGAATTCCAAAGCCTGGCATCCAGGCCCCAGGCAGGCAGGACCCAGTCTCCATTCTTTGGGTCCTGCTTCCTCCCTTGAGCCCTCCAGGCCCTGTCTCCATCCTTCTGGGCCCTCAGATTCCTGCCTGCTTCCCGCCTAGCGTTTTCCAGGCTCTGCCCTTCGAAATGATTTAATGATTTAATGACCGCATGATTAAGCGGTCCCAGTCAAGGTGCAGCCTGGTGATCTCTCTTTGGCTCCAACTCTCCGTGGCTATGTTTTTGGTTTGGTTTGGTTTTGAACGTAACCATAATGTCAGGGAAGTGTCCTTGGATCCCAACAACACCGAGAGACAAAAAGCTTTATGACAAGGGACAGAGACACCCCTGATCAACAGTGAGCTGCAGAGATTCAAGGGACAGGACACCCCGCTCCACAAGGAGGGCCTCTTCTAGAGTGGTCAGACTATATGCTGGACTGGAAGTGTCTTACAGGAATCAGATCAGTCCTCACATAGCAGGAATAACTTGGGACCACCCTGTCAAACAGAACCTAGACAGGGGTCACCCAGGCTACACCTTGACCAGGACTATTTAATTAGGTATGTGTTTACATCGTTTTGCAGGGGAGCTAGAGATGGCTCAGTAGTTAAGAGCTCTTAATGCTCTTGTAGAAGATAGTTCAGTCCCCAGCACCCACATGGGCAGTGTGTGTGTGTGGGGGGGGGCGGTTAGGAGGCTGATTCATAACTGCCTGTAACTCTAGGGTATCTGACCCCTCTATCAGCCTCTATGAGCACCTCCAATCACATGCTCTTGCACACAAGAATAAAAATAAGATAAATCTTTTAAAAATGAAACATGGTCTCACAGTGTAGACCAGGCTAGGCTGGAACTCCCTATGTAGCCCTGGCTAGAAGGCTTTAAACTTAGTGCTTCTCCTGCCTCAAGGGGCATCAGGTGGGCCACATGTCCTGGCATTTTTAACCCTGTGATTTCACTCCCAGCGTGAGAAAGCTGAGCTGGGGGTCTTTTTCCAGATCCTTCTACTCTTGTCTAGACCATGCTTTCCACTCTCCCCAGACCAGCTGGGCCTCCTGGGAGAGCCCTGGGATTCTGAGGAGAAAGGGACCCAGCCTGGGGTCAATGTGGGTGAGCCTTGTCCTTAGCTCATCATAGCACGTCCTAACTTAAACATTTTTATTACCTTGATTTACTTGATTGTGTGTGTGTGGTGTGGTGTGGTGTGTGTGTGTGTGTGTATACTCATGCGCCTTGGCACACATGTAGACATCAGAAGCCAGCTTGTGGGAGTCTGTTCTCTCTTTCTATCATGTGGGTTCCAGGAACGAACCCAGGTCACCACCTTTACCCACAGAATCGCTTTCTTGGCCCTACTCCTTTAGTTTTTATGGAATTGGGGCATCGCGGCTTTGAGAATTGCAAAGGAATGCATTGCAATCTGGTTTTGACACCAGCTAGCCTGCCCACCTCTGTCACCTCTGGCTCCAACTTGCTCAAATGTCAGGCTCCCTCTGGCAGAAGCCCTCTGACTCCATGACCTAATTCCGCCCTCTTCATTCCTCCTCCCCCTTGGCTCTGTTAGGATCTGGGCTCCTGGATGCTGAGATGGGTTATAAATGGCCAGAGTCCACTCTGCTCCCTGTAGGGCAGGGCTTCCTCACGCCAAGCCCCTTCTCCACTGCTCTCCACTGTCACATGACTCTTCTTTGTCCTCTTGGTCACTGGTCACAGGGCCTTCTCTCCCCTCCACTGCCCTCCCTCCACGGACTGTGCTTTGGTCTTGTCCCCAGACATCTTGGCCAGCATCACTTCCTGCTCTTCCGAGAAAGTATTTCAGGAAACGCTTCTATGCTCAGTGCTCCCTCTGAGGGTGGAGCCCCATGGTGCTCCCTCTGAGAGTGGAAGCCCTACAGCACTCATTCTGAGGGTGGAGACCCCCAAGTACTTCCTGTGAGGGTGGAGCTCCCACAGTGCTCCCTCGAGGGTGCAGCCCTATGGTGCTCCCTCTGACAGTGGAGACCCGTAGAGTTCACTCTGGAGCTCACTCTCAGGGTGGTGTCTCTAGGGAGCTCCCTCTGAGGTTGGCACCCCAGGGTGCTGAGTGCCGCACAGTCCTTATTTCCCCCCCAGTTGGAGTACGTCTCGATGAGGCTCACTCACTTGGGTATACCTGCCACTACTGCCCAGATGCTGTGGGAACCCAGTAGTGCCCCCCCCCCCACGAGAGGAGCCAGGCTCCAGCTTAGAAGGTAGGTTCTAGGGGCAGTGGCACTCAGTGTGTCGCCTCTTCTGCACATGCTGGCCTCCAAAGGGCAAGGCCGGGTAATTCCGAGGCCCAGAGCTGCCAAGTGAAGAAAAGCGACAACCCCACCAGGACTAGATGCCCATAGCCACAGCGAGGTGGTCTCCATCTTGCTGCCTCGCAGCCTCTGCCCCGACCCACTTATCAGAGTGTGTGTGTTTGTGTCTGGGGCGGGGACGGGAGGAGGGGCAGGGCGAGCGGTAACACACCTTGCGCTAGGCTGCCACCTTCTGGCCAACCGCCTGCTATAGTCATTACATTTGACTGCACAGCTCAGTGATCTCCCAAGCGGCCCAGTGTTTCTGGAGTTCGCCTCACTCACAGGCTCTTTTACTGAAGCAAGCTAGCTACATCAGGCCCTCACCTCCCCAGGGCTGCAAAGACTGTTAGAGCATCCCATACCTACTGCGCGTGTGTTCTGCAAAGCACAGGACTCCTGGGAGCCTGACTGGAGGGGAGCTGGCTCTCAGCTCTGCAATTCTCAAATACTAGACACCTAGAAGTGACAGGCACAAGTCCCTTATGTGAATGCTGGGAGGAGTGCCCAGTACTGCGGATGTTGCTCTAGGAATTCACCAGCAGGGACACCTTGGCAAGCCAGTAGGCTCTGTCAGACTATCAACAAACCTCCCTTATCAGATTGCCTGGTGGTTAGCTTCCTCCCTCAGACTGTCTGCCCAGCTTCTCCTGTCAGGCTGTGTCTGGTGAGCCTAACCTAACAGACTGGCTTGCCGGCCTCTGCCATCAGACTGTGGTCAGCCAGAGTCTTATCAGGCTGTGTCCCCAAATGACCTTGTGGCCAGTGAATTCAAGGTTTGTCACGAGACTTTCAACACATACAAAATCACTGAAGGAACCTTAGAATGCTTTTCAAAAGCAAAAGATAAAAGAGAAAGGAACCTCTAGAGAAAGCTTTAGTCCCACCGGGGCATTCCCGTGTCATCCTTTCCCACGCCCGACTGTGCATATGTGTCAGCCACTATCAGCAGTGTGACAGCTCCAGCCTTCTCGTTCCCTGCCTGCTTCTTACAGTGGACAACGCTGGGTCTGCCCCCTAGACTTGAGACAAGGTATCTCCTGCCCCCGGCCCCACCTGTCTCCCAGGCCCAGATGCCTTTATCCTCACCGCCCTCCTCCCATCCTCCACCACCTTTGAAAGCCAGGCAAACAGAGGCTATTTCTGGACATCTGCACAGACAGACAGACAGACAGACAGACAGGGGTTCATTCTGCTCCAGGGTGCCTTCACTAGACATCTGCCACCCGCAGTCCCTGACTTCACCTAACAGACACTCTAGAGCACCCCTGACAAAATTCTAGACGTAGGAGCTTTCACACAGAGTCCTGAGCAGGAAGTGCTGTAGTAAGCACTTTTCAGGGCCGGGAGCAGGACCCCATGGCTGGCATGGGAAGGCAGTGGGACACATGGCTGGGAGTGTGTGTGTGTGTGTGTGTGTGTGTGTGTGTGTGTCTGTCTGTCTGTCTGTCTGTCTGTGACAGGATAACTTCTCGCAGGAGCTTGAAGACACAGCACCCTTCTGGAGGAGGAATAGCGAGAAGCTGAGGCAGCAGGGGGAGGCCTGCGAGGGGCGGGTGAGCACCGGAATGGGGTTAGCAGACACCAAAGGCAGCCAGAGGCATGTGGCCTGGCCAGAACTGGGGTGTGGCCCTGGTTTGGCAGCCCACAGGGTCTCCACTAGTGGCCGGTGTGGCCAGCTCCCTGTCCCCTCCCCAGATGTTGTGGCAGCAGCACCAGGGACCACAAATTTTCCCCAGGGAACTTGACAACCTCAGAAACACTTCCATCCAGGCCAACGAGTTCTGTCCTCGAGCCTCTGGTCTACCGCCTGGCAAGCCTACTTCAGGCTGTGCCAGGGCCTTTCTGGAAAATGGAGCCTTTCCAAATGCCCATTGAGGCCCATCCGGCCTCAGGGATATGAGGATATGAAGGAGCATCAGAGAGGCAGAGCAACCTACCCAAGGTCACACAGCACAGCGCGCACACATATGACAGAAGCTAGACTACCGGCCAGGGCAGACAGACTGTTTTATGAATGGATGAGCAAAAGCCTGGGCGCTCTTGCACCCCGAGCAGCAGAAGGAAGGCACCATCTGCTGCTGTTTTTGTTGTTGCTGATTCAAACGTAGTCCCAGTACTGCCACACTAGGCTGGACCTAGGATTCGGTCCTTATCTGAGTCAGACTTCTCAGAGACAGATGCGGGGTCAGACAAATGGCAAATCTCTGACCCCCAGCTCCTGAGAGACCTGACCCATGCTACCTCCACACAGACTCAGGGTTCCCGTGCTAAAGAGGCAGAAAACCTACCTTGCTCAGGCGTCAGTGGCTGGGGGTGGACGAGGGAAGGGGTACCGCGGCCTGTCTGCCCGTGACCTTGGCCGAGGCCTGCACAGTCCAGAGAGGTCTGATGTTGGCTCAGCAATTCACTGTGCTGGGTGCCCTGGTCGTGGGGCTACCCAATGGCTTACATATTATGAGGAATTCACGTGGCCACAGGATAGCAGGCAGGCGGGCTGGGCAGAGGGCTCACGGGGTGTGACTCAGCGGAACTCGGCGAGGCTGCAGCCAGCTTCGGTGGGAGCTGCCCATGGCAGCCTGCGCAGGGAAGCCCAGCTGCCTGGTTCCCGATAAATATTTTATCATGCTTACGGAGCAGGTCCCGGGCGGTTGCCCGTAGCCCTGTAGCCTAAAGTACACCCCTTCCTGTCCAGGCCTGAAGTGATGAGAATAGCTGGTGTCAGGAGGAAGAACTGGACAGCTCCTTTCACTTCTGACCCAAGATGACTTCAGAGCATCTCAGCACAGATCAGCATACAACTCCACATCTATACCCCACTCAACCCTGCTGATGTTAGGTTTGGCTACGCCCCTCACATGAAGCCTCCTCTTCACTCTACCTAGAATGCCGGTCAGACTCAACCCTGCCATCCTGCTGGCTCAGTGCCAGCCACCTCCTTCAGGAAGCCTTCCTGGATGTCCCTTCCTGTCATGTAATCCTGGAAAAGCCTATTTTAGAACCTGGCTCTACAATGGAGTTAAGGTTCCCCAGTGATGGGGGGGGGGACAAGATGAGATTGTATGAATGCAGTGTGGCCTTGACCATACGGAGGCTCACTCTAGCTGAGAAACTGCATTGTGTCAGGTAGGCACAGGAGGTAAGACCCAGTCCCTTCTTTCAGGGACAACCACATTAGAAAGGTTACAGCCAGTATAACTTAGGGTGACAGCAGCCACCACCAAGGCCTTTCCAACTGGCTAGACACCTTCCATGGCGTCCCATCTAAGGCTCACTCCTTCCAAGGCCTCTGGGACACAGTGTTCTGGGTCTCATTTGGCAGAACCTGAGATGCACAGAACAGTCACATCTGGGTGACATGGGAACCCTACGAAGGGGTGTCTGACGTACAGGATGTGCCCAATGCAAGATGTTGCCTGGGTAAGAACTCAGGCATGATAGGAGCTGGGAGCTGGGCATTGTCTAAAGACAGAGAGGAAACTGGAAAGACACCAAACTCAGGTGTCTCCTGGTGACCTATGTGGGCTGGGCACTGTAGACGCCACCCCACTCCAGGAACTATTGGGAAAGAAAAAAAAGTCATGCCAGGCAGTGGTGGCACATGCCTTTAGTCCCAGCACTCAGGAAGCAGAAGCAGGCGGATCTCTGAGTTCAAGGACAGCCTGGTCTACAGAAAGAGAGTTCCCGGACAGTCAGGGCTGCACAGAGAAACCTTATGTGGGAAAACAGACAGATAGACAAAGAAAAAAATGAAAGAAAGGAAGGAAGGAAGGAAGGAACCAGAATCTAGGCATGGTGGTGCTCACCCATGAGAATCTGAGGCAGGGGGATTGCTGAGACATTGAGGTCAGCTTGGGTTATATAGTGAGTTCCAGGTAAGCCTGGATTACAGGGTAAGACACAGTTCTGAAAACAAAACCCAGGCTCCCACAATAACAGCACTGGTCTGAGAGTGTGGGCAAAATGAGGCTAGAGTCTCCTTCCAGGCCTTGTGTGGCACGAATAGGCTGGTGTCATGGGTGACAAGGGACTGATCCCCCGGAGGGTCCTTGGGCACATCCTATTTACCCTCCGTGTTGGCATCTCTCTCTGCCTCAGGCCTGGCTGAAGAGAGGCAGGATGGATACAGCTGTGAATGAGGTAAGTGGGAGGAGCCTCCCGGCCCCGCCCATGCAGCAGGACCAGAGCCATGCTCTATCTTCTCCTGGTACAGTTGAGACTACCACCGAGGTCTGTGACCACCACTACCCACGTCCTAGGCTGAAAATCCTAGGGGAGTCAGCTTCCTCCCAACTGGGATAATCAAGCAGGAGTCATGTCTCTCTACCAAGAGGTAGCCGTGGTAGATGGCCTTTGGTTCATCTGAGTCAGACTATCTCACGGCAGCGTGACCTTGGATGTATATACTGACCTCACTGCCCCATGTTCATCTGTACAATGGGGTCACCGTAGTGCAACCTCGCAGGACCTACAGAGGGCAACATGGAGGCGGGTCTGTGTGCCCACAATTTGCCTTTCTAGAATGTTCTTAAGGCCGATTTTGCTGGCTCTCAGTGCTGCAGGCTGCTCCCATCATACTCTGCAGACACACAGGGTAGGAAGCTTGTTTTACACGGAGAGAACTGAGGCACGGACAGTAAGAACTCCTCAAACCCAAAGGGGGTGGAGCCAGGTCTAGAACTCGGATCTAGAGCTAAGGGGGCTGTCTTCCAGGCTGGGTGTTCTCTTGTGTCTTTCTCCTGGACTGTCCTCTGGGTGCAGGCCCATTCATTTTGCTGGACAAAATGATTTTAAAATTTAATGACAGCCTTCAACCAGTCCGGCAAGCAAACTCTGAGAACCATCTAGAAAAAAAATGCACGCAACTGATGCTGGGATTCAGGGAGCCCACATGGTAACCCCTGATGGCAAGGCTTCTTGTCCTCATCCACAAGCAAGCCACTGTGGCAAGTGGCAAGTGGCTGGCTACAGAGACCCAGCTCTGAGCCCTGGCACATCTCCTTGCTGGTCCTGGGCCTCAGTCTACTCATCTGCTAACTGGGCAGAAACACAACAACCTCCTGGGCTTCAGGGAGTAGATGGAGGCCAGAGAAACTCCCATAGGGCCCAGCATAGAGCAGATGATCAAGACACAGGGGTACCTGTCCATTTAGGGTGAGCCAAGCTTTGGAGCAGGACCAAGCAGGGTAAGGCCTCTGCATGCCTGTGGGACCATCTTCTAATAACGGGCCTTGCCCTGTCCCCTCCCCACATGTGCCAATACAGAGAGGTCAGTAGGCTCAAGGTGGTAAGGCCCCCTCCTCTGGGATGGTTACAGATGGCACAGGACCGCTAAAGGTTCCTTGCACTTTACTAAGTGGGAACCTGTTCTTTCCTCACTTGGATTCCTTCAGTCACCTCAGCGCTGATGTCAAGGCCCACAATGACCCTACAGTTTGGGCCTGGATGGCTTCCCTGGAGTCTACCGAGCCACCAAGCCCCCACAGTACTATAAGATGGCTTCACTACAATAGGGTCACCCCAATCCCACTCTCAGAGCCCTCCTCCTACCTCACTGGCAGAGAACACTCCCAGCTGGGGCTACCCTCTAATTCTCACGATGACACACAAGGCATGCGGTGGCCATTTTCATCATCTGATAGACAAAGCAGGAGGCAGCTAGGGGCTGGGAAATTTGCCAAGGCTGCTGGGATAGCAAAGGTGTGCAAATTAGACCCTGGCAGCCGGGCCGGAGCCTCTACTTAGCCCCAAACTGTCTGTTCCCACTCTCAGGCCGCAGAGGAGAGAACCACGGCTCACAGGGGTCAGGCAGCTTCCTGGAGCAGGCGGGTCTGGGTTTCCCCTTGTGCCCTCATCTCATAGGCTTCTCTTCCTGGGCCTCAGGGTCTGAAGGCAGAGGATAGCACTGACTTCAAAACTCCAAAGTTCAGGGTTCCCAAGGTTCCTAAAACCATGGCTCCAAAGCTCTCAAGGCGCTATCTGTGCTGACTGCGGCGTGTGCACGGGCAGCCTGGCAATCCGAGGCTGAGGCCTGGAGTTCAAGGCCAGCCTGGATAACAATGAAACATCTCCCCATCCTCCCTTCCCCGCTCTTGAGACAAGGTCTGAGTTTCTTACTTAGTCTGGTCTGAAACTCACTCTGGAGCTGAAGATGACCTTGGAGTTCTGATGGCTCTGCCTCTCCATACCCAGTGTTGGGATTATAGGTTTGCACCATCATGCCTAGTTTATGTGGTGCTGAGGATCGAACCCAGGACCTTGTGAACGCTAGGCAAGCATTCCACTAATGGAGTTGACACCAGCGGAGATACTGTCTCTTAGAAATAAAAGTCCTGCATCCAGATCCAGTTTTGAGACAAGAAGAGGAATGCCGTTAAAAGAGAAGAACGTTGCTACATTGTCTTTAAGGAGCCACCACTTCATTCCTGGCAAACCTCTGCTTCCTACCTCCCTCCTCTGAGTGGGGAGTGACTGGTCCCTGTGGCCTCCTGGGCTTCACGGCAGGATCTGCTGGCCCTGCTGTGTAAACCAGGGGACCACTGCTACCCTCATCTGGAACTCCAGCTCTCCATCTACCTGTCAGGTGTGCCTGGCTCTCTCTGGGAGGTCTCAGTCCCACCCCCAGTCCCTCCAGTCACCTGCAGGCTTGGGGAAAGTGGTTAAGAACGATCACTTTCAGGTGTGTTCTGTGAGAACAGGGGTGCTCTGAATGTGGGGTATCTAGAGAGCGCCTGGGTCTGACTCCCTGACTGGATGGGGGAGTTCTCCAGGCAGCTCTTATGCCAGCCCTCCAGGACCTTCCTTGCTCATGCAGGCATCACACGGAGCGCCCGCTCTTCCTCCCCAGGCATTTCCGCCCAGCCAGCCCAGGCCTTTCAAGCTATCCATTAGAAACAAAAGCCATTTGCCAAGCAGCGACTGCACAAACACTTTCCCTGCTGGTGAGGAAATACAACTGTCCCCATCACCCTCCATTCACACAGATATCCTGAAAACAAATGCCACCCACCCTGGGGCTGCTATCCTCCCCACCCCCCATTCTGTGCACATCAGTGGATCCTCCTGGGGTATCCAGTGTGGGTAGAAATACCAACTCCTAGTTTTTAGCCGAGGCACCAAGGATCAGAGAAGCAGTGATTCCACCAGAGCCTCACACTCTCTCAGCAGTGGGCCTTGGAGTTGGCTCAGGCTGACTTGGCTTCATAGCAACCTGTGACCTACAATTCAACAAAGAGCTCTGGATGCTAGACTCGGCAGGAGGACCACTCAGGAGATCATAACCTCTGGCAAGGGGACTCAGGTTCACAGAGAGCAGTGGCTGACTCAGGGACCCAGATGAGCCTTGGGACTCATCTTGAGGGTGAACCATTGTTAGCCAGCCTTCTCTTTGTGAGGCTCACACCTGAACATGCACCAGAACAGGGCTGAAGGACTGCAAGATAAATGCAGATTCCTAGGGCCCCAGAAGCATCCCAAGACAGCCCAGGAGCCTGTATGCATCCTATGAATCAAACATCCTCAAAGAGGACTTGGGATGCCCAGAGATCTGATGAGGAGAGAGTCTCCAGGGTGAGCCCTGGCAGGGACCACAGGGAGATGGGGCCTCTCTGAATGCAGCCCAGGGAATAGGCCCAAGGTCTTTGGGATCCTGGACACAGAGGCAGGAGCAGCCACTCTCTCAGCCAAGCATATCCTCAGTCCCTCCAGTTCCTTGTCAAGTCACAGTCTCCACAGCCCCTCACAGTGTCACTCCTACCCATGCCTGACAGGGATACAGAGGCTTAGGGGACAGGATGGAGTTGGTCTTCTGGGGCCTGCAAGGCCAGGGACCCTCCTGCAGCTCTGTGCTTTCTTTTCACCCTGGCTTTGACAAGGATAATCTTGGAAAGCATTAGGCTCTGCTGCTCATATGGGAAGGTGTGTAGGAATCATGTGATTTGGTCACCGGGCTCAGACCCTGGCTGGCCTAATCTGCCAGGTGTCGGGCCCTACCTGTCAATGGCCAGGGAGAGTGACAGATACATAAGTGCTCCCACCCTAGGGCCTCTGCCTGTGTGGGATGAGCCTGCTGCTCTCATCCAGCTCCTTGCCAGGAGGTGGCTGGAGGCCCAGGCCAGAGGCCAGAGGCCAGAGGGTGTGGGGGGCACAGCCTGAGCTAGGAGGAGCTTGGAAACAAGGGTCCCCCTCCCTCGACCATCTTTGTTTGCTCTATTAAGGGGGATGATGGAGAGGTAGGGGCAGACTTCGATAATGAGGAGGCACTGAGGAGGATCATGATGGAAGGAGGGTGATAGGATGGCCAGGCGGCTGGACAGAGGGCTGGACTGACCCTAGCGGGACCCACCCACAGAGATGGAGAGAAACTCAGACACCAAGAGAAGGGGGCGGGGCAGGTTCCTGAGGAACGAACCAGGAATATCCCGAGAGGCTGACCGAGATGCTGTTCTCCTCCAGGGGCCGTTCCTGCCTAGAGGTCGCCCCCACCCCTACCCACCTCCGGACGCTCGGCGGCACTCACGCACACACGCACACATGCACTCGCGGCGCCGCCCAGGTCTCGCTTCCTGCGAAAGCGTGTGCAGCCCCCTCTCCGGAGCCCGGGGCCCTCCCACCCACCCCGCCTCGAGGACGGAGCGCTGCTCACCTCGGTCCCCGAGCAGCCGCCGCAGCCTCCTCCACCGCGCAGAGCCCGGACAGCCTGGAGGAGGGACTGCGGAGGCCACGCCCACCAGAGACCACGCCCGCGGAGCCCGCGCCCCTTCGAGACCCCGCCCATCCCGCAGAGGCTCTGTCTCTAGCTAACAGAATTGGGACGCTCAAGGGGCTGCAGACACGCCCATCATCTCGGCAGCGCGGCTCCTCCTTGTATACAAATGCGTGTATTGCGCAAGCTATATGTCCCATCCTCCCTGTAGGAGGCTCCTGGAGTGACCCTTGGGCCAGAACCCCCAGAACACAACATCCCTTGGTGGTCCTTAAATGTCCACCGAAAGCTTCCAGGTGTGAGAAAAAAAATCTGACAGACTCAGTCCTTGTCCCGAGTCTCGGAGACATTTGCAAATATCCCGGCTAAGGTTCTTAAAGTATGTAGTGACCTGGGCCGCATCAGCATCCCTTGATTAGAAGAGAAACACTTTCCTGTGTCCCTGGGGCCCAACTCAGTTCCTGGTGGGTCACGGCTCTGTGCCATTTCCATTTTGCACCTGAAGAATTGTTCTTGTGGGAATACCCAATGCTCCACACCAATACATGTCTAACACCCAAATTCACCTTACCTCTACTCTCCTTTTCTGATGTGGTGGTAAGAGGTGAAGAGGTCACTCCAGGACCAGGACTTCCCAGGCAGGAAGCCTATCCAGGGTCCAGAATTCCTAGCAGAATTCAGTGCAGATGGTTGCTGGTTATTGCATATGTGTATGTGTATGTGCATGTGTATGTATATGTATAGAGATGGTTTGAAAGTTCTAGAATGCAGTTGTACTAATCTGTGACCACACTCACACATATACCTTTTCTCTCCCATCATTTGCTCATCTGAAGTGAAACCGCTCAGGCTCAGAAGTAGTGTTCACTGATGACAGGCGGCTACACTCCAGGAGGAGTAGACCTAGCCGAACCCAGAGTAGACCCAGGGGTGCACACAGTCCAAGAGTGAGGCAGACTCCCGGAGGGAAGGCATACCTGACAGAGGGCAGGCTGGAGCAAAACCTGGGGCTAACGTGTTCTCATGAGGTGTCTAGTCTGAGCTAATTGTGTTTGAAGGGGTGCTGGCTGAGATCCCTGAGGTGTTAGAGTGACAAGGAGACAGAAGCTGGTGCTGGACCGTTAGACCATCTGGTAGACCTCTGGTGTGTGACCACATACACTCACCATCTCACTCTCAAATTAAACGTCCCTTTTCCTTTACTTAAGTGACCCTGACTGGCCTGGAACTCTCTAGCAGCCCCAGCCAGAAACTGACAGAAATCTGTCTGCTTTTACCCTCAAAGTGCTTGGATCAAAGGCATGCCACCATTCTTGGCTCAAGTTAAAATCTTATTTTGAGCATATTGCAGATATAACGTGAAGTTATAAGAAATAATACAGGGGCCTAGGGAGATGGTTCAGCAGTTAAGAGCACTGGCCGCTCTTGCAGAGGACCCAGGTTCAATTACGAGCACCTACACGTTGGCTCACGACTGATTATACTTCAGTTCCAGGGGGGCTGATGCCTTCTTCTGACCTCCACTGGCACCAGGCACACATGTGGTGCACACATATATACGTGGGCAAAACAGTCATACACATAAAAAACAAAAACAAATAAATATTTTTTAAAAAAAGAATACAGGGCTGTTACCGTGGTTCAGTGACGAAGGGACTCGGCCTTGTGTTTGATTACCTGAGGTTGAGCATCAAGACCCACACAGTGGAAAAAGAGAACCAACTTCATAAAGTTATCTTCTGACTTCCACTGGAGCACTATGGCACACTGCCCACCTTCAATAAGTAAACAAATAAATGTTAAAAAAAAAAGTAGAGATTAACTGGGCATGGTGGGGCACTCAGCACTTGGGAATTAGAGGCAGGGGGATTAAGAGTTATAAATCACCTTTGGCTACAAAGTTCAAGGCCTGCTGGGTTACGTGAGACCAGATAAATAAATAAATAAATAAATAAATAAATAAGTAAATAAGCTGGGCAGTGGTGGCACATGCCTTTAATCCCAGCACTCAGGAGGTAGAGGCAGGTGGATCTCTGTGATTCAAAGCAATCCTGGTCTACCAAGCGAGTTCCAGGGCAGCTAAGACAGACCATGGAGAGCTCTCTTGTCAAACAGAGAAACAAACAAACAAAAAGACATTACGATGAAGGACGTTGTATGGACACCCTGTGTTGTCTTATGTCCTTGTCTCCTTCCTTTTCTCCATCTCCATAGCTTGTCATCTCTGAGATGTCACATGCTGGCTCAGGGAGATGGTTCACAAGCGCTTGCCACACAAGCCTGCCATTCTCAGGCATGGAATCAGGATGGATCTGTCCCCCACACTCACACAGCCCGCAGTAAATTCACAGGCCAGTTAGCCTGGAGTACTGCAGCCTTGGGGCAGAAACAAGAGAGATTCAGCCTTGAAATAAAATGGAAGGAGAAAGTCCACTTTCTCAAAGGTAGTCCTCCACACGCGGGCCATAGCCCCGATAGTCCTCCCCGACTGCGACACAAAACTGTAAAAGAAAATGCTCATCCAACGCGTGTGAGGTTGCTGAGTCAGCAGTCTTCTTTGTCTTCCTTCCAACTGGGTTCAGGTATCAAAAGCCTGCCTCTTGTCTTGATTTTGGAATTGTCTTCCAAGGGATGAGCAGACGCAGTATGTAGCTGATTCCTTGCTGAAGGACGGCTAGATTGTTTCTAGTTTCTAGTGTGAAACATATAGGTTTTCATGTGAACATATGTTTTCATTTGCCTGGGAACGGGCCCAGGAGTAGGATTGCTGGGTTCTGTGGTATGTGTATGCTTAGGGTGTGAGGAGACACCCAACTGTGTTCCAGGTGGCTTTGCCATTTCCATCTCTATCCACCATGAGTGTCAGTTCTCCCTGTCTTCCCAGTGTTTCAGGAGGACACTGAAGTTTATTAATGTTGCTCTGTTCTAATCTCTGTTTGTTTATTTTATTTTATTTTATTTTTTTTTTGTGAAAGAATCTCACTGTGTAGTACTGACTGGGCCTGGAACTTGCTATGTATACCAGGGTGACTTCAGACTTACAGAGATCCTCCTGGGTCTGTCTTTCAAGTGCTGGAATTACAGGTGTGCACTTGGCTACTTATTTATTTATTTAGACTATCTTCTGTATCTCAGGCTGGACCCAACTCATTATGTAGCTGAGAGTGATCTTGAACTTTCAGCTGTCCAGACTCCGTCTCCCCACGGCTGGAATTGTGTGCGTGCCACCACACCAGGGTTATGCTGTGCAGGGGCTAGAACTCAGGGCCTTGACCATGCTGGGCAAATGCTACCCACTGAGCTGCACCACAGGCCCCATGTCTACTCTGTTTCTTACTTTACTCTTACCGTAAGCTGCACATGGGGCAGGCCCTGCGGCCAGGCATAGTTCCTTACTTAGGGGTCCATCCACCCTGATCCGAGGGCTTTGTCCCTCGAAAGAGCCACCAGCACCTGTGGATCGTAGCAGTTTATTTTCTTCTGTTTATTTGCTGGTTGAGGAATGGAGAAGTCTTTACGTTTGCTCACTGTCTGTGTGTGAAGGAAAATATATCGTGACTCTCTGTCTGTTCTGTCTTTCTGTTCTCTCTCTCTCTCTCTCTCTCTCTGTGTGTGTGTGTGTGTGTATATATGTGTGTGTGAGAGAGAGAGAGAGAGCGAGAGAGAGAGAGACTACATAGCTCTGATTGGCCTGGAACTCTCCATGCAAGTCATGTTGGCCTTAAATGTACACAGAGCTACCTGTCTCTGCCTCCTAAGTGTTGTGTGGTATATCTTAACTCATGTGCAAAACTTCCTCCACAACCTCAGGGGGCAGAGGAGGGCCCTGGAGGTCTGTTATTACCCCATTTGGCCAGTGAAGCCTTTGGTCCTTTGTGAGGTGGATGAAAGTCTGTGGATTGGTGGCTCTGAGTGCTGAGGTCAGGGAGACAGGTCCAGCAGTGTGGGAGACATGCCACGGCCATGCTCAAACTCAGTTCCAGGCTGACATATTCTCTCCCAGAGATGTTTCTCATCTCAGTCCCTGTGACCTGACATAGTCCTTACAGCCGGAGGGACTTTGTGCCTGTGCACAGGGATTTTTGAGATGGGACTTCTGGCCCAGATCATCACACTGGGACCGAGACCATCTCCAGGGGCCCACGTAGAGGAGTGACAGTATAACAGAGGAGGGACTATGATGGGCAAGGCTGGGGGTGTCTCGAGTAGCTGATGTCTCCCTCAGAGCCACTGAAGGAATGTGGTCCTGATAATAGTCTCCAGAGGCCAAAATTTGGTGCTTTGAGTCCCCAGAGTGTGGCCATTGGTAGGAGCAGCCAGAGAACCCTGGACACAAGACTTAATCTGGACTGGACACTGGCTGTTCTGCCTTGTGACCTCCCATCAATAACTCAGCAGCTTGGGAGATCAGTTGGACCCCCTTCCCTTGGTGCTTAAATGCTATTTAAATGTCACATGCATTTAAAGGACCAAAGGGGTTAAAAAGGAAAACATGGCTGACTTCCCAAGTGTCCCCAGTACCCAGTGGGAGGACTGGAACCCACCAGGCCCTGGTGTCCCTCTCCAGGAAGAGTTTCTCCAGCATCAGAGGACCACAGCCTCACTCCTGCTCTCCTTCCAGTTGGGGAGTTCCTCCTCCACACTTAGGATCTGAGATGCAAAGGCAGCTGCCGTGCAGCATGCTGGGATCTGAAGAAGGGAAGGGTTAAGGCTTGGTGAGGAAGGAAGTGTCTGTGCAAATCCTTCTCCTTGCTCTGCTTGACCTCTGCGTTTGAACCTCCGAGTCTTGACTGCTGTCCCATTTGCTGGCTTTGGTTTGGGCTTTCTTTATGTGCAGGGGTTGGGGGTGAGGGGAAGGTGCTTAACTGAGTCCTGGCCATGCAGCCACGCTGTGAGTTCTGGAGCATGATGAGAGGAGCAGCTACTGTGAAGCACTCTTTTCCTCCCCCTCCTTCTAGAATGGAAAGTCCTTGAAAGCAGCCAGCCAGCCGTTCAGCTGTGTCTCTGCAGACTGTGTGGTAGATGCTTGGGGGGGATGCCTGCTGAGTGATGGTACCCTGCAGGCTTGCAGAAACAAATCACTGGTGTTCCAGCTTGAGCGCAGCACCCGTGCCCTCCTCCACCTGCCCTCCACACCTGTGCCTCATGCTCGTCCTTTCCACACGTGTCCTGCAGCTGTGCCTCGCACCTGTAATTGTCCTCCACACCTGTGCCCTGCACCTGCGCTTCACATCCGTTGCTCACACCTGTGCCCTGTAATTGTCCTCCACACCTGTGCCCTGCACCTGCGCTTCACATCTGTTCCTCACACCTGTGCCCTGCACCTGCGCTTCACATCTGTTGCTCACACCTGTGCCCTGCACCTGCGCTTCACATCTGTTGCTCACACCTGTGCCCTGCACCTGCGCTTCACATCTGTAGCTCACACCTGTGCCCTGCACCTGCGCTTCACATCTGTTGCTCACACCTGTGCCCTGCACCTGCGCTTCACATCTGTTGCTCACACCTGTGCCCTGCACCTGCGCTTCACATCTGTTGCTCACACCTGTGCCCTGCACCTGCGATTCACATCCGTTGCTCACACCTGTGCCCTAGATTTGTCCTCCACACCTGTGTCCCGGGCCTGGGTCCTGCACCTGTGCATCTCACCTGTGCCCTGCGCGGATGCTTCCTGCCCATGCCTTGCAACCATCCCTCACATGTGTGATCCACACTTGCATATCTCACCTGTGCACCAGACCCATACTGGTGAGAGGAACAAAGGACCCGTGGGAGCCAGAAGAATCCCAGGGTTTAGCCAGGTCTGAGCCTCCACCTTCTGCTCCCAGGCCAGAGAAACCTCTGACTGTGTCTCTCAGAAACTTCTGGACTCTCCCTTGGGCTCTGGAGGTAGAGCAGCATCCTCTGAATGATACAACCACCGTTTCCATAAGGACAGGTGTGTCTGCTTGCAAAAGATCATCACAGCTGGGGCTTGTTGACCATTGTCATTCTAAACAGATGGGACAGGGATGAATGCTAGACCCTCTACCTAAGTATCCAGCTGCTTGTATGCAATTCTCCCCTAACTGCATGTGCCCTTGGCATCTCAGGATGGGTCTAGAGTATACAGGCTGTGAAAGAATAGGGCACTCTGGTCTCTTGTTAATCGCGGCTGGTTCTTCAACCTCAGCTGTCTTAGTCAGGGTTTCTATTCCTGCACAAATGTCACAACCAAGAAGCAAGTTGGGGAGGAAAGGGTTTATTCAGCTTACACTTCCACACTGCTGCTCATCACCAAAGGGAGTCAGGACTGGAACTTAAGCAGGTCAGGAGGCAGGAGCTGATGCAGAGGCCATGGAGGGATGTTCCTTACTGGCTTGCTTCCCCTGGCTTGCTCAGTCTGCTCTCTTATAGAACCCAAGACTACCAACCCAGGGATGGCACCACCCACAAGGGGCCCTCCCCACTTGGTCACCAAAATGCCCCACAGCCGGATCTCAAGGAGGCACTTCCCCAACTGAAGCTCCTTTCTCTGTGATAACTTCAGCCTGTGTCAAGTTGACACACAAAACCAACCAGGACACTCAGTTAACCAGAAAAAAAACCCTCTCTCTCTTTTTTGAAGATTTATCTATTTTCATTTTTATGTGTGTGGGTGTTTTGCCTGCATATATGTCTGTGTGTCACATGAATGCAGTACCCCCAGAGGCCAGAAGAGGGCATTAGATTCCCTGGAACCGGAGTTACAGATCGTTGTCAGGCACTATGTAGGTGCTGAGAATTGAACCTGGGTCTTCTGGAAGAGTAGCCGTGATCTTAACCACTGTGCCATCTCTCTAGTCCAAAACAGCAGATGCTTAAGTCAAATATATCATATGAACAGCCACAAGAGAATCTTTGAGGGGCTCTCAGCCTTCCCTGGAATACTTCACAGTCAGGCCTCTGCCATCCACACTGCTTTCAGCATTCCTACCTTGTAAGCTCTGTGCCCTCAATGGCTTTTCTAACTTGGACTTCTAAACACTTACCCGGTCCTCCCCAGAACAACACAGTGAGGTCTGTCACGGCAGTGCCCCATGCTCCTGGAGCCAGTGTCTGTTCTAGTTAGGTTTCTACTGATGGGACTATTACCTAAAAGAGCAACTTCAGGAGGAAAGGGTATATTTCAGCTTACACTTGAAGTCCACCATGAAGGGAGGGCAGGGCAGGAACTAGGAGGCAGGAACTAAAGCAAGACCATGGAGGGGTGCTGCCTATTAGCTTGCTCCCCATGACTTGCTCAGCCTGCTTTCTTATGCAACCCGGGGCCACCGGCCTGAGGTGGCAGCGCCTACAGAGGTCTGGGCCCTCCCACATCAATCATTAATTAAGCAAATGTCCAACAGACTTGTCTCCAGGACAGTTTGATGGAGGCATTTTCTTACTTGTGATTCCCTCATCCGGAATAACCCTTGTGTACTTCAAGTTGACAAACAAAACCCAAAGCCCCAAAAGTCAGCAAGCAAGGGGAAAATGCTCCCTCCTCACATAGAATGGCTCTCATCCATGCTGAGTGTAGACAACCCAATGGGGATGTGTTGGGGTCCCCTGTGCTTCATACCCATGAATTGTGAGAAGGGGAGATAGATATTATTCACATATTTCCCCCAGTGAAGAATTTTTAGCAACATGGCTCCATTTTGGGGTGCAGTAGAATGAACTGCACCCAGATGAACTCATACCAGGAAGCTTTTTCCTTCTACCACAAGCCAAATGTCACGTTCTGAGCAACTCCTCAGGGGTTCAGGACTTCTGAAGGCTTCCACATTGCCCCCATGTCTACCCTTGAGCCTGTGACAATCTGTCAGGATAAAACTATTCCGAACAGACTCAGGCGCCCTTCCCCTGGGCTGTCAGACAATTGAGATGATGCACCCCATGATTCTGGGATGTTCCCAGGGGTTTCATGATGGGAGAAGAAAAAAAGCTGACTCCTGGAGCTGCATTGAGGAACAGCCTGCCTCCTAGGAAGAGATTCTGCATGGTCCTCATAATTTATCAGACTACCTTGCAGGAGAGACTAGACGCGGACAACGATGGTGGGCGGGGCCCCACTTGGACCGGGACTGTTTGGCTATGCGTACCTCTTCCCCTTTATGTTAGCCTGAATGTCTTGTTAGGACACAGAGATGGACTTGAAGCGGAGGCAGTCATGGGCCTCTTTGTTCACCTTCCCAATGTGGCTGTGTTGAATAAACTTCCTAAACCTCTCTGCTTGTTACTTGTCTTTAATTGGCTTGTCGAGGTGAGTTTGCTGAGTTTGGGTTTTTGGGGGGCTGCCAAGGCCCAGACCTTAACTTGAGTAACAAGCCCACAGGGGGGCCTAGCAGCTGGGGAGCTGGGTTGGGGTGCAGGAGGACTCCCAGCTGTTCTGAAGAGCTTGCAGGTCAGGGTGAGCAAGGCCTAGACACACTATAATCAAGGTTGTGATGTTGGAAGCCCATGCAGTGGTTCTCAACCTTCCTAACACCATGACACTTTTATGGAACTCTTCATATTGTGGTGACTCCCCAACCATAAGGTCATTTCATTGCTGCTTAACTTAAAATTACATAACTGTAACGTTGGTAACGTTACGATTCGTAGTGGAAATATCTGACGTGCAGGATATCTGCTATGCCATCCCCCACCCCACCTCCACCCACCCCCACCCTCAAGTTGGGAACTGCTACCCCAGAGGTTGTGTTGCTTCTGTCCACCAGGGAGCTGAAGGAAAGTCTCCCTCAACTGCAGGATCACAGATTTACAATTCTTGGGAGGCATCATCCTGCAGTCCCCAACTGCACTACCAGTGAGGTCCTTGTAACTTTAGTGTCCACCCTGGGTCCCCACAGAAGAGCCTGAGAGGAGGAGGAGATCAGGACCTAGGGGCTTCCTGGATAGACCAAATCCACTTCCCAAGTCCCTGGACCCAGGGTGGGTACCTTTCCTTCATCCCCATGGGAACAGCTCTGGGCAGCCAACTGTTTCTCCCCCACCCCAAGACTTAGAACTTGGGGATAAAGGAGTTTAGGCTGAGGCGTTTCCCTCCCAGCCAGCTCCCTCCTCCACTCTGAAAGCCCAGCAGGCAGCCGCCAAACCCCCCAACCCCCCTCATCCACATCCTGTGCCCCAGGGTGGGATTAGTGACGAAGGCTGTGGTCAGGCATCTTGCCAGCAATCTGTCCTCAGCGGCCGCTTTTAGGGTTCCATGTAGAGTCAGCACAGTTGCCGCTGAGAGAGCTGGCTTCTTGGAGAGCCTGCCGCCAGCATGCATCCCAGACCTTTCAACGCGTCCATTCGATGCTTTCTCCACAGAGCCAGGTCCCTGTAGAGTGCTTCTAGGTTTTCTACGCGAGCAACATACAGACGTTTAGCGCCTCCGAATCAAGCGGGGCGGAAGTGGGGAGAGCTGAGATCCTTGTTTCGGGTCTGGCTGCTGGAGAAAACCTTGAGCTTCCAATTTACCGTGATGTTAGCTTTACACGTTCTTGGGATTTCCTTACCTGCTGGTGGGATACCCCATCTTTTCCAAATTTGTGGGAGGATTATTAGTTTTCGCATCTATTGAAGACATTTGTTCTTTAATTTTTTTTCTTTTATTCTGGGGCTGGGACTGTTGCTCAGTTTGTAGAATGCTCGTCTAGTACACACACAAGCCTGTAGTCCCACCCACAGTATGCCATAAAACCAGGTAGGGTCCCAGCACTGAGTTTAAGGTCATTCTTGGTTGTAGAGCAAATTCAAAGCCATCTTGGGTTGCTTGAGACCCTCAAAAAGTTATAGATTCTGCGTGATGGCTTATATATTCTGTGTGATGGCTTAGATGGCTATATACCTGTAACCCTAAGCTTCTCTCTCTCTCTCTCTCCTCTCTCTCTCTCTCTCTCTCTCTCTCTCTCTCTCTCTCTCTCTCTCTCTCTCTCTCTTTCTTCTTTCAAGGTAGGAGTTTTCTATGTAGCTCTGGCTGCCCTAGAACTCACTCTGTAGACCAGGCTAACCTCCAACTCAGAGATCTGCCTGTCTCTGCCTCTTGAGTGCTGGGATTAAGAGTGTACACCACCATTGCCTGGCTTAACCCTAGAATTTAGGAGATGGAGTCAGGAAGATTAGGAGTTCAAGGTTGGCTTGGACTATATGGGAACTTGTCTCAAAACTAAACCAACACCACCTCCCACCAGTTACTTTATCTATTAATGAAGTGAATCATACTGATCAATTTTGAATGCAAAGCAAATTTATATGTTAGGGAAAAGCTTACCTAATCGCAGCCCGTTAGCAGATACTGCATTCTAAAACTGAATCAAGATTTGCAACTACATCAATAAAGAATATTGGTCCTCAATGGTATCTGAGTACACAGGAGACTGGGAACTACCACATCCATCCCAGACCCTGCTGTTTCTCATCTGGGGAAACACGGACTGGGACCCCTATTACTGACTGTGTTCTGCCTCCCCTGAGCCACTTGTCAGAGGCACTTGGGCACCCCAGTGGCGAGGCAGACATGCAGCCCAACAGTGTGTGATGTGTATGTGTGGGTAGAGGTGCCTACATGCCAACATGCACATATGGAGCCTAAAGAACAATTGGCTGGAGGTAGCTCTGGGCATCAGACTCAGGTTGCACACTTGCACAGCAAGCAATCTCTGTCCCATCTTGCTGGCCCCTGTGGAAGTTGTTGAGACAGGGTCTCACTAGATAACCTAACTGGCCTGGAACTCACTATGTAGACCAAATCGGCCTCAAACTCACAGAGATCTGTCTGTCTCTGTCTCCTGTGTGCTGGGACTAAAGGCGTGTGTCACCACACTCTGCTCTGTCTGTGGAAGCTGCAATTACAAATTTTCACGTCCATAATAAATATAAAGTTTTTCCACACTTTTTATTTTTCCATTGTGTCAGATTTAGTAAGTTGTCCCTTTTCAAAGACTGAAGAGATGGCTCAATGGTTAAGAGCACTGGCTGCTCTTGCAGAGGACCTGGGTTTGAGTCTCAACACCCACATGGAGGTTCAAAACCATCCAGTCCTAGAAGATCCACAGCCCTCTGCTGGCTGCAATGGGTAACACACACACACACACACACACACACACACACACACACACACACACACACACACACACACGGTGCATATACATACAAGCAGGTAAAACACCAAACACATTATATTATTATTATTATTATTATTATTATTATTATTATTATTATTTAATTTAAATAAATTAAAAAGGAGAAAGAAAATCTGGCTCAGACAATTTTCCTATGTCAGGACTATAGGTGTAAGGAGGGTACCTAGCTGATTCTGTTTAAATTCAGATATTTAAAGCTTTAAAATTGTCTCATGTCCTACTTTACATACTTTCTTCAAAATTTGGTATATGTTAGGGCTGGAGAGATGGCTCCGCAGTTAAGAGCTCTTCATAAGGACCCAGGCTCAATTCTCAGTACCTGCATGGTGGCTCACAGCTGTCTATAACTCCAGATCAGGGGATCCGATGTCTTTGTTAGGGCCTTTGAGGGCACCAGGCATTCATGTGGTGCACAGACATACAAGCAAAACATCCATACATGCAAGATTAAATAAATAAATAAATAAATAAATAAATAAAAGTGTTTTGCCAGGCAGTGGTGGTACACACCTTTAATCCTAGAATTTGGGAGGCAGAGACAGGTACTCTGTGAGTTCCAGGATAGCCTGGTCTACAGAGTGAGTTCCAGGACAGCCAAGGCTACACAGAGAAGCCCTGTCTTGAAAAACCAGAGAAGGCAGGAGGCTCTATTTTGATTTCTTGGGATAGGGTCACATGTAACTCAGGCTTACTTTGACCTCCAGATCCTCCTGCCTCTCCTTTACCTATTTTATTGCAGAGGCTGTAATGCCCACTTGATGGTCAGGGTCAGCTGAGCCAAGTTGAGCTGGATAAAGACTTTCATTAGCCTGGGGTCTCCTCTGAGTGGAGCCTCATCCCCTCAGTCAGCCCTCCCCAGCCCTGCCTCAAAAGGGCTGAGCTGGCCATGTGGCCGAGGAGGAGTCTTCACCTTTAGACTGAGCGGATTCCTGGAATCTAGGAGCATGAAAATTCATAGTCCTGTAGGAGAGCTCTCTTTTTTAATTCCTGACCCCAGCTTACCCTCTGCCACTGCATTGTTTAAAACCTGGGGATGAAGAAGGAAATGCCCCTTGAGGGAACCCCCAGACCTCCACCTACCTTGACAGCCTGTGTGTCTTCACACCTGGTTAGTTCTTCATCCAAAGCCTTTGCTTATCTCTGACATGGGATGAGCCTTGCCCAGATCTGGAGTTTCTGGGTCTCTGCCTGATCTTTGGAACTCATCCTTTCCTACACTCACTTTTCTTAGTGATCCCAGAGAAATGTGACATTTAAATTTTGTTTGTTTGTTTTCTGAGACAGGATCTTACTGGATAAGCTTGGCTGACCTAGAACTCACTAGATAGATCAGGCTGGCCACAAACTCATAGGAATCTGTCTGATTCTATCTCCTAAGTGCTGGGTTTGAAGTTGTACAACCCCATGCCCTGCCATTTTAATGTTTTAAAATATTTTTATTTTTATTTTATGCGTAGGAATGTTTTGCCTGCACGTATGTCTGTGCACCCACCACATGTGTGTCTGGTGCCTGTGGAGGTCAGAAGAGGGTGTCAGATCCCCTGGATCTGGAGTTACAGTTGTAAGCTGTTATGTGGGTGCTAGGACCTAAACCCCAGTCCTCTGCAAGAACAGTCAGTGCTCTTAAACATAGACCCACTTCTCCAATTCCTCTAACTCCTTTTGAGAAGACTTATGTATCCAAGGCTGGTCTCGAACATCTTGGGGAGCCAAGGATGATCTTGAACTCCTGATCCTCTTACCTCCAGCTTCCCAAGGCCTAAGATTACAGGTGTGTACCCCACACTTGGTTTATTCCCTGCTTGGGGATTGAACTCTTAAAGGAGGGGACAAGAAGGCACATCCTGCTTCTTTACCTGAAAGCTTATGTTTAGATAGCAATCATTTCTGTTTGTTCTTTTAATGATTTACTTTCATCTTTATTACTTTTAACTATATGTGTGTACGCATGTGTAGGGCCCTAAGAATCCAGAAGATAGTGTCAATTCCCGTGAAGCTGGAGTTACACACCATTGCCAGCCACCCATCATGGGTACTGAGAACAAACGTGGATCCTCTACGTGAGCAGCAAGTGCTCTTAACCTCTGAGCCACCTCTCCAGCCCCAATCCTTAATGATTTTCAAGCTTACTAATGTTTAACGAACTACCTAATATAACTGAAGTTTTTAGGGCAAAATCCTGAGCTCCAGTGTTACAGGCTAAACCCGGCCTTTCCTTCTCAAATTACCAGTTAAAGAGACCAACAGTCCTAAAAAGCAGAGAGATTTATTTATTGTGGCCACACTGGGAAGAGGAATAAAGAGTATCCTTGGTCCATCTTTGGGGTTCTGAAATAGATTTAGATTTAAACAGAGGAAGAATCAGGGTAGGCCCAGGATGTTTGCACAGTGAAATATCCCAGGGAAGGTGCAGGCCCAGAACCATTTCCTTTGCTCTGGTCCTGTGAGGTGGTGTGAAGACATCTTTATTGCTGTTCTCACTTGAGGGGTCTAGCTGTTTCCTTCAAGGTGACACTCCAGGGTTCTCCTCATTGATAACTGTGCCCATGTTGGGTGTCTGTCTGTTGTGGTATATTTGGGGGTTTCTACCCCACCTTTGATCTCAAAAGACACAAAACATTTATATTTACAAAAAGTCTTAAAGTGTTAGAGCTGAGCAGATAGCAACCTGCTATGTTATTTTTTCCTACTTCTCTGTCAATAATCCCGAGATATCACTTGCCATTTTTTGCCTGGACTGCTCCTGCTCCAACAGGTCAATCCTCATGGCTATGCATTCATGATCCACCTACTCCATGGGGTCTTCTTGCTTCTTCCCTTCCCTCTCCTCATGGTCTCTGACTCAGACCCCAAGCCTGAGAACCCCTAAGTCCTACCTACCTCTCTTCTGCCAGCTACATGCTGTCGGCATTTTTATTAACCAATGTTTTAAATTAAGGAGCAAGGTTTGCACAACAAAAGCTGGCATATGTGAGAATTCACTCATCTTGAGGCAACTAGACCATGGGATACAGAATTTAGTATTACAATACATAGCAACAGCCCAAACCTCAACATCTGTCCCTTAAGAGTTTGGTCTTTCTGGAGTCTGAGGTGACTCCAGGTTTAGGAAGACAACTGGCATCTGTGTCTTCAAAGGAGATCAGATGAGTTAGGCAGATACTTCTTGAATGACTGACACACTGGCCTGAAGAGGAGAGTAGGTGACCTTAAGCAAAGGAGACAGATACAAAACAAAGGCAGAGGGCCAACTTTGAATTACTCTGTGGACCCAAGTAAGTCAATATTTTTTCTTTTTTCTTTCTTTTCTTTCTTTCCTTTTTCTAGACAAGGTCTCTCTGTGTAGCCCTGGTTGTCCTGGAACTCACTCTGTAGATCAGGCTGAACTTGAACTCACAGAGATCTGTCTACCTCTGCCTCCCAAGTGCTGGGACTAAAGGCACCACCACTGTCAGCCAACTTTTTCAAAAGAAGCTTCTAAGTGTCTAATTCACCTTGTCCACTCTGAGCCAGAAGATATTGTTAGTTCCCTTCCCACTTTCCAATGCATACTTCCTAGAAGAAAGCTGGGACAGAGGGAGGCAAGGTGACAGGCAGGGAGAAGTCAGTGGATCTCTACTCAGACTGGCCTCCATTCCAAAGAGTGTGTGGAAGTTCCATCCCACGGTGTATGCTCCTGGCAGCTGAATTAAGAGGATCTGAAATAATGAAGAAAATCAGCACTGCCACCTTCTGTTACAGAAGCTCACCCCTGAAGAAGGTGGGCAAGTTGTTGGGACAAGGAAAAAAATTTGAAAAGCCAGCAAACTTAAAGTTAGCCTCAGCAGTCATCTTGATGACGCTAGGCTGCGAAGGAAATCTCAACTGAGGATTTGTTTAGATCATATTGGCCTGTGGGTGTGTTAGACCATTTTGATTGTTAATTTATGTGGAAGGGGACAGACCACTACGGGTGGTACCATTCCCTAGGCAGGTAGTCTTAGGCTGAATAAGAAAACTAGCTAAATATGAGCCTGAGTGAGTCAACAAACGCTGTTCTTCTGGGATTCCTGTTTGAGTTCCTGCCCTTATTTTCTTCAATGATGAACTGTGTGACCTGGAAGTGTAACCAAAATAAACCCTTTGTCCCCTAAGTCTGGTGTTCCCCACCCCCCTCCCCCAGTAACAGAATGAAACTAGAACTGGGACTATGATCAAATGATTATTCCAGAGACCTCAAGGAGGGACAGTAGGAATTGTGTTGATGGGCGTGAAGTAGTGAATGACTGGAAACTCGAAGGCACTTGGCTAAGGAGCAATACTGCCTTAGTTATCATTTTTGCGTCTTCAGACTTGAACAGGTATATTACAGAACTGGGCAGAAATCTAACCCTGAGGTTGAGGTAGCAAAGGACACAGGCACATTATGCAGGAAGAGGTGCGGTGCCTTTCTATCCATGTTTAGTCCCCTTCTGACAGCTGCAAGACTCCGGGAAAGAGTCAGCACTTTCATCAAAACTAGCTTTCGGGTCTTGGAAAACAAGGGCAGATGAGAGGTCATATCCAGCCAGAAGCCTTATTATCTGCAGCAGGACTAACAGGAAGTTAATATCAGCTGCAGAGCCTCCAGAATTAGTGGTTTTAAGCCAAGTGAAGATGGAGGGATTGAAATTTCCTTTGGATGAACTTTACCACAGATACATTGTAGCAGTGAGTTTGCTACACTGCTTTGTGGTCCTGGCAGGTCCCGTGCTTCCAGCCACCCACCCAGGAACTCTTTGGATTTGCAAATGAAAAACACAAGGATTAGTTTATTATCTAGCTCAATGGTTGGGCACTTCTAATCCTGGGCTTGCTACCCTAGGCCTACTGGGGAAGTGGCCAGTGGCCACTTACCTGAAATCTCACAGGGTTGGTTGGCTTTATCTCCTGCAGCTCCTGCGTCCATCCATATCTCTTTCCTAAGTCATGTTGATTCCTCTCTCCTCCCTCCTGCATCCTAGCCTATGCAACTCTATGGGTCCTGCCCCATCTCCCTTTTAACAGCCATTAAATGCTGGCATCTTTATTGATGGATCAATTGAGAACAAGGACCTTTAGCGTTTGGACAGGCAGATTCCCGATTGAATCAAAGCATTAGAACCAATCTCCAACAACAGGTCTCTCAGAGTTCCTGGGGTCACCTGCATGGAATGTTTCCCAGGTGTGTTTAGGTCTGTGTATCAGTTGTTTTTCTCATTGCTGAGACAAAATTCCCAACAAAAGCAACTTAAGGAAGAAAGAAGGAAGGGTGTGTTGTAGCTCACAGTTTGAGGGTGTGGTCCATCACAGTGAATAAAGTGTGGCAGCAGGAGCATGTGACATGTGGTCATGTTATATCTGCAGCCAGGAAGCAGTGAGATATTGATGCTGGTACTCAGCTTGCTGTCCTCTTTTTTTATTCAGTTCAATCTTCCAAATAGTGACACATATATTGAGGGTAGGACCTCCCACTTAATTAACCCAATCTAGAAATTGTAGGCTTAGATTTTTTCAAAACCTACTTTTAATAAATGTTCTCAAATGTTTTAACCCCTCTTCTAGCCCACTGTCCAAAGGTAGGGGAGAAAAGATGGTAAATAGGACAAGGGAATGCAGACCTGTTTAGAAGTAGTTCTTTGAGGCGATTCCAATCTTGATTTCTAAGGATACCAGTAGTCCAGTTCTGTAGTGTCAGGATAGCAAGCATGAATCAGAAGCAGTGGCGTGATCCAGCAGAAACCTCCAGGCCTCCACTAAATCAGCACACGTCATCAGGAGTGACTAGAACCAGCTGGGAAGCCAGGAGTCCTCTGAAATGTTTCTCTCAAAGAAGTGAAGATCAATGAAGACTTGAGACATGGTCCTCCCACAGGTCTTGCTTCAGCAAAACACTATGCAAGTCTGCATCACATGACACAACCAGAAACTTCCACTTCAAGAAAATTCCTCACAGGTATGCTCACAGGATTGTCTCTTCAAGGATTCTAGGTCCTGCTAAGTTAACTATGTCAGTTGCTTTATAGCACATCACAACCATGGTAACTAATATGAGAATTTACTGGCTTATAGTTCCAAAGGGTTTAGAGTCCATCATGGAGAGGCATGGTAGCAGTCAGGCACGGCACCTGGAGTGGAAAGCTGAGAGCTCACAGCCTCAACCACAAACATGAAGCAGTAAGAGAGGTGGATGTGATCCTGTCTGCCCCTGGGCTCACTGGTTGATAGAGGTCCATGAGGGTAAGGGTAAAGGGAGCAGAGATGATAGGTGGGGGAGTGTGGGAGTGAGGGGTGGGGGTAGGAGGGTGGATTTCAGAAGCCTGGTGAGTATGTATGGAAATGATGACACTGGGACCAATTTCAGGGAGACAGATCCACTTTACTTGGACTGACTCAAGGCTTATATAATTCTGGGGATGGCGGTTATAATATCCAATATGGACAAAGGCTATGGTACCAAAACTCCTCATTAATGTAGAAAGGCATTTCCAGGAATCTCAGGTGCTAGCTGAATGGGTTTTTATTGGGAGAAAGAAAGTTGAACCTGTAATCTAACTCAGGCTATGATGTTCTACAGGTAGAGGTGTGTGTGTGGGTGGGGTGGGGGGTGAACTCCTCAGACAAGGTCAGAGAAGGGAGTCAATGAAGAGAACCCTCCATATGTGCTGAGCTCAAAGGCTATCCAGACAATGGTAGACTTCAACCTTAATTAGCAGGGTTTTCCCACAGGTAGGGAGAGAACTGGAAGTAGAGTGAAGCTATAAACTCTCAAAGCCCATCCCCAGTAACAAACCTCCTCTCACAAGGCTGCACCACTTAAACTTCCCTGTCTTAGTTAGGGTTTTACTGCTGTGCACAGACACCATGACCAAGGCAAGTCTTATAAAAGACAACATTTAAATTGGGGCTGGCTTACAAGTTCAGAGGTTCACTCCATTATCATCAAGGTGTGAATATGGCAGCATCCAGGCAGGCATGGTACAGGAGGAGCTGAGAGTTCTACATCTTCATCTGAAGGCTGCTTGTGAAGACTGACTTTTCAGGCAGCTAGGGTGAGGGTCTTAAGCCCATGCCCACAGTAACACATCTACTCCAACAAGGCTACACCTCCTAATAGGGCCACACCCTGGGCCAAGCATATACAAACCATCACACTCCCCAGACAGCACCACTAAGGGTTCGAATGCATGAGCCTGTGGGGGACATGTCTCATTCAAACCACCACACTGGCGATCAATATATGCAATCAATATTAACCATTATAGTTATGTTCCGACTGCAGGACTGCAGGTATGGTCCCTGGATTTTAGAGATGTTCAGCACACACATGTACAGTTGTGGGACCTTGATGAGACGTGTGGCCACGCCCCAGGTTCTAGCCTGACTCCGCCTTGGCAGTCACCTGCCTGCAGCCACACTCTCCCTGCCTCTTGGGTTACCTGACCTCCCAACTCACTATAAATAACACCCCTCAGCGCATGCTCTCTCTCTCTCCCGTTTGTTCTCCCCCAGCCCTCTTTGTCTATCTTTCTGTCTCTCCATTTTCTCTCCTTTCCATGTGGTCATGGCTTTTCTTATCTATTTTCTCCTCTTTCTTTGTCTTTCTATTTCTTTCCTCTTTCTATTTTCTTAATAATAAAACATCAAAGCTATGGGCTGCCTCTTATTAAATTCGCCACACAGAGCTAGCTAATACGTGCTGTCTGAGACTCTGGGATTCAGCCACGCAGACAGTCTGAGCACAGGTAACGTGCAGAGAGATCCACACCAGAACGCCTTCTGTGTGGCATTTCTCTGCGCCCCCACACGCCATGTGTGGGACCGGCCGGAGGTGTGACCGCCCCCTCCCCGATAGGCTGAGGCACGCGTGCATCTTGCCTGCGTCCTCTGCATATGCACACTACCTTGGCCCGAGAGCGAGGCCCGCGCACTGCCTGCCCGGCCTGGTGTGTGCCACTTTCCACGCCCCCCCCCGCCCTGCCCTTTTTTTCTTTTTTTTCCCACATACAGTGAAGCAGAGAACTGGATGGGAAGATCACAGGCCCTGGCTCTAGCTCAGGCATTTACAAGTGCATACCGTGCCACTCCATGCTGTGTGAAACTAGTCCTGGGGAAACAGAGATAAATGCATATTCAACCCAGACAAAGAGACAACAGATCAAATAAGGAAACCACCAAATTTTAGCTTGGTGAACCAATAAGTATTGGGGTTACTTAAAGGAGTATGGGTTTATGGTTACAGGAGCAACAACAACTCAAAGACAGCTATATCACAAAGGCTACCCCAGCATGGGTGACAGCTGAGGGCAGCCAGAACCCTGGAGCTCTTTGTACTACTTGTAGGGAGCGCATCAGGTTAAAGAGTCTCTTTCAGGTAGCTCAGCTGATTTGTGTCTCCTCAGCAGTCCTTTATCATTTACTTGACCTTGAGGTGTCATGTGAATCTAGTACATCTGGTCAGTTTCAGGGACTTCCTGAGACTTGTGAGTTGTTGGCATCCTCAATCTTAAGGAACCTCTCTCCCTGGTGGAATGTTTTTTAAATCAGTGGAAAGTGATGAGGATATGGCCCTGGTCTTGGAAAGAGGTGGCTCTACTGGGAGAGGTTTTATTAGTTTTGTTTTGTTTTTTTGAGATAGGATCATACTGTGTATCCTTGGCTGGCTTGGAACTCACACTACATAGACCCGACTGACCTCAAACACACAGAGATATGCCTGCTTATGCCTATCCCTAGAGCTGGGATTAAAGGCATGTACCACCATATCTGGCTTGGACAGGTTTTTTTGTTTGTTTATTTGTTTGTTTGTTGTTTTTTAAAAAAAGGTAACATGTTAGTCCAACAGCAAATGAGACTCTGTTGGAAATCTCCTGGATGTCAATGTAAATGCGGGTTGTTTCACATTTAGACAAGTTTGCTGCCATCAGATAGGAGCCAAGAGAATGAAGAATTCTTAGGATGCTTCCCTTCCTTCCTTCCTTCCTTCCTTCCTTCCTTCCTTCCTTCCTTTCTTCCTTCCTTCCTTCTTTTCTTTCCTTTCCTCCCTCCTTCCCTCCTTTCTTTCTTTCTTTCTTTCTTTCTTTCTTTCTTTCTTTCTTTCTTTCTTTCTTTCTTTCTTTCTTCTCCTCCTCATGCTCCTCTTCCTCCTCATTTTTTTACTCTGTATTGATTCTCTGTGAATTTCACACCATGCTCCCCAATCAGCCCTTTGCCTTTGCAATCTCCCTGACTTAAACAAAACAAAACAAAACATCTCTTTTTGTGGAAGGTGCAGTGTGTCATACAGTCTAGCCATTTGTCTACATATCTTTATTTTCAAATATTCATTTTAATGAGTCCTTGGTCTGGTTTGAGGCCTCTGGATTCTGCTACACTACCAATACTGGATTCTTACAGGTGTTCCTCTTGAATATCCTGTTGTTGCCCTGTGTTATGGAGATCCTGAAACTTTGTATCTGCAGGACCAGACCTTCATGCACTCCAGCAGCTCATAGGTGGGGCACACGTCAGAGTGGGCCAACTCAAAGCCCTGGATCTGACCCCGGGTGGGAGCTGAGTTGGTCAGCCCACCAGTCCTCCTGCACCCACGCCAAGATGAGCTCTCCAGCACTGCTCCAGCTAGCTCACCCAGTGTGCAGCTGGTAAGGGTCAGGACCAGCTTCTCACCTGTGCCTTCGACACCAGGGCCAGCTCTTCTGTGCTGCCTAGGTGATGTGCGGGACCCATTCTCCCGAGTGCTATTGCCTGCCAGTGAAGGGTGGGGCCAGCTCTCCCTCTCTTATGACCTCCAGGCTGGAGAAGGACTGAGCGGCACTTCTGAGTTGCTTCTGGCCTTGCTATCCTCTGGAAGAATGGGGACTAGAGATTCTAGCCTTTTAGCTTTTGAAATCCTTTTGTTGCCCTTCCGCAAACACCCTTCTGTGGAAATCCATTTTGGAACAATGATACAGAAGCAACTTTATATTTTCTTTTGAGTTGCTTTAAGATTTTTTCCCTGAGGAGCAGTGACTGCAGGGGTTGGACACTCCAAAAGACAGGACGATGTGCAGAAAAGAAAGTCTCAGTATATATGCTGTGCTTTTAGTCTTGCTGAGTAAAGCAATCATGGGGATGTTGGAGACAATTTCTGTGGCTTTCCCGTGCCTGTATGTGTTGGGCATGAGAGACTCCAGCTACTCTTTGTTCTGGACTGGACTTGTGAGGATTTGATATTGATGAGCTTGTTTTCTCAGCTGTAGGAGCAAAAGCCCATGGGCTGAGCAGGGGGAGAGTCTTAAGACAAGGGAATGTGTTTTTCACAGTTCTCGAAACTGGAAGTCAGAAATTAAAGCATGAGCTGGGGTCCTACTGTCTGAGCGAGGGATCTGGCTAGAAGGGGTCGTTCCTGTCCCTTCGGGCTACTACTCCAGTCTCTGCCTCTGTCCTGTCATGGTATCTTGTGTGTGTGTGTGTGTGTGTGTGTGTGTGTGTGTGTGTGTGTGTGAGAGAGAGAGAGAGAGAGAGAGAGAGAGAGAGATCTAATTTCTCCTCTTACAATCACAGCAGTCCCTCCCTGTGTGTATGTAATTTGATTTCCCCTCTTATAAGCACAGCAGTCCCTCCCTGTGTGTATGTGTGTGTCTGTGTATGTAATCTAACTTTCCCTCTTACAAGCGCAGAAGTCCTTCTGTGTGTGTGTGTGTGTGTGTGTGTGTGTGTGTGTGTGTGTGTGTGTGTAATTTTACTTCCCCTCTTACCTGCACAGCAGTTCCACTGAATGAAGGGCCCCCACATGCCCAGTGGGAAGCCCAGGGGCTTTCCTATGTCTGCATAGTCTCCTTTTCTGCCAAGTCTCTGTTCACAGGTTCCAGGTGGATATGAACCATTGGAAAACACTTCTCAACACACCCTGAACAAACAGCCTGGAAAGATAGAGATGCTTTTAATCCCCAGAGTGGATGACTGAGATCTGCTGGCCAGGACTCGGATCCCTGAGTTCCAGGTACCTGTCTGCTGTCCAGCATGGGGGCCCATGTCACTCTGTGTTGCTGCTGCGAACCTGCGGCGACAATACAGAGCCTCTGGTTCCTGCAACTACCTTGCCACCATGGTCCTTGATTTATCTGTCCTAGTCCGGACTCTCCCGCCAGGAGCCGTGGCACTGGGTAGGCTCATCCCTCAGCTCTGAGATGCTTCTCAGTGCTCGGTGGCAGAACCTGTGCCTGAGGGAACGGCATCATGCAAAGCCAAGAGTGCGAGACTGTGGGTAGAGGTCCAGGATGAGGGGCCAGCAAGATGGCTCAGGAAGTGACAGTGCTTGTTGCTAAGCCTGATGACCTGAGTTCGAATCCTGGGACCCACAAACCTGGTGCCTCCCAAGATGCCAAGCTTTGTGGGAGGAACTCTTGCCCCTGTTCTACAGCTGCGGGAAGAGAGTCAGAGAGGCAAGGCAACCTGAGAAACAGGCCATCCCCCCTGGTTAGTATATAGTTGCACAGGCTTTTAAGCCAGGGCTCCCCCAGCATCTTCTCAAGCTGTCCTCCTACTGTACTGGAGACCCTGCTCAGTATGTGTGAACCTTCAGCCCCACCCTTGGGTCTGAGTCAACAAGTGACTCATCTAAGTTTGGAAGGAGCGGAGGAGTGGAGTGAACGCTTTGACCAAACCCTTTTGAATCAAGATTTAAGCAGTCCCGGCCAATGTGGAAAGCTTTCTTGGAAGCCAGGCTCTTGGGAGCTGAGCCTTGCCTACTGGGGTCTCCAGAGATCCTGTGTCCACACCAGGACTTGGCATACGGAAGACGCTTGTAAATATTTCTCCCGTCCAAGTGCCAGCTGGGTCTGTGCCTTCTTAGCTCCTGGGGTCAGATGAGATAGAATGTGTGCCCAACGTGCCATTGTGGGAGTGTTTCTTGTCCGAATGGTGCCTCTGGGGAGGTGTTTCCCAGGGCTGGAGACTTCTAGCCCAGACTCTGCTTCAGCGAGCTGCGGAGTTTCAAGCCAGCACCTTGTCTCTCTGATCTTCAGTTTCTTGGTTCATTAGGTAGCGGGGTGTTGAGAGGGTCTGAGATCATGAGAGGGAAATGTTTGGCCTCATAGTGCCAGGGGGCATCCGGCCATCAGATCTTTATGGCTGCCGTCAGTTGTCCAAAGGGATCCCAGGGCACCTGCCTGACTCATGATGGCTTGGATGTCTGGAGTGACTGTTGACTCTGGGTGCTGACTGTAAGAGATGGAGATTGGCTCAAGACCCCCAAGACCAAGTTCTCAGCACAAAGGAGATGTATTTGCCCCAGAGAGACAGAGGGCAGGGACTAAGAGTCAAAGACAGGAGATGAGGGAGAAGGGGAAGGGAACAAGGGAGGGGGGCAGGGGCATTTGTCCCAGAGGCGGGAGGCAAAGGAGACAGATATGGGCCATAGGCAAATGGTAGTTTATAAAGATAAAAAGGGGGAAACCCCCGTATTAGGATGAGCTCTTTAATTTTGATTGGGCAGGTTAAGTAGTTGAGCCAAAGGTGTTTGATTGCTGGACGTCAGTACTTTGATAGCTGGACCTTGGTAGTCAGCCTCAGGACAAGTAGACAAACAAGGGTGTAGACCTTGGTAGCCAGCTTTAGGGATGCAAGGCAGAGGACATGGGAGAGAAGGGCAGGGCTTGACGGAACCATCTGCGGCATGCTCCAGCTGGCTAGAGTTCCTTCACTGATTGTCTACAAGGGGCTCTGACAAGGGCCTGGTTGTGCACATTGGTACAATTCTCCAGGTTTTGACTCGAAGCCCAGGCTGGCTTGAACTTGGCAATCTTCTGTTTCAGTCTCCACAGCAGTGGAGTTACTGGATATATGCCACCATGCCCAACTCCCCTGACCGCTATTATAGAGTCCTTCAAGTTCACCGTTGCTGGTGTTAGGGAGTGGTGTTCTGGGATAAAAGGCATGAGCCACCCACCTGATGCAAAGATTTTTTTTTAAAAAGATTTATTTATTTTTTTATGTAAGTACACTGTAGCTGTCTTCAGACACACCAGAAGAGGGCGTCAGATCTCATTACGGATGGTTGTGAGCCACCATGTGGTTGCTGGGATTTGAACTCAGGACCTTTGGAAGAGCAGTCAGTGCTCTTAACAGCTGAGCCATCTCTCCAGCTCCTGCCCCTCCATGCAAAAATTTTTAAAAATCTACTTATTTTATGTGCATGCCTGTCTGTCTGGGATCTCCCAGAACTGGAGTTATGGATAGTTGTGAGCCACCATGTGGGTTTTGGGATTTGAATCCTGGTCCTGTGTAAGAACAGTCAGTGCTCTTAACCACTGAGCCATCTCAAAATCGCCTTGGTGCAGAGATTTTGTATTGTCAACGTCAAGCCCAGTTTGTGGCTCACAATGAGACACAGAAGATATGTTTTCCTCGGTGCAGTGAATGCAGTATGCCAGTGCTGACTCCCCCTCAGGATCCTCACAGCAAGCTGACGAGTGTGTGTGTGTGTGTGTGTGTGTGTGTGTGTGTGTGTGTGTGAGAGAGAGAGAGAGAGAGAGAGAGAGTTGTCTGCCTGTCTGTCTCCAAGTCCAGCCTAGTCCTCCTCACCCATGGGGGAGTGTCCATGTCCAGCTGAAGAATGAGTACTGAGGAATACAAATGAATGACAGAGGCTCCCTGGTGTCCACCTCCCTGGTGTCCCCCTCCCTGGTATCCTCTCCCTGGTGTCCCCCTCCCTGGTGTCCCTTCCCTGGTGTCCCCCTCCCTGGTGTCCCTTCCCTAGTGTCCCCCTTCCTGGTGTCCCCTTCCCTGGTTTCCCCTCCCTGGTGTCCCCCTCCCTGGTGTCCCCTTCCTTCTGTCCCCTCCCTGGTGTCCCTCTTCCTGGTGTCCCCCTCTCTGGTGTCCCCCTTCCTGGTATCCCCTTTCTTGTGTCCCCTCCTGGTGTCCCCCTCCCTGGGGTCCTCCTCCCTGGTATCCCCTCCCTGGTGTCTCCCTCCTTGGTGTCCCCCTCCCTGGTGTCTCCCTCCCTGGTGTCCCCCTTCCTGGTGTCCCCTTCCTTGTGTCTCCTCCCTGGTGGCCCCCTTCCTGGTGTCCCCCTCCCTGGTGCCCCCTCTGGAGTCCCATCCTTCGTTCCCCAGCCACAGCTGGCAGAAGCTCAGAGACTGAGCAGTGTCCGCTGGCCAGCTACATACTGACCCTTGCTCTCCTGAGTGGCCTTTTAGCCCATCTGGAAGCAGAAGGGCCTGCCCCCAGGGCCCCGAGACTCCAAAGTAGGAACAGATATCCAGTCACTTAGACTGTGAGGAAGCCCAGGCCGCTATCTCTCTCCTTAGCCTCCAAGCCAAGCAGTTCTGGGAGGGGACACTTAATTTGAAAAATGTTTCCATGGTTGAATGGAAACTTCTGCTGGGCAAAGGGAAGAAAGGAATTGTTAACGAACTGCAGAAGCCCAGGGCTTTTCATCTTCAGTTCTTGGAAAAGGCCAGACTGTTCTGGCCTGGAACAGCGTGTTCTCCCAAATAGCCCAGCCATGGCCAGCCAGGGTGCACAGACTTTGGAAGATGACCACAGAGTTGCCATTACTAACCATCCCGGGTGTGCACATGTCTTGTCTTGTGACCGTCTTTTGTGTGCTCATTTAGAGAGGGTTCAGCAGCCGGGACTGCACTTTGGACCTGGTCCCTGGGAATCTCTAACCACACAGGGTTTACCCTGAAAGCCAGCCTCAGACAGCTCAGAGGAGCTTAGTGGTTTAGGTCAGGGATGAATGCCATAGAGGAAGAATCAGCCAGGCAGGGCTCGGCGTTGGTCACTCTGGGCCTCTGGCGGCAACTTAAATGTCTGCATTTTCTGGAGGCCGATCTGGCTAGAGAGTTCAGGAAGTCAGAGGACTGAGTGGGGCTCAGGGAGCTTCTGGGACGTGGGAAGAGGTTTACACTGTCTACTGGAGCACGGCTTATAGCTGCAAGAAGGCACACTCACACTCAAAGTTCATCTTGAAGTTAGCAAGGCCTACCCTGAACAGAATGCATGGGGTGTGTGTGGGCATATGTGGGCGTGTGTGTGGGGGCATGTGAGGGTGTGTGTGTGTTAGGGTGTGTGTGTGAAGGGGTGTGTGAAGGTGCATGTGTGGGAATGTGAGGGTGTGTGTGTGTGTGTGAGGGTGTGTATGTGTTAGGGTGTGTATGTATGTGTGTGTGTGTTAGGGTATATGTGTGTGTGGGCATGTGAGGGTGTGGGTGTGGGCATGTGAGGGTGTGTATATGCGTGTGTGTGTGTGTGTGTGTGTGTGTGTGTGTAGGAAGTTAGTTGTCCTCCTGGCTGTGACAAGATACTAGACAGAAGCAGCTTAAGGAGGAGTGGATTGCTCTGCCTCACAGTTTGAGGTGCAGAGGGTGTTGTAGGCATGGGGTCACATTGTGAGCTCAGTCAGGAAGGAGAGACGTGCTCAGCCCACCTTTTCCTCAGTCTGAGACGCCAGCACAGAAGGGATGCTGCTGCCTAGTAAGGGTTTTCTCACTTCAGTCAAACTTCTCTGAAAACACACACACACACACACAGACAGACACACATACGTACTCAGAGATGGTCTCCCAAGTGATTCTAAATCCTGTCAGGCTAACTATAAAAATTAATCATCACAGTCTGACTTAGTCAGTGTAGTCAGTGTTCTACTGCTGTGAAGAGACACCATGACCATGACAACTCTTATAAAGGAAAGTATTTAGTTGTGGCTTGCTTATAGCATCAGAGGTTTAACCCATTGTTGTCAGGTGGAGGAGCATGGTGGCATGCAGGCAAACCTGGTGTGGGGAAAGTTCTACATCTGAATCTGCAGGCAGCAGGAAGAGAGAGACACTGGGCCTGGGTTGAGCATTTGAAATCCCAAAGCTCACCCCCAGTGACACATTTCCTCCAAGAAGACCACACCTCCTAATCCATGTCAAGTAATACAACTCTCTACTGACAAATCCTTTAAATATATGAGCCTATGGGGACCACTCCTATTCAAACCACCACACAGGTTTATAGCGTATTTTTTAAAACATGGGGAAATGGTTTTTTGAGACAGGATTTCTCTGTGTAGCCCTGGCTGTCCTGGAACTCACTCTGTAGACCAGGCTGGCCTTGAACTCAGAAATCCACCTGCCTCAGTCTCCCATGTGCTGGGATTAAAGGCATGCGCCACCACTGCCCAACATGTCTATGAATTCTGTTTAGGAAAAGAAAGTCTCAAAAAACAAACAAGAATACAGAGCCTGGACTGCTATTGAGGAGCGAGGCCACTCTCTGATATATACAAGGCCCAGGAAGTAAACTAAAATTGCAAGGTTCAGGAATTTCCTGAAACTTACAAGATTCACAAGGTCTCTCCCCAAGGCTATATAAGCAGTAACAGTGGCTGAGAACAGGAGTCTCTACAGAGCTCTCTGCAAGCTGCACAGGCAGCTTTAGGGTTACAGCTTTTGGTGAGTTGTTACTGTGCTGGAGTTGACTTCTTAGTGAGTAGCTGCCCTTGGATCCCCTGCTCCTGTGAGTAACCCCTCAGTAATGCCCTTGTGAGTAATCTCTTTCACACTTCTGTAAGTAACTCTAATAAACTCACTGGTTCACTGGGGCAGGTTTTAAATGGAATTGTTTCTTTGGTCTGTCTTCAGTGTCCTGTCTGGGATGAATAGATTTTTGTCACATCTCCCCAGGGAAAGTGACACAGCAGCTGTGAAAGTTCTGGGTCAGCCTGGGATACATAAGGAGACTCTCAAAAAGACAATAAAAGATGAAATGGATAAACGGGAGAGGGAGGAGCTGATAACCAAAGTATTGTGTGGGATACTGAGATGGGATGAAATGTAGACTAAGAAAACCAGTGTGGGTGAGTATCTTTAGTGATGATGAGTTAAGTTTTCTGTTCTTTCTGGTTTTCCAAACCGGCATTTTATTTCCCAGATATTCAGCAAACAACATGTCCTATTGGAGCAGTAAGTACATTCCCCTTGGACCAAGATCAACCTGGTCCCATTAGAAGAGCACCTGGCTTGCATCAAACCAGAATAGCAGGGTTCAGGCAAGCCTTCACCGCGGCCTCTTGAGACAGCATCAGAACGTGGATGGAGATCCCAAACTGCAGTGAACGCTTAGATATGATTTCCTCATCGCTCACAAGCTCACAGTTTCTGTCCACAGGCCCAGAGACTCTCAGCTCTCCACATCTACTCCCCTCCAAGGACTGGGCCTCTCAGGCTCTCACCCTGCGTCTGTTCCCTGTCAAGGCCTTGTCTTTTGAGCCTCTGTCTGTTGTCTGTCTTCGAGCCCAGGTCACTATGATACTCAGGGCTCCCTGACGCTCTTGATAGCGGGGAGAGTAGATTGAAGGTAATGTGTGTTGTTCATTTTTCTTTCCTTTTTGCTTTTCTTTGCTTCTTGACAGGGTCTCAGTCTCGCTTTATAGCTGAGGCTGGTCTGGGGCTTCTGATCCTCCTGTCTCTGTCTCCCAAATGCTGGATGATGAGAACACATCACCCTACCCAGTTTCCATTTCTGTTTTAAATCCTGGTTGCATCGAATCTTAAACTAGAAACAGCGCACTGGTCACTGCCAGGCTGTCTGCTAGTGTTGGCCTCCCGGGACCCCTCACCTCACTTGCATTTGTGATTGTAAGCGTGTTGTTCTGTAAATATTTTTTGGTTTAGTTTTAAATTAATGTTTATTTAGTTTTATCATTTTATTTTATTTTTAGATAGTATCGCACTGTGTAGCCCAGGCTGCCCTTCAAATCTCCACAACACTCCTATCTCAGCCCCTCTAGTGCTGGCGTAGATGTGAAGCACCGTGCCCAGCTTGTTTTTGTATTTGAAGATTTCTTTTTGTTGTTGTTGTTTGACTAAAGGTTGCGTTAGCCGAGGCTGGCCCCAAACTTACCTTTTTTTTTAAACTCTGCTCTCAAGGGCTAGAATTGTAGGTATGAGTTACCACATTCTGTTAAAGGTCATTTGTGTGTGTACATGTGTAAGTGTACACAGAGGTGTCCATATGGGGGCTGGGCACACGTACAGCTGTGAGTGTTGTTCTTTGAGACTGTACATCTTGGGTTTTTGTTTGTTTATTTGTTTGGGTTTTTTTGTTTTATTTTGTTTCATTTAAAGACAAGAACTCTCTACATAGCCTTGGCTACCCAGTAATGTCCTGGAACTCACTATGTAGACCAGGCTGACCCTGAACTCACAGAGATCTGCCCATCTTTGCCTTCTGAATGCTGGGATTAAAGGCATGTACCAGATTTTTTTTTTTTTTTTAGTGTGGACTTAGGGAAATCAAACTCAGGTACTTGTACTTAAGCATAGTACTGATTGCTTAATAGATTTGGACTGTCTCTCCAGTCCAAAGCTATTTTCTTTTAAAGTATAGTTTTAAGATAATAATAATAATAATAATAATAATAATAATAGTGAGTGAAAGGCACAGAGATTTGTCGTGGATGCCCACCATGTGCTTCACAGCTCTCACTGACACTGCCCTCAGGACAGGGCACTTGTGGGAGATGGGAGACCTGCACTGACACATGGTCCCCCAGAATCCACTGGGGATCCTGAATGATACACCCACAACAACTGGCTCATATGGGGTAGTGCCACTGAGCTAGACAAACTCCAAGCTTCAGAGATTTATCCTCCTCTCTGGGAACCGCCCTTTCTCCTGTCTCCACATGGCGTGTTAGGGTCATCTAGAAGACAACACCTCTGGGGCATGTCAGTCATGGAATCTCTAGATGAGGTTAACTGAAGTAGGAAGACTCACACCGTGGGCGGCACCATCCTGTAGGCTGGGTCCCAAACTGTTAAATGAAGGGAGGGGGACCGAGCACCAGCATCTCTCTCCCTCTGCTTCCTCTCTGCAGGGTGTCACAGTCACACTTCTGTTACTGTGATACACATTTTGACCAACTTAGGGAAGAAAGTATATTCCACCTTACAGGAGGTCAGTCCATTCCTGAGGAATGTCAGCACAGGAAGTCAAGCAGGGACTTGAAGCAGAGTCCGCGGAGGAAGGCAGCATACGGCCTGTTCACTGGCTCACGCTTAGATAGCTTTCTTATACATCTCAGGGCTCTGGTAGATGGGGCCTCTCTCTGATCATCAGTCAAAAGACAGTCTCTCACAGACATGGCCACAGGCCAATCTGACTGAGATAGCTCTTTAGTTGAGGTTCCTATTCCCAAGTGACTCTAGGTCGTGTCAAGTTGACAAGAAAAACTAATCAGGACTCGGTGCAATGTGACCAGATGTTTTAAGTTCCTGCCACTGTGACTTATCCACTGTGATGGTACATCCTTTCAAACTGTAAGTCAAAACGAAGCCTTCCCTCTTTAAATTACTTTTGACATGTGTCTGTCGCAACAAATGAGAAAGGTGATGTCATGGTTTGAATATGCTTGGCCCAAGGAGTGGCACTATTTGGAGGTGTGGCCTTGTTGGAATACATGTGTCACTGTGGGAGTGGGCTGTAAGATTCTCATCTTACATATCATCATAGCTGCATCAGATGGAAGCAAACAGCCTTCTTGTTACTGTCCCCCAACTGGTTTGTGACATCTCTGGGGCATCAGTCACGTGGCTCTGGGTTGCACCTTCCTGTCTCAGGATGAGTGTGGCGACTGGTCCAGATGAGCGCCCTCTGCTGACGTGACTGACCCTGAGTACCTGAAGGGCAGAGGCACCTGCGGGCTTGCCTTACGGGATCCTTGCTTAGGAACCATGGCGATGGAAGCTAGTCCAGATAGAGCTTCTCAGGACTGAACCCTCAGTTTACTGTCTGTGAAGTGGGCATAATAGACTCTGTCAACTACCTCAGATGATGCTTGTGAGTTGCTCAGCTTTGACTGACAGTCAGTGTGTGTGTGTGTGTGTGTGTGTGTGTGTGTGTGTGTGTGTGTGTGTGTACGGGGCACTGTGTATCCATGAGACTTCTGCCAGCTCAGGCTCAGTCCGATGTCCCTGTCTTCTTTCTTCTCCAGTTTCCTCTGAGTCGAGTCTTACTTTGCCCTGGGTCAGCATAGGAGCCAGTCCTCAGCCTTCCTCCATCCTCCCTTGGCCCCACTTAACAGAGGGCTGTTTTGGCAGGGTCTGCTCTGAGGAGGTCCCTGGGGCCCTGAGCTCATTGCTTATGCTCCTAGCCAGGGAGGTTTGGTTGGGCTGTGAGCTGCAGGCAAAGGGCAACACTGACTCGTTTCCCGCTCAGCTCTGTTGCTCCTGCCTGGTCACATTTCACCAGTGAACCTTCAGTGCCTGAGCTGACAGGCAGAGAGCACAGAAGGAAGAGTGAGCAGTCCTCCATCCCCAGACAGGGCTCTGGATGACATTCCAGGCTCCTAAAGATCCATTCATTCAGTTCATCCATCCATCCATCCACCCACCCATCCACCCATCCACCCACCCATCCATCCATCCATCCACCATCCATCCATCCATCCATCCACCCACCCTCCTACCCATCCATCCATCCACCCACCATCCACCCACCCATCCATCCATCCACCATCCGTCCATCCACCCTCCCACCCACCCATCCATCCATCCTCTATTCTGTCCCTACTATTTGTCTAGTATCTGATTTATGAGGTCACTGTTTTGTGGTGAACACAAGAGTCGGGGATATGGCCACCGACTTCGTGAACACTCATGATGGGATAGGAGAGGTATCAGAGACCAACCATCCTAATATCAGACAATTCATGCAGAAATGGGTGTGCTGGTGAGACTGGATTGACCTCTCTGACTTTCCATGGCAGCAGTGTATATATAGCTGGTGTGTGTGTGTGTGTGTGTGTGTGTGTGTGTGAGAGAGAGAGATATTAGTTAATACTGTCAACCTGACAGGATCTAGAACCACCCCAGAGACAATCTTCTGACCATGTTTGTAAGAGATTTTCTGGATTGGGTTCATTGAAGAGAGATGAGCCCTAACTATGGGTGGCGTATATAAAGAAGAGAGCAAGCAGAATGCCAGCATTCATCTCTGCTTCCTGTCTTTTTGTTTGTTTGTTCGAGACAGGGTTTCTCTATGTAGCCCTGGCTATCCTGGAACTTACTCTGTAGACCAGGCTGGCCCGAACTCAGAAATACACCTGCCTCTGCCTCCAAAGTGCTGGGATTAAAGGCGTGCGCCACCACCGCCCGGCTCTGCTCCTGTCTTGAGGAGCTGCCTTAGGCTCCTGCCACCATGTCTTCCTCACCACGATCAACTGTGCCCTCAAACTGTGGCCCAGATAACCCCTCCCTTCCTTAAGTCGTCCTCATCAAGATGTTTTTATATCAGCAATGTGAAAATTTACTAATACAGCATCTGAGTAAGAATTAAGTAGGAGAGGCTTTATGGCCTGCTGGGGAGGTGGGTGTCAGTTAACCGAGGAGTCTGTGAACCTTTGAAATCACACACCACAAAAAGCCATTCTTGTGGGGTGGGGTGGGGTGGGGTGTGTTTTTTAGTACATTTATACTAACTGCAGAACTTTTTTTTTTTTTGGAGTTTTGGAGGCAGGGCTTCATTTAGCCCAGGCTATCCTTGAACTCGCTATGTAGCCAAGGATGACCTTGAACTGCTGAAACTACTGGTATATGCCACACTCACTTTAGATGCTACTAGGGATGGACCCCAGAACCTCATGCATGCATGCTAAGAAAGTGCTTTACCAACTGAGCCACATCCTCAGCCATTTAAATCTTTTCATGTCTCCAGATGTCAGAGGTGAAGAGTAACCTCCCTACCCCAGCCCAACCTGGCACTCACTAATATGGTTTCTGCCTCTATGGAGTTGTCCACTCTGAACATGTCCGCTCTCTGGGGTCTATTCCACGTGTCCTTTCCTGCCCTGGGTCCTACTCTCCCTCTCCAGGGCTCTTAGATCTCTGTTGACTCCCTGCGATGGGGTGGGGTGGATAACTGGTGTTTCTGGGTCTTCCGTAGGCTGCTGTGCTCCTGGGTTGGTGGTTTGTGCTCTACATGATCTGCACGCTTGCTTTGGAGACCGAGCCTCCGGCTTGAGCTCTGCAAATAGCTCAGGATTGATGATCAGGCCTCCTCGTGCGAAAACACAACAGCCCATGTTGCCAGGGAGGGGAACAGAACAGAGGTGACTTAGAGTGGAAAGGTGTTGGGGCTGGGATTTGAACCCATGTCTGAGTGTGTCGCTTGTGTTTGAGCTGTCCTCCTCCAGCCCTCTTCTCCTAACTGTCTTTCTGTCTCTCTCTCCGCAGGTTGGAGAGGTGGCCAGAGGTCCATTTCCAAAAGTCAGTGTGGAGCATTGCCAAGAGCAGAGTGAGGTCCCTGCCACCATGTCTCCTGTCTGTCTGTACAGGAGGGGTATGCATAAGGGAACTAGTAGCCATGTTTGTGAATTCTGGCTTGGAGATCAGGATTGAGATGAGCCAGCCTCCGAACTCCCATAAGCCACCTTGGCTTCAGTTCTCACCGGAGGCGGACCGGCCGGAGCTGCTCATGGCGTGGGAAGCTCTCAGGAGCCCTTGCTTTAGATGCCTACCCGGAATCCCTTGGCCCTCAAGAGCTCATTTCAGTTCCTCTAGGTCCCCTCAGCCACAGAATGACTGACAGTAACTAATGAGAGAACAGTATGGGGGTGGGGCGTGGGGACGATGGCTCAGTCGTGGGAAACTGCTGAGGACTTTAACCCCTTCCTGATACCTGCCCCTTCCCACTCTGCTCAGGTGTGCGTTGCCTTCTTTTTATCCTCCACTAGAGGGCACCAGTGTCTTACAGATACAGTTTTTTGACACATGGCCGGTCAAAAGTTTTTCCACCCTACGGGCACTGCCCAGCACTTCTCAGCGCTTTAACAAAGAATGGACGCTCAGAGGCAACGTTGGGGCACCATGCTTACACCCTCGGTGTTTCTGTATGGTCACCATTTGGTGACATGCTGCTGAGCCTGGTCTAGGGTTAGGCTGGGATGAGGTTTGCTCAGAGTCCCCCAGGCTGTGGAAAGAGGTAGGGAAGCTATGGCCATGTGACATACTTTGGCTTCCCTGGGGAGGCTGTGTTTGAGAGTTGATGGGGCCAGCTGCTGCTTGGAATGGTGGGAGTGTAAATGGGGGCTGCATGATGGTGTTGAGAGCTGGAAAAGAAGTGGAGAAGCCCGATAAAAATAACCCAGGCAGCTAGTGTCAAGGACCTTCAGTCTTATTTGGGAAGTTGAGGTAGTAGAAAGGTTACTTGAACCGAGTTCTTAATTGGGTTGAAAAATACACCAAGACCCTGCCTTACTACAAATGCCAACCCTGGTGTCTGTCAACAGAGGAATGGATAAAGAATAAATGTTGTATATACACAGGAGGATTTTTTTTTCAGCCTCAAAGCAGAACAGAGTTAGGCTGCTTACAAGAAAACACACACAACTCGAGATGACTGTGTCAAACGCAAGTCCACTTCAGAAAGAAAGGTGGTGTGTTTTCTCCCGTTCATGGATCCAAGATTTTATATAGATGTGTAAGTACCCAGGTATGGGTAATGAGAAAGTAGGACTAACTGGGGGCAAATAGGACTAATGGGCGGGGCGAGAAGGGGCTCTTTAGCGGGGTATGGCAGGATACATTGCACCGAGTATATTACATACTGAAGTGAAAACCGGTTTATGGATTCCAGAAAAAGAAAAAAAAACAGACAAAAATCAAAACACCCCCAGACCTGCAGACACCTTGATTTTGGTTTCTAGTCCCCAGCGCTGGCTATGAGGAAATTCATTTCTGCCTAAGAAAATAAATAAAACAACAAACCTGGGGTTGGAGAGATGGTTCGGGGCTTCAGTTCCCAGCACCCAGATGGTGGCTCCCATCCCACATCCCGTCTATAACTCACTCCAGTTCCAAGGGATGTGATGCCCTCTTCTCAACTTCATGGGCACCAGGCACATACGTGGTGCACAGACATTCATGCAGGCAAAACACTCATACATATAAAATAAAATAAATAAACCTTTAAAACTGAGCATGATAAATATGTACGAATGCTGGGCTCAGGAAGGCAGAGAGCATCAGGTGAAGTGTGGCTCTTCTGAGTACTGTGCTTTGGGATTGACTGACTCCTCCCCACTCCCCACCCACAGAGCACTTGCCCACCACCCTCCAATCCCTCCCGGATGGGGGACAGGGCTGCTCAGATCGCCATTTGACAGATGAGCAAAGAGGCTCAGGCAGGGGCAGGGACTCCCTGGGCCTTCCCACCTTGACCTGGAGTCTTCTGTCCTGACCATTTCATCTTGCTCCACAGAGACTGAGTTGTGGCCTCTGGTCTCAGGTCAGGTCCCAGACCCTCACTCATCCAGCCTCTGATCTAGCCCATTGCCTTGCTGTAGGGGAGACTCCCTGGGTGGCCTGGAGGCTCCTGGCACTGAGCATCCACAGATAATGACTGAGAACAACAACCTTGTTGCCCTGGGTTGGGAAAGGCTCTGAACCTAGACCAGCAGAGGTCGCCATCACCCTGCTTGAGCGTGTAAGCCTTGGGCCAGGCTTCAAGTTGCAGGCATTTCAAGTAAGTCAAGGTGTGTCCTCCACACTTGTGTCCTGCTAGGGCCCTTCCTTTCTTGAGGCCTCTGTTTCCCACAAACTCTACTGGAAATGGGCCTGGAGACTAGGGTTCCAGCCCTTTAGTCTGAACCTAGGAGATAGCTTGGGGGGCGGGGGAGAGGGGAGATAGGAATATTGTCAGTCCAGGAGATGGTGTTCAAAGGATCAAGTAGTGGGAACATTGTCCCTACCACACCCTGAAGTGATCTCTGCTGCACCTCCTTACCCTCCATCAGCTGATCTGTCCCCTGGGGGGCTGTCAGAGCTTAGGTAAGTGTTAGGTCACCTGGGCTCTGCACAGAGGAGTTGTGTGTGTGTGTGGGGGGGGGGAAGGGTACTGCCCAAGGATGCCATTAGAGCCTTAGGCTACCTTAGCAGATGATCATATACTGAAGGCTTTAGACTACATGGATTTATCCACTGAGTTGTGGAGGCCAGAAGTCTGAAATCAAGATCCAAAGGCTCTGCCAGCTCCTGTAGGCTGGGCATCCCTTGGCCTGAAGGGCACGTGACTCTGTGTCTTCTTTGGTTTTCCTGGGCCCACATTATGTCTTCTCTTCTGCTTCATTAAAAAAAAAATCACTTTATGTAGTGTATGTATGTGTGTCTGTGTGTCTGAGTGTGTGTCTGTGTATGCCTCTGTCTCTCTGTCTGATCATCTCTGTCTCTCTATTTGTCTCTGTCTCTCTCCCTGTCCCTCTCTGTCTCTCTGTCTTTCTGTCTGTGTATGTCTGTGTGAGTGTGTATGTGTGTGTGTGTGTCTGTCTGTCTCTGTCTCTCCGTCTCTCTCTGTTTTCTCTCTGTCTGTCTCTGTCTCTTTGCTCTATCTCTCTGTCTGCTTTTCTCTGTATATGTGTGAGTGTACAATGGCGTGTTTCTCTCTGTATCTGTCTGTCTCTATTTCTCTCTCTGTGGATGCGTGTGTGTTCATCTCTCTATCTCTGTCTGTCTTTGTCTCTGTCTGTCTTTCTGTCTGTTTCTTTCCCTCCCTCTGTGTGTGTGTGTGTGTGTGTGTGTGTATGTATGTGTGTAGGTCAGAGAACAACTCTTAGAAGTCAATCCTTTCTTTTCACTAAGTGGGTGACGGGGATCAAACGAGGCATTCTCCATGGCAACATTCACATTTACCTGCTGAGTCATTTCCCTGGCCCCCTCTGCCTTTTTCAAAGACACGGACACCCCCAAGATCAAGAGCCCATTCCACAGTCCAGGATGCTGAGACCAGCCTTCAAGTTAAGGTCACATCCATCACTTCTAGGAGTTAAGAGTTGAATATTCATGTTCCCAGGTCAGTCAGAGCAGAACCGTCTCCCAGGCCCTGCCAGCCTGCCACAGGGCCCTGGCTAGCATGAGGTATGAATCTTGCTCCACAGTTTCTATGTCTTCCATTTGCATCTATCATCCTGGCAGTAGCTGCAGGTGTCTGTGTGTATGTTGGCCTGTCCTTCAGAGCCCCCCCACCCTGCCCCTCAGAGCCTACCCAGGGGTCTTTGCACCCTTTGAAACTCAGCTCTGGCTCAGAGCAGCATAGAAGACTCTTCAGGGACCCCCCCCCCAATTGGGGAGCTACACCCTAGTTGCCCCCAAGACTTTGCTCACATAGTATCTTCTTCTGGGGGCCACCAGCATGCCCAGGCTGGCTCATCCTGCTGTGTATTAGACTGGCTGTCTCTTGGCAGGGGTCTGACTCCTGGGCCCAACGTGGCCCAGCAGTGGGCAGAGACTGCCCTCTGTGTGTACTAACAACCCTCTCCTGGGCCAATCCCTTCAGTGGACAGTACAACTGAGACTCTTTATTGCTGATGTGGGTTATGTGGAACTTTATTAAAACTATACCCTCCCTCCTTTATATAACACGCCACGATGGCCAGGGGATGCCACCAAGATGAGATGCCAGTGAGTCCTGATTCCATCTGTATGGTACTATTTGAAGATTGTTTTTGGCGGAGAGGGGTTGGCATAATTTTGATTATCCCATTTACTAATATAATCATTCTCAACCTTGAAAATGAAAGCATGTTCCATCTCTGATTGTCAAAGACCTGGAGGGTCTCTATGTCTTCACATGCCCAGGATTATCTGGTTTGTCCCCCAAGGTGGGTTTCCTGTTGTTGGATACAGGTCCATCTCCAGAGCCAGCTATTAGCACTAGAGGAGAGACAGCAGGTGCCCAGGACGATGTAACTCAGTTGCCAGGTAACAAGGGTCACCATAGCAACGGCTGCCTCCTTAGAGTAGTAAAAGCCTTGTTACCCCCCACCCCCATTTTGAAGACTGGCTTGAGGAGATGAAGAAGTGGGGTTGACTGACCACTTGGCTGTCTGCTTGGATTTTCACCACCTTTGGCCTACTTTGAGCCTGGGGTGGTTGCCGTGGGGTGAGAGATCCCTGGGACAGAGCTAGAATCCTGGATCTGCTCCTGGCTTTTCCACAGATTCTCTTGTGCTTCAGCCTTGCTGTGCCTCAGTTTCCCCACCTGTCAAATGTGGATGCTAATCTCTGCCTCCCTTTCCCCATTTACAATGTAGCTGGGACCCCTGGGGTGCTGCAGAGACTGAGGTGATGTGGTGGGCTCATCTCTCTTTGCCCATCTCTCCCTCATCTCCTGGTCCTCCTGGTGCTTGTCTCATTCTCCTGCTACCTCCCAGACATCTAATCATCTAATTGCACGATTTCCTGTCATCCCTATTGACGTCAATGTGTCTCTAGACTCTCTCTCTCTCTCTCTCTCTCTCTCTCTCTCTCTCTCTCTCTCTCTACCAGGTGCTTAGCTTACTTCTGTCATCCTCCCTCTCTTAGCTAGAGTTCCTATTGCTGAGATAAATACCACAACCAAAAGCAGCTTACAGCTCATAGTCCATCATCCAGGGAAGTCAGGGCAGGAACTCACGGCAGGAACCTAGAGGCAGGAGCTGATGGAGAGGCCATGGAGGAGCGCTGCTTACTGGCTTGCTCAGCCTGTTTTTCCATAGCACCGTAGGATCACCTGCCCTGGGGTAAGCACAGCCCACAGTGAGCCAGGCCCTCCCATATCAATCAAGAAAATGTTTTACAGGCTCGCCCACAGGCCAGACTGATGGGGACATTTTTCTCTATTGAGGTTCCCTCTTCCAAAATGACTCGAGCTTGTGTCAAGTTGATGTAAAACTGGTCAGCACAGCCTCCATCCCTGGCTAGTTACCTCTCTTGTGTTGTAGGCCCCAGGACTATACCGTTTGCTTCTCTGTGCCTGTATTTCCCGGTGTTGCAGTTGGAGGTCTGGGTGCATGTCTGCTAACTAGTTGCACAGGATAAGGAGACACCAACCTATCTCAGCCCAGCATGGCTCCACAATGACAACCCATTGAGCAGTACTCGAGAACAGGCCGCTTTACTTCCTACAGCATCAGGCTTCTTAATTGTCCCTGGAGATGGGGCTATAGGAAGAACCAACAATTATGAGTCTCTGTCCAAGACTGGCCAGAGCCCATGCTCAGCCACAGAGAGGGTATTGTCTTGGAGCCATCTGAGTCCCAGACCCTGGCCCCAATATCCTTCCTGCTGTCCCTAATTCCACTTCTGTTCTTCATCCTTAAGCCATTAGGTTGCAAATCATATGTGTTTCCTGGGGTGTTGGTTTCTGGCCATCAGATCTAACCACCTCTATCCCAATTGGGAGGTCCTGGTCCCAGAAGTGACTGCCAGAGGGACCCAATTCTGACCCATCTGAGTGGGATGTGGTAAGCTGCCAGGCTTCCTTCATCCTCTATTAGTTGCCATGGAAACATCCTAGCAACCATACAAACAGGATGTGTGCAGCTGGTTTAGCACAGCTGTAGGAAATGGGCAACTTCCTGGGACCATCAAAGGTTAGTTGAGGGTCCCTATGACCACAGTGGGGACAAAGACCTTGGCTCTACCCTCGCCACATGCATTACTTTCAGTGACATGTTGATTTTGACAACAACCCAGCCAGGTATGGTGTGTGGACAGGTCCCTCTCCGTCTGACCTGTGTCCTGCCCTTTGACCTGTAGTGGACGTCATTAGCGTGAAAGAGGGTGGGCTGATAAGGAGTAGTTTCTAAGAGCCCATGAGCACATCCTTACTCTGCCTCCTTCCTCCAAGGGTTCCTTTCCCATCCCATAGAAGGCAGGATCCCACCTGGTACACTGACATACACATACTCTGCACCTCACACAGACACATATGTATAGAGTCATGCCTCACACTCATATGAAGCGGGGGAGCAGAAGGTACCTCTACTGCCTGGGACAGGTGAATTTTAGGGGTGACCGCTGCCAGCCAGCTATATAGCTGGGTCATGTTCTATCTGGAGGTAACATCATCATACAGGGATTTAGGGTGAAGGGCAGGATCAACCGTGCCCCCCTCCATCATTAACCAATCATCTAAAGTTATCTGTCATTGCAGAGTTTTGCAGTTGTGAGTGGCAGACTGTTCTTGTAACTGGTTTATCGCTTTTGTTGCGTTTGTGACTATCAAAATGTCTTGTTTATTCTTGTTTCTCCAGCCACTGTCATTGCTGTCTTTATTGTTGTGGATCTAATTATTATGCTCCTCGGTCTCCCTGGCTCTGTGCCAGCTTTCTCCAACCATTGCACATCTCACGGGACAGTTCTGTCCCTAGCAGACCCTTGACCAGACCATGGCTACTAGAGTCATTTCAGGTTGTCACTCCTGGAAGGAGGAGGCCAACTGACCTTCTGGGTAGAAGCCAGGGACACTGCCCTAGATGCTTCAGTGACAGGACTTGCTCAGTGCACAGGGTCAGCACCATGCATGGCCGGTGGCATCGCTGCAGAGCTGGGTGGTGATGGCGCACACCTTCAATTCTAGCGCTAGTAAGGCAGAGGCAGACAAATCTCTTGAGTTCAAGGCCAGTCTGGTCAACTGAGTGAGTTCCAGGACATCCAGGGCTACACAGAGAAAGCCTGTCTCGAGAAAAAGAAAAGAAAAGAAAAGAAAGGAAAGGAAGAAAGAAAAAAGAAAGGAAGGAAGGAAGGAAGGAAAAGAAACAACAGAGAAGGGACTGGGGTGGGGTTGTGGCTCAGTTGGTAGAGAGCTTGCCTAGCACTGCATAAACTGGCGGTGGTGGCACACACCCCAGCAAGAGGTGGGAAAATCAGAAATTTAATATCCTCTACAGTTACATAGTGAGTTCAGGGCTAACCTGGGATCCCAAACCAAAGAACACCAACAATGAGTAAGAGAAGAGGGGAAGGAAGTCCTTTCTACTGTGTGTCTGGTTTCTAGAAGTGGTGCCATTTGCCAGAGCGGTGGCAGCGGTGGCAGGATGTTCCAGAGGAGACATGTCCCAGTTCACAGACTAGGTAGGGGTGTTTGTGTGTGTGTGTGTGTGTGTGTGTGAGTATGAATTCATCATGTGCACCATCCATGATGAGATACAGAAAGGTTCTAAATATCCCATCATATTAGATGATGGCACCGAATCTTTCCAGCATAACTGTCATTTCAGGTATCACATAAGTGCAAGTGTCACATAAGTGCAAGTGTTGCACACCAGTGCTGAGCCTCTTGGTTTTTCGAGACAGGGTTTCTCTGTGTAGCCCTGGCTGTCCTGGAACTCACTCTGTAGACCAGGCCAGCCTTGAACTCAGAAATCTGCCTGTCTCTGCCTCCCAAGTGCTGGGATTAAAGGCGTGCGCCACCACTGCCTGACTGAGGCTCACTTGATCAGCACACTGTGATCTGAGTGTGTGTTGAGGTATCCTTTCCCCTGCTGGGCCGTGTTCTTCAACATGATTGGATCACTCTACTGAAGGCCAGCTGGGATGAGTCTGTTGGCTGGGGGTGGGGCTGGGGTGGGTGTGGGCTGGGGCTGGGAAAGGGGTAGGGGTGGGGTTGGGGCTGGGGTGGGACTGGGGTGGGTGTGGGCTGGGGCTGGGAAAGGGGTAGGGGTGGGGTTGGGGCTGGGGTGGGGGTAAAGTGGGGTTCTGAGTTAGGGTGGGGGTGGGGGGGGCACAAAGCTGCTCCAAGCCGTGTGAATAGATGTGGGACCTTAATGAGACTTGTGGCCACGCCCCAGGTTCTAGCCTGACTCCGCCTTGGCAGTCACGTGCCTGCAGCCACACTCTCCCCACCTCTCGGGTTACCTGACCACCCAACTCACTATAAATAGCACCCCCCCAGCGCGTACTCCCCCCCTTGTTCTCCCCCAGCCCTCTTCTTTGTCTATCTTTCTGTCTCTCCATTTTCTCCCCTTTCCACGTGGTCATGGCTTTTCTTATCTATTTTCTCCTCTTCCTTTGTCTTTCTATCTCTTTCCTCTTTCTATTTTCTTAATAATAAAACATCAAAGCTATGGGCCGCCTCTTAGTAAACTCGCCATACGGAGCTAGCTGGGACGCGCCGTCTGAGATTCCGCCACAGTCTGTGAGCACAGGTAACAGGCAGAGAAATCCACATCAGAATGGCCCCGCCTTCTGTGTGACATTTCTCTGCATGCCCGCGCGCAGAAACCGGCCGGCGGTGTGACCGCCCACTCCCCGTTAGGCTGAGGCACGCGTGCATCTTGCCTGTGTCCTCTGCATATGCACGCTACCTTGGCCCGAGAGCGAGGCCCACGCGCCGCCGGCCCGGCCTGGTGCGTGCCCCTGTGTCCGTGCGCGCCGGGCCCCGCGTCTTTCTTGTTTTTCCCACAAATAGAGTTTGCTTTGATTTTACATTTTCATTCTCTGAGATAAGAGCAGAGGAATGCAATGGCTGGGGTATAGGGCATCTGCTCACTGAGATTTTTGACCATTTGAGATAGGGTCCACTAAGTAGGTAGACTGGGCTGGTCTTGAACTCACTGAGATCCACCTGCCTTTTCCTTCCCAGAGCTGGCTTGGATGCATGGAATGTTAGAGCTTTGTGAGGCTCGAGGAAATTGCCAAGCAACTCTGGGTTTTCATCTTTAGTCACGGAATGATCCCAGAAGTCAGAGAATAAATACGTGGGTAAACTTTGGGTAGCGCTGATGCGGGGAGCGTGTTCATGACATTTTAATAATATTTAATAGCTTTACTATGTGAAACTGACAACAGAAAGTCGCTTTGTCCTACACAGGTGGCGATTTTATGTGTAGGTTGCTATTTTGAAGGACAAACTGCATGTATGTGGTTCAAGCTGACCCCCTCCCCCCCACCCGCTACTTCCTGCTCGGTATGAACGCCCTTACCTACAGGGTACAGGGTACCAACTGAGCCATGGGCTCTCCCAACAAGCCAGAGCCTATTCAATGAGGTCAGTGGGAGGACAGGATGTTCCCGCTCATCTGTCACCCAGTGTATGGGAATGCTGTCAGCTTTGTGCCTGACACTGAGTCCATGTTGAGCCCTTGAGTCCTGACCCAACCCCTGCTCCGCTCATCCTACTAGCCTAGTGTTTCACCATGGTGTCCCAAGACTCCTTTTAGGCCCTGCCCCTCCTAATGGAGGTATATTGGGTTAGGGAGAGGTTGGGTGGAGGGGAGATGAACCGGGGCTCTGAGTATCTGAGGTTACCTTGTCTCTAATGGCACGGGAGACTCTGAAAGCCATCTCTAAAAGATGGCTCAGGCAAGGCAGTGTGTAGCAATGCTGGGCAGACCTGAGAACTCTGTGTGCGTGCGTGTGCGTGTGCGTGCATGTGCGTGCGTGCGCGCGCGCACGCGTGTATGTGTGTGTGTGTGTGTGTGTGTGTGTGTGTGTGTGTGTGTGTGTGTATTATTAGGTCAGCAACTGCCTGACAGAGTATGGTCAAGAGACCTGGCCACACCCAGAGAATTTCCATTTTGGAAGCTCCTGGGAGGGCCATCCCCAGATTGCTCCTCCCTGAGCAGGAGTGTCCTCACCGTCCCCATTTCCCTTGAGGGGCCTTTCCAGGGACAAAATAGGCAGGCACCTTGCAGTTGCCTTAACCTGGCCTCCTTGGCCCCTGAGTTCCTCTCCACGTAGAAAATTCAAGACTGAAGGCCAGGTCACCCAGAGCCCTGGGTTGCAGAGTCCCAGCTCACCTCCGGAGGCAGCCATCCGAGCTGCTTTTGGAAGCCGCTCCTGAGTGGGAGAATTGGCCATCGATTGTCATGCAAATCGCAGGCTATTCTGATTAGCATATATGCATATTCATTCTGCCTGGCAGGTGGTCGCGGCTTACAGCCGCAGGACACTTCTGGCTGGTTAGAAACAGTTGGAAAGCATTGGAAGAAAGCCTGCCATTGTCTGATCTGCTTAAGTCTTAAGGTAGAAGGGAAGTTTGTCTGCCGAGGCCTTGTGGGATGTGGGGTTCATGGGGCCCCAGGATGAGAATCTAGTGATCTTGGAGATGAGGTATAAACATACAAAGGTCAGGGCACCTGCATCGGTGACCCCTAGGCACAGTGGCAATTGGGGGTGGAGGGGTGGGGGAGTGGGAGATAAGGAAACTGGGCTGAGGATGAATGTGCCTTTCTCAGGGCAGAGTCACCAGGACGTGTCTGTACTTCAGCGTCTCCCATTTGAGCTTATCCTTCTATCTTGCCGGTACAGCCACACCAGTTACCTGTTCGAGCATCCTTCTAGGTCCTCCCGCTCCACCCCTCCTCCTGTCCTGAAATTAGCAGGTCTTCTTCATCATCCCAGCTCAGCTGTGGACCTAGCCTTGATTTCACCACTGCATGGAAGACTCACTTTGTCCCAGCCAGGCTGTTCAGGTAGGGACGGGGTCACAGCTGCTGCTGGGCAGGTAGAACTCTGTGTTCCAAATATGGCTTTCCCAGAATTACCACTTACCTTCTGACCTTCTCAGAGTAGCACCCAAAATTAAAATCTATTATGAATGAGGAACTAAAGATCTAAAAGCATTCTGAAAATCTGTGTGGCAGGAGGTGGCGGGAGGGACAAGAAACTGCGTGCTGGGTGAGCTGTTTCAACAGAGACTGTACAGAGGCCCTGCTGGCTTGGTGCAGAGGGTGACAGGTTCCTGTCCTGGTGCCATGGTCCTTTTTATTTAGTTTTATAATTTTAAAAGTCTTTGTCTTGTTGAGGTAGGGTCTCTCTGTGTATCCCAGGCTGGCCTTGAATTTATACCAATCCGCTTTCCTCTGCCTCCCAGTGCTGGGATTAAAGGTGCACACCACCATATCCGGCTCACCACTGGCCTTTTAGAAGACCCAGGTGCTGACCTTTGCAGCAGGAAACTAGTTTTCAATAACATCTGCAGCTTCTTGTCTGCAGACAGACAGGCTCTTTTGAGTCTGAACTTCTGCTAGCGCAATAACCCACCAAGTTTCTAGGAGTCAAGACCTCAAAAAAAAAATGAAAAAGGAAGAGCGGGGTCTCATGGGGAACATCTGGGTAGGGAAGGCTGGTGTGGACTCAAGCTCTGAGAACCTTCTGGAGGTAGCTGGGCTTGGGGCTGCAGAGGGGAGAGGGTCACCCCTCCTTCTGACATTCCATTTTAATATCATTCCGCGTGTTCTAATTAAGCCTTCCGTGCTCCCTTTGAAATACTAGCAATTACAAAGATGAATAATTGCATAATAAATATTAATTTGCATCATGGTAATGAGGCCCAGAAGCATCCTGCTGTTAAGTGAGAATTTAGCTCTTTTCCCCTCCCTGGGTGGGGGGTGGGGGGAGGGGAAGAGGTGGGGATGCTCCAGCCCAGGAGGGACCCAGCGGGGATCTAGCTACCCCAGGCTGCAGGGATAGGCTGTGCTGGATACTCAGAAGCTAGAGTCCCACCTGTCTCCACTGTTCGACGCCCCAGTGTGCATGGCTGCCTTTCTCTGGGCCTCAGTTTCTCAAAAAGACAGCAACTGTGGTGCAGGAGAGCACAAAGGTCTCTGCTGACTGCAGCAGTCTAGTGCACAACTGGAAGTTTCTGAGTTGTGTTACTGAGATCCAGCCACGCCCCACCCCCACCCCATTCAGTCTTGCTGCCAGAGACCGAGGGACCATGAAGTCTGCCCTGTTTTGAAGGGACTGCTGAGAACTGTCTTTCCCCCAGGAGCCTCTGAAATACTGCCTCAGGGGAACCTAGAGCTGGGGGACTGGGGTGTCTTGCTCTCTGTGGAGCTCAGGCTCGCGTTCAGGAGACAGTGGCCATCCCCTGAGTGTTGACTGGGCAGCGAGCCCTTGGTCTTGGCATATGCCAAGTTAGGCCCTCTCCACCAAGCCTTCCTTCCAAGGCCTCTAGGCCCAAGCCTGACTTCCCCATACCCCAAACCTATGGACTGAGTACAGATCTGAGAAGGGCCCCTGGCACACACCTCTCTGCTCTCGTGGCCCTGTACCTCTCTATGTTAGAGACGGCGAGACTCCACCTGCTCTGCCTTGGCCAGGCAATTGCAACTTTAATTTGGCAAAGTTGCATTCCTTGAGCTCAGAGCCTCCCCCTGTGTTGGGTCTGTTGGTCAGCTTAGTTTGAGAGGATTCAATCCAGGGTTGGTCTGGTCAGTTGCTTTAGAGCCAGAGGTGAGGTTGAGTGTCGAGGTAGGAGCCCTTGGAAGAGGAAGAAATGTGCTCAACAGAAGGAAAGCGGGGAGGGGAGAGGGAGCGGTGCTGTACTAGACCCTACCGGCTAAAACTCCCACCACCCCCAGTAGCTTTTGGTACTCTGTCATGACTCCGCCCCCACAGTTACCTGGCAACAGCCAGATTAGGCCTAGCCCACTATAAGAGGGGCTGCTGGCCCCCTCCTCACTCTCTTATCTTCTTGTTCTCTTACTCTTGCTCTCTTGTCTCTTGCCCTCTTGCCCCCCTCCCCCAATTCCCTTCTCCCCTCTCTCCACATGATCATGGCCGGCCTCTACTTCTCTACTCTCTCCTTCTCTCTGCATTTCTCAGTTTCTACCACTCTCTTAACTCCCCTCCCCATGCCCTAAATAAACTCTGTTCTATGCTACACTGTTGTGTGGCTGGTCCCTCAGGGGGGAAGGGATGTCTTGGAATGGGCCCACTGAGACACCCCCCTTCCCCCCACACCTCACCACACCACCATAGAACATATCTACTACCTATTTCTCTTTTGATGATCACAATAGCCACTTAGGCTAGGCGTGTATCACTGGAGAAGTTCATGGATAAGATCAGACCATCACTATACAGTTGCCTTTAAGATCCTGTTTGAGTTCAAGTCAACACACGATTTTTCGGGATGATTTCTGGATCCAAACCCCAGCATCCCATGTCTGCTAAGTGGAGTCTCTAGCAATTAAGTCACCTCCAAAAAATGCTTCCAGAATACACAGCTGCCCCTCGGCCTTGGCATCGCTCTAACCTCTGCTGCTGAGCACATCAGAGCAGTCATGTACATGGTGTATTCTGTAGACTCGGTCTCATCAAAGTTATAAATCCATGGCTGTGGGTTTTCCTTGTATAGAAATGTAAAGATATCCCTTCCCTTCCAGACTGATAGGGTCTGTGGCCTTCCACCCTGGTCTCCCTGGACTCTGCTTGGCGCAGCTGTGGCTCCCAGGATCCCCTGGACCTCCTGTTCCCTACTCTATCTTCTTTTACTTTAAGAAATCTAAATCCCCAGATGCCTGCCTTTGCTGAAGCCAGCCGGTGAGTCCTGCTGCAGTTGTGGGGCCTGAGGGTAGCTTGGGGACCTCTACCTGACTAGGGTATAGAATGTGGGGGAGGAGGCTGGGGAGAAGCCTAGCTGGGAAAGTGCCTGCCACGCAAATGTAGGGACCTGAGTGGTAATCTCCAGCAACCATGTTATACCCAGGCTCATGTATGTAACTCCAGTGCCAGGATGCAGAAACAGGGGGTCCCTCAGGGGCCAGCTGTCCTAAGGCAACTGATGAGCTCCTGTTCAGAGAGAGAGAGACTCTGTCTTTCAAACGTGGGGTGGAGAGTGATTGAGGAAAACACCCACTCTCCCTCACTCTCTAGTTTCCACATGCACGCAGCCGTTTGTGGGCACGTGCCCACACGAATGCACATGTTTATGGAGTATACGCAGACACAACCACATTTACCCTCACATTATGCGTGCTGGTTGTGAGGCACATACTTGTAATCCTGGGACTTGTGGTGGGAGGGCAGAGGCAGGAGGATCTTGAGTTCAAGGGCAGCCTAGGCTTCGTAGTGAGTTCAAAGGCAGTCTGGTCTGTCCTGAGGTCCCATGGAGACCAGGCCATGTGAGTCACAGTGCTTTATGAAGACAGGAGAGTGTCAGGAAGCAGGGAAGGGATAGAGGTGGAGGAGTCTACAAATAGGGAGTCAGGGAAGGAGCAGTCAGCGGAGGACAGGATTCCAGACTGAGGGCTCCGGAGAGCCTCAGAAGGTCCAAAGAAGAGTTAATTTAAACAGCAGGGGATCCCTGAAGGTACCAGGGAAATGGCAGACCAGGCTGGCCACCAAGTGGTGCTTAAGAGGGCCAGAGATGTGGCTGAAGCTGTCCTGGCCCTGAAAAGCTGCTCTCTTCCAGGGGAAGAGTCTCCTGATCTGAGCCTTGGGGTCCCTGGGGACAGTAGGCTGCTCGAATGCAGGTTGGCACGGTGTAGGGCAGTGGCTCCCAACCTTCCCAATGCCACGACCCTTTATTACAGCTCCTCGTGTTGTGGTGACCCCAGTCCCAAATTGCTACCCCACAACTGTGGTTTTGCCACTTTTATGAATCATAATGTAAATATCTGATATTCAGGGTATCTAAAATGGGATCCACAGGTTGAGAACTGCTGGTCTAGGTGATACATCCTAGGTGCTGACGTAGCTGGGGGCTCCTTTCACTTCCCAGAGCCTCGATTATACTGTCTATAAAATGGGACAAGCCAGTTTCCTCACAGGATCACTAGGAATTCCCACTTTTCTTCTGTCCTTTGACTCTCCAGGAGTTAGTCTCAGGGGCTTCTGTGTATCTAGCCTGAGGGTTTGACTTGAGCCCCTGGGTCTGTCTGTCTGTCTGTCTGCCTGTGTTCCTGTGGTGTTACAAGCTCTGGGATGGACAGGACACAGTAGGGATAGAGAGTACCTGAACATCCCTCTGCTGGCCAGATTCGCTATCTCAACTTTCCTGAGACCTCACTGCATGGAAGCCCTGTCCCCATTCTAACTTGGCAGGGCCAGAGATGGAGACAAAACTGGTGCAGAAATTCCAATCAAGGGCAAATGTGTCCTGGAGGGACCCTGTGCGCTCCCTTTCCTGCCGGGTCACAGATACTCCAGGTGTGTTTGTGTCTGTGGTGGGCTTGCTCTCCAGGGTTTGAAGCCTCTGGTATTTCCAGTGGGATTGCTTGTTTGACTTGCAGGGTCCTCCTTCTCTGCCTGGTGTCTGCACCACAGCCCAGAGCAGGGAAAAGAGCTTCAAAGGTAGAGGGTCTTGCCTCTGCCCCAGGCCTTATGTGCTCACACTCCCAGTGCTGGGAACTCTGACTTGCTGGCTGTCCAGCCTCTTCAGGGACACCCCTGGTGTGGACAGTCGCTTCCCCATTGTCTGCTTTTGAGATTTAGCCCTACGATCTCTTTCTTCCCTCACAGCCGCTGCAGGAGGCCGGCCTGTGACACTCTCCAGCTATTCCAACATGGGCACCTTGGCATGGGCACCTTGGCATGGGCACCTTGGCCCTTCACAGTTTTACTTCTGGCTCTTGGCCTCTTGTCCTTTTGATGGCTTGTTGTGAGTGACTGGCCCTCGGAGCCAAGCAACTGTTAATCTTGAGGAGTTCTGCTGCGAAAGGATTATCCCAGAAAGGCTTGCTGACTGTTTGCAGCCCTGATGGAGGGATGGGAAGTCATAAGACCCTCACCTGAGTCTCCAGACTCTTTATCACCTGCTCTTTGTAACTCTGCCTTAATTTCCCGTGACAACGGGGAGGGGCTAGAGTCTAAGGGCCAAGGAAGACTAAGGGAGAGGGTTCCATCTATGCAGCTAAGGGAAAGCTGTTGGGTAAGGGCTTTCTAGTTACTACCTGTTGGGGTAGGAATACCCACACCCCTGCATGTCACCCCTCACCTATGCTGTGTAAGGAAGCCCAATAAACTCATTGGTTCCCCAGAGAGGACTTTGGTGGGCCTGTGCCTCAGTTTGCCACTGGGACCTTAGGAGAAGGGGGAGCCATTGCTTATGTCTCTCCCTGGGGAGACATTTTAGCAACATCGCTCTAGTCCAGATCTTACTGATCCTAGCAGGCAGGCAGAGGCCCTCTGGATCCTTTACACCAGCAGTGTCTCCCCTAAACTTCTGAGAGTTCACATCATACGTCTCTCCAGGCTGAGATCAGGGTGAAAACTCCAGGGATCCCCAGTAGTCTTCCCTTCTTCCCTCTCTCTCTTCCTGCCTCCCTCCCTTTCTCCATCCTCCCTTCCTCTTTTCCTCACTGTGGGGGGTTCTGCTGGGTGGTGGCAGAAAGACTTCTCTACTCTGGGAGGTTAGCTTTGGCTGTCCTCAGAGTTTTACTTGCTAATTACACTGTATTTGTGCTTCTTTCTGGCTTCTGCGCCTCCCACACACAGGTCAGGCAGGACTTTCAGTGCCAAGACCCTAGTGCCTACAGCAGGCACTGACCCTGACGTTAGAACTTCAATCTGCCCTGCAGTTCCCCAGTGATACCTCTAGGGGGAGGCCTTGCACCGATGTGGACAGGCCTATGCAGTCCATTTGCCAGGATTTGGTGTAGTTGACAGGTGGGGCAGCTTCGCAAAGCCCTTGTTCCCGTGGTTACTTGAGTCCAATGCATCGGGCCACAGGGAGCGTGGTGCCATCCCACCTGTCCACTGCAGCCCTGACCTGCTCTGCTGCCCTGCTGCCGCCTGCTGTGCTGTCTCCACCTGTATGCTTGGAGTCTCTGTACAGGGACTGGGCTGGGTCACCTCATAGTCCCAGAGGCTTACAGGACATTTGTCACAGGCAGATGGAGGGAGTACTGTCTGTCTAAACCATACTCAGGTAGCAGGGCGGTTCTGGCTCTGGGGGAAGGTTCTAGATAGAAACTCACAGAGCGCTGGAGTGCAGGAAACCTGAAAGAGCCCTGCTCTTGGACAACCCATTGGGCCAGCGTGTCACTTGTGACTGCGCCTCTCTTCAAGATGTCAGAAGATAGTGGAGAGGCTGTTTCTGAAGGTTGGAGATGTTTACCACTAAATGCGGAGCTCCTGTCACCATGGCAACATCCCAATCTCCTCGGATCCCCACATCTGCCCGGCACCTGGCTTTTCTTAATTTGAATCTCAGACGTTGAATCATGGAGCCTCCCAGCATCCGAGAATTCAGTTTGTAATGATCCCATCCTACAGGTAGGGTAACTGAGGCTGAGAGCGGTTGGAGACCCAGGTCTCACATCAGGGTTGTGCTCCCTTGACTTCCGGCAACAGCCTCTGTGTTCTCCCTCTACTAGCTTCTTGGCAGCTCATGGCTCATTTTGGGAAAAGGTCCCAGCTTGCTGTCTTCATGTCCAGAGTGGGCTGTGTGCCAACTGCTGGGCAACAGATGCCTCCTGAGGGTCAGAGTACTAGAGATTCTAAGCACATGGACGCATAGGGCAAGAGGCCAGGCCTTGGGGAAGAAAGGAGAGGAGGAGGTGAGGTGATCTCTCCTCCAGTCAGGTCCTGGGCTTTGTGATTGCTTACAAATTCTGTTCTTGTCTCAGCTGCCCTTGTCTGGGGTATGGGTGTCTCTGGTGAGTGTAGGAACACATTGTGGGTTCCTCCTTCCTGGAGGGCTTTAGTCTCTTGCCCACATGCACATCCCTACCTTTTCTTTCAGCTTCTAGCTTCCTGAGCAGCTCCTCTGAGATGCACCCTGCCTGGGGGTGAGCCCGGAGCCACATTGGGCTATTACCCCATTCGGCATCCTCCCTCCCTGGATAGGGCTACTTCTAAGTGCCCAGCATTGGCAGAGAAGTGAGCCTGGTAGAGGTAGGACCTCCTCATTACCCTGACCACCCTCCTAGGCTGTTCCTTCAAGGGCTCCTCTTGTCCCTAGGGTGTTCAGGGATGCCTCTTATTAGTCAGAACCCATAGAGGAGCCTGCTCCAAAGTTCTTATCCTGGGCTCTTCCCATCTATGATCCCCCCAGGATGGACAGGGAAGGGCGTGGGGAGGGACAGTCACTAGCAGATGCCGTGTCAGGTGCTGATTCATTAAAGTCACAGGTGTCACTCTGTGGGCCAGAGGCTTGGGCATCCCCCACTGTCCCCCCTCCTCTAGATGGGGGAGCATCAGTAGCAGAATGGATGGTGGATCTCCCAGCCCCTCCCCCCCAGGGTTCCCACCTGACTCCCGGGCTTCTCCCCATCCCCACCACACCCCAGGCAGGGGTCTTCTCCTGCCTTCCACTTCTTCAGCTTCCAGGGAGGAGAAATTACTGGTGCACTGGAGCTGCACGATGCCACCCAGCCTGTGCTGGTCCCCTGTCTGTTAGGAGCCGGCAGCCTCATTTACCCTGCTAACTGCAGGCCTGATAAATGTGAGCGCCATCAGATGATCCTGGCAGAGGATAACTCCCTTAGGTCAAGGACAGATAAACACAGCCTTATGATTGCTTCCACCTGCCAGAACAAGACTTTCAGGCCCCGCCCATCCCACTTTGTGCCCCTTACCACCCAGGTACCGAGGCACCCTTAATATTGGAATCCAAGCATGGCACACGCGTCTTACTCAGGGCAAGACTGGCTCCTCTAAGATCTATCATGTGCTACTGTCTCTGGCTTCATTTCCTACCCTTGGCAGGGAGAGGCAAGGGTGAGCTGATAGCATTCCGGGGTCTGAGGAGCAGGCTGCACAGGGCCTCCACCCTGTACAGTCTTTGGGTCTTATTCTGAGAGGTGTGAGGAGCCCTCTGGATCTCAGAGAGAAGCTGGGATGAGGGTGAGAGCTTCAGAGACACCCAGGACCAAGGATGGGCCAGACGAGGGATCATTAACTGGTGACAAGCGGCTGCCTTCTGAAGCAGACCCAAGAGTAGCTCTGACTAAGGGACTCAGGACATAAATAAAGAGAGGACTCAGGATAGCTCAGGTATGAGCCAAGAACTGGAACCCCACTTTCCGAGATGGGGCAGGGGTGGGGCTCTGGTGATCTCGTTTACACGTGATGACTATGATGCCGTGGATTCAATGTCCCCACAGTTTACCTGCTGCAGGTTTAGTCCATGGTGGAACAACTGGGAGGTGAGGCTGAGTCTCTGCCCTGAGTCTTGGATTAAAGTCCTCAGTGTGTGATGACCTCACCTCTCAAGTTCTGGGAATGACAGAAGCGCTCTTGCCCTTCCGCCTTCTGCCATGGATGAGGCTGCTCCAAAGCCTCCCCAGCTGAGGACGCCATCACCTGGGTCTTCCTGGTCTCCAGAATCGAGACAGCCAAATAAACCTCTACTCATTATCACGTGACTCAGATGGCCTGTTATAAGTACAGGTGAGTCGTGCAGGACTGGAGTCAGCCTGGGATGGAAAGGGAAGTTTCACCTGGGGCTACCTCTTCATCTACCTCACACAGGGTTTTCCTGGGTCATTTGCGGTCAAAGTACCACCAAATTGGGGGGGGGGGCGGCCGCGGGGGTGTATGACTATGATAGCATAGGCTGGGGGTGACTATGATAGACAGTCTGGGAGGCCAGAAGTCTGAGACAAAGGTATACATCAGAATGCGATTCCTATGTATCTAGAATACACAGGAGGGTTCCTTCCTGCCCCCTCTGGCTCCAGGTTTTTCTGCAAACAGGGACATTTCCCTGGCCTCTGAGTTTCATCCCTCCCATCTCCACTCTGCAGTCCCATAGATTCTCCCCTCCGGGTGTTTTTACATCCAAATTCCCTCTAGTAAGAACATGCGATGGACCTGTGCCCACCCATCCAGTATGGCCTCTGGAGTCTCTGCTTCCGTTTCCTCTCTCTTGTCCCTCCCACACCGGCCATTTGTTTCTCTGGAACATTCCATGTTTACCACTCATGGTTTCCAAAGTACCAGACAAGCTGTTCTTCACAGTGACTCGGGTGATGGGGGGTCATCACATGGGTGACCTGAACTCCAGGTAGGCAGAACGGAAGTCTGGCATATGTGAGCGCCTTGTCTTGCTGTTGCTTCGTTCTTGTGAGGCAGGTTAAGGGTAAAGGAGGTGATGTGTGAGACAGTGAAGGCCCCTCATGGGGCAGTGTCCCCTGTTACTCGGCCTCATCTGAGAGGACTACACTGGTGTCCCCAGAGTCTGGAGTCACTGCTTCCAAGGCAGCAGGACTTTGCAGAGGTGGAAGGCAGTGTCAAAGGAGCATCAGGTCCTTGTTCAGTATTGCAAAGATGATGATGGGCAGTGCCCTGCAGGAGTCCCAGACCGCACAGGGCATCTGCCTGAGAGGTCTACTGTCAGAGGGTGGAGGAGAAAGGCCCCAGGGATGACTCAGAAGTCAGCTGCGGGGTTTCACGCATCCTTGTCAAGTATGTATGCCGGACACAAATTGCCTTTTTCCTTTGTAGGCCTATTTCAGGCTTGACAGACCCATGCATATTTGATCAGGGAAATAATTTTCTCAGGCGCTCGAGGTTGGAGAGGCCCCAGAAAGGCAGGTGTCCCCTAAGGGACAGGAAGAGGCTGTTCAGTGCTGAGAAGAGCAGGCTTGGGACTGGGCCAGCTGCAAAAATGTTGCTGGTTCTTCCTGGCTGGTGAGGGCAGTGGAAAGCAGCTTCTTTCTCTCTACTCAGCTGCAGGTGTACAGGCTGGAAGCGGGGAAGCTCCCAGTGTCCAGGTACAGGCAAGGACAGGATATTAGAGGGTCCAGCCTGTGGTTGGTGGCGTGGGCATATGCTCTCCCGGTATGTCATTATAAGGAGACGACCCCCCACAGAAGTCTTCTGTGTCAATAAATTCTGCTCCGAGAATACACTTGATCTACAAGTCACCTCAGATAGCCTCCAAGGCCCTCCTGCTGATGTCAGCACTCCTGCATCTGTGGGAAGATGGCGCTGATCAAGCTTTGTGCCTGCACGTGGGTGGCGCTCGGAGCAAGAGCAGGGGTGTGGTGTGTACACACAGAGCCTGGGTACTCAGCTGGCTCTGAGCTGGGGCTGGGAGCTCTTAGCTTCTTCTTTCTGGCTAGAGACAGGAGCTGCTGTCATCCCCATTAAGTGCCCTGACTCTGGGGAAGGGAGGGGCAGAGCGCCTGCCTTCCAGGTTAGAGACTTAAGAGCCAAGTTCTCCTCTGCAGGTGTTGGGGAACGATTAAAGGAGCCAAAGCTAGTCCCTGCTGGCCTGTTTTCATCTTCCTACTAGGGTTGCCAGCTCTGGCTTTAACCGGCTGACCCTCACCAATCCACCTTGGATCTTGCATTGTCGAAGGGACATTATGGAGGAGATAAGATTAGGATCCTGCAAGTAGGTAATTATTGTTGTGGAGTATCTGGATGGGCCTGACACGGTCACAGGGTTTTACGTGCGGTGATACTGAATTCAGCAGAATTGTTCAGACAGTGTGGTCTGGAAGGTTTTAAAGCAATTGGCATTGTGGGAAAACAGCAGATGACGTCAACTAAGTCTGACTACTGTTGTGGGTGCCGTCACTCTAGAGTGTCCACAGGTGGCTCACCTCTGGATGGAGACTTAAGATGCCAATGAGACACAGGATGCAGGAAGCTGGACGTGGAACTACATGTGAGCAAGAGCAAGTGGGCAAGGCCCACTCTATGCAAATGAGCCCCAGCCCCTCCCCTCTATGCAAATGAGTCGCAGCCCCTCCCCTCTATGCAAATGAGCCCCAAACCTTTCCCTCTGTCCTCCAAGCCTTTTGTACTCCGCTGGCTGGGCTCATCCCTGGGTTGAATCTTTTGAAAATCAGTGGCCAGGGCTTCTGCTGTAACGTATGACTCTGCTCAGTTCTTTTGGGGGTGGGGGGTGGGGTGGATAAGATCCTAGAACCCTTTACCCTCAAGGGCAGGGACAAGGGCAAGATCTTCTCCCCAGTACCCAGATTCCACCTGAGCACACCCCGTCTTATGGCTTGCTGACTATTGTGCGATCTGGGGCACAGTTCACTGGAAGCCCCGAGGTTGGGTGGGTGGGTGCTGGTGGTGCTAAGTGATAGAGAAGATGAGAAGGTAACCCCATCGTGTCAGGCCTGTCCCCACCCACTCCAGAGAACACAGGGAGATGATCAGCAGTTGTTACTGTGGCCACCAGGAGAGGGCCGATGGAGCCTCTCTGGGTCCTTTCTGTTCCCCCCTCTCCTTCCGTGGTCACAGTCCATTGCTCAGTTCCTCCCCTGTTCCAGCTCTTTGAGCAAAAGTTACTCAAGAAGGAAGCCACACCTTATATGCTGATTGACAGATGGGATCTTCAAACAATTGTGGAACAGTTAGAATGTTTCCGATCCAGAGCCTAGCTATAGATTATCATGGACTATCTTTAACTCCCATTAATGGCCATTTATAGGTCCACCTCTGTATGGGGCCTAACAGTCTTGCAATTGTTAGGTAAATTCTTTGGAATATATGAAGAGATTCCAAGCTTTCACCGATCCAAACACTAAGAATATCACCTGAGAACATCTGAGACTCAGAACAGAGATGTCCCCAGTCGTCTGGAACTCCCTTACCTGATGTTTCTGCCAACTGCACTTGAAGGTGTGTCGACTTACGACTTTCTTTGTTCTGTTAATAAAACCTTCATGCACCTGTCACACCACTAGCATAAATGTGTCCCCGGGGCTGTAGTCACTCTTACCTGACTCCAGAGTGAACTCTCTCTTATCTCTGTTGAGGCTGAGCTTTTGCATTCACAGGTATGGTCCACACACAACTACCTGTTGCCAGGTGAACCTGTGACGTGGGTGGGAACGGAGGCCTTCCTGGACACCTGTTCCCTACCTGCCTGGATATTATTAGCTCTGGAGTTGTCGTCACACGTAGCTGTGTAGTAGCAGTTTGGAAATCTGTTGCCGAGTAGGAGGGAACACAGCTCTCTCAGGCCTTGAAAGGACAGCTATACTGGTTCGGGTTGAGGAGGGAGGATTCCGTATCAGCTAGTGTCAAGGAGAGACAATAGAGAGAGCAGGATGCAGGGCGGATGGTTTGAATCTCTCAGTTCACGGGGCAAGGGCCACTGGTGGACAGGATATGGCCTCTTCGGTGTTGGACAGTCACACTGGGGTCAGCTCATGTGCTCTTCCTGTCAGGGTGGGGGTTGCAACTATCTAAACTCTCCTAAACTTGGAGGCAGCAGCTTGGTGTGGAGTCTCAAGTATCAGGATCATACCTTGCCTCCTGCCCTGGGACCCCCAAGCCACTGTATGGACAGAAGGGCAGGTCCCAGGGGTGGAAGGGGAGGTCTCAGGGGCAAGGAGAAAATTCCTTGCAGATCTTTGCTGAGCAGGCCCTGAAGGAACTGGTATTTTTTTTTCCTTGTAAACAATTTCCCCCTTGATTTTAAGTTTTTAAAAATGTCTGTTTTCATGAAATTCATTCAGCTTTTCAGAATTACGAGAGAAAAAAAAAACAAATAAAAAAGAAGTTTGTACGAGAGCTAAGGCATCAGCCTGTCTTCCTGGCCTCTGGACTGCAGCTTCCTGATAGTGCATCCTTTCTTACACACTGGGCGGTTCCGTGGGGGCTCAACAGCTTCCTGTATTCTTTTCATTCTCTTACCCATGTCTCTGCTCTGTTCTCTCTCTCTCTCCCCTCCCTCTTTCTTTCCCTCTCTCCCCCTCCCTTCTCTCTCTCTCTCTCTCTTCCCCTCCCTCTCCCTCCCTTTCTCTGTCTTCTTTCTTCCTTCCTTCCTTGCTTGCTTCCTTACTTCCTTCTTTCTCTTCTTCTCTTCTTCCTTTCTCTCTCTCTCTCTCTCTCTCTCTCTCTCTCTCTCTCTCTCTCTCTGAGGCAGGGTTTCTCTGTGTAGCCCTGGCTGTCCAGAAACTCACTCTGTAGACCAGGCTGACCTCAAACTCAGAGATCTGCCTGCATCTACCTCCCAAGCTCTGGAATTAAAGGCGTGCGCCACCGCTGCCGCCGCTGCCACAACCACCACCCTTCTGCCCTGTTCTCAAATTCTCTTCAATTGCTTTGTCTCTTCCCTGGCTTTCACTATGATGATCTCAGTCTCATTCTGAGAGGACTGAGACAGCCTGACTCCATGACAGGCTCGAGAGCTGACCGTCAGCCATCAAAGACACTCTTGAGAAAGAACAGGGACAGGCTGGACACAATGTCCCGGTTGGAAATGCAGGCAGAGGTGTAAGCAGACACAGGGGTATGTATAGCAGCTTGTGCTTGAGAAGACACTGGTAGAGCGTCAAGTGGGGTGAGCGCCCCTCCTCTTTTTCTTTACCAGATGCTGGAATCTGTCCTTGCACCTTTCCTCAGCCCCACGGTTTCCCTCACTATAGGTTTGTATGTGTTTGATCACTAACGTCCCAGGTAAGAGCCCAGAGGGAGAGGCTACTGATCTGGCCAACCTCTGGTGGCAGCTGAAAGGACCTAGTCTAACTTTTTTCCTCTCCTCTAATGGTAAGAAGGGAAATGTTCTCAGCTTCCCTTGCAGCTAGATAGACATGGCCAATGAGAAGTGGGTAGACTTGGGGGGGGGAGCACCCATCTTCTAAAGTAAAGACAAATGCTTCTAGGGAGGCACCTCATGACTTTCAGCCTTTGGCTTTTCTCATCATTCTGCTTGGGATACAGTTATGAAATCTTCATGCACGGCAGCTATATCATACCCTGGAGAGAGAGAGAAAGAGAGAGATGCATTGAGGTTGCTAGAGCAAGAAGCTGAAAGGCACTGGCTCAGGTATTTCTGGTGTTTTATTTAGGGTTAGAGTTTCTATTATGATAAAAACACCATGGCTGAAAGCAACTTGGGGAGAAAGGGGTTTATTTTAGCTTATAGTTCCACATCACACTCCACCATTTCATCAAAGGATATCAGGGCAGGAGCTGATGTAGAAGCCATGGAGGGGTGCTACTTATTGGATTGCTCCTTATGGTTTGCTCAGCCTGCTTTCTTATAGAACCTGGGATCAACAGTCCAGGGATGGCACCACCCACCATGGACTGGGCCTCCCACATCAATCATTTATAAAGAAAACATTCTACAGAATTGCCTTCAGGCTAATCTGATAAAGGCATTTTCTCAGTTGAGGTTCCCTCTTCCTAGGTACATCCAGGTTCCTGTCAAGTTGATGAAAGCCAATCAGTACAGTGTATCTGCTAAGTCTGCCAGCTCTGTGCCCTCCCTGTCCTCTGGTATAGGAGCTACACAACTGAACATGTACAAGAATGGGTGGTGTACAGAGAAACCCCTAACCTATCCTGAGAGCAGAAAGACTTCTGAGAATGGGTGGAATTTGAAGGCTGCTTTGGTTCATGTACTGGTTGGTTTTGTGTCAACTTGACACACATGCTAGACTCAACAGAGAGGAAGGAGCCTCAGTTGAGGAAATGTCTCTATAAGATCCAGCTGAAAGGCATCTTCTCAATAAGTGATCAATTCAGGAAGGCCCAGCCCATGGTAGGTGGTGCCATCCCTGGGCTTGTGGTCCTGGATTCTATGGGAAAGCGGGCTGAGCAAACCAGTAAGCAGCACTGCCTACTGGCCTCTGCATCAACTCCTGCCTCCAGGATCCTGCCCTGTTTGAGTTCCTGTCCTGACTTCTTTCAATGATGAACAACAATATAGAAGTGTAAACTGTATAAACCCTTTCCTTCTGAACTTCCTTTTTGGTCATGGTGTTTTGTCGCAGCAAAACCTAGAAACCCTAACTAAGACAGTTCATTTGGAGACTACACTTCTCCCTAGAATTTACCACCTTTCTTCTCCCAGGACCTGCTTCCTGGACATCCTCAGGGCCTGCCCATTGCAAACGCTGGATCTGATTTTTGCTGTGAAGTGGCTGGTACTGGTGGGCCAAGCAGCTCAGTAGGTGGAGCAGGGTGGGACGTGGCATGGAGGGTCAAGAGTGTGGAACTGGAGGCTACTGGCTGCAGCAGGTACGGAATGGACGTCGTGGTGCTGGGCCTTGGCTGAAGGCCGTGAGAGAGTTCCTTAGCAAGCTGTGGGATTTGGGGAGTAAGCAACCTCACTTGGCAAAGGCAGGGAAGAGTCACTGGTTGCAGCAGGGAGAGAACCACGCATGTGCCTAGAAGCATCCTCACTGGTGAAACTTTGGATAAGTCCCCAGGCTACAGAGCAAGCAGACCGCTCCCCCGACCCCCCTTTTCAGGCTCCTACGGGACTCAACAAAACCGTATTCTCATGACTCTGCCTGCTACAAACTCCAAGTGCATGGTGCCACAGGTAGTCTCTGAAGGCTCCAGGCACCTGTAGCTCCTCCTGGCCCTGGGCCACTTCAAACCATTGATGATGTCACACACTGTCTTGGTATCCTCTCTTCTTCACACGAGGACCCCCACTCACAGCTACCAAACACTGCCTGGTCTTACTTGCTGAGACCTTGGTTCCAATCAGGCTCAGGAGACTGAAACTTAGAGTGTCTGTGAGTTTCGGTGGATACCATTCAGCTCACTTCTGGGACAGGGCATCAGGTCACACGTGAACCCCAAAGTCTGCTGAGCACCCCTTTCAGATCACAGGAGCTGGTCTCTGGCTCCTAGGCTGTTGGCCACCAGGGCTCAGTTCCTGCCAGGAGTTGGCTGAGCGCTGACGTAGGTACTGACCACAGCAGCTCTAATGTTCCCTGTAATTGCATTCCCAGGCCCAGGAAACTCTCGCTTGCCTCCCTGAGACATGCAGAGAAGGCCAGTAATTAGATCTGCCTTTGCAAATCACTCCTTTTTCAGAGTTGGAAGTAATTTTCTGTCTGGGAATAATTAACTTTGAGGACCTGGGTGAAGTCTGCGGGAGGAAGAAGCCTTTCTGAAGAAAGCTGGGAGCTAAGCCTCAGGCCACGGGTGGCCCGTGTCAGAACCGGGCCCCAGGTATCCAGTTACCCAGTGGTCCTGCCTGCCACCTCTGGATGACTGCCACAGCTTCCTGGAACAGCTCTGTTTTTCACTGTCATCTCCAGGGATTGTACTTCAGGTGGCCTGGGACTTGGAGAGTAGCAGCTATAAGTCCTGACCCGGGGACTTCAAGGCAGGGATCTAGTGGTGAAGTCATGGGGGGCTGTGGGGTATGTGTGAACCAGGACAACACATGGTAGGTGTTCAGACAAGCAGTAAAATTGCTTGTCCTGATGGCAGAGGTGGTGGAATAGGTCAGGGAGGACGCCAGGGTACTGACTGTCCTCACAGTCTCCCAGGTGGCTACAGAAGCTACAACCAGGCCTCATAGCCAGGAAGGGCCTAGGAAGCTGGGATGATCCCCAGGGATGCCCAGGGCTGACTTCTGGAAGGTTCTACCCCTTCATTTCCTCATAGGCTGTGTCAAATCTGTTGGCTTCTGGCAGTGGCTGAGACCCTCATTCAGGGCTACATTAGGCCTAGGGATAACAGCCAGTAAGCCCATTTCCCCCTCATCCTGCCAACTTAGGCCTGAGGGATATGGGGACATACCCAGTGACCCACAGGCCAAGATGGCACCTGGTTTGCCTTCTATCTGGGACCCATGTTGTGCTGTAGCTGGCTCCAGATCCTTCTGTCACTAAGTGACCTTCAGATAAGAAGCCTGTCTAAAGAGATGTCACAGCTGGGAGCTAAGGTGGATGGCGTTTAGTTAGGTAAGGGTACCCTCGGGGTCCCTGTGAGTCTTGGGATAAGAGTATGTGTCTCCTGTGGTACCGCACACACAAGGCTCGAATGTGACTGAGTCTCCTGTAGCCCATCCTCAAGTGGCCATTGAGAGGTGGAGGCCAAGGTTCCAAGGATGGGTGTCCCAGTGTGGCTCTGAGAGGTGGAGGCCAAGGTTCCAAGGATGGGTGTCCCAGTGTGGCTCGAGTCTCAGGTGTGCTACAGCAGCCCTGAGAGGGGTTCTAGACTGGACAGTGGCCTCCTCTGAGATGGGGTTCAGGCTCTGTGGAAGACTATGATCTTGGGAGACCCAGAGGTCCAAGATAGTAGCAGCTAAGCAGAGGTCAAGTTGTGAATCCCCATGGTGAGGGTAATGGATGTATCGGCCAGAGGGTAGATAGCTCATGGCTATCAGACCTGGGTGGTCCTAGACACCAATCATCATGGCAGCTGATCAAACCAGGAGGATGCGTAGTGTGAGATGGGAGTAGGGCAGGATCCGGTATGAGAGAGAGAGAGCAAGACTCCCTGTAGCAGGGAGAATGCTTAACACTTAAAACATGAGCAAGACAGCAAGCTGCCAGGAGACAGCAGCCAAGGCCTCTGCACCCATGTGAAGCGGACCATGATACCATGCATGCTCTAAAGGTGGTGGGCCAGAGAGTGGGGACGTTTCCAACCCCAGAGCCTGAGCTAAGAGCCCACAGGCCTCTCCCTCCACCTGACCTCGTCCTTATTCTCATGTTCCTGTGTTGGGGAACTCACTCTGACACTACAGTGTATCTCTGGCATCTCTGACCCCTGAGCGAAGTCTACCTCTATATGGTGTCCCTCTGGGGACTTTTCTTCAAGTCTCCAGAGTTACTCACAGGGGTCACCTAGGAGAGATGCTCAAAGCTACCCCCAGACCCTCGCTGTTTCTTGTCTGCACCAAGGTCTGTGTGTTCCCAACAGTGGCACCTGTTCCCTGAGGAATCAGTGGCCGGGCTCAGGGCTGGACCCCTGTGTGTCTCAGACCTTCTCAGGTCCTGGTGCTTCACTTCACAGAGGAATGAGACTCACCCTGGGGCACATAGCAGGGGACCTCAGCACAGTAGCTCCATCCCATCACAAAGCAGGGCACAGGTGAATGTCCTATATCCTGGTCTCCCAGAGCCAGCTCTCCTCTGTGCCCTCTGTATGGCCAGCAGGAGCTTCGTCCTGCCACGGGCACCTCCACATTGTACCCACTTTTTACCTGCTGTACCCCCCAGCTCTTTGTAGGGATCTGTCTCACCTGCTCTAGTCGTCTGCCCCCCCCCCCCCACTGTTCTATTCCCTCTGTATTACTGTGTACCTCTTCCAGTGGGCCCTTGCCTCAGATCACGTAACTAGCTTCAACCCCCAACGGGAGCTCCTCGGAAGACTTTCCAGTGCCACTGGTGACTTACCCCCCCTCAGCTTTCTCCAGCAGAAGATCAGCTCCTTGGGAAGGCCATCTTGTCTACAAGGCTGGCTGCTGGCTGCTTAGTCACACACTATACACTCGGCTGTGTCTGCCAACTGCCTTGTGCTTGGAAGTCTAGAGAGATAGGAAGAATGGATTTAAAAAACAATAATAAAATAAAATATTTGCTTATGTGTATGGATAAATAGATTTGTCTGCAGGTACATTTACACACCAGAAGGAGGCATGGGATCCTTGGGAATTGAACTCAGGACCTCTGAAAAGGTTGTCTTTGCCCTTAATCACGTAGCCATCCCACCTCTATTGTGGGAAGAATGGATCTTGCAGGGGAGGTGGGGGCAGGGAAATGACTCAGTGGTTAAGAGTGTTCACTGTACCATCAGGAAGAATTCGAATTCTAGCAGTTATGTAACAAACTGGGTACCCTGTGCATACCTGTAATCCCAGCTCTGAAGGGCTGGCGGATATGAGAGGTCACAAGGGCGAGCTGGTTTCTAGCCTAGCCCAGAAAGCATGAGACCCAGGTTCAGAGAGAGAGAGAGAGAAAGAGAGAGAGAGAGAGAGAGAGAGAGAGAGAGAAACCTTGCTCTATGGACTAGGCAGAGAGTGATGAAAGACTCTGGGTGTCCCCTTCTTGTCTCTGTGCTTGTATAGGGTCTTGCACGGGCACACAAATGCATATGTAAATAAACCTCTAAAAAACCCAAACCAATCCAAAACCACAGCGAATTCTGGCAACAGTTACCACCAGGCCTGTGTGTGTGTGTGTGTTGGGGTTTGGGGTGGTGGGGAGAGGCAACCGAGGTGGCCCTGCTTTTGGGTAGCCAGAGTCCCTGGCCAACACTGGGCATGATCCCTGTGGGCTTGGCTTGCAGCTCCTGCCCCTCCTTCCGCCTCCACCACACGTTTAATTTGATTTAGGGAGGGAAGTCGCTATTTTCTTCCGTGGTGTTACCACTGATAGTCTATTTCCTGCTTGTGGCTGGATGCTGTGTTGGCATTAATGTAGAAAAATTAGCACCATCAGGGCTGTGTTTGGAGCCATCCCTCACACTGGAGTCCCTGACGCGTTAATTAAACTTGATAAATGCTTCTGTGTAAAGGTAACTTTTGAACAAAGGATCCACTCACCCTATTATTTGTCGGATACATGCTCCAGTAAATTGCTTGGAAGGAACTCAGTGTCCCAGGGGAAGACTCTGGGGCCTGTGGCCCTCTGTCATAGGGAGAGGGGGCCGCCCCACCACCTCAGCTTTCAGGCTGGCGGTGCTGAGATGGGATGCACGGGGCTCTTGCCGGCATTCTAGCTTCGGGGGAGGTTCCGGTCACCAGGCCAATGGCAACGCGAAGCTACAGCTGGGTGCCTCGGGGCTGTGGACTGAGAGGTACAGGAAGGAAACATTGTTACTCTTCAGGTTTTGTCAGTTCCTAGTGTAGCCCACCTGACAATCCAGTGTGTCTAATTGCTAATTGAGCCCACTTATCCCGGCTACATAGTTAGGAAAAGCGAGGTATGAACACTGGATTTGGCATGGCTCAGGTAAACACTGGAGGTCTTAGGGTTCCTCCACTAAGGACAACTGGGTACCACTGTATGTCTCAGCTTAGAGCTCACTTCATAGGCAGTCCCTCCTTTATCCCCCTTAAAGTCAAACCATCTTCCATGGGAAATTGTTAGAGACACAAGCAAATGAGAGTCATATTATCCATCAAAGAGACCAGTGGATCGACTGTCTAGAACTGGTATGGTGAGTTCTTGGAGTCAACATGCTTCTTTGGTCTTTCTCCCCTATGGCTACGCTCCTCACGATCACATGATCTACTCATGATCCCAAAATGGCTGCTGAAGCTCCCTCCCTCTTGTCTATGTGCTAGACAGGGAGAAAAAGAAAGGAAGGGACCACAGGACATCATCCTCAGGTAACCATCACTTTCCACAGTGTCTCCTGGATGTCATTTGTTGGGGACCTGGCTTCAAGGAAGGCTTGAAGACAGCTCCTACAGAAGCAAAGGGGCCTGGGCCAGCTCTGGAAGTCTGTCCGATTCTTACAGGGCCAAGTCATCCTCTCTGGAGTCAAGTCTCCGTTGCAGTTTTCTAAGTTGGGTATGATGGGACAGGCCTGTATTCCCAGCACTTAGGAGGCTGAGACAGAAGACTCATGAATTTGGAGGCCTTCTGTGAGTAGCAATTTCTGTCTCAGCAATTTTCTTAAGTCTCTGGTCTCTGTGGCACTAAGACATAGAGGTGCTTCTCATGGTTTCTGTTATGAGGCTACGCATTGTCACACACCAGTGACCTCTGCTGGTACTGTCATTGAGGTGGAAGGCAGCCTGTTGCCGAGGCTTACCCTACCCTAGGTCTCCATTGCTGTAGTACTGGTACCTGATTAGACTGAATTGTCTTTCATTGTCAGTGAGAAGGAGAGACACAGAGCCTGGGGGGTGGGGGATAGGGCATGGTTGGGGCTTTCTTGAGCTTTTTAAAAAGGGTTTTTACTAGGTTACACCAGTGAGGCCTCGTCTCAGACAAACATTCAAAAGCGTGATAACACATTGCCTGCCCCTTCCAGTCCTTTCTTTCTGCTTCCTATGTGCAGCTGAGATGTGACCTCCCAGTTTCCTGCTCTGCCTGCTTGCTGCTGTGTGTGTTTCTTTGATATTGGGGTTCAGTTGCTTTTGGTCATGGGCTTTCATCATAGCAACAGAAAAGTAACCAATACACTCAAAACCCACCCCAGTGACCCACTTCCTCCAGGAAGGCTGTACCTAAAGTTCTATAACCTATAACCTCCCCAGATAGAACCACAAGCTGGGGACCAACTGTTGGAACACCCGAGCCTATTGGGGGGGCACTTCTCATTCAACCCCCCACAGCTACTGTGGGGGAGGCTTTAGCCTCAAGGTGGACCAGCAAAGGTGGGGGAGCCAGAGTGATAACATTTCGGGAGCCCAAGGGTGGGTGTGTGAGAGCACACTGGGCAGGCTGGAGAAGGTAGACATTCAGCCAACAGTGTGGAAAGCCAAGGCGCATCAGAGGCTTGTGGCCGTGATGACAGCTTCCCCGACAGCTAAGGAAGGGAGTTCACCTCAAACCAAATGGTTTGCTAGCCAGGATTTACTCTCAAGGGAGGGCAAAGTGGAGGCCTCAGGACTTGGCAGAAACAGTACTGGAAGCCAGGGACGCCTGAGTATTGAACTCTGTCTTATACTGTAGAGAGTCATATGTAGAGAGCCATCTCGCCTGACAGAAGCATTGCTCTCCCAGCCTGTGAGAAGTGGCTGGGCTGACCAGCTCAGATGCCTGCATCTCCTGGATGCAGGAAGGAGCCGGAGCTTCCAGGCCTCAGTGAGCCACACCTCCCCCACCTGGATGAGCCAAGATGACACCCATTGTTCTTCAAGGAGCAGAGCTGTGGGATCAACATCCTCCAACAGTGGAGCCAGGATGACAACTGACAGGGCTGGCGACTCTGTCCAGAGGGTCCCCGCCCCCAAAGCTTATATTGCCACCTTTACCCCCAAGTAAAGAGAGACTTTGTACAGCCACACATTAATGTGTCTGTGTTTCTCTCTCTCATCCCCCGTCGTTTCATTTTCCCAGCTCTCTGTCCACAGAGAACTGGCTCGTGTGTAACTCCTGCCGGGAGGTTTCATTATACCAACGGGTATGATCCAGCTCAGATCTCTGTCCTGGGTGACCTCAAGGAGCCTGGATGCCAGACTGACAACTTATGGGATGCTGGCTGGCAAAAGCCAAGCTCCAGGTGACATGATGGGGTGATGGACCCACGTCAGGGAATCAGTGGAGTCCAGTGCTGCCCTTCCATATTCCATGCTCATGTCTGACCTCTGGCCCTGCTCCCAGTAGTGGCCTGGCCATGTGATGAGGCGGCAGATCCCTGGAGGCAGCCATTCCTGTGCGCTCTGCAACTGTCCCTTGATGCTCCCACCTTGGTGCTCCTACCATGTGGCCAGATGTGCAATACTTCTTTTAACCTTTTTGGCTCCTCCCACTCTTATGCAATGTCTAAACCTAGGGGGACCCTCATCCCAGAGCATTCCTTACACTCCCTCTCCTTCTTAGACCGGATGCTAAACAGTAGACTCATGCCAGCCATCATCCAGGTATGAGCATGACCAAGAAAGATACCACACCGAGTGGTCATGTCGTGTGGGTGTCTCTCATTGTGTTGCGTATAGACTTTTCCCACTATGACAGATGCCCAAGAGAACAACTTGACAGGAGAAGGATTTGTTTCAGCTCAGAGTCTCAGAGGGTCCATTCCATGGTGGGCTGCTCCATTGCCGTGAGCTGGAGTGAGGCAGAGACTCGTGGCAGGAGTGTCAAGCTTCTTTCTCCCATCACGGGACACCCCCCCCCCCGCCAGAAACCTGCTTCCTCCAGCTAAGCATCATCTTCTAATGTTTCCAGAGCATCCTCAAATAGTTGAGGGCTAAGGCTTTGATGTGTGAGCACATGGAGGGAGTCCTTCACATCCGAGTCATCACAGTCAGGAACCTCTGAAGCTTAGGAAGAGGGGGCCTAGGGAGGTGTCTCTGAAAGGAAAGAGTCAGAAACTGAGTTTGATGCCCAGAACCTTAAACCAGACATGGCTTAAGGTTATGTGCTGTAATCCCAGCAATAGGAAGGTGGGAGGTGGAAGCAGGCAGTTTCCTGGGTGCTCTCTGGCTGGCTAGCCTGGCCCTACCTTGGCAAAGTTCTAGGCCAGTGAGACTCTGTCTCATACAAAAAGTGGAAAGTGGGGCTGGAGAGATGGCTCAGTGGTTAAGAGCACTGAACTGCTCTTCCAAAAGTCCTGAGTTCAAATTCCAGCAACCACATGGTGACTCACAACCATTTGTAATGAGATCTGATGCCCTCTTCTGGGGTGTCTGAAGACAGCTACAGTGTACTTACATATAATAAATAAAATTAAAAAAAAACAGGAAGCACTCAAGGAGCAACAAACACCTAAGTTGCCTTCTGACCTCCACATGAGTGTGTGCATCTCACACAAAGCCATACACACACCCACAAATTACTGAGAAGAGCTAAGGATGTGACTCAGTAGATAGAATGACTGCCAAGCATGCAAGAGGCCCTGGTTTCGATCTCCAGCACCAACTAAACCAAATGTGGTGATACACACCTGTAATCCTGGCTCTTGTGTGGGTAGAGATGGAAAGATCATAGGTTCAAAGTCATCCTCGGCTACACCGGGAGCTTGGGGCCTGCCTGGGCTACATGCGTCCCTGCCTCATACATTAGGGGAAAAAATAGAGTAAAGACAGTTATAGGAACTTTCAGGATACAGAAACTCCACCTCAGGGGGAATTTTAGGATGCTTCATGGGATGGTAAGGCTGACCAATCGCCCAGGTGTGAGTGCCAGGGGTCAAGAGAGAGCCACAGGAGAGACAGTGTCTGAGGCAGGTGAATGGCAGGAGTTGGAGGAGAGGGCTTAAAACTTGTATGAGAACACAATGTCACAGGTGAAGCCTCTTTAGGAGAAGAATGTGAGGAGGGGAGAGCACAATGCCATCGCTTCTGCCTATGGCTGTCACCAGTCTGTCACAGTCACACGGCCATTTCTGATTCTGTTAGGATTTTGAATGGACCATGGTAGGATGCTGGACAGATGGCAGGGTATGAGAGGGTGTGGTGTGGTGGATTAGAGAGGTCCTTATGTCTATAGTGGATGTCAAGGGAGACACCCTGGTGTGCAAAACCCACAACTTACAAAATACACATACTACTGAGAAAGCACCAGTTGTATCTGTAATGTCCCCCCACCCCCACCCCAAGGCTTATACCCCAATTAGGTGCTGTTGGGAAGTGGTGGGGTATTGGGAAGGTGGACTCTAACAGGAGATTTCAGGTCATTGGGGATGTGTCCTTATAGGAGAGAATGAAATACCTCCCCACTCCCCCCACCCCCTATTTCTTGGCTTTGCTCCTCCATGTGTCCCTTGGTGATGTGCCATCTGACCACAAGCCAAAGCAATGGGGTAAATGGATCATTGAGCCAGATAAACCTTTCCCCTTGTTAAGTTGATTATCTCATGTATTTTGTCACCATCACAGAAAGCTGACTAATACACCAAGATAAAGGCCAAAATAGTCACATAAAAGAATTGGAATGGTTTTGGGGGAGGGGAGGGGTGTGAGATCTGCTGTTACAGAGAAACAGATGCTAGAATGACTTGGCTCTTTAAGACAAGTAAGTGTGGGGCTTAGAGAAATCAACAGTAGAAACATTGTAGCAGCCTTGGCTGGCCTGGGAATCTTGATTCTATTAACAGAAACACCTCTTTTTCCCTGGCAAGCACCAAGTGTCAGGCTTTAGGCAGAGCAATTGAACATGGTCTTCACAGACTCCCAAGTCCAGCCTTGACTCCCTCAGACCTGCTACAGAGGACACTGCCTCATCCACCTCCCTGAAACCGATACTCAATGCCTGGCGCTCCCTTTGTGGAAAATGCACTGGGCAGCTTGTATCCTGTTCCTCCTGCCCTTGAACACGGGCCAAAAACCCGAGTCCTCCTAAATCTCTTCATGCCCATTGGACCTGCCCCTGGGAATGAGGAGATTTGAGGGTAGACAAGGCGTGTGCTTCCCTGAGCACAGAAATTACGGGGCTTGGAGACGAAGCAGCTGGTGTGAGTGTCAATATCCACACGAGAGTCCTGGGTGAGTGGAGATCTGTGCTTTGATGGCAAGAGCGCCACTTTCTGATTTCCCGTCAGTGGAAACACAGGCTACAAATGTAGACAGCACACCCTGATTAGTTTTCCAAAGCCTGTACTCTAAGAAATGCCAATCAACTAGAAGCCATGCTGATCGTAGTTAAAGAAAAGACAAGAGAAGTGTCTTATGAGTCATACAGGCTCAGCACGAAAGATTCCAGTTGTCACACTTAAAGAGACAAGGAAACACATTTCAACAGTAAATGAGTTCAACAATCGCCGTGTGTGTGTGTGTGTGTGTGTGTGTGTGTGTGTGTGTGTGTGTGTGTGTATAGAAGAGGGAGTTGAATCCCCTGGAGCTGTAGTTACAGGGGGCTGTGAGTTGCCTGGTTGTGAGTGCTGGGAACTGACCTCAGGGTCCCTGGAGAAGCGGCAGGCCTGTTAACTGCTGAGTCATCTCCCAGTCCCTCCATGTTGTTTTTGTGGTTGTCTGTCCCTGAGCCTGGAGCTCACCGACTGGCTACAATGACTGTAGGCCACTTTCATCTTTAAGATGCAGTCTCCCCAGGCACTGGGGAGGAGGAAGTGGATGCTGGCACATTCATGAATCTTCAGCCCGCTGCATTCCACTGGCCAGGATTCAGGAGTCTAACCCCCAGTCTCATGCAAGGGGACTGCCAGATGCAGCCCAGGAAAGAATGACACTTTCTAGGGAGCCACTTCTGTCCCACCCCAGGACCTTTGCACAATACTTCAAAGTTCTGCTGATTTTGGTTCAAATGTCACTTCGTCAGGGAGTAACACCAAGGGAGGGCTGGAAGCTTGGTCCCCCAGGCACTGTCACCTGAAGTGGTGACAATTGCAGGCTTTATTTGCCTGACCCTTGTGCTCAGCAGCAGATGGGAATCTGCCTTTGAGAGAGACCTCCTGGCCGCTGCTGGAGGGGAGGCCACGAAGATGGTTCTATTTTTAAGAAAGGGCAGCTCCCCTGGTGGCATCCCGAGGAAAGGGCAGCTATGACGCTGGCTTTGATGAACAGCAACGACTCCAGAGGCACATTTCACTAATGTTCTCCGAAAAAGGCTTATAAATTATTCAGCTGCACAGCTGTCTGGGAGAGGCTCCGGATGGTTCCTGCCAGGCGGCGGGGAAGAAGCTGAGACCCAAGAGAGGCTGGGAGGGCAAGTGGTCAGAGCTGCAGAGACTGCTTGTCTTCCCCTCCTCTCGGCATCCCTATGTGGGCTCAAGTTGAGCCTCCCCTAAATCTAGGAGTTTTGTTAGCGTTCAGTGTGGGTGACCAGTGATCTCTGGCGATGCAAGTCAGCAGCAAGAATTTGGGTGACACAGAAGAAGGGACATCCTGGATGGGGTTTAAAGAATAAGTAAGAGTTTACATGGTGAGCAGATAGTGGGTGAGAGGCATCCCTGAAGGGTGGAGTTCTGTGGTAGGTATGACTGTCCACAGCTGATCGTGGTTGCAGGTTCAGGCAGGCACAGGATCCCAGGCCACTGGTCCACACTCTCCCCAGGAGAGGTGACAAGGGAGTAGGAAGAAATAGGACACAGATCTGTCAGAAAGGATGGCTCAGATTTTCTAACTGACCCTACACTTGATGTCAGAGCTGAAAAGGAACTTGCGGGATCGCACTAAGAATGACTTAAACACTGTTGCAAGGTTCCATCTGTCTGGCCTGCCTCACGGGGACAAATGCATTAAGCCACACCCAGCCTCCTGCTGGTAATCGATGTGACAAAGCCAACCTGTATAACTGCTACTGTTTGGCAGGAAACAGGCCAGCCTGGGTCCTGCTGCTTGGTTGGTTGTGCTTGGAAGCTTTGGTTGAGATGGAGTCAGCTGATGGCTCTCGACGGTTACAGAGCTGGGGCTTACGGACTTCCCTGTGATGTCCTCTCCCCTCCTTGCCCTGGCTCTCTGCCTTCCGCTGCTGTTTGGATGCGCTCTTGGGAGTGGTGTCCTGAGTGGAGACAACCCTCACAGCCCTGACCTCGTTGCAATAGCACACATGAGTTGAGTGCTGGGGTTGAGATGGTTTCCTGGTGTGTGGGATCAATTGGTGTAGGTGCAGGGGTCCCCAGGCAACATACTGGCTGACTGTAGGCCCTGGGGGTAGGGGTCTGACTGACAGGTCTTGTCTGCAGTTTGCTGGATGTTCTACTTTGGACTGGCTCTGTGCCTCAGTTTCCCTAGATTTGAGTGGCACTCTTCGCTCAGAGGGTGAGTGGAGTGAGCAGTACATACCCAGATCGTGCTCTAGGAGTGTTTGTCAAGGCAGATGAAGGTGAATCCTTGGGAGCTCTTCTCCCTCCTCTCTCCAGCAGAGGCCAGCCAGGGACTGCAGCCTTGGCAGGCAAATTCTGACTGTGTTCCCACACTCGAGACCTTCTAATTGGCACGGGCGAGGAGTGTTTCCAACCCCTGCTCAGGCCCTGGTGGCTTCTGGGTGACAAGCCACTGTCAGCTGCTTTTAACAAGCCTCAGGTTTTGACCAAGGTACCGCCTGGACCAGGTCCGGGCTAATTGGATCCTTCTGGAAGACCATCAAGGGATACTGACAAAAGTAACCCCAACCAAGTCCCACATCTGCCAGGAAGGTATGGGCAGAATAGATCCCAGTCTCTTGGGTCTGGCCTTCCTCTGGGGACACCTCTGCCAGGCTTCACAGCCCCTGGGTGGGGGTTGGGGGGGTGAAAATGGGTCAGGGAGGGACAATGACATGAGGTTCTGTGCAAACCTCTGCAGGAAGCCACCATCCTGGAGGAGCAGTAGACTCAGGGACTGTTGAGGGACCCCACCGCTCAGCGGCTGTTGAGTGATAAACAGCTGGGGCCTCCTTGTGTCCCAGATTGATCCTGGCACGGCAGGTGCCCAAAGTTTTCTGCTAATTAAAAGCAGGTTTTGACATTTGGGGCTTTTTTGCTGGAGACAGCTCACGCTCTGCTGTCAGCTGAGAATGGAAGTGTCAGGTTTTCCCCAAGCTCACGGCCCTGCACAGCTGGGCCTATGGTTACAGACTTTCAAATGCTTTTATTTATTTACTGACTATATTTGTTTGATTCTCCACATTTCACAGAGAATTTGACTGCGCCTTAAGAGCAGGTCTGTCTTTACATGGAGGAGTGGGGTAGGGGAGGTACGTGGCATTTGAGGACAGAAATTGTGTGAATTCCCTGTGTGTGCTTGGGCAAGTCACTCAGTCTCTCTGAAGGCTCAGAAACAGGCCTGCTCCTGTCTTTGTCCAATGGGGGCACCCAGTCACTTCTCTATTGAATAAAAAATTAAAGCATGCTCTAGGACACACTGGCTGCTCAATAGAAGGTTCTGGAATAGGGTTGTGTACAAAGGTTCATCAAATAAGAATGGGAACGCACAACGTCCATAGGTTCTGCCTTGTCCGGGTCCCATAGCTTCTTGTGCCTGTGTAAAGCACAAGGCTAGGGAAACTGAGGCAGGGCTCTGCACTTTAGTCCAGGCAGTGTTGGTGGCTTCTCTGGGGAGGGAGGTGAAGGATGAATGCAGGGTGTGAGCTGAGGTTGCAGAATCCTTCCGGATCGGCCTCATTCTGGCTTCTCCCCAGCCTTTCCTGAGCTCTGGGCTCTCAGTTTCTTCATTCCCATACCCCAGTGTGCCCAATATGGAAGAAAAGGGTCAGGAGTGGGAGGCTCCATGCAGGTCCAGACTGACCTGTGTGTTGGCTTCTAGGTGCACATCAAAGTGACCCTGGGCCACCCAGAGTCGCCGAGGGAAGTACTTCCGTGGGTTCTGTCATCCCCTCTTCCAGAGAAGCTGGTCAGGAATCTAACATGGAGAGCATAGGAGAACATAGGAGAGAGGCGGTGGCCACGGTGGGACTCTGTCAGTTCCGTTCTCATTCCTGTGGCAAGATGCCTATCAAAGACGACTTGAGGGAGGAAAGATTTGTTTGGACTTGAAATGTGTACTCCACCATGGTGGGGGGAGACTGGAGGCAGGGGTGTGAGGTGACTGGTCAGTCACATGGAACCTGCAGTTGGGAAGCAGAGATGTTGGGATGTTGGTGCTCAGCTCACTGACTCCGTTTTACTCAGGCTAGGACCCCAGCCTGTGGGATGTTGGTACCCACAGTCAGGGTGGGGCTTCCTTCTTCAGTTAAACCTCTCTGGACACACCCTCACAGACATATCTAAAGCTGCATTTCCAGGGTGGTTTTTAAATCCTGTCAAGTGGACAGGGACAATGAACCACTGTGGGAGTCTTCCTGGGGAGGCACCAGCTGGCACCCAAAGTTAACCACACCCCATATAGTGCCACCAGTTAGAGAAAAGTGTACCCCCACTCCTAGTATGGGCTCCAGCTCACTCCCCCTTTCTCCCCTCTCCCCTCCTCTGACCTCTGGCCTCCACCTTGTTGACCTTTGATCTTAAGACCTTTCTCTTCCCCGCCAACCCCTACCCTAGTACCCAGGATGCTGTTCCTCATTTCCTTCTCATCTCTGATGTCCTGGCTAAGGGGGATGGCTCCTCATGTCCTGTCTGTGGCTCCTGTCCTCACAGAGCACACAGCGTGTCAATTAGTAGAGATACGCCAGTCCGTTTGCATGTGTGATTTTTCTCTGGCACACCCCTGTATCCACAGTGCCTGGTACACGGCAGATGGTCCACAAATGCTTTGTATTGAAGGGAAAGATGACAGTGGCTTGAGGGATGTTTGAGTCACAGGCGTGTGTATCTACATGCTAACAGAAATATTTTTTTTCCAAAATGTGTCATCGGAGTTCTTTTACACACGGAAAGGCATATCTGTCATAGCTATGGCTGGACACACTGTCACCAGCCACACCTTCTGCCTAGGAAAGAAGTCCTCTTAGTCCCTCCAAAACATTTTACCCTCCCTCTAGGTGGCACCTCTTCTGCAGCCAAAATTTCTGGTTAGCAGATGGAATGAGTACTTCCAGGCCTGGAACCCATCTCAGCCATAGGGAACTGAATGCAGTGTCCACCACGCAGAGGCCAAACCCCACACTGCATTGTGTCCACCCATGCAGAAGCCAGCAGACATGGATGCTCTGGGATGCTTGTGACAGTGGCATAAGCCACTGCCTGTGACCACGTGTGAGGAAAGATCCTTGCGGGTGTCCCCACAACGGTAACTTCATAGCAACGAGAATCAGCAGCAGCTCACACTCTGATAAAAGTTAAAAAAGCCAGACAGAAAAAAAAGAACCAGAGGCTGGGATGTGGCTCAGTTGGCAGAGTCCTTGTTTAGCATGCACAAAGTCTGGGGTTTGGGGTTTGATCTCCTGTACCGTGTAAACTGATGGGGTCATGCCTGTGATCCCAACACTTCAGAGTTGGAAGCAGGAGTGTCATCTTCACTGTTTAAGCTGGTTTAAGATCAGCTTGGGCTTTATGAGATCCTGTCTCAAGGAAGAAAGGAAGGGAGGGAGGGAAAGAGAGAGGGAAGGAGGGAGGGAGGGAAGGAGGGAGGGAGGGAGGGAGGGAGGGAGGGAGGGAGGGAGGGAGGGAGGGAGGGAGCAGAAAAGCAGAGGGAACACATTGGAAAATGGTTTCTACATGCAAATCCGAAACACACAGAAAGACCTAATAGTGCCAGGTATGTCTCCTCTCCCCTCCCCTCTTTCTCCCTCCCCTCCTTCTCCTTTTTCCCCAAAGCTAAGACCTCAGTCAATCCCTTATGCCCTGGTGCTGGACACCAGGACTGCAGGCCTATAAGAATGACCTGAACTAAGGCCTGGCCCAGACCTTTATACTCGTGTGTAGACGGGACGTTGGTTGCCAGCTCCTGGGCTTTGGCCTTAGGCATGGCAGCTCTTGGCAGCCAAAGTCAGCTGGTTGAGAGAGATGAGTGGGGTGGCAATGAGGGGGAGGGCATATAGTGCCAAGCACTCCAGCTGAAGGAACTGCCTTCCTTCTACAAGGAGGGACAGACAGTCCCCAGCACTCCCATACCTTTGCTGGCAACTTTCCACTATTGAGTGTTCACTGGTGTCGGGGGGCTATTATCAACCGTGATGATAGATTCCCAGGACGGTGTGTTTGCCCAAGGTCTCACTGTTGGAAGCAGGCAGCCAGACTGAGGCCAATTCTCTGCCATTCCAGCAGGCGCCTGGTGTGTTCAGCTGCTAAAACCAAACAGAGGTGGGAAGAGGTGGCTTTGCTCCGGGCCCCAAAGGACAGGACTCCCCCCACCAGTGGTGCAACCTCACAGAATATGAGCAATGCAGCCTGCTGCCCAGGCTGATGACCCGGCTGCTGGGCTATGGACGGCCATCTCTCAACGCGCCGCATGTACACCGTCTCCAAGAGGGAAGCAATTTAGAAGATGATTCAGCCTGTACTTTGGCAGATGTTTCCCAGTGTGCTGGGTTTGGAGAGTAGCCTCATCTTTGAAATGAAGCAAAGTTAGCTCTGTTCTGGCTCCCTCCCCATCTAGCTGAGGGCCTGCATATCTCCACAGTCAGCCATATTCCCCAGGACTGGGAGGCAATTCCCCTCTCCTCCCCGGTTCCCCGGTTAGTAAGCATGGTGGAGGATCTGTGTGGTTGGTGGATTTTTCATGGGCAGGGTTTCAACACACATAAACCCTGGGTCCTGGGGGCACAGAGTTGTTGACAAGGTGATGCAGTTTACATGAGGAATGTCCCCACAGGTTCATGCTTTTAAACTGGTTGGCAGCTGGTGGCCCTGTCTTGAGAGGTTGTGGAACCTTTAGGAAGTGGGATCTTGCTGGAGGACGTGGGTCACTGAGGGACAGGCCTTAAGATAGCATGGCCCTATTTCTGGTGAACTTGTCTCTGCACAGAGATATAAACAAGATCTCACACACGCAGGCACGCATACACACACACACACACACACACAAATACACACACAGACACAGACACACACACACAATTACATAGACACGCACATGACATCCTCTCATCTTTAGAACCCTAAGCAGGCCAGGGTGGAGAGGACAAATATGTCAGGACTCTGAAAGTGGGAACTTACTGTGACAAGACCCTTGACGAATACCTTTAACTCAAACATTCTTTTTAAAGCACCTTTGCCACTGGGCACATGTGGGCAGTTTTAGAAGATGCACACAAGATCCTGCAACTGAACACAGTGATGAATTAAACTCTACAAAACTGGAAGCAACCCAAGTGCCTGAGGAAAGTCCACAGCAGGAAGTTATTTGGAAGCTGTTACGAGTCAGATCTGCAGTGCTCTCTAACTGGTGGCACTATATGGGGAGGCTGTGGGACATAAGGTGGAGCCTCGAGCTGGTGGAATTAGTTGCTAGGTCTTGGAAGCTTCCTGTCTTGCTCTCTGCTTCCTGGTGTATAGTGACGTGAACAGCCTCGGCCATACTCCCTGTCCAGTGCTGTGCCGCCATGATGGACTGAAACCTTCCACAACCAGGAGTCAAATGACTCTTTCCTCACTCAAGTTGTTCTGCTCAGGTCTTTGTCATCAAGACACAAAAGTGACAAACACAGGGACAGCAGTCATTTGCTCACTCACCCTTTATTCACAGCAAACAGTCATTGATGTCCACTCAACATGGATGGATGGATGGATGGGTGGATAGCAGAGTCTATGGGTGAGACTTCCTTTCTTGACTTACATCCGACCAGGGATAATAAGTACATAAGTAAACAGGATGATCAGCAAAGCAAGTGCTCTGTAGACACTAAGAGCTGGAGTAGAATATTCTAGACGGTACTAGAGGCTGAAGTGGGAACATTTGGGATGGAATTAATGCCTTAGTTACTTTTTTATTGCTGTGATAAAACACCATGGCGCATATATATATATTTGAGCTGCGCATCAAATCCAGGACCTGGTGGTTGTTAGGCAAATACTCTATCACTGAACTACATTCCCAACCCTTGCCAAAGCAATTTATAAAAGAAAGTGTTTAACTGTGCATGGTGGTGTATGTCTTTAATACCAGCACTTGGGAGGCAGAGGCAGATGGATCTCTGTGAGACTGAGGCCAGCCAGGCCTATATAGTGAATTCCAGGACAGCCATGGTCATATAGAGAAATCCTGGCTTCAAATTTTTTTTACTTGGGGCTTATAGTTTCAGAGGGTTAGCAACCATGGTGGCAGATCAAAGACAGGGGTGGGAGCAACTATAGGAGACAGAGAGGGATAAAGAGAGAAAGAGAGAGAGAGAGAGAGAGAGAGAGAGAGAGAGAGAGAGAGAGAGAGAGAGAGAGAACACAAAGCCTGTCTCCAGTGACACACCTCCTCTAGCAAGGCCACACCTTCTAAACCTTCCCAAACAGTTCCACCAACTGGGAAATATTCAAACCTATGAGCATGCGGGGACTATTTTCATTCAGACCACCACAAATGGTCAAGGAGATTTCTCTAAAGAGTTGAACTTTGACCTGTATGTTTAACAGAGGGCACAGTTCTTGGTAGAATAAATTCTACACACTCCAGGGTCTGGCTTCAGTAGCAACCCATGCACTCACCCCACCCCCAAAATACCTACAGACCCCCCCTCCCTTGCTGAAAGTCTCTTATGCATAAACTGGAGACTCTAGATAGTTTTTCATCTCACAGGGAGCTTTGAAAAGCAAATTGCTGAAGAGTCCAGCCGGGAGAGCCATACAGATCATAGAGAAAGTGGCGGACAGCTTTCTTGATATTGGATGGCATGACAATCTGGCGACTCAGATCCTGCTAGCATGCTTGGGGCTATAAAAACACATCAAAGGGGTTAGCCACTTTAGCAAATGTCACCCACATCTCACTAAGGAAGAACCCTCTATATCTGAGTTCCAGTTCCCCTCTGGCATGTGCCCAGCTCTGGGCAAGACATTTCCTGATCTGTTTGCTTAGCTGGAGAGGGGAGCATGAACTATCTTGGCTCTGGTTGGGGAGAGTTTAGCAGGCTGAACAGCATCTAGTTCTGAGGAACAGAGATCCAACACTGGGGATGCCGTGTATCCTGTGTCTGGAGAGGACTTTCTTTCTTGTGTGAAGTCTGCCTTTCTTCTCGTCACCCCAGTGTGGCAAGAGGGGGTGGACTAGGAAGGTTCTGTGTGTGGCCCTTGGTCTCTTCTGATGTGGTTAGCATTCCTACCTGAAGGTTCCAGCCCCTAATATCACAGGAGTTGGATCCTTGTGGAGGCCACTATGGCAAGAGCACTTGCTCTGCACAGGGTCTGCATATGCTGCAGAGACCAGGCAGCACAAGAGCTCAGCAGCTTTACCTTGCTTCATTATCTCCTTCACTGACTGACATTTGGCTCAGATTCCAGCTTAGGTCTTCGGTAGACATGATACCCTCCTAAGGCACTGCTTCTCAACTTTCCTAATGCTTCGGCTCTTTGATACAGTTCCTCTTGTTTTTGTGATTCCCCCCTCACACCGTAAAATTATTTTTGTTGTTACTTTATTTTGCTTCTGTTATGAATCATAATGTAAATATCTGTGTTTTCTGGTGGTTTCAGGTGACCCCTGTGAAAGGGTCCTTCAGTCCCCAAATAGGTCTTGACCCACAGGTTAAGAACCACCATTGTAAAGGGTGTTCACCTCTCCCTTCAATGCTGACGACACCAAGAAGAATTTTCAAATTTGTGGGACAGAGTGCAGAATGTTCACTCCTGACTTTGACAACATCCTACTCCTGATCGTGGGAATGATGCTGGGGGATTTCTGGCCACCTCCCTGAACCTTCAGACAGACTCTATCTTGCCTTTCTCTCCTGTCCTCTCTCCACCCTCTCCTGCAGTCACTGTGAACTCCAGGAATAATGGGTCTTGGGATGAACATTTGTGACAAGAGCCCACACTTGTTTGGGATTGGAAGACTTTCTCATCTCTCTTCCAAATGTGAGCTTCCAGGATGTACCTGAGATAATGATCAATGAGGTTAGTTTTAGCAAGACTCTCTGTTGCTGAGAACTTCTTGTCCTTCTTCCTCCTTCCTTGCCTGTTTTGCCTATGCATCCTAAAGCCATTGTGGGTACCACAAAGCCAGGGCCGAGGATGCGGATGCTAGTCCCTGGTCTCAGCAAATTCTTCTCCTAGGGCATCACTAATTTTTCTGCTTGAATTTTTGGAGTGATTGACTAGATCTGACCTGTTGGGACTCTGAAAAAAAGTCTATTCCTCTCTCCCCAGGTCAAGGACGCCAATAACACCATCACTGTTGGGATTGAGGTTTTAACATAGGATTTGGTGACAACCATGCTCAGGCCCTAGCCTACTCCTTGGCAACTGGGCTCAGGAGTTACTGAACATCTACTGAGCACACTGGTCCCTTGATACCTCTGGATCATCCTCTGACCTTCATCTCCTGGGACCCCTGTTGTGCTTAGCACACTTACCGTCTGATTAACCTAATGTATTCTGCAGTGAAGGGACTAGAACCTATGACTTTGAACATGCTAAGGAAGCTGCCATAATGTGGGAAAAAAAAAGAAAGACGCTTGGGTCTGGTGCGCGCAGACACAGGGGCACGCACCAGGCAGGGCCGGCAGCACGTGGGCCTCGCTCTCGGGCCAAGGTAGCGTGCATATGCAGAGGACGCAGGCAAGATGGGGGGGGGGAAGCGGGCAGTCACACCGCCGGCAGGTCTCTGCGTGTAGGCGCGCGCAGAGAAATGTCACGCAGAAGGCGGAGCCATTCTGATGTGGATTTCTCTGCCTATTACCTGTGCTCACAGACTGTCTGCATGGCTGAATCTCAGACGGCGCGTACTAGCTAGCTCCATGTGGTGAATTTAATAAAAGGCGGCCCATAGCTTTGATGTTTTATTATTAAGAAAATAGAAAGAGAAAAGAGATAAAAAGACAAAGGAAGAGGAGGAAATAGATAAGAAAAGACATGACCACGTGTAAAGGGGAGAAAATAGAGAGAGACAGAGATAGACAAAGAGGAGGGCAGGGGGAGAACAAGCGAGGGGGGAGAGAGAGAGAAAGAGAGAGAGAGAGAGCACGTGCTGAGGGGTGCTATTTATAGTGAGTTGGGTGGTCAGGTAACCCAAGAGGTGGGGAGAGTGTGGCTGCAGGCAGGTGACTGCCTAGGCGGAGTCAGGCTAGAACCTGGGGCATGGCCACAAGTCTCATTAAGGTCCCACACCATGAAACATCTCTTTTATGTTATTATTTTTTTTTGGTTTTTTTTTTTTTTTTTGAGGCAGGGTTTCTCTGTGTAGCCCTGGCTGTCCTGGAGCTCACTCTGTAGACCAGGCTGGCCTCGAACTCAGAAATCCACCTGCCTCTGCCTCCCAAGTGCTGGGATTAAAGGCGTGCGCCACCACCGCCCGGCCTCTTTTATGTTATTATCGAGGTACAAGATAGCCATAGTCAAAACAAGACCTTGAGTACAGCCCACTTAGATAAGTAAATCAGCCAGAGTAAGGAAGGGCTTACAGGGTAGAGTGCTTGCCTGGTGTCTTAGCTGGGGTTTGTACTGTTGTGAGAAGATGCCATGACCACAGCAACTCTTATATAATGAAAAGCGTTTAATTGGGGATGGCTTACAGTTCAGAGGGGTTAGTCCATTATTGTCATGGAGGGAAACATGGTGAGCAGACTTGGTGCTTGGGAGGTAGCTGAGAGTTCTACATCTGGATCAACAGGCAGCAGGAAGAGAGAGAGTCACTGGGCCTGGCTTGAGCTTCTGAACCGTCAAAGCCTTACCCCACATTGACACACTTCCTCTAACAAGGCCACACCTCCTAACAGTGTCATTCCCTATGGCCTATGGGGCCATTTTCATTCAAACCATCACACCTAGTATGAATCAAGTCCTGGGTTTGACCCCTAGCATTGCATAAGCCTATCGTGGTGGCACATGCCCGCAATCCCAGTTCTTGGTAGGAGATAGAGAGAGGAGAATGGGAATTTTAAGTTTATCTTTGGCTTAGTGAGTTCGAAGCTAGAATGGGCTGGGCTAGACCTGTCTCAAGAATAAGAGCAACAGCACTCTCTGTGACAAGGGCAAAGCTCTGTCTATATAAACCCACTCTAACATATGCATCTCCTGGAGGCTCCCATGAAAACCCAAGGCTAAAGTTCTTCCTTAGCCTTCCGCATCCTGGAGCAACACACAGTCAGTTTCCCAGTACTGTGGTGTTCTCCTCCATCCTCCATGTTGTGGGGTAGGCTGCAGGAGCTAGAAGTCCAGCCAGGAGTCTAGGGCCAGCCTGCAGCCACAGCTCCATTTCTTCTCCATAATTGGAGCACTTATCTGTGGCTCTCAAAGGCTGCACCTGGAAAATGGCCAGGCAGGAACTGCACTGGACCAGGGCTGCCTGGTTCATGAGCTATCTTCCTGTGACATGAGGGACTCATTTCTTCCAGCCTTCTCCAAGTCTTGTGAGCTCTAGAAGCTATTCTGAGAGATTTGGCAAGTCACCTGCCTACAATACCTTGGCAGTAGGGTGACAAGAATGGGTCCTACACACAAAATTGATTTCCTGCCTCTCTATCCTTTATCTCAGAGGTAAACTGGCAGAATGTAGAGATTGTGGGATGGATTGATGTCAAATATAAGAAAGCACTACAGTGTATGTGTGTATCTCTATGTGTTGTGGTTGTTGTTGTGTGTGTGTGTGTGGTGCTGGTATGGTTTGTTTGTATGTATCAGGTAATGTGTATGTGTGTATGGTGCTGGTACAGTTTGTTTGTGTGTATGGTGGTGTGTGTGTATGTATTGTTTTGTTAATGTGTATGATGTTACGCGGTGTGTGTGTGATGGTTTTATTTGTGTGTATGATGTGATGGGTGTGTGTGTTGCTGTCTGTGTGTGGTGTTGTTGCTTATGTGCATGGTGTTGTAGTGTATATGTGTAGTGTTTGTGTGTATATGATGTGGTTTGTTTGTATAGTGTGTGTGTGGTGTTTGTGTATGTTGTGTAGTGTGTGTTATTGTGTGTGTGTGTGTCTGTGGGTGTGTGTGGCACCTCAGAGAGAGGTCATCGTGGCAGGGGAGAGCTGAAACAGAAGCTCTGCAGCTAGACCTCATAACCTCTGCCAAAGCAGGAATGAGAAAGTGATACAGGTTTTCGTCTTTATCCTGGGCTCCCAGCAGGAGCTTCTTAAACCTGTGATTTTTCTGGGCAGTGAAGATTCTAGAAACATCTTTATTTTATTTTAATATTTGCTCTGTTCCTGGGTTTCTGATCTAGACTTCCTAAAACCCCCGTGGTTTCCCAGGCGACAAGAGCATCTTGTTCTAGCAGGGCCACTCTTGATGGCTCCTGGGTAGACATTGGTCCCCAGAAACACGAAGGCACTATGGGAAGGCTGGAACCATCAGCTGCCAAGTGTTCTAAAGAGAGGAGAGGCTTGTAACTGAGACCCTCATCCTTCCTGGCTTCGTGTGACATCTCCTTAAAAACCCATGACCACAGCTTCTTGATTGACAGACAGGCCACAGAACGTGAGGGTGGCCAACCCCAGTCCATGGGGACAGGAGTTCCTGCACTGAGACACTGCCCTGTACATTTCTTCATCTGCCTGTTTGCTTCCTTTATGATAGATGGATAAAGGTGGATGCAAGTTCCCAAAACAAAGCCACACCCACCACTGAACCTCTTACAAGACTGACTGATGATAACTTCCATGATGGAGAGATTGAGATGTTGCAAATCCAGGGACAAATTACAATCTATCTTAGGCTATCATTAGCCCACTAAGTAGCCATTCCTCGTCCACCTCTGTGCAAACCTATTATCCTGTGATTGATAGATAAAACCTCTTTGAGTGTATCGACTTAACAAAACACTCATTTCCACCAATCAAAGGGCTAATAATGTCATCAGATAGGAGATCTGAGGCCGATGCCTGAGATTTTCCTGCTATGCTGTGCCTTTCTATTTAATGTTTCCACTGATGTATTTTAAAAGGGCCTAACCTTTCTTTCTTCCATTACTATAAAAACTTCATCAAACTGTTACCACGTTGGAACATGGACTCTGGGGCAACCTAAGTCTGTGTTCTTGGGTCATAACCATTCACACTGGCTTTAGAATAAACTACCTTTTACTCCCTTTGAGGTAAGAGTTATGCTTTGTGGCAACTGTGTGAAGAATTTTCCTGAGTTCTGTGAATAATCAAAGCTGAGGAGAGCTCCAACTGACAGACAAATTGAGCAGAAATGTGGATAAACGTGGGGCTCCATACTTGGCGTTGGTGTCTGACATGAGGACAGTCTGGTGGGCCTTACCCCTTAGGATCTGTGCTAGCTTGGGGTGAACAAGGTCTGTGATGGTTTGAAGAAGGACCCCCATAGACTCATGTATTTGAATGCTCAGTCCCAGTTGGTGGAACTGTTTGGGAAGGATTAGGAGGTGTGGCCTTGTTGGAAGAGGTATGTTACTAGAAGTGAGCTTTGAGGTTTTAAAAGTCCATGCAATTTCCAGTTAACTCTCTCTTTTTCTCTCTGCTTCATGGTTATTGTCTCAGTATGGAAGCCCTGAACTATAGCTCAGGCATATATAGTACTATGCCTGACTACCTGCTGCCATGCTCCCTGCTATGATGCCTTCCAGGAATTCCAACCCTCTTAAACTATGAGAAAGGCCCCAAATAAACTCTTTCTTCTATAAGTTGTCTTGGTCTTTGTGTCTCTTCGCATCAATAAAACAGTCACTAAGACAGAAGTTGGTACCAGGAATGGGATGTATGGTGGTGACAGGCCTGGCCATGATGGTTTTTGGAGATATATGGAGGACTTTGGGACTTGGGACTAGAAAAGTTGTTGAATGTTGTAAGTAGGGCTTTTTAGGCCACACTAGTAGGAGCTTGGAAGACAGTAGTCATGTAAACAATATGGACTATGGAGGCCCAGCTCAAAAGGTTTCAATTGAATACTATTAGCACTGGGGTAGAGACCATTCTTGTGGTATCTTGGCCTTCCAGAAGCATGAATTTCTGCTCCTGCCTCTGTGATAAGTACAGTTCTTAGCCTCCTGGATCTGGGGAGGACAGGGTTTATTCAGCTTACACTTCCATACCACTGTTCATCATCAAAGGCAGTCAGGACAGGAACTCAAACAGGGCAGGAACCTGAAGGCAGGAACAGATGTAAAGGCCATGGAGGAGTGCTGCTTGCTGGCTTGCTCCCCATAGCTTGCTCAGCCTGCGTTCTTATAGAACCCAGGACCACCAGCCCAGGGATGGCACCACCCACTATGGGCTGAACCTTCCTTCCCACATCAATCACTAAATAAGAAAATGGCCTACAGCTGGATATTATTGAGGCATTTGATCAGATGGAGAGGAGGTACCCTCCTCTCAGATGACTCTAGTTTGTGTCAAGTTGACATAAAACTAGCCAACCCATAGGGCACAAAAGCTACCATTACCATGTGGTAATGTGAATGAGAACAGCTCCTGTGTAGGTTCAAACACTTGAATGTTTGCTTCTCTCTTGGTAGAACTGTTCAGGAAGGCTTAGGAGATGTGGTCTTCTTGGAGGCATGCCACCGGAGGCTTTGAGGTTTCAAAAACGCATACCATTCCCAGTCAGCTCTTTTTCTGCCTCTTGCCTGTGGATTAGGATGTAAGCGCTTGGCAACTGCTCCAGCGCCATACCTGCTAGCTGCCATGCTTCTCACAGTGATGGTGATCATGGAGTAATCCTGTGAAACAATATGCAATCCCTCAATTAAATTCCTCACTTTGTAGTTACCTTGGCCATGGTGTTCTATCACAGCAATAGAATAGTAACTAAGACATACTGTGTCTATGGAGTGGACTCGCAATGGTGCGGGGGCTCTGTCATTAACAGAAAGAACGTTTGCGTGAGTGGCTCCTGCCTCTCCAGCCTGCATCCATGTCTACACCCCTGGATCCACCCTGCAGTGCAGTGCTGGGCCTCAATCACAAGCTTGTAAGAGAGAAGAATGATGTTACAATAATCCTCTGAGTTTTGGGCCAGTTTGTCATGCAGTGGTGTTATAGCCATAACTGAAACATAGCTCCCAGTGAAAGCTTCTAAATATGCAGTGAGGAGCCCTGCAAAGGGTGGGTGGGCACTGACCTGTAATGAAGTGTCCAGACAGCACTGGCTACTCAGCTGCTTTTCCAGGTAATGTGGGGAGTCAGGGGTGAGAGAGACTTCACCCTGTCCTACTTAAACCAATTGTTAGGTGAAATCTGCTATGTGTATTTAGCTCATATTTCTTTACTTTTGAGGCAGGGTCTCACTGTATAGCCCCTGGATGGTCTAGAACTCTCTATGTAGGTCAAGCTGGTTTTGAACTCATAGAGATCCACCTGCCTCTGCCTCCTGAGTGTTAATATTAAAAGCGTGTGCTACCAGGCCCCAGTTTAGCTTCCAGTCTGAGTGCTATGGTGCGACCGGTGCCCACAGTCAACTGAGATGACAAGGATGAGCATGTGTCAGCAGACTGAGGCCACATTCTCTGGTCTCTGCATCCTGGTGACAAGCTTGACAGCACTGTTTCCATTGCTGGAGATGGAACCCTGTGCCTCATACACGCTGGGCAAGTAATCCATCAACTGAGCCACATTCCCAACCCCATTCAACTCCATTTTAAAGAGGAAAAAATTCCACATGCTAGGATCCTCCTTTAGTCCATGGAGAAATGAGACAGCTGGTCCTGTTACCTTGCTGTAAATCTGGTTGTTATAAATCATGCATTTCACCAGCCTGCCCTTTAGGGACTCAGCACCAGCAGACACCACGCGTGGCACATTCCACCGTGGCTATATTTTCCTATGGAACAGAAGGACCCTTTAAAAGGTGTTGTGCCCTCCCCTTCCCCCAAATCAGGGCAGCTTATTTCTCTCTGTGTCTTCCAGTCTCTTTGTCTTTCTCTCATGTCCCGACTCTGAGATGGACTTTTACCCTGCCCCCCACCCCACAATAAACCTTTTACATGAGATCTGTTGGGTGGTGTGATCTTTTTGTGGCTCACCTTGGCTTCAACCTGCCAAGGTACTTCTGCTACTAAATCGTAACACTGTGGAGCCTCAGCAATGATGGTAAGATCCATTCAACTTAGAAAAGAATCTTGAAACATTTACGCCCATGGGAACAACTGGATGGAGTTTAGTTGGTAAAATGGGACATGAGTCAGACATGGCAGCATGCATATGAGTATGTTGTTTCATTACGGATGGTTGTGAGCCACCATGTGGGTGCTGGGAATTGAACTCAGGACCTCTAGAAGAGCAGTCAGTGCTCTTAACCATTGAGCCATCTCTCCAGCTCCATCACATTTCTAAATGTAGCATTAGGAAATGCTGAGGCAGGAGGCTCACCATTCTCCTAATCTGGGCTTCAGAGTGAGACTCTAAAAAAAAAAAAACAAAAAACAAAAACGAACTAAAAGTGATTAGTTAATTAAATTAAATTAAATTTTAAAAAGAACAAGAGGAAGGAAGAAAGAAAAAGAAAGCTGGGAGTTTAACTGAATTGGTAGAGCACCTTTGTAATATTCATGAAACCCCGGATTTAGTCCCTAGAATGGCTTACCTCTGGTGCGATGCTCAGGCCTCAAATGGCAGCACTCCTGTGGTAGAGGCAGGAGGTCATCCTTGGTTACATATAAATTTAGATATCAGCCTGGACTGCATGAGATGCTGTCTTTAAGAGAAAAGGGTATATTAAGCACAAACTACTTCTCCCTCCTCCTTCTAAACCACTGCTGTGACAGTCAGGGAATTTTACAAGATGTGATCAAGAAAGACAAAGATAGCCTGACAGCAGAAGTGAGACTCCAGAAGCAAGAGGCAAGATGGCCGCTGGCTTGCTCGCTTGGTAGCTGGCAACCCTCAGCAAGGCAAACAGAGCTGCCCCCCAGGGAATCCTCTAGAAAGCAGAGCAGTTGGTGTCTCAGGAAGGGGGGCAAAGGACACCTGCTAAGCAGGCAGCTGAGCCTATCTGCTCAGCACGAGGGCCCCCCTCCCACACGCTGCGCCCCGTCTGTGTTGGCAAAGGAAGCCATTTGGTTTTAGTAAGAAAAGGACTTGACTTTAAAGGATCATCACAGATGGGGCTTGAAAGCCTGCAGACTTCTCCAGCTGGAGGCAGAGAGAGGTCTCCTTTTACAAAAGAGCAAGCGCAGCTAGAAGAGCCTGTGTGGGTCAGCGTGAAGAAGTGGCAACTGGCCTGGAGAGATCCACCAACACCCTCAGGAGAGATGGGAACCAGCTGAGGGGAGGCTGGTATGAGGTACAGAGAGCCTTCAACTGTGAGAGAAGAGAGAAGTGTGAGTTTAGTTAGCAAGTTCAAAACATAAAATCAGTGAGGACAAAGAGGTCTAACTTGTTCTCGATGATGAAACTGTCTGACTAGAAAGGGAAAGAAAACCAGAGAGGGAAGTCACTCATTACATCCGACCGGAACGGAGGAGCTTGAGTTTCCCGGATTGAAAGCCTCATTGAATTTCCAGCAGACCAATTTCAGAACAGAGCCCCCCCTGAGCAGAACAAACAAAGACAGAAAGACCTTCTGAACAGAAACATTGTAGCTGAGGACAGAACGAAAGTGAGAAAGTTAGTGGAGAACAGAATTCTCAGAGAGATCTAACCCGAGTCTGAGACATCCAAGGTGTGGTCAGACCCTAAATAGAAAAGAAACAAAAGATTCAAACTGGTCTGCGGTTCTGAGAAAGCTACTAAAGGACAGTGCTTTATACAGGTAACAGAGGTGAACAAGAGAAGGGAGGCAGAGGGAAGGCAAGCAGGGGCGGGACTCTGAGGAGAAATGAGGGGGGAATCCCTGAGAAAGCGTTGACAAAGGCCACCACGGGATACGGAGGGCCACCACATTTGCCATCAAGACAGTAGTGACAGAACGGCTGTGTGTGGAAACATTGAGAGGCTACATCACCAACATGTATTAGAACACCAGGGAGACACAGGTAACAATGGTGAACTCAGGACAGCACAGAACACGGGAAAGGAAAAGCAGCCATAGAATGCTGCATGGTTCAGCTTAAATCTGCTTATGCAGCCACAGTTAGGACCACGGACTGATATCAAGGTCAGTGTAGACACCGGGGAGAAGAAAAATACAAGTGTGTGTGTGTGTGTGTGTGTGTGTGTGTGTGTGTATGTGTGTGCTTGTGTGTGTATTTCTGTATGTGTGTGTTTATGTGTATGTGTGTGTAGGTGTGAGTGTGTATGTGTGTATGTATGTGTATATATGTGTGTGTGTGTATATATGTATGTGTACGTGTGTGCATGTGTATGTGTTTGTGTGTGTGTCTGTATGTGTGTGTGGTGTATGTGTTTGTGTGTATATGTGTGTGTGTATTATGTGTGAGCATGTATATGTATGTGTGTATATGTGTGTGCATGTGTGTGTATGTATGTGTGTATGTGTGTTTGTGTATGCACAGTGTTACATATTTTGAGTAACTGGGCTTACTGAATCTTCCACATTGTTCGGGTTTTGGTGTCTTTAGAGAAAATTCCTAACACTGTGAGGAAAGATTCTCTTGCATTTTCTTACAGAAGTTCTAAAATTTTGTTATTTAGCACTAGCTTTAACAATTCTGTCTGCCATCTAGTATTCATCTTAGATTTTTTTTTTTGTTACATAAAGGATGGAAATACACACATCATGTCTGTCCCCGCCCCCTGCCCCGCATCTAACACAGTAGAGGAAAGTGTTAAGTAGGAATCATCTTTTAAAAAAAGCTATTGAAAATGCAGAGAATTAGCACAAAATAGCAAGAAACATGTAAGAGATGTTGAGAGTGCTAGGTGACAGGCACAGACCACTGAAAAATCTTCAGAATTAATGTGAGATACTGAGCTTTAGACTTTGAGCATTAGAATTAGGGAATCCAGTCAATTTCAAAATGACTATATAGAAGATTTGAAGGCCTCTTGTGTACACACACACACACACACCCACACACACACACACACAGAGAGAGAGAGAGAGAGAGAGAGAGAGAGAGAGAGAGAGAGAAGGGGAGACTGAGAACAGGTTGAACATTTCCAAAATGTGTGATCCAAAAGTGTGAAGTCTAGAATTTCCAAAACTCCAAACCCCATTAGCACCACTTGGTGTTAGAATTGGAAGGTCATGCGCTTGACCTCGGGTATCTCTGGTTACTTTACTGCCTCCCTCTCTCATCTGACAGAGCTCCTTGCAAAAGTCACAAATTCTTGACATCTCCAACCCTGTCTCCTTTCCAGCTCTCCCTCTCTGTATATACTTTCTCTCTTTTAAAGCCCTTTTGAGATCTGAGACATAACACACGTGCACAACACACACACACATAGAATACAAATAAGTGCATAACTTGTTAATAATTGCCAAGAATATTTGTGCAATTCCACTTCCGATCCAATCAGCCTGGAAGGCCAGGCTTCTGCCCGACACTAAGCCTGTCTCTTTTGTCCAGGTAGTTGGGATAATCATCACCCTGAAGTTTAGTGTAATGGTTTTCTTAATACACTGAGCACCCTAAGGCAACAAAGTTACCTTTGCCTGTGAGCTTTATGTACAGAGATGAAAATGAACTCACTTCTAGCAGTCACTGTTCCCTCATTCGAATGCTTGGAAGACTTCTCTTTGTCGTGGTGGTGTATCATTTCCATTGCTATGGTTGTTCACAAGATGGAGCGCCTATTGCAACCAAGCCCCTGTTTCAAATGTAAATTCTTGGAGCCATCCCATACTTACTGAATCAGAGACTCTGGGTGAGAGCCATCAGTCTCTGCAGAAGGTCCTGACACATTTACCTTAACAACTGCTCCTATTTCACTTTATTTTTCCAAACTAGTGTGGACAGACACTTGGGTTATTTCTGGGTTGTAGCTATTATGCCCATAAACTCTATAATTATTTAGCTTTTTCTAGGATTCAAGTTCATGAGATTTTGTGATAAAATTTCCAGCCTAGTTTATATCAAATTCTTTTCAGAAGAGATTTGCATTAGGCCCAGTCCAAACAGAAAACAGAGGACATGCTCAATCCAAGGAAACACAGAGGGGTAATAACAGAGGCAATTTATAATTATGTTTTGCTAATGGGCAATGTTCTCACTGAAATGAATCCCCACCCCCCCAGGAGCCTGGACATGCTTGGATTGGTCCAGGTAAGCTCCCTGTTGGCATTGACATCTAAACTATCTCTAGAATTTCATGTGGTACCCTTTGGGTTCCACCTCAGCGGACCTGAGGGGCACTGGGACCCTGATGGGATGCTTAGAACTTCAGTCTGATGTCCTAGCGTGGGACTGTATTTTTTATAATATAGTCCACCGAACTGTCGTTGCTTTGTATTCCAAACTGCTGGAACTCTTTCGTCGAAGCATTCAATAGGTGACTGCCAAAGATCTAGAGCTCTGAAGCCTCAGCATGCTGTAATTATTGGAAGAAGTTCTTGCCAACTGAGAAACTCTGGAATCCAGCTCTACAAAAGAGAAGGAGGAGATGGGGAAATTAAATACTGAGCACCGCAGTGGTGTAGGAGACCTGGCTGTTAAATCCCACCATTGTGCTTAGAAAGTGTCAACACACAGGGAGGCTCCTTTCACGACATTCTTGGTTTTAATTGGAAAAAATTCATATTTTGCACTGAAATGGAAGAAAATTCTTTTACAGCATCAAAATTTGACAAAAAAAAAATTCAAAAGAAGAGTTGGCCTTTTTTGGAGGGGGGATAATTTTTGGCTTATAAAATGTATTTGCTGACCAAGATTTCTCTGAATAGGGACAAAATGGTTGAGCTTAGAGATACATAAAGCATGCGTGCTCACTCCTTTTTGTTTGTGTCTTTTTTTAAAAAAAATCATTTATTATTTAAAAGACCTCAAAAATATTTATCTTTGTTTTATGTGTATGAGTGTTTTGCCTACATGGGTGTCATATACCACACGTATGCAGTGCTCATGGAGATGAGAAGAGACTTCAAGTTTCCTGGACGTAGAGTTAGAGGCTGTTGTGAGCTGCCATGTGGGTGCTGGGAGCCTAACCCAGGTCCTGTGTAGCAAGTGCTCTTCAATGCTGAGCTAGCTCTCTAGCCCTTATTTGTTTGTTTGTTTATTGTGTGTGTCTGTGTGTGTGTGTGTATGCACACACATGTGTGCATGCATGCACATGAACTTATGCCACGGCATACATATGAAGATCAGAGGACAATGTGAGGGATCTATTCTCTCCTTCCACCACACAGATCTTGGAATCGAATTTAGATGGTCAGTATTTTGCACCGGGCACTTTTTACTACTGAATCATCTTGGTGGTTCTGGTTTGTTTTTTGAGATGGGGTCTTTTTATGTAGCCCAGGCTAGCCTCAAACTGATGTTTTTCCCACCTCAGTCTCCTGAATGCTGGGGTGAAAGGTGGTAGACCACTGTGGTTGGCTCGAATATTTCAATACAAACAACCAACATAGAATTCAATTCATTGTCCACTTAGGGAGTCCGCCCACAACCTATCTGCCTCCTCAGTCCCTGCAGACATAGCGTCCTCAGTTAAAATACCAAAAAAAGAGTCACGAGGACACCAACCAGCATAACTCACTATCACAGAACACAACTTTGAAGGAACTTCCAGCAATTCTGTCTCAAAGGAGAACCATAATTCTACAGTGAAAAAAGGAGCACAGAGGTCTCCATCAGAGGACCAGGGACACCGGAGGACTGCCACCGCCACAGACTACTGAATTGGGTCATCAGTGATATTTTAGAAAACCCACTGTGGTGGTTTAAATGAGAAATGACCTCTAGGTTCATGAGCTTGAACCCTTAGTCCCAGTTGGTTGGTGGTGCTGTCTGGGGAGGTTGTGGAATATTCAGAAGATGGCATTTTGCTGGAGGAAGTACCTGAGCAAGGGTTGGCTTTGGGGTTTTATAGCCTGGCCCCACTTCCTGTTTACTGTATCTTCTGGACTGTTTATGGGCTAGCCTCATGCTATGAATCCCATGCCTTGGTTTTCATCAAAATTCACATTGGAGAGTGGTCCTCAATGGTGAGGCATGGTTGGAGGCAGTGCAGTCCTTGAGGGGAGAACCTTCGTGAATGGACTCACTCCTTTCTCTCTTGCAGAAATTATGACTTTTGGAGTTCCCTCAAGGGTAGGTTTTATAAAGTGTTCCTGCTCTCTGGGGCTTGACTCAGCTGCACACACTTGCTTGCCCATGCTCTTCTGTTAACTGAATTAGTGTGTGACCTGTTGCCAGTACCAGGCTCTTAGGCAGCCCAGGTTTTAGAGCTGTGAGTGTCAGGGTTCCTGTAACCATCAGAGATGGCAGAATAGCTATCCACACAACACAATTTAGCCAGTGTTGGCTCAAACATCTGGAGTCTGACACCAGGCGGTTTACTTTAGACATATGTAAGTACAGTACAATCTTGGGAAAAGAGTTTCTTGGTAACAATTTTCTCAATCCCATGTGCACAATAAAATTTAAGGCATGACTACATAGAAACTCTGAGGCAGAGTACATGTGACTTCTCCCATAACAATGGGTTCTACAGCTTAAAGGCCTGGAATCTTGTATGGTCTTGGTCATACATAGAGAGCAGAGGTCACCAGGCTGTAAAGTACATGGGTTCTATTGACTGAGAAAGAAAACCAAAAATAAAGGTCTAGGGAGAAAGGGTCTGGTATAAACATAATAGTCTGGGCGATTCAAGTGTATCCTGACCCTACAGATGGCACAGTTTACCAGACTGTTAACTACATCTACCCCAAGCCTTCTGGATAGAAAACACATATACATCCCTTCCATTGAAAAGAGAGACAAGTCTTCATGTTTAACATTCCTGTTTTTTCTGGTGCTTATCTATGAGTACAAGAAACTTGTGCCTTCTACATGTGAGATCAAACAAACAAACAACAAACAACAAAAGCCCCCCAAAAACCCCCTGCTTTTTTTTGTAAATTATCTAGTCTCAGTTGTTCTGTTACAGCAATGGAAAATGGATTGTCTCTCACAATAAGCCACCTGTGATGTCCTCTGCTTGGTGGTCCAGGTGTCCCATATTCTATGCTCTCTTGAAGAGTTTAGGACAGTCTCAAGTCCCTTCTGTCTGTCTTTTTGTTTTTGTTTTTTTAAATTGATGTGAGGAGATACCATGACCAAGGAAACTTATAAAAGAAAGCATTAAATTTGGGAGGGGGTCATTTGGACTTCCAGAGGGTTAGTCCATTTCAATCATGGCAGGGAGCATGGCAGCAGGCAGGCAGACATGTTGCTGGAGCAGTAGCTGAGAACTTACATCCTTATCTGAAAATAGGAGGCAAAGAGAGGCAGAGAAAGTCATCAGACACTTGGAAATGGTGTGGGCTTTTGAAAACTCAAAGCCCACCCCTAGTGACATGTCCTCCAAGAAGGCCACGCCTCCTAATCCTTCTCAAACATTTCCACCAGCTGGGGATCAAGCATTCAGATATATGAGCCTATGGGTGATATTCTATTTTTTTAAAAGCATTTATTTATTCTATTTATATGAGTTCACTGTAGCTGTCTTCAGACATACCAGAAGAGGGCATCGGACCCTATTACAGATGGTTATAAGCCACCATGTGGTTGCTGGGAATTGAACTCAGAACCTCTGGAAGAGCAGTCAGTGCTCTTAACCGCTGAGCCATCTCTCCAGTCCCCTATGGGTGATATTCTTATTTAAACCACCACAGCATCCAATTGCTTTCACCTCCAAAACATAACCCTAAACTAGACACTCAGGCTTGGGATACAGCTCAGTGGCAGAGCCCTTCCCTAGAATGCATGATGTCTTGGGTTTGATTGACAACAAAGTGGATCCTTCAAGATAACAAATTAGGTGCTTTGTTCTGCAGCAATTTCTAGCTAATGCAGCCTAGGAAGATGAGGATCCATGCTTGGGTGGCCTCCATTTCTCTTACCTACTTTCCACCTCCTCTGAGCTCTCCCCTCTCTCAGGTTCTGCCTCAGTGATCCTCTGGACTTTCTTCTAACTCATGCCTTTTTGGCAATGTCTACTCTAAACTTTATCTCAGTTATTTAGTCTTTGTTCCCATGATCACCCCCCTCTCTCTCTCTCTCTCTCTCTCTCTCTCTCTCTCTCTCTCTCTCTCTTTCTCTCTCTCTCTCTTCTTTGTGAAATTCACATCATGCACCATGTAATGGCTATTCCTGGTTGTCAACTTGACAATATCTGGAATGAACTACAATCTAGAATTGGAGGCCTCACCTGTGATCCAGATCTTGACCGTGGAAGACACAAGTTTCTGATCTGGATCTTGTCATGGAGATCTTGAGGCATAGTGGCCGTGAAAAGCTTAGGCCCAGGCAAGGTAGCAGATCCTTTAATCCCAGGAGACTAAGGCAAGGAGATCTCTGAGTTCCAGGTCAGCCTGGGACAAAACAAGTCCCTGATCCAGGCATGGTGGTATACACCTTTAATCTGGGCCACACCTTCCGCTGGAGACCTACACAAGGACATTAGAAGAAGGAAGATTCACTCTTCTTTGCCTGCTCACATTTACTTGCCAGCTCATCTGTTGGGATCCACTTCTACAGAAGACCAGCTGAATCAACTAGCCTCATGGGACTGAGCAACTACTAGATTCTTGGACTTCCCATTCACAGCTGACCATTGTTGGGTTAGTTGAACTACAGCCTATAAGTCGTCACAATAAATTTCCTCAATATAGACGGGTGATATTCTTAAGTTCTGTGACTCTAGAGAACCCTGACTAATACCCATCATAATCTCACTCATCTCCTTGTCCCTCCATTTCCACCCTTTGACCTTGCAACCTCCCCTACCAAAAGAAAACAAAAAATAAAAATACTACATTTTCATTTTTAAACTAATTTTTAATTGTTGTTGTTTAGATTTGGTTTTTACTTCAGCTTTTTTTTCTTTTGCTGCGTTTGAGCTTTGACAATTTTGTATATGTATACATAGCATTCTGATTACTGTAACCCAGTGCTTTCTCATCTCTCTTCCATCCTTTCCTTCCCCTTGCATATTTTTTAAAAGATTTATTTATTGATTTTACAAATATGAGTATACCACCATTGCTCTCTTCAGACACACCATAAGACAGCTCCAGACCCCATTATAGATAATTGTGAGCTACCATGTGGTTGCTGGGAATTGAATTTAGGACCTCTAGAAGAGCAGTCGGTGCTCTTAACTGCTGAGCCATCTCTCCAGCCCTCCTCTCCCCTGCATCTTTTATACAAGTTTCTTGACCACATTCCTGTCTTTTAAGAATACCCATCACATTTAACCAGGATCCTCTGTGTGACAATGGGTTTGGAATAGAAATAACCTGCCAGGCAAAATGTGACCATTAGTGTAATACTGGCATGATTGACATGGTGGTAACCAACCACTCTTGGCTTAAATATATTTTTATTGTTGCTGTTCTTAGATAATGGAGCATTACATGCTGTGGTAAGAAAGAATGCAGGCAAACCCAATGGATGTCTTCACCCTGTTACTTTGGAGGTAGCCTCTTGCAAAATTATAGTAAGATGCCATAGCTAGGAACTTGACTTTGATCTATTTGTGATACCAAAGGCCCTTCCTGCTACCGTGTCACGGCCACACACACATAAACCTCCTATCCAAATCCTCCCCCCCCGTGGACACACTGACTTATTCTGATTTTCTATAATTTTTATCATATGGAGAATATGATCTGAGAGGATTTCTATCTCTTGGAATGGCTATTGTTTCTTTGTGTCATTTCCTTTTAATCTGTTCAGGTTATGTCTGTGTTAACAGTCTTTCCCTTCTCATTGCAGAGTCGAATTCCAAGGCATGGACTGATCATAGTCATCTAATCATTCATTGAAGGGTTTTATCTCTTGCAGATTTTGTTTACTAGAAACAAAATTGCTGGAAATATTTGTGCACTATTTTAAAAATATTTTATTTTATTTTTAATTATGTATATATTTGTATATATGTGTATATTTGTGGGGGGTGTTTGTGTGTGTGTGTGTGTGCATGTGTGAGAACACATTTTTATTTTCCTAGGGTAAAGGCATAAAGGCCTAGGCCTGCAGCTGCTAGGTGGCATGATTTTTTTCATAAAGCAGTTGCCTGGTTGTTTTTACAGTGGCATGACCACTTCACACGTTCCCCAGCTACCTCTCCTGTTTCTTTGCATCCTCACCAGCATTTGGAATTAGGTGGCTTTTTGTTTTGTGTTGTTTTAACTTCAGCCATATGTTTCTACATGTAACGGACTCTCACTATGGCCTTAACTCTTCTTTCCTGAACAGCTGTGGTGTTGGCTGGCTTTGAGTGCGTGCTTACGTGCCATTGGATCAACTCTCGGCTGAAATGGCTGCTCATGTCTCTTGCCTACTTCATCACTGGATTGTTTGCTGTTTTGTTCAAGCATTCTTCATATGTTACAGAAACATGTCACACAAACATAGGACTTGTGACTTGCAAATATGTTCTTTAGTCTGTTGCCAGCGTTTCCATCCCTACCACCATTTTTAATATTTTGTTTTTATTTATTTTCTATATTTGAAACAGGGTCTCTCTAAATAGCTCTGGCTGACCTGGAACTCTCTATGTAGATCAGATTGCTTTCAAACGCAAAGAGATCCACCTGCCTCTACCTCCCAAGGGCCGGGATTGCAGATGTGCACCACCACCCGGCCAGCATGGCCTGCCTCAAAGCAAAATCTTCCAATTGTGATGGGTCAAAGGTATCATTTCTCTTATTACAGATTATGGTTTTGGTGTCAGGAATAAGAATTGTCTAGCTGCATATCCTAGGGATTAGTACCACATATAGTTTTTGTTCTGTGTACATAATTTTATGGATTTAAATTTAGGTCTGTGACTCATTTTGAGTTTTTTTTTTTTTTTTGGATGGGAGACTTAGATCAAGGTTGCTCTTATCTTTAATCTACAGATGTCCAGCTGTTCCAGCGTCACTTATTGAGACGATTACCTTTCTGCTGCTGGCCTGCTCTCACAAGTAGGTGAAAAAAATTAAAAAAAAAAATTACCGCTGCGGCCAGATCTGACCACCCAAGTTTCTTCTCTGGAATCTACATGGAGGAACCAGATAACCACCTCCCACAGGCTGTGCTCTGACCTCCACAGCCCTCCCTTCCACACAAATAATGTAAAAGAGTTGTTAAAGAACCAGTTGAGCATATGTGTGTGGGTCTATTCCTGGCTTCCTGTTCTGTCCTGTTAACCTCCGTGTCTCCGCCTCCACTCGGGTCCCGTGGTCTCAGCTCGCGCAGCTGTATGAGGCTTGAAATAGGATCGACTGTAATGAGCTGTTTTAGTTTTTCAACACCGCCTCAGCTCTTCCAGTTCTTTTGTTCTCGGTATATATTTTAGAATGAGCCTCTCTCCTCTGAACCCCAAAGACTGCTGCCAGCCTCCTGCGGCCTGGGAGGAATAAACACCTTAGCCAGGCAGTTGCTTGCGGGCGCTCACATCTTAAACAGCAAACAGAAAGCAGGGAGAACAAACTCGAAATGGCATAATAGTCCTTAATTCTTTGTTGTTCTCTTTCATATTCACGGTTGAAAATATTCTGCACATATTTCCGTTGATTTATACCAGGTGTTTTCTACTGATTATCAACATTATGTAGCATTTAAAATTCTTTTCTCCATGTGTTTAGTGTATTCAAATAAAATTTATTTTAATACTTTTTAGGTGTGTGTGTGTGTGTGTGTGTGTGAGAGAGAGAGAGAGAGAGAGAGAGAGAGAGTGTGAATGTGTGTGAGTGTATGTATGCATGTGTGTACTTGTGTGAGTGTGAGTGTGTGTGTGTGTGTGTGTGTGTGTGTGTGCGTACTGAGGACTTTCATTTGGGACACAGACAACTTAATTAGTGAATGAGGTGTCTCCCATAGTCTCTGGCATTTGAATACTTAATCCCTAATTGATGGTTTTGTTTGTGGAGGCTTAGGAAGTACATATGGCCTTGTTGGATGAAGTATGTTCCTGGGGTGGGCTTTAAGTCTTCAAAGCCTCTTGCCATTTCCAGGTTGTTCTCTCTGCTTCTTGCTTGCTGTTTAAGATGTGAGCCATCCCTTTCTGCTCCAGCTGCCAGGCCTGTCACCTATTGCCACGATGTCCCTGATACTAAGGACTTCTAACCCTCTGGAACTGTAAGCCAAATAAACTCTTCTATAAGTTGCCTTGGTTATGGTGTTTTATCACAGCAACAGAAAAGTATCTAATAATTCTCTTTCCAAAGTCTCAGGGAGGGGCGGGGCCTCTGGAGCCTACCTCAATGGAAAAAGCTGATCTCCCTGAATCAGGGCTGATCTCGCTTAGTTTATCACGGCAGATTGATTTTTGAATATCTACCTAGTATCCAGCAGCCAAATTCATCTGTAGTCACCAGAGTTTTTTTTTTTTTTTGTACTTTGTAAGTTTCAGTTTTCTGCAGATATTTTTGTTTATGCAAATAAGGTTGGTTTGATTTCTCACCTTTCCAAGCTGAGTGTCTTTGGTGGTTTGAATGAGATGTCCACCATACTCTTGGGGGTTTGAACACTTGGGCCCCAGTTGGTAACACTGTTTGTGGAGGCTTAGGAGGTGTGGCCTTGCTAGAGGAAGTGTGTCACTGGTGGTGGGCTTTTCAATTTTGAAAGCCATTCGCCATTCCCAGTTCACCATCAGCTTCTGCTCCAGCCACCATGCCTGCTCACTGCCGTACTTCCCCACCACCATGGCCATGCATTCTTATCCCTTGCTAGAGCGGTGGTCCTTAACCTGTGGGTCGAGACCCCTTTGGGAGTCAAATGATCCTTTCACAGGGTTGGCTAAGACCACTGAGAAACACAGATGTTTGCATTACTATTCATAACAATAGCAAAGTTAGTTATAAAGTAGCAATGAGAATAATTTTATGGTTGAGGCTCACCACAACATGAGGAACTGTGTCAAAGGGTCGCAGCATTAGGAAGGCTGAGAACCACAGCTCTAGGACCATAAGCCAAATAGACACTTCCTTCTGGAAGCGCCTTGCTTGTAGTGTTTTGCCACAGCAGTAGAAACGTGACTAAGACGTCATCGTTATTGTCGTCTCTCGCTTCCATTTTCTGAGTGAACAGGTTACACTTGCCAGCGCCATGCTGATCACAAATGCTGACTGTGGACATCGCTGCCTGCACTGCCTTAGGAGGAAAGTGCTCTCTTCAGCCACTACATCAGCTGCTCTCGGCTTCTTCCTTTAAACTGTGTTCATCACCAGCGTGTGTGGGAGTCATTAACACATGTGCATGTGGAGGACAGAGGGCAGCTCTGTAGAGTTCCTTCCTTCCTTCCATTTCTCACTGATTCTGAAATGGAGCTCAGGCTTACAGGGCAAGCGTATCTAACTGCTGAGCCATCTTGCCAACCCTGTAGTTACTTCATATCCAGTTGTGGAAGATCTCCTTTGTCCCCACATCTCTGTGGATGGCTATTGGTCGTTTTAATAATACAATTGAAACACCACTTAAAAAGCCTCCATATAGTCTTCAGGCTATTCTCCACATTGTGTAGTCAATCAACACGAACTCCAGAATGATTTATCGTTTTCCACCCCAAAGAAGTCCTGTATCCAGTTGTGCCCAGTTGCTCTCCATTCCCTCCCTCCACCCCCAACCCCAGACCTTGGCTTGGATCACTCTACTTTCTTTGAGAATTGTCTGTTCTGAACATTTCTACTCCATTCGGACAGTAAGCCTGATGTCTTTGATTTAACATGGTGCTTTTGAGACTTGTCAATATTGTAGCACAAATTAATCTTCCTCTCCTTTAGCTGAAAGGCTTTGCTTTCCAGCCATTGTGGAGGGGCATGTGGGCACATTCTCTACTATTGTGAATGATGCCTGCTTGAAGATTTCTGTTCACATATCTTAGTTAACTTTGTCATCTTGACACAATCTAGAGTCATCTAAAAGGAAAGCCTTCATTGAGGAATCTTGCAAATCAGATTGGCCTATCATGACTATGGGTTGTCTCCAATGCCTATTGATCCCACTATGGGTGGCACAATTCCCTAGGCATGTGGTCCTGGGCTGTATAAGGAAGCTAGCGGAGCTTGAGCCTGGGAGTTTGCAAACAAGCATCACTCATCCATGATTTCTGCTTAAAGTTCCTGTCCAGACCTCCTCAATGATAGACCATAACCTGGAAGTGTAAGCCAACAGAACTTTTCCCTCCACAGGTTGCTTTTGATCAGTCTTTTGTCACAGCACAGAATGATACTAGGACTTCCATCGTGTGAGTGCTGGGCATTGACTCAGGCTGTCAGGTTTGGTGGTAAGTGCCTTTACCATTTATTTTTTCCACAGCTGCCTCATCTTGATGTCCTATGCCCTTCCCCTCTGTTCTCTTTATAAACATTATTCATTCATTGCTCTTATCAAACTCCCACATGTCCTCACTTCAAGGTCTCTTCATTGCTCCATCTGTTTAATTTTATCTGAAGTTAATTCATTTTATGATTGTTGATTTGGTTGCCATCAAACACAGCTTTAGATGTCTCAGGATTTGAGTTTTCTGCTTTGTCAGTAAAGCTCTCTCTCTCTCCCTCTCCTTCTCCCTTCCCCCTCTCTCTCCTTCCCTCCCTCTCTCTCCTCTTTTACCCCTGGTCCCTCCCCTCTTCTTCTCAGTACCTAGCACATCCTATTTGAGGCCTGGTCTTTGATGAAGAACATGACTTTTACTTGGTGGTTCTGAGTCTCAGAGTCTCCCCCTCACACAATCTGTTCACCCATCCAGGTGGTATGGAAGGGATGGTGTCTGTGTGGTCCAAGGGTCACATGCTGTCATCCCCATGAAGTAACTGGTTTCTCTTCTTACCTCTGGCTTAAAAAGATAGCCTGGTCCTCTTCCCACCCTTGCATCCATATTCTACAGAAGGAAGGACTCAGAACTCAGCAGGTCATGTCTGTTTCCTCCTGTGCTCACAGCAGATGTGGTCCTCACAGCAGCACCTGCACCTGAACAAAGCCCATATAGTTTCCTCTGCCTCTCTCTCTCTCTCTCTCTCTCTCTCTCTCTCTCTCTCTCTCTCTCTCTCTCTCCTTTTCTTCCTCCCTCCCTCCCTCCTTCCTTTCTTTAGTTTGAGGTTTTTTTTTGTTTATTTTTTCAAGACAGGATTTCTCTGTGTAGCCCTGGCTGTCCTGGAACTCACTCTGTAGATCAGGCTGGCCTCAAACTCAGAAATCTGCCTTCCTCTGCCTTCCAAGTGCTGGGATTAAAGGCAAGTGCCACCACTGCCCGGCTGGTCTGAATTTTTATTTAAATTAATCTATTCACTTTATACCCTGATCTCAGCTTCCCCTCCCTTCTTTCCTCAAAAAAGGGGAGGGCCTCCCACGGATATCAACCCACCCTGGCATATCAAGTTGTGGTAGGACTGGGTGCATCTTCTCCTGTTGTGGCCAGGCAAGGCAGCCCAGTTAGGGGAAAGGGATCCAAAGGCAGGCAACAGAGTCAGAGACAGCCCCTATACTAGTTATTAAGAGTCCCACATGAAGACCGAGATACACAACTGTTACATATGTGTAGGGGCCTAGATCTGTCCCATGCATGCTCTCTGGAGGTTCAGTCTCTGTAGGCCCCTATGGGCCTGGACTAGTTGATTCGGTAGGTTTTCTTGTGGTGTCCATGACCTCTCTTGCTCTTTCAATCCTACCCTATCTTCTGTAGAATTCCCCAAGCTCTGCCTCGTGTTTGACTGTGGGTCTCTGTATCTATTTCCATCAACTGCTGGGTGAATCCTCTCAGATAACAGTTATGCTAGGCTATGGTCTCCAAGTATAGAAGAATGTCATTAACAGTGTCAGGGGTGGGTTCTCTCTGATGGCATAGGTCTCAAGCTGGGATGGTCACTGGTTGGCCATTCCCTCTCCCTCTCCTTTTCTTATTTTTAGATTTCTTTTAGTTTTGGTGGTTGGAGCTAGAACTCAGTTGGCAGAGTGCTTGCCCAAGTTGGCAGAGTGCTTGCCCAAGTTGGCAGAGTGCTTGCCCAGGTTGGCAGAGTGCTTGCCCAGGTTGGTAGAGTGCTTGCCCAGGTTGGTAGAGTAGCTTGCCTAACACACATGGGGCACTGTTTTGTTTTGTTTTTTTAAAGCAAAATTTCAAACATTCGACTTCTCAAATGAAGACTCGGTAGCCAGATGCTGTATGAAAGCCTGATCGCTCAGTGAGGCAGAGAAAGCGCCCAGCCGACCCTCCTACTCACCAACATCCCATAAGGAAAACACACCGTCTCCTTCTCCATGCTGTCTTAAATATCCCTCAACTCAAAGACCCTCCTTTCTGTGTCCTGGGTTTACTTATGTTCCCTCGCTGTCAACTGGTTGCCTGCTCTGTCACCTCTCGATCTATCATTGATCTTATTTAGCTCTTGTTAACAGAAAGCCCGCAGGGTTCAGGGGTTAAAGGTGTGCATTACTGCTGAGCCACACCACAACAAGAAACAGCTTTTTCCCAGTTCACAGTCTCAGGGTTCACAATGTGATCAAATATCCTACAACAACTGGGCTTACTCTCCATTTTTACTCTTTATTTTGCAAAAATTAGTTGTGTAACCAGGGAGGTGGGGACTGGAGGACTGGAAATTCAAGGCATCCTGCATGAATTTGAAGCCAGCCTGGGCTCAAAAACAAACAAACAAACAGACAGACAAACAGACAAACAAACCTGTCTTTACATTTTCATCTTCCTTCATTTTTCTGAACTATGATTTATAGTCTCTTTGAAATGAGATAAAATACAAGCAAATGTCATGATTTATCATTTCCAAAATTAGGCTGAGCCATCTTCCTTCCGTAATATACATTTTATTAATAAATTGTCCTATGCTGTTCAAGGTTACTGACAGAGACCTCCTCTGTGTCAGACCCTAACATGTTCATATCAAGGGATCTCTAAAACTCCTGTCCTGGTGCAATCTGATCCCTGCCTCTGCCTGGAAGAAAGGAAGACAGCTAGTAGCTAAGGATCTTAAAATCATTGCATTCAGAGGACAGCTAGAAGACAAACTGTGCCCAACAGAAGTTACTATTGTTTATCGAGTGGCACACACACACACACACACACACACACACAAACACACAATGCTTATGTGGGAGTGGGAACCAGGAAGTTCACTGATTGCAAGTGAGAGTTCCTACTAAGTGCTTCTTCCCTAGCCATTGTTGGGTGGGGCATCCTCAGCCTTTGTCTTAGTCAAGATTTGTATTCCTGTACAAAACATCATGACTAAGAAAGCAAGTTGGGGAGGAAAGGGTTTATTCAGCTTACACTTCCACATTGCTGTTCATCACCAAAGGAAGTCAGAACAGGAACTCACACAGGGCAGGAACTTGAAGGCAGGAGCTGATGCAGAGGCCATGGAGGGATGTTACTTACTGGATTGCTTTCCCTGGCTTGCTCAGCTTGCTTTCTTATAGAACCCAAGACCACCAGCCCAGGGATGGCACCACCCACAATGGGCCCTCCCACCCTTGATCACCAACCTAGAAAATGCCTTACAGCTGGATCTCATGGAGGCATTTCCTCAAGGGAGGCTCCTTTTTCTGTGATAACTCCAGCTTGTGTCAAGTTGACCCACAAACCCAGCCAGTGCAGCCATCACTGATACTGTTGCCTTGGCCTGTTCTGGACCAGGCTGCCCCAGGTGCCTGTGCCGGGTGCTGTGAGCACCGATTTGCTGATGTTTTGCTCTCTGCCTGCTGCTCCTATTTGCTGCGTGCTAATTCTTCTTTTACTTTTGCTTGCTACATGCTCAATAAAAACAGTTTCCTCACTCGGAACTGAAGAGTGAGGCTATGGTGGAACTTTCTCAGCAGCATATGGCACTCCTTTCCAAGGCACTGGGGGACCTCAGATCTATACTGTCAACCACAGCTGAACTGCACCCCCTTTCATAGCACAGGATTTCAGTGAAGCCCTAGGTAATAATGGAAAGTCATGCTTCTGAACTACATCCCCTAGGAAAATCTCAAAATTGAATGGAACTAGGAAGACATGACTGTCTACAAGGCTCAAAGGCCAACGTTTCCTAATAGGATTCTAGTGGGAAAATGGTGGACTATTGAACAAGACTTTTTTTTTTTTCTTTTTATGTGCAGGCAGGACACTGAGGGGAACTGAGAAGTTTCTGTTCTGTTTTGTTGTGTAAGACTTTTCCAAGGCTGGGGATTCAGCTCAGTGATGGCTTGAGGGCTATGGCACTCAGAGCAAGTAATCCCAGCACACCGGAGGTAGCAAACGAAGAATGAGAGGGTCGTGGGCATCCTTGGCTACATTGTGGGTTCAAAGCCAGTCCTCTGGGTAACATAAGACCCTGCCTCGGGAAAAAAAATGGAGGCAAAGAAAACTATCCTAATCTGATGAGGTGGTGAACTCCCACAATCCACTACCCGGAAGGTAGAGGCAGGAGAGGTTCAAGGTCAATTCTGGTTACTTTCTGAGTTTTCCAGACCAGTCTGGTTTACAGGAGACTGCCTCAGAAAAATCTAAAATAAAAAAGAGTTTTCTCGTCAAGATTTGCTACCATGATCATATAATTCATGCGAATGGCGGTCAAGTTACAGTAAGAAAAGCCAATCTCACTTAAAAGAATGATACTATCTCCGAGAGGCTCCGCGAGCGGCCTAGGGAAGAATCGGAAAGAAGCGTATCTTTCCAAGATTATCTAATTTCCAAGCTAATCTTTCCAAGATTTCAACGGGCAGAAGCTACGCTCCTCGCTAATAGGCTGTTGAGAAAGGCACAGGTGCGTCACTTCCGGAAGGCAAGGTCCCGGCCGCCGCTCCGAGAGCGAGCGGTCTCTATGGCAACTAGCAGGCCCTGGCCCAGTTGCCAGGTTCCCAGCGGCCGTCTAGCCGGCCGCGCCTGCACAAAGACCGCGCGGTGACCGCGCAGCGCAGCGCGGCGACCCGGCCAAGCCAGCCCCACGGGAATTGCCACCCCCGCCGCCGCAGCCGGGAAAGCAGTTCCGGCGGCCTCCGTGACGTGCAGGCCGGGCGCGGCCTCGACCCTCGGGCCATCTTGGCAGCGGAGGGAGCGGCAGAGCGACAGGTACACACGCCGCCCGGCCGGGGCCAGCCCAGGTGCCGCCGCCTTTGTTCACTCGCGGGTGGTCGCATGGCACCCGTGGGCAGTGCCTGCATCCGCAGCCCGAGCTCCGGCAGGTGCATCCCGCAAAGTCTGGGAAGCGCAGGTCCGCGCATCTCTTAAGGCCTGGGCAGGGCCAGCCTATGCATCCTACAAGGGCTGAGCAGATCCAGCTCGAGTACCCTTCAAGGCCTGGGCAGGTCCAGCCAGCTCCCCACATCTTGACCCTGCCAAGCTTGCAGAAAGGAACAGCGTCCAGGACAGGACCAGCGTCCCCAGGCTTGCTTCACCACCCAAGGCCTTTCGCTCTGTTTCTCCAGGTACCTGTGGCTTGACTTTGGCCAGCATGGTCCAACCTCAGACCTCCAAAGCCGAAAGCCCAGCCTCTGCCCCTGGTGCCAGCGCTCAGATGGATGACGTAGTTGACACCCTGACCTCCCTGCGCCTCACCAACTCTGCGCTGAGGCGCGAGGCCTCCACGCTGAGGGCGGAGAAAGCCAACCTCACCAACATGCTGGAGAGTGTGATGGCCGAGCTAACTCTGCTGCGCACCCGGGCGCGCATCCCTGGCGCTCTGCAGATCACTCCACCTATCTCTGCCATCACCTCCAATGGGACCCGACCCATGACCACGCCACCCACCTCACTGCCTGAACCCTTCTCGGGAGACCCTGGACAGTTGGCAGGGTTCCTGATGCAGATGGACAGGTTCATGATCTTTCAAGCCTCCCGCTTCCCTGGCGAAGCCGAGAGAGTGGCCTTCCTGGTATCCCGTCTGACTGGGGAGGCCGAGAAGTGGGCAATCCCCCACATGCAACCAGACAGCCCTTTGCGAAACAATTACCAGGGCTTTCTGGCTGAGCTACGCAGAACCTACAAGTCCCCGCTGAGGCACTCACGGCGAGCACAAATCCGGAAGACATCTGCGTCCAATAGGGCTGTGCGCGAGCGCGAGCGGGAGAGGCAGATGTTGTGTCGCCAATTGGCCACAGTTGGCACAGGATCCTGCCCGGTGCATCCAGCCTCCAACGGGACCAGTTCCGCACCAGCCTTGCCCTCTCGCGGCCAGAACCTTTAGGGACCTGGCACCACCCTGATAGTCTGTGTCCACCCAGGTAGCTAGACTCCGTTGTTGAGAAGAGTTGTCAATACAGTAGCATTGCCCTGTTTGAGGCACCCTTCATGCCTCTCTGGTCGACAGGAGGCCATCCTGCCATCTGCATTGGTCACCCACCCTGCTGTGCGTTTCTTTTTTGCTAGCTTTACCTGCAACTCAGTGCATGCTCCCCCTCCTGTTGCTTGCAATCCCAGCTTGTCGAGCAATCACAACTCAGCCCCTTGGGCACGTGCCTGCCCAGGAACCATTTAGGCTGACCATCTCTGGGAGCTCAGCTCATGGATATTCAGTTTCTGGAGCACTTCCTACGAGCGACTTGGGCCCTTCCTGAGCATTCCGGATCGAAAGAAACCAGCTTGGCCCGGCAGGTGGCTGATGTATATCTGAACCAGCCTGCCCATATCTGGTCACTTTGCAAGGGTCTACATCCCAGGGATAATTTCCTCGGTTGGGGGGAGCCTGCATTCCAGCCCACCGGAAAAGACTGTTACTGGAAAGGTCTCTTCCTTCATAGACATCCTGCCTCTCTTGTCTGTGGGAGACTCCTTCACACCTGCCCATGCCTGCCAGGGTTCTGATGGCCTTAAGGAAATGCAGCATTTATCCGCCAAGTTAATTGTGAACCTGGGACCCTGGACAGTTCCATCAGGCTGCCATAGGCAGCAGATGCCTAACATTCATGCCTCAGCTCTAGCAGACTAAGGGGGACCCTGGGGACCTTGGGGACATCATTTGCTGCCTGGATTTCCTGGGAAAGGCTCCCAGGTGTCCACTCATTCCTGCCCGTATGACTCCATGGTGGGCTTTGTTACAGACTCTTTCCCCTTTACACCCGAGTGCCGTGTGACTTTCACCTCAACCTTTCAGCCACCCACACTGTCTCTCAGGGTCCAAGGAACCTACACAACATACCCTCTGTGTTCCGTTCCTGGGCCTAACTTCCAGCCTTCGTCTGGGGCCAGCTCTTCTGGGAGACTGAGCATCTTTAGCAGCGCGTGTTGGCTTCTCGCTGCCCCGATCTGAAGATCTGTGGAAGAGTGGTTACCTGCTCCGGTTCTCATGTGGACACACGGTCCAGTTCCGAGGAGCAAAGCTTCACAGGAGGATGACCTCGTGATCAGACTCAGCCAAGCCTCTGGACAGTGACATTATCTGTCCTTTCAATGCCAAATGAACTGTGTTTACATGCCTCCCTGGCCCCTTGCGGGAGATGGGTGCCTCTCCTGGGTTTTCCTGCCCTCCTCTGCATGGTCTTGGCTTGACCACAAGAAAACAACAACAACAACCACCTCTGCACCCATGGAAAGACATCTCTCTCTTGGGAGCTCAGAGGCTGGGGCCTGGAACCTGGCCTCTTCCAGAGACTTCCTCTGTCATTGGGGAAAGTGACTGATTCTAACCAACGCACCCTCCTTTGTGAGGCCAGGAGTCTTCGAGGCTCTCTGGGCTCCCAGCCCACAGCCGCCTGCATCTTGTTAACTCTGTTAGCCTAGCAACCTCACTGAACAGCCAAGGCACCCTGCCGGCACCGTGGTGCAATAAGCAGGTGGAAGACTCCCTGGGTTCCATTGAGAGAACTCACCTGTCCCCAGCAGCTGAGTCCTTCCAGTGCATGACCTTCCGGTAGAGGGGTCCTCAGGTGAAGCTACAGCTGCACCAGAAAAATGGGGGGTGGGGTGGGGAGGAGGTGTATGTGGAGGCAGGCGACAACTGGAAGGTTTCTTTGTGGACTTCCAAGCTGGGGTTAGAGACCCACCCACAGGGGAGGCAGGTCACCTGCCCTGGCTCCTCGGACCAGTGGGTGCTGGCTGTAGTTGCATCAGGTTCTGCTTCAGAGCCCTGAGTAGATACCACTGGAGCCCAAGCCACCTGAGTCAGAACCATGTAGGTTGCCTGTCCCCAGGTGTGGTTTCATTACCTTCCTTGGCATCCAGTCTGACCCACCTGGGCCGCCCTGCCTCAGTGGGTCCCTACTGCTGCTCTGGTGGTATTGGCTTGGAGATTGTTTTCTTTCTTGATGCCTGTGTTTATGGGAACCGGGTGGTGATGCCATGTGTTTAGGACCATCTCAATAGCTCTTGGTGCTTGTAGCCTGGAGCACATGAGAGGGCTGAGGCTTGCCCTCTACTTTGGACCTGGAAGAGCCATTTGGGATCTGTTGCTGAGGAGCCCATTGTGACTCTCTTCAGGAGCATGGTTAGTTCCCTGCCAAAATGACAAAATGCAAGGCCCATGCAGCTCCAGAGGGAGACTGTAATAACTGGCCTCAAAGCTGAGGAAGGGGGAGGGAGGCTTTGTACATATCTTAAGGTTCTAGTTTCTTGAGCTCAGAAGAGAAGAGGGAGAGGGGAATGGAGGAGTTGGTGTTTGGAGGAGTCGCATCGCTCCACGTTGATGGCCGTGGCAGTACTGTGCCTGCTCTCCAGACTCTGTGACACCCATCTGGTAAGCTGGGCTTTGCTGTATTCAGCGTCTGATTGAAGGGGGAACCTGGCATTTGGGTGACTTCCCAGCCCAGTGTTTACTGTGACCTTGGGATTATCTCCATGTCCCAAAGCATTCAGTGACTCTAAGGAAATAGCAAAGACCCATCTCCTCATCACCAGCTACATAAGTGATAAGGTGTGCATGCTCTGGATGGTACATGGGGGTTGGCCTGAGACAGCTGCCTGTTGCTGCAGAGGGCAGCCATACTGGATGAGCATGCCCTGGGCATGAGTCTGCAGGGCAGTGAATGGCGGTGGAGAAGCTGGCATAGGCAGAGGGTGACTTAGGGAACTAGCCTGGGCTTTGCTGGAACACCCTGGGCACAGGGTGTTGGGTGGCAGATGCAAGGCTGTGTAGCCTGAGTGCTAAGGTCATTCTGTGGCCCTTTACCTGAGAGGTGTCCGTCAGCTTTGCTAGGACACCATGAAATGAGGCTCGGGTTAGGAAGCAAGAACTGGAGCTTGGGCTAGCAGGCAAGCCTCCAGTGTCTGGGAGGTCCTCACCTCTCACATCTCTCCAGGACTGCATGTTGGACTTGGTGGCTGCCGGTCCAGCACGGAGGGTAGAGCTAAAGAGAAGAGTCACCACCCGGTGCCATCAACAGCTGGACCAGGGCTTCCCATTCTCCACAGCAGCATACCAGGAAATTTGGGGGAACCAGGGAGGGGAAAGAAAATGGTAAAATTCAGTGTTTTGATGTTTCCTTCCTGTCCCTGGCCTCATCTTTCTTTGCCTCTTATACAGCCATGGTGCTGCCTGTAGACCCCCACCTTGTACATATGACAATACTGTTTCCATGTGCCACCAACCTTACCCTGAATGACTGGGAACGCTCCCCTCAGGCAGAGGGACAGTGCTGACACGTCAGATATTGACAGTGTCAGGATTTCCTCCAAGGAAGTTCCTTCCTTGAGATAGATTCTCTAAGGTGGAATTATTGGATTAGTGAACACGGGGCCCTCTGAGACTTTTACTACCTACAGACAAAACGGTTTCCAGAGGTTTCTGTGTCCACTGCACTGCCATCAGCAAGGGCAAGTGTTCCTGTTCAGGGTCTTCTCCCAGGGCCGGGTGTTCCCTGACTTGGTGAGGACAGCAGCACCATGTTTTACTTGCATCTTTCCATCCTAGCTCCCTGTGAGTCATTTTATACCTTGTGACTGCATTTCCTCTTTTGCAGACTGCCACTGTCCTTTCCTCCACTGACGGGTCTGACCAGTTTGTAAGAGTTCCATATGTAATTAAAGATACTAACCTGGTGTGTGTCGTGGCTGCTATAAGTGTTGCTGGGCTTTTGCTTTGGGTGTGACAAAGCTGGGGCACAGAGGCAAGCAGTGCCCGACTCTGCCCAGGGTGGGAGGGAAGGCTGGGACATAGCAGTGTCTTGGGGGGATGTTGGGAAGGGTGGGAGGTCTGAGAGGGGTGGTTCTGCCAGCTGTGCCTAGCCCAGAGCATGTCCTATACAGAGTGGGTACAGTCCTGGAGCAGACGATGGGTGCCCATGTCACATAGCCCCTGGCAGCCATATTACTCACATCATCTCTCTGACTCCAGCATCCCTTGGTACATGTAGGCTTTTCAGCCCATGCCATGTCACAGTTTTCAAATGTCATTTAAGCCACGAAGGGAAACCAAGAACCTGTAAGCCCAAGTACTATATTTTAATGAAAGCTTAACTTTTCTAACCAAAATAGTGGCCTGGCTCCATCTTGGTGGGTTTCCATGAGATAGTAGGAGGCTCAGACTGCTCCTGTCTCTAGTCTCTGTGACACTGTGGTGAACCTCTGAGGAATTCCTCGGCATGCTGATGAGGTGAAGGGAACCTAGGCCAGCACCCCAGTGACCACGTGACTCGTGGTGCCTCCTCTGGCCTCCACTTGGCCTAGTGGCCCTCTGATGGTTTTGACTTACCTTTTGTCTGTTCGTGTTGTCCCCAAGGCAGCAGAAATTGGGTCAACCTACCCATCTTCAGCCCACACCTGCCCACTGCCTGGGTCTGACATTGACCAGTTGTTAAATTATCTTAGGTCCTCTCCTGCCTCTCAGGCTTAGATAGCCCATCTTGTTCTCATTCCAAGGACACTGACACAGATTCAAGGTTACCAAATTCAAGGTTGGAACTCCCCCTGACCTGATTAGACTTTTCCTGTCCGGCCCTCCCCTAACCTTTCATCTGTCAAATATTTTATGTTGCCACTGAACTTGGGTCTTTTCCACAAAATGGTGCATCTCAAAGGCAGAGGTTCTGCCAACAGTGTCCCCAGCGCCTGGCATGCTCAAGGCAGCTGTGATCATTCCGCAGACAAAGAGATGGCAAAGATATGGCGGCTCTCTGGTCACATAGCCTATGCCAGAACAGCTGTCTGCCTAGCACTCTGGGGAAGCCTGCAGTACCCCATGGCCACTCTGTCCTACTTTACAAGGTGGGGTCATCTGTCCACACTCCTCTTGATCCACTTAATAAGTAAGGAGAACTGGCCTTGGAGAAGACAGGACATTGTCTTTGAAAATTGCTTCTGATACATAACATTTCATTCCCAGACTGGCTACAAGTATTAAACATTCACTTTCCTTTGCAAATGTAACTTGTTTTAAATTTCCTTTATCACAAGCCATGCTGTAACCACTTTAGTAGCTAGTTTTCCTGGGAACACTCTCTCCCTTGTCAACAGGACCTTGATCTCAGGCTCAGAGACCAGCATTTCAGTCCTTCTGATCACATGGGGAACACAGTTTCTCAGACCATCCACAGACTGTAGCATCTCCAGTTTATGGTGACCAGTGTCCCCCGGACAGCAGAAGCCCCTTTTCCTGAATGGGTTCCTCATTAGCGGTCAATATGTTACTAAATACTGCCATCTCCAGTGGACTGGAAGTGTGTCCCTAAACTCAAATGTTAAAATTTGTACCTTAGGGAGCTGGAGAGGTGGCTTGGTGGCTAAGAGTTACACCATCTGTAACTCTAGTTCCAAGGGATCTGACACCCTCACACCAATGCACATAAAATGAATTATTAAAAAATGCCTCACGCCCTGAGGTCATAGTGTTGAGAAACAAATGTTTAAATGTTTAAACCATAGGCATGAGACACTGTGGTGGTTTGAGAGAGCAAAGTCATTGTAGGTTCAAGTATTTGAGCTCTTGGACTCTGGTGTGGTGAGCAGTTTGGGAGGTTATGGGACTTTTATGAGGTGTGGACTTGATGGAGGAAGTATGTCAGAGAGGGGTGGGCTTCGAGGGCTTATAGCCCCACCCAGTTTGCTTTCTCTGCTTCCGGCTTGTGGGCAGAGATGTGATCTGTCAACTCCCTGCTTCAGCTGCCTGCTCTCTTCTCCACAATGGCCTCTCCCTTTGGAACTCTAAACCAAAGCAAACTTCCATCCGTTGCTTTTAGTTGGGGCATTTTACCACAGAAAAGTGACTAATATGGAGGGCCTCATCAAATAAACCTGAGCCAGAGGGCACCATCCTGAAATCCCAGCACTTCATCAATTTCTAAATCTGACTCTTAGGGTTTTTCCTAGACTCACTTCTCTCAAGATAGTGGTGTTTCCTATGATGGCTGTGCTGGACAGTTTTACATCAACTTGACACAAGCTAAAGTCATCTGAGAGGAGGAAACCTCAATTAAGGAAATGCTTCCCCCCAAAAGAAAGAAAGAAAGAAACAAACAAACAAACAAAGAAAGAAAGAAAGAAAGAAAATGCCTCCCTCCTGGGAGGGAGAGATGGCTCAGAGGTTGAGAGCACTGACTGTTCTTCCAGAGGTCCTGAGTTCAATTCCCAGCACTCACATGGTGGCTAACAACCGTCTAGAATGAGATATCGTGCCCTCTTCTGACGTGCAGGCAGAACACTGTGTAAATAATAAATAAATCTTAGAGAGAAAGAAAGAAAGAAAGAAAGAAGGAAAGAAAAGAAAAGAAAAAAGAAAATGTCTCTCTAAGATCCAGCTGTAGGCAGACCTACAGGGCATTTCCTTAATCAGTGATTGACAGGGAAGGGCCCAGCCCATTGTGGGTGGGGCCATCTTAGGGCTGGTGGTCCTGGGTTCTATAAGAAAGTAAGCTGAGTAAGTCATGTGGAGCAAGCCAGTAAGCAGCACTCTTCCATGGTCTCTGCATCAGCTGCCTCCAGGTTCCTGCCCTTTTTGAATTCCTTCAATAATGAACAGTGATATGGACTTGTGAGCCAAGTAAACCCTTTCCTCCCCAATTTGCTTTGGTCATGGTGTTTCATCACAGCAATAATGACCCTAACTAAGACAATGGCAACATATTGCAGCGAGTTTTTCTTCACTTATTGTGTCGGCAGCAGCCTGTGTCCCCTCCTGTGCTGGCCATCCTCCCACTGATGCAGCTGTCTCTCCAGGCTGCCTGTCACTGCTAGTGAATAACACATGGGTCTGAGGTACCTCTGAGAAGGGCACAGGATGTTTTGGTTCCTTCCTGGTTTCTAGTTGACCCTCTACTTTCCATTTTTCAGAATGTCTGTTACCCCAAGGAAAGTACTTGAAACCAGGGACCACCCTACTGCAGAAAATTCCAAAGCAGGGCACATGGGAAAGTAGGTGTCAAAGCAGCAGGGTGGGACAGGGTCAGAGACCTGTTGGCCTGGGAGGCTCAAGGTGCCCTTGGATGTGCTGAGCTATGGAAACAGCAGGAGAAGCAATGTCTCTTCCCAACAGGAATCTTGCTGCTGGCCTACTTATTCTGAGCTGATCCCCACTCCTGAGTGAATGTGCCCCTGTAAGGAAAAGCGCAAGGTAGCATCAGCAAAGGGTCACCATAGCCCTGCCAGGCCCCAGAGACCCAGCCACATTCTGTATCACATTTGAGTTGATCATAAGCAGATATGAAAAAAACACTAAGAGACTGCTCTAAAGATAGAAGTAACACAGAATCCTAGAGTTGGTAGGGGACAGAAGTCACAGGCCTCATTGGGACTGGGTTTCCTTCTGTATATTCCCATTGAATTGAGCTTCCTCGATAAACCAGCCACGAATAACCCACTTGGTAACTCAGGAGCTGTGGGTTACTGACTGGAGCATCAGAGGAATAGTGTGTGTGGGTTCAGGGAGGAAGGAGCTTAAGGGTAGAAAAGCAGCGTGGCAGAGTGGTGCCATGCTAGCTGTGCCAGTCGCCCAGGCCGTTTGGAAGGAGCTCCAGGGTCTGAGTGAGAAATGGCCCATTGACATATGTGTACCATGCTCCTGCTGAATACTGGTGTCCGTCTGAGAGCTCACGGTGAGTAGTGCCGGACCAGGCCTGGATCTCACAGATAACGCTTTTCTGGAGCAGGTCTGTTCACCGAGGTGTGAGGGAAGAGTCTGTATGTTGCCCTGCTAACTAAGGTTGAAGTCTACCATCGACCGGATAGCCTTCTGAGGTCGGTGCAAAGAAGAGGACTCCCTTCACTGGCAGGGTTTCTCCTTATCTGACCTTGTCTGGGAGTTCAACCCCCACCCCCACTCCTCTACCTGCAAATATCACATAACCTTGGTTAAGATTACAGGTTTAACTTCCTTTCTCCCGATAAGAACCGTTCATCTAGCACCTGAGAGTCCTGAAATCCTTCCCCATGCTAATGAGTTAGTTATCTTGTTACCTTAAGCCTTCAGCCAATGACCTTTGCCCATCCCGGATTCTCTTACCCCTCCCTGTCCCCCAGACTATAGAAGGCTTGAATCAGTAAAGATGATCTGACTTCCTGCAGCTTGTGCACAGTACTCACAGGCTTCCAAGACACGGAGCATCATTTCTGTTCCATTTGCCCTCATGAACTGAAATCGGCCAAGGATGCCCAGGAGCAAAGAGGGATCCCAGCTGCAGAGTGCAAACGGCAGGTTTCAGACACGGCCTGAAGGACTGGCACCAACAGCGGCAAGGCTGCCGCTGGGTGTATTCCAGTTAGGAAAAGCTATTAAAATAGTCTAGCCTTAAATCATAGTGACTTAGGCACAAGTGAATCATGTTTTCTAGCTTAAAGATGGAGGTTCTGGGTACCCCATTAAAATGTTTTGAAGATTTATTTAGTTTCTAGTATGTGTATGTTGAGTGTGTGCTTGGCTGTATATTTGCACCACAAGCATTCAATGTCCTCAGAGACCAGGAGAGGGCTTTGGTTACTCCGGAGCTGGACTTATGGGTGTTGGTCAGCATTGCCCCTTCTCTTACTTCCTGAGAGTGGGATCTAAGGCTGTAGGTGGCAGTGTCCAGGAGTGCACAGAGCACTGCTTTGAAGGCTCCATCCCACAGACATGCTATGGTGGCCCATCAGCCCCCTTAATTTTTTTTTTAATCTGGCAATCATCTTTTTAAAAAATACTATATTACAGATGTTCAATTAGTTTAGTTGTTTAAAACAACTAGCATTCATTCGTGAGTATTTCTTGCCATCTACAACGAAATAGAATCGCATCCTTCCTGTTTCCTCGCCTTAAGCTCTTCCCCATGTTCCCCGAAGCATTCCCATCCAAACTCCCTATCTGTCCTGGGTAGGCAGTACCATTTGATCAACCCAGAGTGAAGTTGCTATGACTGCACTTGCTGCGGTCCAAGTGGGTACACGCATACGCATCTCCCAGATGCACTGCTGAGACCAGCATCCCTAGGTCACAGCTGAGGGATGCTCAGCTCCCTATGATGTAACCTCACTATCCCAGGGGGCTGCACCAGTCCCAGCCCTTCATATCTGCAAGTATCATTTGTACATAGCAACGGGTTTCATTACATCTCCTACGTGTGTATAAAGAACTTTGATTATATTCCCATCCCCCCACCTGTTGATCCCTTCTCTTCCCAACTCAACCCCATTCTACTTTCCTTTATTCGTTCTTTTCTTATTGTCACCCAGTGCATTTTATTAGGGTTGTTTATAGGAACATGGTCATTACAGGCCTCAAGAGCATCTTGCCAGTAGCTATACAACTGGAGAAAGCATCCTTTGCCATTCAACCATCAACTTCCATTAGCTGTTGGGGGATACTGGTGAGACTTTTCTCTAATGTGATAAGATATCAGTGGCTGAAGATGTGGCCATCCCAGACGCTGTGAATTCAGGAGCACAATGCTCACTTCACGCCTGGAAGAGAGTGTTTCAGAACAGTTCATTCTGACTTTCCTGTTCTTTCCACTTTTTTCTTCTGGAATGTTCCCCAAGACGTGGATGGGGTGATGGAAACATCGGATTTAGGACTTTCATGCAGTGTCATGAGTGTCTGTGGCTGCGCCATTTTGTGTGTGTTCTGGTTTGTTCGTGTAGCTCTACTCCATCTGCCTTGCTGCCTCATGGCTGCATCTGTGCTAAAGAAAGATGAAAACGTTGGCCCCCTTGGCTCCAAGACACCACAACAGTGGTTCTCAACCTGTGGGTCACAATCCCTCAGGGGTTGAGAAGGCTAGACTGATTCCATGACAGACTTCAAATTGGCAGTTAAGGAGACCAGTCCTAAAAACTGGGCAAGTCCAGGCAAGTCAATTTAATAGGAAAACAAACAGCCAAAAACAAAACAAAACAAAACAAAACAAAAAACCCCAAAACCCCAGGCTCCAGCCTTCAAGTCCAGGTAATGGAATGTCCCCACCACCTGGCCTGAGGCAAGGACAATGGGTCAGCAGCAGTTTCCAGACTTTCTCAGCTACTTCCTCAGTAACAGTTCCCAGACCTTCCCTGCCCCCATACCCAGCCCCCATACCCAGGTAATGGAATATCTGTAGAGATGGACCCAACAGAGTAGAGGTCACCTACCGTAGAATTCCCTAATGTGTTTTAAATCAGACCTGCAAGCTCACTTGGGTGTCTCTCTAATCTGGTAATGGGGGGACCCTGGCATGCTGGACTTCTGCAGAATAAAACACTCTTTGCATTTACATACAATTTGAGTTTGGGGTGTCATTCTTTGGTGAATCATGGACCCTTACAGGGTCGAATATCAGATATTTACATCATAACAGTAGCAAAATTACAGTTCTGAAGTAGTGACCAAATAATTTTATGGTGGGGGGGGTGGGTCACCACAGTATGAGGAACTGTATTAAAGGGTCACAGCATTAGGAAAGTTGAGAACCTCTGCCCTATAACATGTATCTTACAGATTAGAGCTCAACATCTGTTAGTACTTCTTCATAGTTCCGGGATTACTAACTCACACATGGAGAAATCCTTCACTTGGAAATGTACCAGTATCCCAGGCCCCAGTCAACACGAAGAATACCAGCATTCAGAAATTTCTCCAGGGCCCATCTCATATCCAAAATTTTTATCAATGTCCAGGACAAAGAATACTCTGATACCTTCCAGAATATAGTTTTGTTATTTTCTAACTATTTATATTTATTTATGTGTTTCTGTGTGTTTCTGTGTGCATGTGTGCAGAGAGCCCAGAAGAGGTCGTTGGATCTCCTAAGAGTTACAGGTGGCTGTGAGCTCCTGGCTTGGGTGATGGGACTTGAACTTGGGTCCTTTGAAGGAGCAGGCCTTAACCCCTGAGCCACGGCTCTGCCCCCATTCAGTATAGTTTTTGTTTGTTTGTTTGTTTTTGAAAAGCATGTTCTTTTATTGAAAAAGGAAGTAAAACATTTTATGATAACATTGAAGATTTATGTGGAAAATATTTCTGATAAAATAGAAGAGATATATAGAAAAACATGTTAAAATTGACAATTTTCATGGAAAATTAAAGAGTAAAGTGGTAGACATAAAAACATCGCTGAATTAATTGAAAAATGAAATAGAAACATTTTATGATAGAATTGAAGATTTACGTGGAAAATATTTCTGATAAAATTGTAGAAAAATGTAGAAAACTTGTTAAAATTGAAGATTATAATGGAAAAGTTTATACAGATATAATATTGGCAGGCATAAAAGTATTCCTAAGTTTATTGAAAGTGGAATTATAAACATTTTCTGATAAAATTGAAGATTTACATGGAAAATATTTCTGATAAAATTGAAGAAATATATAGAAAACTGTTAAAATTGAAGATTATCATGGAAATTGTACAGATAAAATGGTAGGTATAAAAATAATTCTAAGTTGATTGAAAGTGGAATTATAAACATTTTCAGGTAAAATTGAAGACTTACATGGAAAATGTTTCTGATAAAATTCAAGAAATATATAGACAAACACATTAAAATTGACTATTTCATGGAAAATTAGACAGATAAAATGGTAGATATAAAAAACCTTTCTAAATTAATTGAAGGTAGAATTAAAAACATTTTGTGATAAAATCAGAGATTTCCATGGAAAATGTTTCTGATAAAATAGAAGAAATATATAGAAAAATATGTTAAAATTGAAGATTATCATGAAAAATAATGCAGATAAAATGGTAGACATAAAAAAATTGCTAAATTAATTGAAAGAGGAATTACAAACATTTTCTGATAAAACTGAAGATTTACATGAAAAATATTTCTGCTAGTCTATGTTTTTTATTGGGGAATTGTTGTTAAGAGATATTAAGGAATAGTGATTGTTACTTCCTGTTATTTTTGATGTTATTTTTATGTTTGTGTGGGTATCTTCTTTTGGGTTTGTTGGAAGATTACTTCCTTGCTTTTTCTAGGGTGTAGTTTCCCTCCTTGTGTTGGCATTTTCCATCTATTATCCTTTGTAGGGCTGGATTTGTGGGAAGATATTGTATAAATTTGGTTTTTATCATGGAATATCTTGGTTTCTCCGTCTATGGGGATTGAGAGTTTTGCTGGGTATAGTAGTCTGGACTGGCATTTGTGTTCTTTTAGGGTCTGTATGAGATCTGCCCAGGATCTTCGAGCTTACATCATCTCTGGTGAGAAGTCTGGTGTAATTCTGATAGGTCTGCCTTTATAAGTTACTTGCCCTTTTCCCCTTACTGCTTGTAATATTCTTTCTTTGTTTAGTGCATTTGGTGTTTTGATTATTATGTGCCGAGAGGACTTTCTGGTCTGGTCCAGTCTGTTTGGAGTTCTGAAGGATTCTTATATGTTCATGGGCATCTCTTTCTTTAGGTTAGGGAAGTTTTCTTCTATAATTTTGTTGAAGATATTTATTGACCCTTTAAGTTGGAAATCTTCCCTCTCTTCTATACCTATTATCCTTAGGTTTGGTCTTCTCATTGTGACCTGGATTTCCTGGATGTTTTGGGTTACAAGTTTTATGCATTTTGCATTTTCTTTGACTGTTGAGTCAATGTTTTCTATGGTATCTTCAGCACCTGAGATTCTTCTATGTCTTGTACTCTGTTGTTGATGCATGCATCTATGACTCCTGAATTCTTTCCAAGGTTTTCTATCTCCAGAGATGTCTCACTTTGTGATTTCTTTATTATTTCTACTTCCACTTTTAGATTCTGGATGGTTTTGCTCAGTTCCTTCACTTGGTTGTTTATGTTTTCCTGTAATTCTTTAAGGAATTTTTGTGTTTCCTCTTTAAGGACTTCTGACTGTCGACCCATGATCTTCTGTATTTCTTTAAGGGATTCTTTGTGTTTCCTCTTTAAGGGCTTTTACTTGTTGACCGATGTTCTTCTGAATTTCTTTAAGGGAGTTATTTAAGTCCTTCTTGAAGCCCTCTATCAGCATCATGAGATACGATTTTAAATCGAACTCTTGCTTTTCTGGTGTGTTGGGGTATACGGGACTTGCTGTGGTGGGAGAACTGGGCTCTGATGTTGCCAAGTAGCCTTGGTTTCTGTTGGTAGGGTTCTTGTGCTTGCCTTTCACCATCTGGTTATCTCTGGTGCTTGTTGGTCTTGCTGTCTCTGACTGGAGCTTGTTCCTCCTGTGGGCCTGTAAACCTGTGTCCATACTCCTGGGAGACCAACTCTCTTCTGTCAGAGTCTGTGCACAGAAGGCTGTGGAGCCGTGTGGCTCTCTGGTGCAAATGGCAGCCTGAAGACCTCTGTCCCAGCTGCTCCACTGATTGTATGTCCTGTGTGCTCCTAGCTGTTCCCCTCCAGAGAGGAGGTGGAGATCTCACCTCCGGGCTCAGAAGTGAAAGCGCTGCTGGGAGATCACTCTCTCCTGATGGGTTGTGCACAGAAGGCTGTGGAGTCACCTGGCTCCCTGGTGCAAAAATCACAGTACAGTTTTAATATTCACTTGTAGGTTCATGCCTCATCTCAACTGAGCATTTTGTGTATCGCATGAGATGGACTGACTTGGATTAATTCCTGTGCAGAAGGATGTGTCAATCCCCTCATTGAGGGACTTCCTGTGTCTTCAACCTGGGTGACATCATCAAACTCAGATGACTGCATGCAGTCTGTGTCCCTCTTCATGCCTGCACCGTGTGGACTGGCTCATTGCAACCGTGCTGCATGCTTTGCTTGCATTCTGGGCTGCAGACCCAGGCTCCAGCTCTGTTGGGATTCTGGGTCTGTATTCTTCAACACAGTCAGTCACTGGAGATTGGAATTTGACTTATTAAAATTAAGTTAAACTAAAGACTTAGCTCCTCAGTACAAAGGCCACGTTTGAAACGCTCTCTGGAAGGCTCCTTTTCTCAGAGAGCATCTCCCAACGCTGCTATTTTTAGGCTCTTTACAGCTCTAGTTAAGTTTTAGACCGGTTCCATCAATTTCTACAAAAAAGTCTTTGGGGACCATGGCAGGGAAGACGTTGAACAGAACAGTCATTTAGTATCAGTGCTTAAGTGAGACCCAGTCTTCGGCTAAATGAATGCGGCATCTCTCATTTTGTTTAGGGCTTTAACTTCTGCCAGCCACGTTTCCTAGTTTTTACTTAATAATCCCTCAACTCTTCTGTAAATGGTTTCCTGAGGATTTTGTTTCTTCAATGTTATGGTAGATGGAATTTTTTTTTTAAAAAAGTTTCTTCTGCAATAAAGTTTCTTATTTGTCGCTCTTGTAGAAAATGAAAGCTAACTTAAAGAATGTATTTAGTGTCTAAGGATACCCTAGCTTCTCTCCTTCTGAGCCCATATGGGTTTCAGGGATTGAACTCAGGTTGCCAGACTTAGTGGCAAGCACCTTTACCTACTGAGCCATCTTGCCTGCCCACCAGAGCTGTCTGTATTCACTTTTGTTCTGTGGCCTGTCCGAGTGTACTTCCTAGGTCTCACACAAGTCTTGGGTCCTTCAGGTTTTCTACATCTGAAGCTGTATTATCTGAGTAAAGGGGGGTTAGAGAGTTTACAGTCAGGTGCACCTGTAATCCAGCATCCCGGAGGAGGAGGCAGAAGGAGTTCAAGGTCTTGCTCTAAAGAGAAAAACCTGATTGGGAGGGGGGGCAGGAAGGAAGGAGAAGAAGAGAGGAAGAGGAAGGCAGGAGAGGAGAGGGCAGAAGGGAAGAGGAAGGGGGAAGGGAGAGGAAAGGAGAGAGATTTCTAGTCTTCTATTGTGTCCTTCATTTCCCCTCCTTTCTGGGTTCCCGGATGACTGCAGGACAGTCACATGCGCTCCCCTCTCTTCCCACTCACCTGGCGTGGGACATGCTCAGTGTCTTACCATAGGAATGGTGTCAACGGTGGTTGTCCTGTGTCAGATTTAGGGATTTCCAGTCTGTCAGATTTCCCTCCTTGTTGAAGGTCTTTAAAAATTATTTTTAGTTATGTTTTTCTGAGACTGTCTGAATGATTCTATTTTTCTCTTTCATTCCGTTAACACAGTGAGTTGAACTGAGTTTTGAGTGACAGGGGAGAGAACCTGAACAGTTGCAGTGAGTCCCACTTGGTGACTGAGGACCCTCCTTCCCACATACCTCTACAATGGGTTCTCAAATGTGATTGGTTCACTGATGTCTCTGGGCTAGGGCTTTGCTGGCCTCCGAAGACAGCCAGGGCAGGTATCTGGTTTCAGTTTTCTGAGACAGCCTGGATGAAGTTGAATAGTTTCTTCCTTCCACAGGTTGCTGTGTGACACTTTTCTGGGGGAAATATTTACTCTCCTTAGATAGTCAACCTATAGCAGGCTAAAGCAAGGAAACCATCAAACTACTTGGGGTTACTACTGGCTTATTGGGGTTACTTATGGGATTGTGGGTGAAGGGTCACTTTCAGGAGCAAGAACCACCTAAAGAGAGATGCATCATCAAAGCCCAGCCAAGCACAGCAAACAGATCATGAAAGCTGGAACCCTGGAGCTCTCTGCACAACTCTCAGGCAGCTCAACAGGCCACAGACTCTCCTATTCTCAACAGCCCTTACTGCTTATAAGACCTTGGGGAGGGAGAGGTCTAGTGTATCTGGTCAGCTTCAGGGATTTCTTGAAACTTGTAAGTTGTTGATTTCCTGAGTCTTAAGGAGCTTTGCTGTAGGATGAAAATGGCAACACAATGCTGGCATGTTCCTTATTTCTGGTGAGCAGAAAGTAGACCATGGAAAGAATTCATGCGTGATGGTGTCCAGTCGCAGGGAACATACCTAGACTTTGAGGATGGTTGCCAGCTGCCATGCTAACCCTGTCTTTATGACAGTCCCTCTACCCCTGTCAGCTAAAGGTGCTGCAGTCCCAGTGAGCTACTTGCCTCTCTTTCAGGGGACTTGGGACTCACTGCTTTTTGAATCCACGGAGTCTCTGCGCCTCAAGAAAATGATGAGCTGGGAACTGACAGAGTGTGGCGTCGTTGCTAGATTAGGAGTGACAGTCTTGACTGACTGTCTACATCCTAAGCCTCCTCTGGCATTTTAAAAACAAGAAAAGATGGGAAAATAACTCCTGCTATTCTTGATTCATACTGCTGTCACTTTTAAATATTTGCAAGTTGTCCCTCATCACTGTGGCTTTTCAAATATGTCCCTTGCTATTTATGCCCACTTGGTACTTTTTGTGAGCTTACCATTTAATGACATTTATTGACTTGTTCTGTTTTAGAGGTGTGGCCCATGCTCATGGGTGATAAGAAAAACCTGTGGGATTGTTGCAGGGTCTTCCACTGACCTGGAGAAAATGTGATGGTTTTAACATTCAAGTTTTCCTTCATGGTTTTAAGCAAAACTACTTAAGTACCAAATAATCCATATGTAATACGTATCAAATGTCCAAACAATGCCAAAAAGATACATAGCAAGATGTGTAAGTAGCTATTGCTCCCTTGAACTTCGTGCTAATTTGAGAATGACTTAGTCCCACCAAAGCTCCTGGTGGATTTTGGTTTCTGGTGTCACAGCCCTGCTGGGAGGTGGCAGATTCTTTGGAGGAGATTAGAAAGGATTAATGGTGTTCTTTCAGGACCAGATTCGTGACCACCAGAGCTGGCTGTTGCAGAGCAGGTCTGTTTGTCCCTCCCACACACACCTGTTTGTCCTTCCACCTTTATTTCTTTATGAGCTGAAACAGCACAAAGCTACCTCCGGCACTATCTAGCATCCAGAATCATGATGTCCAAATAACCTTTCCTTTTAAATGACCCAGTCCCAAGTACTTTCTTATAGCAACAGGAATATCATCCCTGGAATGTGACCACTGTTGGCACCTCTCAGTCCTTGTCCAGTATGGACACACGTACTGCACATGTGCACCCTGCTATGATGACAAGCACTCAGATGGCAGGGCCGTGCTCACTCTTTTCTGAGAAAGACAGTGCTCTTAGGCTGGTCTCATCTCACTCTGAACCCTGAGGCTTGTATATTCTCCCTACCATGACTCTTTCCTGTTTCTCCTTATGTGTGCTCTGTTTAACAGGCAGCCTGTCTGTCTCTGTGTTCTCAGCCTGAGTTCCTTCCTTCCCTGACATGCTGTGACTCCAATTCTCAATCTCATGATTGCAGGGCCTTTCTGTGGGGGCCCTGGGGTGTCTCATCAGCTGAGTACACCCCTGCCTCACCTTGGAGACTCATCTCACATGGGGTTCACTCCCCACCCCACCCGACTAACTGCAATTCCTGACCCAGGTCATGGAGGTGACAGATGGCATTTTTATCCTAGATCGCCTTCCTCTACTTCTGACATCTGGGAGACTTCAATACAAGTTTTCCACTTCATGGAGATTTTAAAATCTGTCAGCGGTAAACTGTGTGTGTGTGTTCTCTCAGGCACCATATCTCAGCCACCATATCTGTTGTATCCTGACTCCTGGTCTGGTCTGTGTTCTGTCTTTGTGGACAGGACTTATCAGAGTATAACCATGGTGCTTATTTATTTTTAAAAGATAAGCTGCTGGTTTAAACCAGCATCCTGTCTTTTTTCTTTCTTAGTCATTAACTTCTTGCTAAATCTCCATCCCAATTAGTCACATCTCAGCAGTGGGGAAGAGTCACAGGCCAGTGGTGATGTCATCCAGACACTAGCCCCCCCCCCTTGGTCTGTTGCTAGGTATGGAGAGGCAATAGGGCTCCAGGGCAACTGCACCCAGAGGACAGCATGAGCCTCTGTCTTCTCTCTTGGCGATCACATTACATGGATAAAACAGGAGAACGCCACAGGATCTGTTGCAGTGCTCACTGGGAACATGGAGTTCAAAGGACCTGGGAGATCATTGGAGCAGCAAACAAGGAAAGTACCAGAACTTGGGTCAAGTCAGGGAAGATGCTTCCAGAATGTTGGCTCTATCATTGTTTAAAAAGATTACTAGAGGGCAAGCCATATGGTTCAGTGGGTAAAGACACCAGACAGTAAGACCTGAGTTCTGTCCCTGGAGCCAATGTGGTAGGAAGAGAACTGACTTGTGACCATTGGCATCTGACCTCTACATGTGTGCCAAGGTAGGCCCACGCAAGGCACCTGAGCATATTAATTAATAATCAATGTAAAAATTGAAAATCATAGTTTACTCTCTAGCTTTCCTTAAACGATCTCACATACACATGACACAGTCACACTTAACTCTCGTTCAGGCAGGAGCCTGAACTATGGGCCTGGGCCATTGAATGTTCCAGGCTAGTCGCAGAATTTTTCTAACATCTTTCAGGCTTTTGTTCCAAACCCTGAGTCCAAGTAGAGAAGAGGGCTCCCCTTACCAGAGCCGTATCACTGAGAAGACAGGGGAGGAAGAAGTGAGAGACGCACTCAGAAGAGGCTCCTTGGGTGTCATGGGGAGAGCGTGAGAACAGCCACTGTGACCATCACCCAGCAGAGCTCCAGCAAAGCGGATCTCAGACCTGGGCTCCATGTCATCTATCTGAGCGATATGGTGGCGCCAGCATCCCAGTGAAAGGGTAGGCATGGCTGGACAGACTTGGAAATCTCCTAGAAGCATCAAAGAGAAAACAGGTAGCAAGTAAAATCTGAGACAAGAGTGAAGTCCAGGGAGGTGAACTGCAGCCCGGGCTCCTTTCTTTCCGAGAGCAACTGTCTGGAAGAAGGTGATGACAGCAAGCTTCTCCACTCAACATTGAGGGTGGACTCAAGTTAAGTAGTTAAGGAATGGGCACTAACGTGGCTTTCCTGTACCATAGCTCAGCTCAAGGTGGTGCTAACACCCCCTAGGAGCAGATCAAACCAGCCTTGAATGCTAGTGTCCCAAAACACCCGGAGAAGTGTACAAGTCCTCCCTAGAGGAAGGTAAAGCCACCTGAGCCTTGAAGTATCTCCTTGAAGACTTTCTCAAATACAACATCTAACCCATCGCCACAGATAATCAACAGAGATGGGAAGAAGACAATAGGAAGACCAGAAGCAGTGCAAACAACCCTCAGATGTTGAGATTGCAGAGCAGGACAAAGCAGTCTTCAAGCTGACTTTGCTGCTAAAAGTAAACTTAGAAATATTGGTGTTGGGGAAGGGCTGGAGAGATGGCCTCGTGGTGAAGAAGACTTACTGCTCCTGCTCTTCCATAACAGTGGCTCACAAACACTTGTAAATCCAGTTCCTATGGATCTGACACCCTCTTCTGGTCTGTGGGCATTCACATTTGTGGTGCACATGAACTTTCACAGGCACACACATGCACATAAAACATTTTTAAAGAAAACCACAAAAGAATGTTAAGATGAGATGGCTCAGCTGGTAAAGGGCTTGCTATGGCAAACTTGATGACTGTGAGAACCCTGTCAGTTCAGCTTCCCACGATCAAGGATGGGGGCTCACAGCCAGACTGGAACTTTATATTCTACCCAGGACTGCCTGGGGGAGGACAGATAAGGAAATGGCCTAAACAGAGAACTACCCTGCCTAGAGTGAGGACAGAGAGGGAAGTGACTTGAAAAAAAAAAAGACAATGCCAGGAAATACCACAAGGTGGGCACGACAGGGCCAAAAGGCATAATGCTTAAATGTTGCTCAGGGTAACCAATCGCAGTTGTCCAACTCAAGCGACCGCTAAACTCCCCGCCAAAATGTTTATAAAAAGTGTATGCTTTGTGAGCTCAGGGTCTCCTCTTGCCTGTGTGCTGGGGGACCCCAACGTACATTGGAACAATAAACCTCTTGCGGATTGCAGTGATTCGGTCTCTGTGGCTTTATTGAGTGGGGGTCTTCCAACGAACTCTTACAATGACCTGTGTTCCACCACTAGCACCCAGAGTCCTGAAAATTATCCTCTGACCTCTACACATGTGCTAAAGTAAGCACATACCTGCACACACTCACACACATACACATTAATGTGTATATATAATTATACACATACATATGTAGAGTAGAGTAGATAAGCCAACAGGCACGTCATAATAAATTAATTAAATTTGACTGCGACGACAACAACCAATAATAAGGAATCAACAGAGAGACCAACTTAACAGTGTTAGGTCTCAAAGGAACCCAGGACAAGTCTCACTCAGTACCTGTGGCTCCTCCCAGCATTTCTCACCCCGCCCTCTACCCTAAACCTCTCCAATCCAGTGGCTGGGCTTTGCTTCCCATCCTCCAGCTTCTCAGATTCCTATATAACCTAGCCATTTTGCTTACTACTCTCTTGGCTCCTGGTTCCTCTCTCTTTCTCTCACTCTCCCCCTTCCTCTCCCCTCTCATGACTGGTTCAATCTGCTGGTCATGTTCAGTCTGGATCCTTCCAGATGCCTCTGGCTGCGTGCTCTCTCGTATCTACAATAAACATTCTGCTCAACCCAAAAGTGATTATGTCCTCAATTGTTCATTTAAATAGCAGAAGGGGGAGCTGGACAAATATACACAGAGTGGGATCTTGAGGAATGGAAGGATGGGAAAGGAGAGGGCTATGGTGTGACAGAAAGAGAAAGCAGACTGAGCAGGGCTAAGACCTGAAGTGATTGTTGTTGGGGGTTTTCTGCTGATATAGACAGATGTACACTATTGGGTTCTCATAGCTCAACTGTTGTGGGACATTGTGATGGTTTGACTATGCTTGTCCCAGGGAATGGCACTATTGGGAGGTGTGGCCTTTCTGGAGTGGGTGTGACCTTGTTGGAGGAAGTGTATCACTGTGGGGATGGGCTCTGAGGCCCTATGTTCAAGCTCCACCCAGTGCAGAAGCGACCCTCCTTCTGACTGCGTTTGAATCAAGATCTAGAACTCTCAGCTCCTTCTCCAGCACCAAACTCTGCCTGGACACTGCCATGCTTCCCACTGTAATGATAATGAACTGAACCTCTGAAACTGTAAGCCAGCCCCAGTTAAATGTTTTATACATAAAAGAGTTGCCTTGGTCATGGTGTCTCTTCACAGTAACAAACCCCGAACTAAGACAGACCTTTTCTGGGGAGATGAGAGTAAGTGGCTGTTCACCCAGTCAGCACAGATCAAGGACACCATCCATGTGACCCTGGATGGTGAACTAGTGAGTGTTTGGGGGTTGCTTAAGGAACACTGGTAACTCAGGGGTGGCTATATCACCAGCAAGTCCTCCTCAGAAACCTTGGGGAGGGCCTTGTGAACCCCATAAGCTGCTAAGCCTGAGCCTTGTAAGTTTGGGATGCTCTTGAGATTCCCCCCCTCTTTCCAGGAGAGCTGGTTCTGTCTGCTCACATAGAAAGGGAGTCTGTCCATCTTGGAGATAGGGCTTATAGATAACAAAGCCCTAAATGAGAAAGCCTCGGGCTTCAATGACCAAGGAACACCCGATGCTGGTGCTGGGATCACACATGACCACTGGCCAGGCCCAGAGACTGAACACTCACTGAGCCATGTGCCAAAAGGAAACCCATTGTTCTTTGGAATTTTCCATATGGCCCTTAATCAGAAACATCCTTACGGCTTTCCAAAGACCTGTCCAACCTGAACAAAGAGCATGATGTCATGTGACTTTGGATGCACTTTTCTATGTCACCACCTCCTTCCCAAGGGACCTTGGAAGAAATGCCCCATTGGGGCTCAGTGGTTAAGAGCAACAGCTGCTCTTTCAGAAGACCCCGGGTTCAGGTCCCAGCACCTATAAGGTGGTTCACAAACTTTGTAACTTCAGATCCAGGGGATCCAGTGCCCTCTTCTGGTCTCCAGGGCCACCAGGCATGCATGTCATACATAATACATACATGCATGTAAAAACACCCACACAAATAAAAAATTTTTTAAAAAGAAGCAAAAACAGAAACACCTTTTTGCTTTTCCTGGGTGGGCTGGGGTTTTGCTCCTCTCTCTGTCATATTGCCGACACCATTAATAAATGTTTTGCCTGGAGGCAGCTCCCACTCTGTGGCTTCCTTGAACTGAATCTCTCTAAAATGAACAGTTTCAGTCAAGAGGGAGAAATTCCCCGGCATTAATAAGTCCAAGCACGATCCATAGAGATCCTCACCAAGAAGCACCACCTTGGGCTGACAACGGCAAGGAGAGATCTTCTGTGTACACGGGAGGACAGACTAGAGGGACACCGATGGGTGGAGCTACCGAAAGCTGTCTCTGCAGAGGACACAGACAAAACAGCAGAGCCAGAAGCTAAGCACAATGGGAGAACTGAAACCATGGCTCTAAGGTCACAGAACTAAAAAAATAATAACAGCAAGGCTCAGTTTAGCTACCCCCTCCTCTCCACTGGAGGCCAGAGGCAGCCAGCGTGTAAAGGTGTCTCCCAAGTAAGATTGACAGGTCACTCCTCTGGCCCCCACAAGCTCAGTGTCCTACATCCCTACATATCCTACACAGTAGATTGCAAGAATCAGAGTCCTATCAGGAGAATAAGCCTGGCCTATGGGCTGTGAGGAGCTCAGCAGTGAGGATGTTCACACAACCTTTGACTTTTGAATATGCTTGGTTTATTTGCACAAATGCTCCTTATGATAACACTCTAATATATAAGGTGAATTGACATCTTAGCAAGCAGCGGGTATGGTTGGCTGGACAGACTATGCTGCTACTGGGTTCCACTGGGGACGATTTGGAAGCTTGCAGGATTGACCTCCATCTCCCATAAAGTCCTTCAACTCTGGCAGGCTGGGAGGATGGCACTGATCAGAGGGCCTTGAAAGCATTGGCTAGTGGTTAGCTCTGACCGGCTGGCATGTGTAAACCTGTCACTAGTGCCAGAAGGTCAACAGTCACGGAAGCCAAGGCCAAACACAGAATCTCATGTCACCTCATTGATCACATAGACGCTTGAGAAGCCATGTTGTAGGAGTGTGGCAGTGCCATCCCAGAGACTCCCCCAAAGTTCCAATTTTTGCACCTTCTCTTTGATACTAGCTTTGTGCCATTAGGGCTCTCAGCTTGGGGCTGGTTCACCAGCCCATCAACACCACCTTGGGGTGTCTCATTAGTCTATCATTAGCATATCAAGGCCTGTCATGGGCTTGCTTCTGAGGCCTTTCTGAGAGCTATCTGGTGGTAAGCTTCTATTTTACAGACATCACATTATTCCACGTCACACAAAATGGTTTCACTTATGTTCCTAACACATAACATATGTACCAAAGGTCTAGGATACTATTGAAAATCACATGTAGAACCTAAAGAGATGGATCAGCAGTGAAGAACTTGCTTCTCTTGCAGAGGACCTAAGTTTGGTTCCCAGCCCTCTTGTAAGGTGGTTCACAACCAGCTGTTACTCCAGCTCACAGGGATCTGGTGCCCTCTTCTGACCATTTCAGGCACTGCACCCATGTGCACCCCCACCCGCATATACACGTGTTTTATAAAAATCATATATATACATACACACACACACACACACACACACACGTCATGTGTCATGCTGAGAACCAAGAAAATTTCAAATAAAAAAGAACATCGATAGACTCAAATGTCAAGACAACACAGATACTGGAAGTATTTGGCAAGGACTGCACAGTAGCCATGGTAACCTACCCCAGTGATTACAACAAGAAAACAGAAGACTCCCACAAATAAATAGATGCTGTAAGAAGAGTCAGGTGGAAATCATAGACCTGGAGTGAGAATCAGAAAAAAAAGCTACTGGTTGGTCTCAGTAACAGAGTGAAGAGGTCTGGGGAAGAACCCGGTAGACAGACACATGGACTCAATCCCCACAGCCTGCACATGGAAAAGCCAAACCTTAGTGAGGTGACCCAATCACAAAAGAACACACATGGTATGCAGTCACTGATAAGGGGATATTAACCCAGAGACTCGGAATACCCAAGACACAATTCACATGTCAATAGATTTCCAAGAAGATGGAAGGAGAGACCCTGGTCCTGGAAAGACTGGATGTAGGGGAATGCCAGGACAGAGAAGCGAGAGGGGATTGAATGGGGAATAGGGGGAGGGAAGAGGGCTTATGGGACTTTCGGGGAGGGAGGAACTGGGAAAGGGGAAATCATTGGGAATGTAAATAAAAAAATATATATATATAGAAAAAAAGTCAAACCTTGGGTTAGGATGGTGATGCAGGGCTTTAATCTCAGCACTTGGGAGGTAGAGGCAGGCAGTTATATAAGTTCAAGACCAACCTGCTCTACATTGTGAGTTCCAGGACAGCCAGGGATATCTAGTGGGGCCCATCGTTAGAGAAAAAAAAAGCACAACAAAAAATCCAGCATTCCTTCCTTCCACTAGGAGTTTAGGAGAAGAGAGAGTATGTGGGTTTGAAAAAGGTCAAAAGGATTTGACCTTGAAACTGTGACTAAGATAAATCTCCCCTACTTTAGAAAACTGTGAAAAAAAATACATATGGAAAATTCCCAGATTTGGTGAAAGACAAACACCTACAGATATGAATAGTTGAACTGATCTCAACAAAGATAAGCCCAAAGAAATATATACCAAGACACATCAGATAGAGTCAAATGTCCATAAACAAAAGACGAGTACGGGGCGAGGTATGTGTGTGGGGGGTGGCATTTCAAAGACAACAAGAAAGCAATGGCACACATGGGTGACAAAACCAGAAAGAGCAGATCCTCCTGGGAGCTGTGCAGTCCAGCACTGAGATTCTTGACAGTATTGACGTTGGGGATTCTATACCTAGCAAAAGTATCCTGGATGCGGTCATTCTCAAATGAAGGAAGATGAACAGAATTGTAGTCAACGGACCCTGAAGTGGATCAGCAGGAGAGGAGAAGAACCTTGGTAGCCTCCAATGCTGAGTAAATACAGGGAATGAGACTTTTCTCGACTGTCCTAAAATGTGTCCAGGGATAAATGTGTCTAGGGATGTGTTCCATTGTCCATGTGGTTCTTGATGTGTACAGATGTATTCAGGACAGCTATATCCTAAACAGAAGTGTGGAGCAAATGAAGGGGATAAGGGCTCCTATTTTATTCTAAAAGGTGAGTGGACAGCAATGAGTTTAGTAGGTAAAATTCACAGTGTGTACTTTAAAACTCTACTCAACAAGGTATGTGCAAGTCTCCATCAGGCAGATCAAACCTGATTCTGAGAAGGAATACTCAAGGGTCTCCCAGATGCAGGGAGGTTAAAACAGAGAAACAAAATGACTCAGCAGGAAAGGTAAACCAACAAACAAAGGCTCCCAAAAGGCAATGGTGTTACGTATAGCTCAGAGACACCAACTTAAATGTCCATTGGCAAAGTAGGTTGGAAAAAAGACCTAATTCCATGCCGCAGTAGAAGGAGCTCATTATGCTCAGGTGGGATGTCACGGGGGTGAAATTGGATGGTGAAGACACTACAGATAGAAAGCCTGGAGCAGGGAGATGAGCCTGCACAGGAGGATAGCTTTGTAGCAGAGAAGAGGGTGGATGTGGAAATCTATAAGAGAATCGCCACCTTGACAGCACTAACACCCTGCGGGAGTGGCAGCCATGATGAGTCTGTGAGATGGTGTGTGCAGTGTATAAGGTAGCTTGCTGCCAAGCCTGAGGACCCGAGTTTGTGCCCGGAACTCACATGGTGGAAGGAGACAACTGAGTCCTGCAAGATGTCCTCTGATCTTCACACATATGCATGATTTCCCTCCCCTCCTCACTTAGGCACCCCCCTCCCATAACTCCCCTTCATAGTAGCAGAAACGATTGCCATTTAAATCTGACAACCTGAATTAACAGCCAGACCAATTTTAAATGAGGTGGTGTCTATCTGTAATCCCAGCATTCCTCCGGGAGATAGGAAGATGGAGACAGGAGAATTGCCTAGAACTGGGTTATGAAGCACAGAAGAAACAAGGAAGTACTGAATCTTGAGACTGGTCCTCTGACCCTGCTCCCCCATGCATGTTTGCATATATACAGATACATAATTTAAAACACAGCAGAACTTAATCCATTACAGTCCGTGTTAGTCAGCTTTCTGTTACTGTAACAAAAGACCTGAGATAGCCAACTTAAGGAGAGGAAAAGGTCTGTTTGTGCTTATGGTTTGGGGAACTTCCAAGAGTGGTATGTTGATTCCATTGATTTTGGTTTTGTGCTGAGACAACATGGCCTCCTGGAAGTAAAGTGGGGTATTGATCACTTTGCTGCGGGAAGTGAAGGAGACAGGAAGAAAAGGAGTCTGGTGTATCACACCACCTTCTAGGACACATCTCCAAAGACCTAAGACCCTTCACTGGCACCAACTCTTAAAGTTCCATGCCCTCCCATAGCTGACATCCTCACCTAACCTCTCCAACACTGTCAGAGGCAGAGGCCAAAATGAATTACGCTGGACTGAACCAGCATGCCGTCAGGGCTGCAGGGTAGAATCCACTCCCTGCCTTTTCCAGTCCCCGTTGCCTCCCTGCATCCCTTAGCCTCTGGCCTCCATCATCTTCAAGGGATCACCTCAAGCTTGGCCCCTATCACATCCTCCTCTTGTACTGCTAAATCCCTTTCTCTGCTTCAAGGACCCTTGTGATGACAGCACTGGTCACCAGATAGCACAGGTTATCTCATCTCCTCACCTCCAGAGGCTCAGCTTCCTGCAAAGTCTTCTGTAACACTTGAAGTTTCCTGGAATGAGGCCCTGGGTTTCCTCAGAGACCATCACTCAGCCTAGCACATCATCTCACTGGCTTTGCAGGTCTTCAGAGGTCAGTGTTAGTCTTTTCCTTCCAGTTCAGTTTCTGCTCATATTCTTTCCCTCTCTCCCTTTCCCTCTCCCTCTCCCATCCCCCTCTTTTTCTCTCTCTCTCTTCCCTCCCTCCTTCCCCCTCTCTGTCTCTCTGCATCTCTCTGTCTCTCCCTTCCTCCCCTCTCTGTCTCTCTGTTTCTGTCTGTCTCTGTCTTTCTCCTCCCTTCCTCCTCCCCCTTGTCTCTGTCTGCCTCTGCCTCTGTCTCTGTCTCTGCCTCTGCCTCTGTCTCTGTCTCTGTCTCTGTCTCTATCACCATTATCTCCAGAGGTTTCTCCATGATCTGGTCACGCAAGCCAGGTACAGGATCACATTGGTGCAAAGTGTACATAAATACCCAGTATGAAGGGGAATTTCATGAGGGAGCAGCCATCTGTGTGACCAACACGGGCTACTCACACAGGTCTAGTATGCTTGGGCATGAGGAGTTACAAAGGGACTTTCCAGCCTAGCCTGCTGGTCTAGGATGCTGTGATAGAAAATTATGGCTCTCCTCTGTCCTGGTCAAGGGCTTGATGCTGCAGTGTTCTTGCATGAGCACCTGCCAGGAGCCAGGCAGGGTCTGGCTCCAAGCCTTACAGCTGCTAGGAAGCCTTGTCTCAAGCCCTGGGCTCCATCTGGCTGTCACTGAGGTGTGTATGAGGCCAGTTCCCGTGCTGAGAGACCGGTCTCCAGGGAAACAGGTTCAGACAAGTTGACTCTCATCCTCCAGGACTTTTCAGAGAATTAATTTCTAATTTCATTAATTTCTCACATTCCCCCCGCCCCTTCCCGTTTCATTAATCTCTGAGCTCATCTTTATTATTTGATTTCCTCTGGTATTTTTGCTTCTTTTAGTTCTTTTAGGTGTGTGAACTGGATGCTTAGCTCATTAATTTTCAGCCTCGGTTATTTCTTAATATTCACGGCTCGGGTGTTCTTGGCGCTGCCTGCCTCCCACATGCTTGGAAGTTCTTGTTTCTATTTTCCACTCAAGACAAAATATCTTCTCATTTGCATGGCATTCCTTTCTGTGACCTGGAGATTATTGAAATGAGCATTTTTAATTCATAGCTCTCTTTCCATGATTCTTGAACTTAATTACCTTGCACTGGGTTCTTACACGTGACATCCTTTGAAGTTTATTAAGAGTTCTTTTATGGCCAAAATATGGCCAAATTTTGAAAAGATGCCACGTGTGCCTGAGGATAATGAGCCATCACTGCTGTGTGTAGGTTTCTCACGCCCTAATGAGGCCCCGCCCCAATTAGGCCAGGCGCTGAGGATGCACCCTGAATCCTCTGCGTCCACAATGGTCCCCCCGCCCTCCGTCTGCTTCCCGCAACTATTGTTGAGATCTGGCAGAGGGATCAGGGCAGAGACGGGATCTTTTGGCACGGAAACAATGGAAACAAGGCGAAGCCAAATGTTGTGAACAAGACTAGCAATGCTCTTTAATTAGGGCTTCAGCTTGCAAGCAGAAGGGAGCCAAAGCTGGTCAAGGAGGGGACCCAGCAGCTTACAAAAAAAGGGGGTGAAGGAGGGGCTGGCTTTTGCAGGTTTATCTAGGGTGGGCTACATCTGGTAATTTTATCTCAGCTCTGGGAAGTTTCCTAAGCTGTTTTCCCTGTTGAGAGTACAAGTATCCAGCTTTGAGGTTTGCAGGCAAAGGGACCGGTGATCTAGCCCAGGAACTGCCTAGCCCAGGAACGTCCGAGTACCGCGGATGGTTGGTGCCATCATCCGGACCAAACACCTCCTCATAATGTTCTCTTTCTTCTGGGCTGTGCACCTTGGGGAGTGTAGGTGCTAGGGCTAATGAGAGCATAGAGTGGGGTAGGAGAAACACATGTGTGCTCCAACAAGAGCACGGGCCAAGTTAATCCTGAATTACAGTTCTGTGCAAAGCACTTCTCAAAGGCTGAATGTATTCGTCCCTTTCCTACCTGCTGTGATGAAAGAGCTTGATCGAAGCAACTTAATGGAGTCCGTTGGCTGGAATTTGTTTGTTTGTTTGTACTTGACACAAACTAGAGTCATCTGGGAAAAAAGAACCTCAACTGAGAAACCGCCTCCATCAGGTTGGCTTGTGTGTCTGTGGGGCATAATCTTAATTTACAGTTGACATGAAAAGCACTAGCTCACTGTGGGCGGTGTCACCTTTGGACGGGTGGTCCCAGTTGTGTTAGAAAGCCAGCTGAGCACGTCACGGGGAGAGAGCTGGCAAGCCACACTCCTCTGGTCTCAGTTCCTGCCTCCAAGCTCCTGCCCTGACTTCCCTCAGTGATGGACTACAAGACATGAGCTGAAATAAAGTCACGTTGCTTCCAGTCACTGTTTTATCACAGCTATAGAAAGCCAACTAGGTCATGGTCGTGGATGGATGTGTGGCTTACTTCTGCTTTTTTAAACTTCTGAGGATTGTGCTGCTGTGACTGTGTGGAAGTCACCTGCAATTCTGGTTGTGTACTGTATGTCGACAACGACAACATGTTTAACCCCTGACAGGGCTGCACTGTTACAAGTAACATAACTTTCTCCAACTCTCCTTGTTGCTTCCGTTGTCCCCTCCCACACTCATGTCGAGGGGACTTGATGCCAGGTAGAGCACATGACCTGTGAGAGGCAATTAAATCACATCACAAGGTGCACCATCTTTGCCAGTGTGATTAGCACCCACAGTAAAGGGCTTGACAAGGCTCTTGATCTTCAGCCCCTCCCATGGTGAGAGGACATGGCATCCCACACCTGGTATTGGGAGCACAGAATAATCTATCTCACCAGGTACCCCATCCCGCTGATGTGAAACAAAACGCCGTGCTTTGTAGATCAGATGAGCGGTGCTCTCAAAGGCTCTGCTATAAAAAGTCTTGCAAGAAACTAATGAGTTGGAGGTTTGGTCCCCAGTGTGGTGGGGTCAGAGTGGGGACTCAGGGAAGTGACCTAATCTTGAGGCTTCTGCCCTCACCACTGGATTAATCATTACTGATGGCTTCGGACTTTGTTGACACTGCCAGATGTGGTGGAAATTAGCAAGAGGACCCTGCTTCAACAAGCAAGACATGCTTGGTAGATGTTGTCTGGGGTGGGGACGGGGGGGGGCTCACCATCTCTGCTCTGCTTCCTGGTCACCATGAGATGCTCACCTCTGTCGTCCTGCCCCTCTCTACCTCACCATACTCCCAAAGAGACTGGACCAAGAGACCGTGGGCTGAAGCCCCTGAAACCACAAGCCAAATGAAATCCCTCCTCCCTGAGACTCTTCCTCTCTGGTGTGTCACTGCAGCGAACATCTGGCCATCATGGAGATGGATCAAGGGGAGCAGGTGTTGGTGGGGCTCCTTGGAGCCAGCTTACAGGCAGATTTGGAAAGGTTTCGAGAAGCAGGGTAGAGACATCTTTCAGGGCTGTTCCCAGAGCTCCTGAGGGTGAGCTGCAGAGGAAACCCCAGGATGTTGGCGATGCCAGGTACATGGAATATTGGCTGAGGAGTAGCACAGCAGCATGGAGAGCCAGCCCAGGATGTGTCTGTGCTGTAGATGGAAGGCTGTGGGATCAGGGCTGCCAAAGCTTATTGGAGCTCCACGTACCACCACCACCACACACCCCTATGCCAGCCATGGAGCATGAGGACAACATGTTTGCTCTGCTGGTTTCAGAAATTCTCTGCCCTCCTTTGAATGGCCCAATCCCTGCTTATGGATGGGAAGGTTACTCTGTGCCCTTGTATTTGACACAGCTAAGAGTTTGCCTTGAGTTGCAGAGGACACTTTGATTTTGCTGTTTGAAGGATTTCAGAGCTGTTAAGCCTCTGGGGATTCTGGACGATGGCGGATTAAGTTCCTTTTGTGATAGGAAATGAACATGGGCCTTTGAGGGCTAGGGCAAGATGTTGTGATCTGAGGGTGAAGTGTCCTCACCAAGGTTCAAGTGCCGAAGACAGCTGTGTTCAGAGAGGGGGCTCCCAGGGGGCCTGTCTCAATGGATCAATCCTGATAGATTCTGTACTTGATGACAGTATGGGTAGATATGAGAAGTGGAACTATGGTAGCTTGGATGAGAATGGCTCCCATAGCTGCTTATATTGAATGCTTAGTATTCAGGGAATGGCATTATTTGAAAGGATTAGAAGGATTAGGAGGTGTGGCTTTGTTGGAGGGAATGAGTAACTGAGGGACTGACTTTGAGATTTCAATGCATCTTAAAAAGTCCAGTGTCTGTCTCTCAACTACTTCTCCAATACCATTATGATAATGGAGCAAGCCTCTGAAACTGTAAGTGTGCCCCCAGTCAAATGCTTAGTTTTACAAGAGTTGTCTTGATCATGGTTTTGTCTCACAGCAATAGAACAGTGACAAGGACAGAGGCCTAGGTCACTGCTCTGAACAGACATACTTGTCCCAAACCCCTCCCCCTCTTCCTGTGCCCATCAGTCAATCACTTTTGCACTAGAACACTCTCTCCACTATGAGGTTCTGCTTCACTGTAGGCGGCAGCCAGGAGGCCACGTGACCTCAGGCTGAAACCTCTGAAGCCGAGAGGCAACACAAACATTTCCTCCTTTAAAGTGTCCCTCTCAGCAGTTTGTCACAGCAACACAAGTCTGAGTAATATGGAGACATTGGTGGCAGCAGCACAAATGGACCCAGACTACCCATTTGTATATGTTTTTAATGGTCACCATTCTTTTTAAAAAGTACACTTCTTCTCCTTCTCCTCTTTTTCTTCTGCTTCATCATCATCATCATCACATATGTGCGTGCGTGTGTGTGTGTGTGTGTGTGTGTGTGTGTGTGTGTGTGTGTGTGTGAAAGAGAGAGAGAGAGAGAGAGAGAGAGAGAGAGAGAGAGAGAGAGAGAGAGAGAGAGAGCGAGCGCAATGGGTGTGTATGTGTGCTTGTACATGAGTTCAGGTGGCTGTAGAGTAGAGGTAGTTGTGAACTGCTTGACTCCGGTGCTGGGAACAGGATTCTGGTCCTCTGGAAGAGCAGAGCATGTTCTTAGCCATCTCTTCAGCCTTAATGTTGAAAATTTTATGTGTTGTCCTAGCTAGTTTTAATTGTAAACTTGACATAGCTTAGCGTCATCTGAGAGGGATTGCTCATATCAGACTGGTTTGTGGGCATGTCTGTGGGGGACTGTCTTGACTGTTAATCGATGTAGATCCCAGTCCACTGTGGGTGGCATCATTCCCTGGGCTAGCTGAGTATAAACCTGTGAGTGAGCTAGCAAGCAGTGCACTTCCATAGTTTCTGCTTCAAGTTTCTGTCCTGACTTCCCTCAGTGGTAGACCATGATCTGGAAGTGTGAATTGGACAAACCCTTTCTTTGCCTAAGTTGCTTTAGGTCAGGGTGTCTTATCACAGCAACAGAAAGGAAACAATGATCTATGCTTATCAGCCATTTGTATTTCTACTTGGAGAAAATGTCTATTCAAATAAAATCATTTTCCTGTAGGTGTTAGGTTGGTAATGTGTGTGTGTGTGTGTGTGTGTGTGTGTGTGTGTGTGTGTGCATTCACTTACTTACTGAGACTTGAGCTCCTGCCTCCACCTAACCCTCCATAGGCCTGAGCTACCGAATTAGTTTGTGGGGCAGTGAGCTGTGCATAGGCAGCCTGGTCCCTGTAGGTAGAGCTCAGGCTTAGAACCCTGAGACCCAGCAGGGATGGTCGGTGTTTGGCCACGCCCCTTGGGCAGAGGTGTGTGGCCATCAGTCACATAGGAACACCAAGCCCTCCCACATGCAAATAAAGTTTCCCCAAGCTCTCAGACCAAGCCAATGAAAAGTACCAGTTGCCAGACCTTGGCCCACCCCAAAACTGTATATAAATCCTGTCCGGAAGGATTAAAGGTGTTCGAGAACTACTCCATTGTCTGAGAGCTTCTGACATAAGAGCTGTAACACTTGGGAAGAGGTCTGCTCTCCTGAAATGCCACCTGAAGATCTGCCGCACTCCTCACTGGCTAATCATCAGCACAGTCCGACCCGACTCAGCGACTCCACACAGGGTAACGTGGAGTAACCGAGACAGCACTGTGGAGACAGAGGTGGAGCCAACTGCAACAGCAGCAGAAGCAGAAGCAGAGGAAACAACTTCCCCTCCCTGCTCACAGTGGCTCCCCTTTGCATGAACGCTTGCATCTGATCAGGCCAGAGATCTTTGTGGAAAGCCTCCAGTACACAGGCCCACATTAGTTAACTTTTCTCATTTTGTGACAAGCAAGAGGAAGGCTCGTAGTTTGCTGGTACAGCCCATCATGGTTGGGCAAGCATGGCGGCAGGAGTGTGAAGCAGCTGGTCACACTGCTTCTGCAGTCAGAATGCAGAAAGATCAACTACTGTTTATTTAGTACGGTAACCCAGCTGATGGGACCGTCCTCAGCCGGGGGTAGGTGGAGTCTTCCTTATCGACTTAACCTCTCTGGAAACACCTAAAGGTGTATTTCCTAGGTGATTTTAAATCTAGTCAAGTTGACAATTTTGGTGAACCCTCAGAGTTACCATGCCCATCTGTACTGGGTTATTTGTCTTTATTGAATTGAGTGAGTTTGTTTCAATGTAATAAAGATATAATTCTCATAAGATATATAGTCTTTTATTTCATTCTTAAAATGCCCTTTTACTCCTTGGTGATTTTTTTTTGAGATAAAGGTTTAGTATTTTTGGGGGGAGGTTGTTTGTTTTTTGGGAAAGGGTCACTATTTAGTCCTAACTGTCCTGGAACTCACTATGTAGACCAAGCTGTCCTGGAACTCACAGAGATCCACCTGCCTCTGCCTCCTGAGTGCTGGGATTAAAGGAGTGCAAACACTAGGCTTACCCAAGATGTTTTTAAATTTTTTTTTTGTTTTTGTTCTTTTGTTTTTCAGGACAGAGTTTCTCTGTGTATCCCTGGCTGTCCTGGAACTCACTCTGTAGACCAGGCTGGCCTCAAACTCAGAGATCCACCTGCCTTTGTTTCCCTAGTGCTGGGATTAAAGATGTGCGCCACCACTGTCCGACTGATATTTTAAATCTTGATGATGTATATTTTATTTTGTGTTCTTTTTGGTTTGAGCTATGAAACCACTAGTTAACCCAAAGTCATGAGTATGTACATATTCATGGCATATATGTATATACTCCTGGTATATGTCTAAGGGATTTTATAGTCCTAGCTTTTACATCTGGGTCTGGGGTCCATCTTGATCAGCCTTTGAATATGTTGTGGGGTAGGGGTTCAGTTTCTGCAGATGGATGTCCTATTGTCTCAGCACTGTCTGTTGGACATTTTACACTTTGCCCCTTTGAATGGCCTCAATGCTCTTGAAAAATAGAGTAACTTTGAGCACTGACCATGAACAAGGCTCTGCCCAATGCCTTGGAGCACAACTGTGCACAAAACAAAGTCCCTGATCTAGGAAATTTCTTCAAGAAGGACGAGGTGGGCAGAGGCTGTGTAGTGGGGAAATAGGCACTCAACCATGAGCATACCGAAATGTTCAGCAGGTTACAGATGCTGTAAGAAAATGCCCTGCTGGCAGGCACATCGAGGAGGGCAGGAGATTATATGCAGGGTTCAAGCTTAGCAAGACTTCATCAAATGGGAGAGAGTGAACCTGGAGGGCTCTGCGGGGAATCTGTGACAGGACTCTGGTGTGTTAGGGAACTGGTTAAGCCACTTGGATAAAAAGCATGGGGGAGGTTGTTGATCCAGAGGCTAATGGGGGTCAGCCCTCCAGAGACCCTGGGAAGGGAGACTCAGCGACTGCTGTCTATAAACTGGTGACTCTTCTGACAAATTTTTCTATTGCTGAATGTGTGTGTGTGTGTGTGTGTGTGTGTGTGTGTGTGTGCGCGCTGTCCTTGGTATATGATGGAGTCATGCCCTGGCAAGTCCATTGTGAACTGTAAATGGGTCAAATCCCCCTAGCCCAGCAAGGCTCCTAGTTCAGGAACACAGAACAAGGCATATGGGTGTGTGTAGGTGGGGAGCGGGAATGGCAGTGCTTGTGGGACTCCAGGGAGCTATAGCTGACTGTAGGGGGGATGCTGAACCCTAGATCTCTATTCCCTAAACCCACCGACCTTGGAAGCATGCCTTCTACTGAATACATACTGTTCTCTCACCATGCAAAGCCAATGCCTCCCAAGTGGAAGCATTCAAAGTCAAGGACCATCTGTAATCGTTTTTTAATGAAAAATGAGCAGGGTTGTCACCCATTATGGAGACTGGCTTGCACGCGGAACTTGTGAGCAGATTGTGGATATCAGTCTGTGTTACCCAGCACCTCCTCCCTGAGCATCAGTCACTTAAGCTTGCTGGGCCCTTTCCCCAGCTTCTGGGAGCCGTGTGGGAGCTGGTGGTGGACTCAGACTCCCTTACTTTCCTCTCAGGTCAGATCCTTAGGAGTGGGCTTTGAAGTCCAAAAAGCGTGCCGGCCATGTGGTGTCATACCAGCCCCAGACTCAGCCCCACAGGCCACTGTCCCTGTACCTGTCTCTGCTTCATCCCTCTCTTTCAGAAAGTCTCCTGAGGAACATCTGAGGGATATCCTGGGTCTACAGGCAGGTACTGCTGCGGGGCATCAGTCAGTCCATCTCTCTTCTGGATTTAAAAGCAGACTGTAATGAGCAGTGCTTGGGTAGCACACGCCTTTAACCCTGGTACTTAGAGTTCAAGTCCAGCCTTGTCTTCATCGTGAGTCTGAGGTCAGTCAGGGATACATATTAAGACCCTGCCTCCAAACCATGACAAAACAAAACAAAAAACAGACCATAAGGATGTAGTAGTATGTTGATGCCAGAACCAGACAATATAGCAAGTGGTGTCCCAGGGCTGTGCGTCCCTGACTGCGATTCTGCAGAGCAGGACCCATGTGCATTTAGAATTTGGAAGGCTAAAACGCCGGGAAGGTGATTCATCTCGGAGACTGAATCAGGATGAAGAGAGGCAGAGTCCTGAGGTTGCTTAGAGCCTCTTGCAGAGACAGCCACGAGGGGGACATCGCCAGCTGCTGGCTCCAGGACTGCCCGTCCATCAATGTCCGCGGACAGATCCACATGGGGCCTGCAGCAGCAGGCAAGAGATGAATGGAAAATTCTGGAATATAATTAAGGTAATGGCAGTCCTCCGGCCCCACAGAGTTTAATTTGCAGAAGGAAGGATTCAATTCGGGGCTGTTTATCACCCCGTGGAGGCTGGTTACGCTGAGATAACAGAGAGGCTGTTGTGTGGTTTGAACAGTGATCCGTCTTAAGGATCGGGCAGCGCTGTTCCAGAGACATGTGGGAAAACAAGCAGAGCGCCAACGCCTGGCATGCAGCTCTCTGGGTGATGCTTTGGCAGCCACCGATGAGCTTTAAGGTCCCTGGAGGACTCGAGCCCACTCTCGAAGCTGGGTGTAAGGGCTCTTGGGTGTGAGCCTCTTGGGCGTGGAGGCTTCTAAGTGTGACACTCCTGGGTGTGAGGGCTCCTGGGTGAGAGGCTCCTGAGGTGTGAAGACTCCTGGGTGTGAGGGCTCCTGGGTGTGAGCCTCTTGGGCGTGGAGGCTTCTAAGTGTGACACTCCTGGGTGTGAGGGCTCCTGGGTAAGAGGCTCCTGAGGTGTGAAGACTCCTGGGTGTGAGGGCTCTTGGGTGTGAGGGCTCCTGGGTGTGAGGGTTCCTGGGTGTGAGGCCCCTTCGTTGTGAACCTCCCAAGTGTGAACGCGCCTGAGTGTGAGTGCGCCTGGAATGCAAGGGCTCATGGAGCCTGCAAGTGAAGCTAGCTGGGTGGGAAGAAGCTCCTTTCCTGGCCCTGAGAATAGAGCAGTTTCCTTGTCCCCTCTCCCCATCCCCCCACCTCCCAGATGGACACAGATGGTCAAGAGGGAGAGGAGAGTTAGGTGCTGACTAGCACTTGCTCAGTATAGTCCACCCCTGGCTACCCGACATTCATATGGAGTCTTCTTCCTTCCAAGAACAGTCAAAGCTGCCCATGCCCACATAGAGATAATGATTCTGACCCGGAGAGAGAGACCAGCATCTGTGCCAGGCTTGCAGCTGGCTCCAGGCTCTCTATCCCAGGGACCTTGGCAGTCCTTCCCTCTGGTCTGGAAGGACTTTTGCAGGGTGTAAAGGAGAACTGTAGGAAAGTGTAAGAACTATAAAGAAGCCGGGCAATGGTGGCGCATTCCTTTAATCCCAGCACTTGGGAGGCAGAGGTGGGCAGATTTCTGAGTTCAAGGCCAGCCTGGTCTACAGAGTGAGTTTAGGACAGCCAGGGCTACACAGAGAAACCCTGTCCTGAGAAATAAAAAACAAAAAGAACTATAAAGAAATCAACTTCCAAGGTTGACATGGCCCATGGAATGGTTCCTGTACAATTTGACTGGTTCTCAATGTCATTAGGTTCGCCATCCCTATCTTCCTGTGACTCTCTCAAAGGGCAGTGGGGGGCGGGGTGTTTCTCCTGGATCATGTGACCAGAGCTAAGCCAATCAGTGTGTTCCATTTTTCTGGCCTTGGAATTTGGTTCATATTGGGAATTGTGCCTGTAGTGGGTGCAGCTGGTATGGTGCTGAGACTGTTTTCAAGAGCACTGGGCAAAGAGACCCCGTCGTTGGGAGGAATGTGAATAAGACCTCTTGCCCTGGGTGTTCTCAACAGTGGCTTCCGATGACTTCCCGAGTTGGATGTGTCCTTCCTCGTTGATATTCAGAGTTAAGTCAAATGCAATTAAGTTTTGAGTCCCCGTGGGTAGCCTTCTAGACTTCTTAGATTATATGAAAGAGACCCAACTCATAGGAGGAAAATAGACTTATCAGTGGTACCTTTGCCTGGAGTGGGGAGGGCACGATGTCTCACAGGAGGAATGACAGTTCAGCTTTAGTCAGGTCCTACTGTGTGCAGTCTAGTTCAGAGGCAGTCAGTCTATTCCTACCCTCTGTAGCTGGCTCTGAGCTGAGGCTGCTGAACAGGATGACTCTAGGTCTTAGAGAGCGCTCATGGCTGAGTGTTACAGGCCTGTAGCACCCAGGCCCCAGGGAAGGAAGAGTTGAGATGGCCCAGGCTGTGCCTGAGACTGGCAAGAGTATGGACTGGAACAACACGGCCACCACCTCCTTCCACCTGCTGCCGTCCCCCTCCAATTAAAGGCAGCGCCAGTGATGGTCCAGGAAGCTGATTAATAAGCTGGGGTGGGGGAGGTAACCCCAGGGTGGCTCTCTTTCCCAGCACAGAGCCAATTAACTGAACCCCCACTGTGGCCCTCATGAGATGAGCACACAGAATGTGGCTATGGGTGTGGGGGCAGGAAGATGTCACGGCTCCTAGGTGGAGCCACAAACTCTGGGAGGGCCCAGTTTGACCTCCTTTGATTGATGTAATAGGTTCACTGACAAGATGGCATTGGTCCCTGGCACCTGGATGAGGTCCCTGAGGATGTGTGTATGGACAGAGGGAGACTGGAGGAGGGAAAGTTCCAGGAGGTACCATTCTAAGTCCACTCTGTGGTACCCAGCATCTTCTCCATGGTCTACACTATGGTACCCAGCATCCTTTCCATGGTCCACATTGTCGTATCCCGCATCCTCTCCATGGTCCACACTGTGGTACCCAGCATCCTCTCCATGATTCACACTGTGGTACCCAGCATCCTCTCCATGGTCTACACTGTGGTACCTAGCATCCTCTTCACAGTCCACACTGTGGTACCCAGCATCCTCTCCATGGTCCACACCGTGGTACCCTACATCCTCTCCATGGTCCACAGCTACAGTCTGGATTCTGCTCATTGTAGCTTTCCCACAAGTGTGTTGGGGGAATCAAATGGGTCTGAGTCTATCTATCTGAAATCTGCCATCAGGGAGTGTAGACCTGGGCCAGGAAGACATGTGCTCAATAAATCACAGAGGAACCAATCAGTGCCATGATGGGACTTGAACTTGAGTTGGGAGATACATTTGCATCTGTCACTAACCTCAGTGACACTTCAGTAACAAGCCCTAAACTCATATGGTTTTCCCCTAATACATGCTCTGACTCTTTCAGAGCTGTGGCTATGGTCTGCTAGTGACAGGGCCATAGGTCTAAGGTAAGAGGCTTGCCTCTCTAGTTCTGGCTCTTGATCATAGAGAGATAATCCGGGTGAGATTTAATATTGTCAGCATGACAGCATCTACAGTGACCTGGGAGAAGCCCCTAGACGAGCTGGTGAGGGGTGATCTAGGTTACGTTAACCAGGAGGAGTCATTCTAGATGTGGGAGCACCATTCTGCAGACTGGGGTCCTGGACTGCATGAAAAGGAGAATATAGGTCAAGCTTGACCATTCTCCTCTCTGCCTCCTGACTGCAGATGCCATGTGACTGGCTGCTCCCTTGGGCTCCTGCTACCTGAAATCCCTGCCATGGTGAGCTGTGCCCTCAAACCGTGAGCCCAAATAGACCCATCCCTCTCTAAGCTCCCTTTTCAGAGTCTTTTGTTACCACAACAAGGCAAGTGACTGGCATTCCCAGACAGCCATGGCTACCTTCAAGGGACAGCTGTCTGTAGATAAAAGAGGAGCAGAAATCTGGAACAGGGCTGGAGAGATGGCTCAGTGGTTAAGAGCACTGACTGCTCTTCCCAAGGTCCTGAGTTCAAATCCCAGCAACCACATGGTGGCTCACAACCATCTGTAATGAGATCTGACGCCCTCTTCTAGTGTGTCTGAAGACAGCTACAGTGTAGTCACATATAATAAATAAATACATCTTTTAAAAAAAGAGAAATCTGGAACAATGTTTTTACTCCACTGTCAGTGGTGTGCTCCTTGTCTGAAAAATCTCTTGGCCTTGGGTTTGCTCTCTGTTGCAGCTTGCGCATGGCTTGTTCCTTGACTTCCCTCTCGAGTTAAAGCCCTACTGTGAGGTCCCAAGCAGGGAAGCTTGGTCTGACCATCTTACCCAGAGCTGGGAGCCTTCAGGAGGTGACTATCGTTCAAAAAGCCCATCGGGCAGAGCCCTGTGATGAATTCTGTGGCTTCATAGGAGGAGACTGTGTTCTCTGTGTTAGTTAGCTGTGTAGTAAAATACCGGAGAAAAGAAATTGAAAGAAGCAACAGTTTCAGAGGTTCTGGCCCGTGGTCAGTTGTCTCTGGCTTTTGGGACCTCTCGTGCACCACGAAAGGCGCGCGCAGGCTAACAAGGCTCCTCACTGTGGTGGCAGGAAAGCAACGTGGGCACATCAGCAGGGAGTGTCAACAGGACACACCGCTTGCTAGGAACACAGAGGGACGGATGGCAGGGGCGGAGGTCCCTGCTCCTGCCAGCCCTTGCCCTGCAACAAGAACACACTGAAGGAAATTATAGAACCTCTGCTGGGCCACTGCCCTTCCCTACCCAAGTTAGGTGTCTGGGAGAGTAGAATAGCAGCCTTGCCTGAGGAGCCAGTATTTAATACTCCCATAGAGGTTTACCAACAACAATCTGACTTTCTTACACTAGGTCCCACTTCTTAATGTTCTAAGACCTCCCAGTAATGCCAGGGGATGCTTATACCAAGCCACCAAACCATGGGCCTTTGGGGAACATTCTAACCACACATTGCAGCCTCCGTATCTCTCAGTGTTGGAAGCCCCATGCCTTGTCTGGCCTCTGCTACTACCCACTATGAAATCCCCAGAACCAGGAGTCAAGCACACTCCTCTTCTCTTCTTGCTTTGGCTGAAGCAGGTTGTTTGGGACTGGATGCGCAGGACCCTTGTTCTGGAGGTAGTCACTCTCCCCGCTTAGACAATGATGTTCCTCACACCAGTAGCTAATGTCTGAACAATGACCGGTCAGAATAGGACCACACTCCACAACACACGCAGCTATCCCAGGGTACAGCAGTCACACAGCGCCCAGCAGGGCCTGGCAGCTTGAACATAAGCTTTCCAGTCTCACAAGTATCTGGCCAAGACCGGACGGACAATCAAGGACTAGTGAATGAACACAACGGATGATGTTTCCACCCACCTCTCACCTCAGCACCCATGGGACTGGAACAAGAAAATCACAAGCTTAAAGCTAGCCTGGCCTAAATAGTAAGACCCTGTCTTGTAAAACCAGAACAAGTGAATGAACTGATAGATGATCAATATTGGGGTGGGAGGTGGGGGGTGGGATCTTGGGTCTCATACTGCTTCCTGACTCTGGGCAAGGAGTTTCATGTCTTCAGGGATGAGTTTGCCCTTCAGTTAAGTGGGCACAGCAATACCTATTATGTAAAAACATCTAGACAGGTAGCAAGTTCAATACAGAGCTTGGTAGGGAACGCGGCACTTAGTAGGGATACAGTACTTCCCTACTTTAATTCGATCAAAGAAGGGTTTGGCTTCCTGACTCATGCGCAGTGATTGGCTTGGCAGGGACTAGTCACTGGGGGACGGAATCGGAAACAGCATTCTTGCCCAGACAGAGAGTCATCATAGTCTAGAACAGTGCTTGTTCCTGCACCGGGAAGGTCACTCTGTGGCTGTTTCTCCTGTATCTGTGACTCACTGCTCTCATTATCTGTTCCAGCCTGTCCTCAAGAGTGGATGGTTAGTTTCTGAGACTGGGACAGGGCAGCTGGATAAGACTGTGACTATTATAGTGGAGGCTGGCATTCTGGCCTCCCAGACACTTGGTCTGGGTAGAGAAAGGTGGCCTGGCAGAGGCAGTGTGATTTCCTTCCACACTTCAGTGTCCCTGTGTTGCAAGGGCAGAGGTTGGCATGAGCAGGGACTTCTGCTCCTGTCGTCTATGCCTGTGTGTTCCTGGAGGGTGGTGTGCCCTGCTGATGTACCCTGCTGCTGCAGGGGGCAGAGGTCAGGTCTGAATCACAGGTGCCCTTCCTGACTCCTGGCTCTTCTTTGGTCCTTTGGTTATATCTATTTCCCTGCCCAGTGCATCCTGACGCTACATTGACTTGCCAGCAGGTGACAGTGACCCCAGTGTGCTGATGTGGGAGTGACCAGCCTTGCTCTTGTCCCTGTGTTTTGGAGATAAGTCCCTTCCTATCCTAAAGCTACATGTCCTCAGCCAGCAAACCTGGACATTGGCTTCAGAGCAAATACAGGTGAGTAGAGAGGAAATATCAGCATCTGCCTGCTTCTCCCCATTCGGGGTGACCTTACGGATTGTGGGGACAAGAAGGATGCACCAGAGGGTTTGTTCCAGGTTTAAGAGCAAGTTGACCTTAAGCAATGCTCCAAAAGTCAGAATCACAATGTGCAAACTCATGTGGAAAAGATGCTGTCCATAAGTGGTGCTGGGCCAGACTCTGGGCACAAGGACAGGTCAGCTAGCCGATAGACAGAGCAGGTCTGGAGGTGTTGGGGTGACTGCTGTGTAGTGTGCTACAAGGACTCCAAGCTTCACATGAGCATAGTACGTTCAGGCTGTCCCTTCGTTCTCCAGGGCTCTGCCTGTGCATGCTGACTTAACTCTGTGTTTTACAAAGGGACAAAGTTCAGAGAATAGATCAGTTTCAAACAACATTAAGTTAGTTTAGCAGGACCCCGACTGGGCAGCTCACCCAGGTGCCCACCACATTCTTGGATTTGTGATGGCAGGTCACTAAGATTCAGATGGCCAGGCTGGCCTTGCTTAGTGACTGTTCAGGCTGCAGTCCTGGGGACAGGCCATCCCAGGTAGGTCTTCTCCTGACTGGTAACTGGGGTATAAGCTATTAGGCCATCCTAAGGCCTCGTGTCTCTCTTAGAGCTTTGACTAATCTAGCCGAGTAGGAACTGCATCTGTGTGCCCTCAAGCACACAGCAGGGGTCACACAGGGGTCTGCAACATCCCTCCTGTGTTCCTGTCCTCCCTGAGTCTGTTTTGTCCTGTAAAGCAGAGGCCTGTGTAACTTAGATGACTTCGCTTAGTGGAGAAATGGGTAACACAGGGAGCTCTGGGGACAGTGTTTGCTGCCCTGGAGGGTTTAGGAGGCCCTGGTTAAGCCCAGCTTGTTTATACAGAGTCTTCTAATGAATAAAATCACACAGCTTCTCCCACCCCCTCAGCAGCCCCAAGGGCCTTAGTCTTCCCTCCATTATGCAAATAAGCAGTTTTGACTCAGAGTCATCCACTCACCCTCCAAGGTCACACTGCTTAGAGGATGCTCCCTGGATGGTCAGAGTGCCAAACCCCGGCCCCTAAGCACCAACCTACACCCCAGGCACCGGCTTGGGAGACCAGATCTGGCTGGGAATGCGTAAGCAGACACAGGAGGCCAGCTCTATCTGTAGGGCTAGACAGATCCAGAATTGGATGCCTTCCATGTTCCTGGGAACATGTGAGTCAGATGCCTGGAGGACAGATGTGCAGATCAGGCTCCAGAGAGTTGGTGTGGTGGGACTGCTTGTGGATACACAGGTATAGCAAGAAGACAACTGCAGTTATCTATCCTCACACATCCACACAAACCACCTAGTACGGGGCCCTGGTATCTGCTCCAAAGCTGGAGGTCTCAGGAGGTATCAGACTTGGATCCCATGCTAGGCAGCTCTGAGAATCTTAAAAAGACTCATAGGGAACTGTCTGGCTCAGTTTACCTTCCTTCCTACCTGTGATGGGGAGTTACTACCTTTTAAGCCAAGTCCTCCCAATATCAGTTGTTTCTGCCTTTGAAAAGCCCCACGGGCTAGATAGATGGCTCAGGGGTTAAGAGCACTGACTGCTCTTCTAGAGGTCCTGAGTTCAATTCCCAGCACCCACATGGTGGCTCACAGCCATCTGTAATGAGATCCGATGCACACTTCTGGTGTGTCTGAAGAAAGCTACAGTGTACTCATATACATAAAATAAATAAATATTATTAAAGCCCCTCTTCCCTTTCTCTCTCTCTCTCTCTCTCTCTCTCTCTCTCTCTCTCTCTCTCTCTTCCTTCCTTCCTCTCTCCCTCTCTTCCTCCCTCTATTCCTTCCTGCTTACCTCTTTTCTTTATTTCTGTTGTGTTTTCTTGGTTTGTTGGTTCCTTGATTGGTTTTGCTGTACAAACAACACTGCCATGCAGGGCCTGGTGGCACATACCTATAACTCTGGGAGGCTGAGGCAGGAGGATTACAACTTCAAAACCATCTTGGGCTATATAAGGAGACACTCTCAAACCAACTAACCCTCCCAAACAGGGATCCCAGAACTTGGCACCTGTCTCCTGGGAGACAGTAGGATGATGGTTTGATCATCCCATATTTACTGGATAATGGCACATTGCTTCCCAGAGTAATTACACCAATTTATACAATTACCGACTTATTAATTTCTTTATTCTTTTCCCAATCTGCTTGATTGTTTCTGCCATGGCTGGCTCTCAATTCCTATTATCCCCCTCCTTTGATGTCTCTTTAATCCCATTAAGCATTTATTTTATATTTATCGTCTAGGAATTTTACTATCTGAAGACCTTGTGGGTTTAGCCCAGCCACTCCTGGGCTTTGCTGGATCTCACTCACGTGCTCGTTTCCTTCGTTCAGTGGCTCGCCTGTCCAGCACCCAGAGTCCTCAGAAAACCACCCCAGATCCTGCAGACGACTTGTACTTGTCTGTGAGAAGCCAGAGGAGACCATTCCAACCCAAGTTCTAGGCCAGAGGCGTTGCAGAGGCCAGCTGAGTGAGCTGGCCTGCTGGCCTTGGTGTGGTTGTTGTGGCTTCCAGTTCCAGGGGTTCCCCCTACCCCTGTGCATACACACACACACACACACACACACACACACACACACACACACAGAGAGAGAGAGAGAGAGAGTATCACAGAAGTCTTTGTAGTCCTGGGATCCAGGCTACATCATCTGCTGTTATCCGGTGTGTCTGAGGTTTAGGTAGTGACAGACAGATACAAGATACTTGTTGGGCACCAAGGGGTGACAATTTACTACCTATTACACACACTGTGTCCCGAGCACCTTAGCAATGGTTGTATACATGACATTCATGTTCACAGCAGTCCTATGAAGTTCTCCGTCTCCTCTTTCCATGCTTTTTACAGTAACAGGGACTGAGGTCATGGGGATGCAGAGACTGATCCAGGACACCCCTCCCCCAGCCCCAGCCGACTCCTTGGCTCCTGTGCCCTCAGCCTTCGGCCTGAGCCTAAGGAGATCTAGTACTGGCTTCTCTGCTTTATTATTCAGGCTCTGGGGCACCAGAGCCTAAATTCCCCCAATGTACAATTCGCCACAGGGCTGGCTCAGATGCTGCACAGTGGCTCCTAGTGAAGCCACCCTGTCCTTAATTATAGCCACCGAGTTACCTTTGCCTTAGGGACAGGGAGGGTGAGGGCAGCAGAAGGGAACTGTCACTTTGGCTTGTCCAACTGAAGACACCAATGGCATTCTAAGGACAAAGGAAGAAAAAAAAATTCCCCTTTCTAGAACAGCTAGAGCGGAGGGCCAGGGGCTCGGCTCTGTCTGCTGTTTGCAAGCTGGGCCTGGGAGGGGCTACTGTGGTCTGTCAGGTTGCCTGCTCCACTGGACACACTGCAGCACCCGGGGGACAGTCACTGGCCTAAAGCTCTCCCAAGAGGTGGAAACTTCGCTCTCAACAACTACCCGGGGTCTTGCCCCACATAGCTGATGTCAGGGTGAGAAGCAGGCCCCTCCCCACTGCTGCCCTCTGCCTCGGTCCACACTGCCTATCACACCTGGATCCTCCTGTGATTCTCGTGGTCCTGCTTCATAGCAGCACCCAGTGTGGAAGAGGCCCAGACATGAACGGAGACGGGAGCTGGGGCATCGTGATTGAGCTTGAGGTTGGGTAAGGGGCTTCCTGTCATTTTGGCTGTACTTTCAGATTCAGTTCTAGTATCACTTCCTCCAGGAAGCCTTTCCCAATTTTGCCTGGAAATTTTCCAGGACAGATGGCCATACTATTTCCCATACTGCTAGATCAATCAGTTGGCCATGGTTCTGGGAGGTCAGGGACCACCCAGCACTCAGTGGAGAGACACCCAGCACTCCACATGGGGTGGGGGGTTCGGCAGTCCACACAGTTCAGCCTCTCCTAGACCTTGTGTTCGTCTGTAAGTGGGTCACAGGCCCCCAGTCATCCCTCTGTTGGGATTAAGTGGGCAGCAGAGGCTGAGGGCTTCGAGAAGAGCCAGTGTTTGGAACGGGTTAGGAAATTTCATTTTCTCCATCGGCGCCTGGCGCGGAGCCTGGGCTGCACAGACAGTGGCGGGATTAACATGTTACTGACAAACCCACTAATTATCTCTCATGTTATCCTGCTACGACCTTGCTCCATTTCTGCTCAGTATGCCTGGGGAGGCAGACCCGGTGCATGCCAGCATCTGGCCTGTCCCTGGTGCTGGTGGGTGGGATGGCCCATGCTGGGAGCAGCTGTTGTGTGTTGCCTAGAAACCATCCATGGTCCTGGGCGATGAAGGTGAGAGAGCTCTGACAGAAGCCTAGGTGGGTCCAGACGATCCCTGGCCACACTGAAGATGGCTACCTTAGCATATTTTAATCAAAGGTCTCTTTGTTGGCAAGAGGGTGCTATATTGCTTGTACTCATGTGTCAGAAGTGAAGACACAGTTGATTGGGACTGCTCCCTGGCTTCATCAAGAAAAGGCGCTTGTCCGAGGTCACATATTCTCCAGCAAAGCCAGCCTGACTTTGGATTAGCTGGGTACACCTGGATTGTCTCCTGGCCTTGTCCTCAGGAGGGGTCCTGTGGAGCTTCAGAAGAGTCCCCAGTACCATCCTCCTCCGTGTGTGTGTGTGTGTGTGTGTGTGTACACGCGCGCACATAGCATGTGTGGTGTGGTGTGCATAATGTGTATGGTGTGTGTCTATGTGGTGTGTGTCTATGTGGTGTGTATATGGTGTGTGTATGATGTGTATAGTGTGTGTGGTGTGTGCATGGTGTGTGTCTGTGTGTGTCTATGTGGTATGTGTCTATGTGGTGTGTGTATATGGTGTGTGTGAGAGTGTGTGGTATGTATAGTGTGTGTGGTGTGTACATGGTGTGTGTGTGTGTTTGTGCATACCCTGTGTGTGTTTACCTATGTGGACTGGTGACACACCTTCTTTTGCAGGTAAGTGTGTGTGTGGATGACATGGTGCTGGACCATGCACATTAAAGCCATCTAGGCCGAGGTAGACACTTTCCCAGCTTCCTTCTTTTAGCAACTGCTCTCTCCCTTCAGGCACCCATCTTTTCCAGACTGAAGTTTGGGCCTTAGGCCTACAAGAGCCCCCTGTGTCTCCCAGGGCCCAGGGTCCTAGTAGATTTTAGGACAGCTTGATCCATCCAAGGCTGAGCAACTCTACCTCACAGTCTCCAGAGAGGCCTCGATTTCAGGGAGCCTCTAGACTTTTCTGTGATCCTGGACCCCACTTCCCCAATCCTAGTAAGAGGGAAGGAAGAGAGCAGAGAGCCAACCTCCCCCCCCAATCCTTGTGTCCCCAGGGCTAGAAGAGAATTTTCTGGCCCCCATCACAGAAGCTGCCTCCTTCAAGGCCAGGTCAGCTAAGTGTCTTTCTATCCTCTGCCCCCGCACCTTTCCTCAGACTCTTCCTCTTGGCTTCCTCCCTTCCACCCCCACCCTGCTTCTCCTCCCTTATCTACCACCTCCCCTTCCTCCTCCTCCTCCTTCTCTCCCTACCCCATCCCCCTCCATACTTGTCTGTCTCCCTTCTCTACCCTCTCCCTCCTCCCCCACATTTACTCCCTTCTTTTCTGCATTCCCTCTCCCCTCCCACGTGCTCCCTTCTCCCTCCTCCTTCATTTATCCCCTTCCTCCCTGCCCCTCCTCTCCTTCCCCACTTACTCCCTCCACCACCACTTCTCTCCTTCCTCCCTGCATTCTCCCTCCTCCCCACCTGCCCCCTCCTCCTCCCCAGCTTCCCTCTCCCTTTCTCTGTGCTGAGTGGGGATGATAGTCCTTGGCACCTGCTCCCTCGGGGCTCACCAGCTCTTCTTTAGCTGTCCATGCTGTATGGACAGGCAGAGGAGACCACTTCACCTGATTGTCACTCAGGGTTCTCTGGGTGGTTGTACCCCCCTGTCACTTGCCTCAAAACCACTGTGGTTCCTGAGAAGCATCCAGCTGAGGTGGCTCATACAGAGGTGGTAGGTGAGAGGGGCACCTCAGCAGGCCCATGCTGAGGCATCCCTTCCCCCTAAGGTAACAGCCATACAACGGGTATAATGTAGAATAGCATTTATTTAGGGCATGGGAAGGGGAGTTGAGAAGGGAGGGGAGAGAAAGAGAGAGAGAGAGAGGCACCTACAAGCCAATCTGATGGAACATTTTCTCAGTTAAGATTCCCTCTTCCCAAATGACTCTAGATTGTATCAGGTTGGCATAAAACTAGCTATCACACCCACTTACACAGTTTAGAACCCGCTGTCTAGGGAATGTTGCCACTCACAGTGGGCTGGGTCTTCCAACATCAGTTAGTTTAATTAAGACAATTACCCTAAGATATGCCCATAGGCCAACTTGATCTACATAGATCGAAAAATTGAAAAATTAGGGGCAGTGATGGAACCTGGGTATCTGCCTCTCCCTGCCATATGTTCTGCCCCCTGTGCACCAAGGAGCAATCTTTCAATAGCCTTCATTCTCACTGACTTCCATCACCAGCCGTGGCTTCTGAGATTTACTGGAATTTTCTGAGACACGCTTGGCCATGCAGTTGAGGCATTGGACAGTTTAGCTGCAGAGTGTGATTTATCAGGACTCATTCTCTATCTGGAGCCACAAGGCTCCTCTTTCAAGCAGCTCAGGGGAAGAAGTGTGCTCACTCTGGCCGGTCTGCTGTTGACAGAACTTGGGAGCTGTAACTCAGGTTTCTTCAAAGACGTTGGGAAGCTTGTGTGATGTGATTGCTTTCCTGTAACTAGGACTGAGAAAGCAACTCTGAAGTAACCTCAAGAGCCCCAGGCAATTTTGCCAAGAGATAAGAGGAGCATCTTAAGGCAGGCCAAGGAGGGGGAGGTGGGAGGTGTGTGTGTGTGGGGGTGCTTAGCAGCCTTTGCAATCTACCGCAGGTTTTAAGAAAGAAACAGGCTGTCTACAAGGGACTTCTACCTCAGCCTACTGGCGCCTCATCCCCTCAAACACTCACTCACCTCACCCATGCAATGTTTTTTCTCTGTATCTAGATGCCACCCTCTCGACCACGTGGCCCTCTCTACACATGGGACCTGAGTGCTTGCCCTGCCTCCAAGAGTGAGCGTGCTATCTCTGTCCAAGCTCCACTGTGAGGTCACCTCTCAGAGAGGCATCCTCATCTTCCTGTCCCTATCTCTCCTCTGCTCTCCCTTAGCGTGTGTGCATGTGTGTGTGCATGCATGTGTGTTTATATGCATACATGTGTGAATGCTTGTGTGCACATGTGTTTGTGGGTGTGTCCCCTCAGGTGTTCGTGTCCCAAGCAGATAAACATCATTCCCATAAATACGGATCTACCCACCAGACCAAGAATGGATACAGGAGGCCGTACTGTCCACCAGGAGTCTGCTGGTTTCACTGCCAACTGGGTCTGCGTTACCACCTCTGTGCCCCTCTCACCTCACCATACCTGACTCTGTCAAACCTTTAATAAAACAGAACAATAGTAATCCTGAGTGGTTTAAGAGAGGAGGCTGAGGGCGGTGGTGGCGCACGCCTTTAATCCCAGCACTTGGGAGGCAGAGGCAGGAGGATTTCTGAGTTCGAGGCCAGCCTGGTCTACAAAGTGAGTTCCAGGACAGCCAGGGCTACACAGAGAAACCCTGACTCGAAAAACAAAAACAAAAAAAAACCAAAAAACAAAGAGAGGAGGCTGAGCAAGCCATGAACAATCCAGTGAGCCACCCCCCTCCACCCCCCATCAGTTCCTGCCTCCAGGTTCCTGCCTTGAGTTACGAATGTTACAAGTTGTAAGATGAAAACAGAGGGTCAATTCAGCTGAGCGCAAGCATGCGAGTACCCCCCAGTAACCCCCTTTCTTGGGACAGACACGGTGGGGGTGCTGCTGAGCCAATGCAAGGCAGAGATAGAGGTCAGAGGTTGGAGATCACGTTAGAGGGTCAAGCTTGGCATCTGTGAGGCTGGATTCAGGGAAGTAGGAGTCCCCGGCTGGGGGCTCAACCTTGATACCTCTGGTCTAATTCCTTTTCTGATGAACAGAAGTCTCCACCACCACGCTTCTTTCTGGAAAATCAGCATGGTAGTAGACAGCTCTCAAGCAATCCCCTGGAAAGCTCACTAGGATTTACCCAAGTCCTCATCAATCCATCCTGTCACCCCGATCTGCGGGTTGGTGGGATGGGATGGCTAGCCTGGGGCCAGTCTTCTGTTTCCTAAGCCTTTCCAGGTGTCCTTGTCTTGCCATCCACCTATTCCTGCCTGCCTGCTGGCTTAGGGTCCCTTAGCCCTGGGGATCTGAGGGGTCCTCTTTGCAGATCTGATGTCTGACAGAGCGGGTAAATTGCCACCTGGTCCTGCTCCGTAGCCTGTCACTTCCAATTCAGTCATAGCCTGGGTAAAAATGCCACTGCCGTGAAGCCATGTCCTTCCACTGAGCCACCACAGGGATGTGGCTTGCTCCTCTGCCAACTGTTAGGTGTCCTCTTTGTAAGCCAGTCTGGGCCACCATGCTAGGCACGGGATGGCAGCGTGCCCTCTCAGACACTGAGTGACCCCCCACACCCCACCAGGGCTACTTCCTTCAGCCTCTGCCTTCTTCAATGCAAAGTGGGCTGACAGACTCCCCTCCCCCACTTGCTCTGGATGGCTAAGGATTTCTGGAGCTTTTTGCAGTCATGCACCAATACCTGACAAGGTCACATGGCTGTCACTCACCAGTTAAAATGGAGTTCTAGTCGCAGCTTCCCTTCCTAGTTGTGCCGAGTCCACTTTTGTGCAAGTCAGAATCTACTGAACAAACCCTATCCAACTGAAAGTCTGGTCAAGGGACGGAAACTTCTAGAAGCAGAGTTTGTGCCTCTGAGGCCATGCCAACAGCCACATCCTCCCGTTCAGCTCCTCCATTCTTTCTTTTAATATTTATTTATTATTATATGTATGTAGCTGTCTTTAGACACACCAGAACAGGGTGCCAGATCTCATTATGGAAGGTTGTGAGCCACCGTGTGGTTGCTGGGATTTGAACTCAGGACCTCTGGAAGAGCAGTCAGTGCTCTTAACCACTGAGCCATAGCTCCAGCCCCCATTCCAGCCTCTTACAGTTCCAAGCTTGACTGGCTGCCTGAGGTGGAAACTCTGCAAAGCTGAGTTCAGATGTCCCAGCACTGGCCCAGTCTCCTTATCTCAGTGTATTACATGGAGCCTAGAGATATCCCATGGAGGGGCAGAAGCTGCCTGTCTTCTCTGGGAACAGAAGTGTGTCATTCAGAAAGTGCAGAATCTATAGCAGGCTCTGAGCAGGTGTGAGGTGCGGGTACAGTAACTATAGCTACTTAGAAAGTGCCTTCTGTATTCAACCCCGGTCAGCCTTTGCAGATTATCTTGCTACCTATGCAAGCTGCTGGCTTCCATTCTAGTTCCGGGGCCTCTGTGGGACCCAGAGTTCCTTCAGTGGTATTCGGCATGCTCTCTGGGGCTCAGCTGGGGCTGCGGAGTAAGGAATGCCGATGATAGCTGAGCCTCGACGAGCACTGATGCTGTTTAAGAACAGTGAATCAACCTCTCAGGAGGAATGGATCCCATACCTGCTGTAGCATGGGAGGGGCTGCATGGATGCTCCATCACAGGTGCAAGGCTATGGCTGGATGGGGCTCGGTGTGAAGTGCAGCCTCGTAGGCAGGAGGACTTGGTTTCTATGCCAAGCACCTCCGAAACAAGACACAGTGGTGTCCACACATCACCCCAACACATGGGAAGCACAGGATGAGGGATCAGAAGTCCAAGGTCATCCTCGGCTACATGGTGAGTTCAAGGTCAAAGTGAGAAATAAGAGATTCTATCTAAAAAAAAACCCCCTTTTTTTTTTAATTTAAAAAAACAGGTCACAAAAGGACCAGCACGGAATGATTCTCCATTCCCAGAGTCATCCAGTTCTCAGAGACTAGACGTGGATGGAGGCTTCTGGGGCTAGGTGCCCAGATACTAACTTGGTTTTGCAGACTGAAGATAGTTCTGGGGCTGACTTCATGGAGGCTGCCTGCACAGCTACACGTAAGACACAATACAATGGAAACGCTCAAAGCCACGTGTTTGCGATCTGTGTGTCTTACCACAAAAATGAATTAAAGGAGGGGCTGGAGAGATGGCTCTGCGGATAAAAACATTGGCTGCTCTTATAGAGCACACGGGTTTGATTCCCAGCACCCTCACAGCAGCTCACAATTACGTGTAACTCCCAATCCCAGGGCATCCAATGCCCTCTTGGGACTCCATGTGGTACGCAGATGTGCATGCCACCCAAACACCCGTCTATATAAAATCATTTTAAAATTAAAAATAAACTAATTGAGAGTTGAGCTGGGAAGACGGTTCAGTCAGGTAGTGCTTGCTTCATATGCATGAAGACCTAAGTTTGATCCGCAGGACCCAGGTTAAAAAAAAAAGCTGGGGTCCCTTGACGGGATTCCTGGGGCTCACTGGCTAGCTATCTTAACTGAATTGGTAGGTTTGGGGGCTAATGAGAGATCCTATGTTAAAAAAACAGGGCAGATGTGCCCAAAGAACACTTGAGATTATTCTCAGGTCTCCTAATGCAAACAAGAAGTGGGGAGGAAGGTAGAAGAAAAGGAAGAGAGGAACGATGGAAGAGAAGGAGGGGGGACAGAAGAGGAAAGGGGAAGGGCTGTGGGGAAGAAGTGTGGGAAAGGGCTATGGGGGAGGGCTATGGGGGAGGACTGTGGGAGAGGACTATGGGAAGGGCTGTGGGAAGGGCTATGTAGTAGGGCTGTGGGGAAGAGGTATGGGAAAGGGCTGTAGGGGAGGGCTATGGGGGAGGGCTGTGGGGGAGGGTTATGCAAGCTGCTTAGCACCAAGACAGGCAGAGGCAGAGAAGGAGACTTTGGGAGACTGTGAGGAGGTGACTTGAAACTTCAGGGGAAGCTGGGGGAATTGATTTTGTTGTTTTGGCTCTGAAGGACACCCAAGAGCAAGCTTCTCCTTTGGAGAACAGGATGGAGAGGGTGCTGTGTGCTGACAGAAAAAAAGGGATGAGGAGGAGGAAACGTGTCATGGCTGGGTCTGTATGGAGACAGCAATGTGTACCTGTGTTAAGAGACAAGTGTGGAAAAGACCCAGGTCAGATTTACTGGTGGCTTCTGCTCTTTCTAGAGAGAGAGCAGAAGCCAGGTAACAGCTGAGCAGAGACCAGAGAGTGTATGGAGGCCTTGAGTGCTCTCTGCTCACAGCCTCATTTTGTATCAAAGTGTGAAGATGCGTGAAGGTCGCACTAGAACTGTCCTGCTGAGTGTCCTTGTGGAGACCTCTCCTAGCTTGGAGAAATGGATCCTGTGCTTGTACGCATGCCGCTGGGAATCACAGCGCAGCTGGTGTGCTAGGCTCCGGCCTGCACACACCATGTGTGTCGTCTTGTGAAGCAGAGCGCTCTAGCCAAAGGCAGGCTCAGCTCTGTGCACCTGTGGAGTGTCTCAACTGAGATTCTTCACTGTGCAAACCTGCCTACTCGGAAGGGTGTGTGCAGCTCCAGTCTGAGGCTTCCACAGTAGCAGAGCCTCTCCGCACCCATCGGGATCTCCGCCCCTCCCAACACCACCAGCCACCTGACGGGGCGGCGGGTGGGATAATGTGGTGTTGTCTTCATTCTGCCTCCTGATTGCTAGTGAGGCAGGAGTGTGCGTGTGTGTGTGTGTGTGTGTGTGTGTGTGTGTATGTGTGTCCCTCTCCTGTCATATTTTACCCATGTTCTCACCCTATCAGGGATGGCATTCATATTGCTTCTCAAACCGATTAAGCCTTTGTCATAGGGCTGGCAAGCTCTTTCTCTCCCTCTGACTTGTGGTGGATCCCTTTGCTTTCTTTCCTTTTAGGAGTCAAGGTTCCCCCACTAGGTTGTCACAGATCTCTGCAGTGTATTCACAGTGCCAAGCTTGGCTGCACCTGGACTGGACCTAGACTTAGATCAGGGAGTCACGGGCAGGTCTTACGCCTCCCAAGAGGTAACCGGAAACGTCTGAAGAGCTACCCAGCCCCCAAGCTTCCAAGAAGATCCATCCAGGCCTTTTCTCCCTCTGTCCTGGCATCACCATCCCACAGATGCCTGGTGTTGGCTCCCAGAGGCTGCCCTACTGAAGCCCTCAATGTTCGGTGTCTTAAAGCAACAGAATGTACAGTCTGGATGCCCAAAGCTGGAAGGCACCTTATCCACCAAGCAGGCTCCCTTGTATCAGCTCCTGGAGGGCCCTCCTGCCTCCTCAGCTCCCTATGGCTCCAGAGTTCTTGGCTTGTGGCCCCATAATTCAAGTCTCAGACTTTGCCATATGTCATCATGTAGCTGTCTGGTCCCTGTCACCTCCTCTTTTATGAGGATGCATGTCTTTGTGTTTACAGCTCTTCCCAGTGGCCCCGAGTAACCTCGCTTTGAGATGTGTGGCTTACGTTGGCAGAGACCCCCTTTCCAAAGAAAGTCAGGTTCTCTGGTGTCAAGGTTTGGGATGAGACCAGCACGTAACTGGAAGCATCTATGGGGAGTCCCGCCCCTACTGACCAGCCAACTGCAAGTGTCTATGGCGAGGCCTCCACAACCACTGCTTTCTGTGATGAGATCTCTGTTTCCAGGGAAACCAACTTAGGATGATGCCTCCCCCTATAAACTAAGGGTCACCTGGTGAAGGGGACAAAGCCCAGGCCACTATCCGTCCTTCTGTAATGTAGAATACTCCCTCACTTCTTGAGGACCCCCAGTTCCTTAATGAGAGGATTGGTCTGGATGCTGTTTAGGAATCAGGAACATTCTGTTTCCCGAGGGCAGCCCTCCATCCCGAGGTAACTCAGCGATCAGAACCTGAGCAGCTCAGGTGACACTCTTGTCCCTGCTGGGATGGCATTAGGGCCTTAGCCCTGGTACCCAGAAATCCAGTGCCTGCTCAAAGAGTGGAGCTGGGAGTCTTGCCCTGCCCCCATATCCCAGAATAGCTCTGATGTAATTCATAACCATCCCTTGCTCCCACCAACAAAAGCCACCAGGCGAGGAAAAAAAAGGGGGGGGGGCTTTCTTTTCTAAAATCGTTTTTTTTTCTGAGTTCTTTGACAGATACTGTGAGTAATTAATTCACAGCCTGGTGACTGAGGGTCAGCCGATCAGCTGGAGCGAAAGCTCCAGAGGGAGAGAAAGAGGCACCAGGTACTGCGTGGGGGGAGGGGGAAAGCAATTGCCTGGATGCTGCTCACAGACCAGAATAAACACATGCAAATCCCAATAGTGAAGGGAGACCCCCCACACCCCCAACACTCCTGCCTTAGAATGTGCATTGCAGAGCCCAGGGAACCTCTCAGGGTTGAAAGGAAGCCTGGAGACAGGTAGTGTGAGCCGAGGGCAAGGGTGGGCAGGGGAGACTCCAGATGGTCAGAGAGAAACAGCTTGGTATCTGCAAAGCAGGGGTAATAGCTCCTAACTGTAAAATCAATAGAAACACCAGAGATAAGCTTTGAAAAATCTGATTATTTCTTTCCGGAAATTCCCCTGGGGGGCGTTTTATGTTGAAGAATCATCCGGTGATGTGTTCAGAGGTGCAGAATAAGGCAATGCAGTCTAAATGGGGCATTGAAAGCAGCCTGCGTCACTGGATAGAAACATTTTCTAAGAAAAGTATCACGCAGGTATGTGCAAAAGAATATTGCACAGTTGATAAAAATTGTCTTGCACGAGAGCTGTTAGGAGAAAAGCGGAGATGTTCGAGTGTCGTACCCATGTAGGGAAGTAGCCCAGGTAAGTGGGGGGACAGCAGAACTGACAGGGGTCTCCTTAGGTAGCAAAGGTGAAAGTACCCTCCCTGTGGCTCCTCCCATCCCCCCAACCCCACGTCACAGTGAGGAGAAATCAAGTGTCACAGTGCAAATGGCTTTGTGTGGCATAGGCAGAACTGAATCCGGGACCCACAGTCTCCCATTCTGTGTGCTGTCTACTCCTCCAACTCCTCCAAGAGAAGGGCCCTGGAGATATCCATTATACCAGTGCCAACCCTGTAGAACATTCTAGAATCTAGTTTCAGGAGATACGTTTGGTTTTCATGAAGCGCTGGCACACTTTCTGAGGATGTGCTTTGTGGTTGGCACTGGCTGCCCAAGTGTCCAGGCCTCACCTCTGCCTGGCTGGGGCCACAGAAGAGAAGGAGCTGTGGTACAGGAAGCCACACTCATTCCCCCAGGTCATCTCCCAAAGTCTTATGCTCGGGTGAGACTTAGCAACTGTTAACATTTCTTATTTCCTCTGGGAACAGAGGAAAACAAACACCAGTGGCCGCAGAACTGTCTGTTGGAAAGACTCTGACCACCACTTGTCACTGAATTTACAAATAGCTCATTACTCCTGCAAGTCGGGCAGCGCCAGCAGCCACACATGAGCCAGCCCATAGGCCCTGGGCCCTGGTGCCTGCTGGCCCAGGGAATACGGGAGAGTCCAGCAGAACAGAGATAATGCCGTGTTCCGAGACTCCTGGGCGACTCAGTTTCTCCACCTGGGGGCCCAAGGGTGTCAGGCACAGTTCTGTCCCTTAATGGCGGGGATTCCAAATCTCCCTGCTGCTCTGAAAGACACAATGCCAACTCGGGTGTGTGGTCCTGGTGAGGACAGATGTTAACAGCAGGCAGAGTTTAAAATTCTTTGTTTGGGTCTGTGTTCATGAATAACGCATGTGGAGGGGGGCGCTTGTCTTGGCACATGCACAGAGATCAGAGGAGAACTGTGTGACGTTGGTTTTCCCCTTCCACCTTTGTATGGGTTCCGGGGATCAAACCCATGTCATCAGGCTTGTGGGGGAAGTTCATTTACCTGTGGAGTCATCTAGCCAGGCCAGTCAACATAGTTTCAAAGCCCTGCTGTGACTCTGTTCTGCCAGGAGTGACGAGCTAACGTGTATTGAAGATGACAGACCTACCTGCTCTCAACTCTCAGAGTTTCCAAGGTCACCGGGACATGTGCCTTAGGGACTCAGGGCCCATGTGGCCGCTACCTCGGGGCTCTGCACGTCTCCCAAGATAGAGGACTCAGAACCCAGCCCCCGGTGTGAGGCTTGCTTCCTGCTCTCCACATTCTGTGTTTCAGGGACTTCCTGTTATGCTTTCTCTGTTCTGGGTCCAGGCGTGGGAGTGTGATGGGGGCTTCCGATAGACTTGGCTCCACCAGGGTGGTGTGTCTACTTGGTTCTGTTGCAAGAGAATGAATGAGAAATGTGTGTGCGTGGGGGCGGGGTGCTGACGGAAGGCTCGGCGCGACAGATGGCAAAGGGGTGCAGGAGGGCTTGCCACAGCTCTGTCAAGGAAAGGGAAATAGTAAGTATGCAAGGCAGAGCTAAGTATGGGGGGGAGAAACCCGTCATGATACAGCGCGCCTTGCTTCCTGAGAATTGTGTCATCCGGCAGTTCCTTGTTGTGGGAATGCCACAGAGCACACTCCACACACCTTAGAGGTCTGATCGGTCATCTAGATGGCCTCTTTTACAATCTACTTATTGGTGTGTGTGTGTGTGTGTGTGTGTGTGTGTGTGTGTGTGTGTGTGTGCGCACGCGCACATGCATATTCTATAGAACATGTGGGGACTTGGGGGAGTCAGCTCTCACCTTCTACTGTGTGTGTCTCAGAGATTGAGTTCAGGCTTTTTAACCCTCTGAGCCGTCTCATCAGCTCAACCACAAAAAAAAAAAACCAAAAAACAACTATTTAAAATGCAAATGTGAAACAATGTAATAATAAGTACAATGATAACTTCAGGGGTAGGCCTGTAACAAACAGACCAGAAACAACAGGGGAAATGTCAATTCAAGTCACCCAAACCTAAGAACAGAGAGGGAAAAACGCAAGAAGTGAACAAGGTGGAAAACAGCCTTTGCACCAATGGTGTTACAACAGTAGGCGCCACCTGCATATGGCAACAACAGTAGGTGCCACCTGCATACGACATATGCAATATGTTCAGATGCACAAAAGAAAAGAGAGTCGGGGAGGGGCAGATCTGGGACCAAAATGGGAAATAGGAAAATATAAAACTTGTCGAAGAAGAGTGAGGAAAATTACCCTGGTCTGAGACTTGGGCTGAGCTTCGCAGAGAGAAGTGCAGAGCAAAGAAACTCTAGGCTCTGTTCTGTGTTCCTGCCCAGGGAGAATGGAATGGGGCCTGGCCACCTAGCAATTCAGCTCGACAGTTTCTTTCAAAGCCAGATGCTTGACAATCCAGCAACTGCTCTCCTGGTATCCACCTAACCGACTTGAGAACTCATGCCCATACAAAAACCTGCGGCCGCTATTTATAGAGCCATTATTCACAGTTGTCAGGCACTGGCCGGTAGGAGGATGGCTAAACTGTAGCAAGTCCTTACAGCCAAGTATCAGTCGGCCATAAAGAGGGATGAGCTGTCAGGAGGAAGCAGCATGAGGCACAGGGAATGCTCATCGCTGCTGGTGCAGGAGGCTATGCTAGCATGCTTACTAGAGTAAGGCATGCTGCAGATAGGAAAGGGACAGAACCTTACGCCAAGTGGTCTCTGCTAAGAGACAGGGTGGAGGGATGGAGACTGAAGAGAAGAAAGAGGAGACTTTCTTTGCCTGTGAAACTATTCCCTGTGCTATTGTGATAGTCAGTAGAAGATGACCGGGGTAGGGTGGGGTTGGGTGGGGAGATGATTAAATTGCTTGTTCAGCTAGTATGAGGATCCTAGTTGGGATTACCAGAACTCACGTTAAAAGCCAGTGTGGTCATGTCCATCTATAATACTAATGCTGCAGAGGTAGAGATGGGAAGAGCCCTGGAACTCGATGCCAAATCAAGGAGATCCGGATCAGTGAGAGTCATTGTCTCAAGAAGTAAGGTAGAGAGCGATGAAGGACACCTAATGTTGACTTCCACTAAGGTATGTGCACACACGCATGCACGTCCACATGTACTTACACACACATACTTGTACATTCATGCACAAGCATACATAGGTCCTTCACTTTGCCAACTACACCCACCTAAAGGCAGTAATGTACTGGAGATGCCCAACCAAGTGCCAAAGTCTGACCTTCTACTATCTTATCAGGGCACCTTGGCCAATTTCAGGATTGAGTCGGGAGACACAATATGGGCCTAGAACATCTGTGGGTCAGGAAGTAAGAGAGCATGCAGAACACACAGCCAATGAGAGAGCAGACAAGGATGATGGACAGGTGAGAGCCATAAGGTAAAGTACTGATGCCCACGTGTGTAAGGCAAGAGTGAGGCAAGTGCCTGTGCCCAACCTATGCAAACCACAAGTAAATGGGGAGAGAAATTTCCCAGGCTGAGGGTTTCCGAGATAACCATGTAGCTGCTCCACACTAAAAGGGTCTGGGGAGCTCTTCCCTCCAGAAGTGGGTGAGGAACATGATGACTCTCCCCCAAAGACTACAGGGTGGTCAGATGAGAGGAGTGAACTTGCTGGGGGCGGGGACCGACAGCTGCTGTATCAGTTACATGATCAAGTCTCATAGCCTGCAGCAACAGAGAAATGTCCCATTGATGGTATGTGGTCACCTCACCCTCATGATCCTTCTCCTCCCTTTCTTCCCCCTCCTCCCTCTCCTCCTCCAAACCTGCACCCTCAGTTTAACCATAAGAAAAACTGTCCTCAGTTAAAGATCAGTCTATGAAATATCTGCACACTAAGTCTTAACATCATAAGGGCATCAGAAACAATGTTGGAGTCACTTAGAAACCATGAAAGAAAGAAAGAAAGAAAGAAAGAAAGAAAGAAAGAAAGAAAGAAAGAAAGAAAGAAAGAAAGAAAGAAAGGACAAGAAACTAGAAAGTGGCCTCCTGCCAGGATCCTGGGGCAGTAAAGACTAGGGAACATGCATAAAGTGTCTCATTGGTTGACAATCACACACTATATGTTCACTCACAGTAAGCCATTCCCCAAGTGACAAGACAAGTAACCACAGAGAAGCAGCCTGAGGTGCACAAGAACTCCGCACTGGTTCTATAAAAATCCTGCAAATGCAAAACTGCCAGAAATAAATACTGAAAGGCAGAGACCTGGGTGGGCGAGGTCTTCAGTGGGTAACATGCTGGCTGAGCAACCTTGGGGTTCCCTAACCATCAAGCCTAACCGCATCATTAAGCCCCAAGGCAGCAAGGCATCCTGTCTCATGTATATAAATGCACAGAAATGAATGGTCACTGACCTCCACATATGTGTGCACACACTCATGCTAGGGCACCCAGAGACAGCTCTCGAGGTTGGTCTCTGGTCTCCACACATGTGTGCACAACCATGCAAGGAATGTAGATCTCAGGTGTTGTCTACAGGGGTAATCTATATTTATTTATTTATTTATTCATTTATTTCACACACACACACACACACAGAGAGAGAGAGAGAGAGAGAGAGCTGAAAAACAACATCAGATAATCTGTGTATAATTGGTAGTGTAAAGACTTAGATTGCAGAAGAAAACTCTTGAAGAAGTAAGACTAAACATTAATTAAATTAAGGCAGGGGGGAGAAAACAAACCACTGATTAGTCTGTAAAACTAAGGTGGATACACACACACATACATAAACACACACATACACACATACACATATAAACACATACACATACACACATACGTACATACACATACATATACGCACATATACACATATACATACACACATATACACACATACACACACATACGCACACGCACTCATACATCTGTACACACACATACACATACATACACACATACATATACACACACACACACACATTGCGTCATATTAAGCTGTCAAAACTAATTATAAAGATGGCATCTGAGGAGCTGGAGAGATGACACAGTACTTTAAATGCCAGATTTGATTCCCAGCCCCCCACATGGCAGCTCACAACCATCTATGACTCCGGGACATTCAATATCTTCTTCTGACCAGACAAATACATGGTGAATATACATGTGTATATGTAAAACATCCACACACATAAAATAAAAATGAATAAATCTGTTTTTTTTTAAAAAAAAAAAAGAAGAAGAAGAAAAGAGAAGAAAAAGAAGCCAGAGAAAGTAAGTCACATCAGAAGAAAAGGAAGAGGAAGAGGAGGAGGGAGAGGAGGCGGCAGCGGGTGGTGGGGGGAGGAAATCACATGGCATGCAGGGAAGCACAGTGAGCATGCATGTGGGAAACTTCTCATCAGAAGCAATGGGAATGAAAACACCAGCAGTGTAACGTGCAGAGAGTCTTGAAATGAAAAACAAAATTCTATCAGGCTGGAATTTTACAGTCACCAAAAGTATTGTACAAAAACAAGATCTGGGTCTGGAGAGATGGTCCAGCGGATAAGAGACTTGCTGCTCTTCCAGAGGACCTGGGTTCAGTTCCCAGCACCCACATGGTGGCTCACAACTGCCTGTGACTCCTAGTCCAGAAGATCCAACACCTCTTCTGACCTCTGAAGACACCAGGCATACACACAGTGTGTAGTCATGCGTTATGCAAAAAAGTATAAAGAAATAAATCTTTTTTTTTTCAGACTGCCAATTTGTCACTGTCAGGCCAGCCTGGTCTCCAGAGTGAGTTCCAGGACAGCCAGGATTATGTAGAGAGACCCTGTCTTGAAAACAAAACAAAACAAAACAAATCCCAAAATGAATAATTTTTTTAAAAGAGAGATTAATGACCCCGAAATATGCTCAGCGGGAACACAGCATGGTCGTTACCATCGGTCACTATGACACCTCCCAGCCTAGAGGACACCAGTGCTCCAGGAAGCACGTGACCAGAGCGGGGTGGAGGTAAGGACCATGCAGTATGGTACGCAGTATGGGGGGGTCCCACAAACACATACAAAGAGAAGTACGGCATGAACAGGCCGCCCCACTGAGGAGTGTAGAACACAGGCATGCCACCCCGAAAGCTGGCACCCACAGCCTGAAGAGATCAGGCCACGCCTCCCCGCAGCTTCACACAGGACAGAAAGTTAAAAGGTTACCAGCGTGATACCTACAAGCAGCCCCTGAGGTATGACCCAACTAAGCAGTGCTTGACTCCCCCATGATTGTCATGTGTACCATGGTGACTAATGTTGACTAAATCACGGGCTGTGGAACTTTCTCTGTTTGGGAGATGGCTCTGGGAATTCTTTCTGGAGGCTCTCCTCTGGCTTTCCCCACCATCCCTCTCAGGTGGTATGTTCTCTTCTCTCTCTCTCTCTCTCTCTCACTCTCTTATTCTTTATGAAGCTCCTCTCCAGGTTTTAAAGGGATGCCTCCTTCCTCTAAGATCCCTATCATGTTCCGATCTCCATGTACTACGTTATTTCTGTCTCTACTACCTTGGGCCCCAGCATATTATCCTGAACACAGGTTGAAAATCCAGAGGGGAAGAGTTGGAAGTCAGAGCCCCGTCCGTGATACCGAGAGCAAAAATGACCTCCAGGTCCATCAGTAGGTGAGCAAGTGTGCTACACAGCACATCACAGACACGTGTATATTCACACCCTGTGCCAGGTATGCTGTTCACGCCTCACAGTGGAACACATCCAGCCAAAGAACCTGGGAGGTCCTTGCATTTTCCACAAGGTGGACGAAGCTACAGGACACTGGGCAATGAGCTATGCCAGCCTCTTATGCATAAGAGTAGAAAGGGTACCACCTTATACGTTTATGGGGACAATTTGACACGTAGGGGCACATGAACATATTATCTCAGTAAAAACAGACCCCAGAGCTTATCAGACATGCTAGGCCAAGGAATAGCTCTCACCTGGACCCATAGACATCTAACATTGCAGCGGTGATGTCCCCAACCTGTTCCCTGACCACCCACTGATTGTGTCAAGGGACTGGAAGGCAGAGAACTTCTGACTGTCCTGTCAGCTTGGCTCTGTTCCCACTGTTCCTATGGCCTCCTTGAACTGCCACCTGCCCATTTTCATATTCATCACCATCCTGCCTGTTTGTCTGGACCTGGTCCTGTACTTAATTCTGACTCTGGAGCCTGACCCAATGGCCTGCAGTTTTTCCACCTCAGTAGGATTTGTTATCAGTATCGAGACTCTTGCATCCTGTCTGTTTCTCAGCATTGGCCTCGCAGGCCTCTTTGGGACACCTTGCCTTGTTAGTAATTAAGCTTGAAGCAAAAGTCTGAACTCTCTTCACCATCAAGGAGAATGAAAACATGAGGAACATTGCTGTCACTGAAACCGCCGAACCATGTGAAAAGTTATCGGATAAATTCTGACTCTGTGGAAAGACACAAGCATGTGCTAACAGCACTCAGAACACCGGCTCACTGTGCCCCCTGAAGAGCTGGCACAGAATAGGTGCCAGGCGGGTGAGTGTCTGGTGCCAAGCAGGCAAGTACCCAGCCCTCCCCCTAACATCTAACTTCCTGCCAGTGAAGCCATAGCCTGCCTCAACAGTCAGCAGCACATGGCCTCAGAGGTCCTGCAGTCTGAACCCCTCACTGAACAGATGGGGAAACTGAGGTCAGAGAGGACAGTTACCTGCCTGTGTCACACTCTGTCAGGACCGCATATCTCCAGAGCCAGTTCCCACTTGCCATGGCTGACCCTGCCTTTCTTCACTCACTGCCATCTTTGGATGTCTGTCCATCAAGGCACTGCCCCACCCACCTCCCTCTAGAGCCAATCTGAGTGGCCTCAGAGAAGCCTGTTTCCTCACAGCACACATTCAGTGTGACAGCACCAAATCGTTCCCCTGAAGACCCTGGTTCCTAGTGCTCAGCCCTCCCATTTGTCCCCAGGGGTTTCCCAAGGCAACCCCTTCTCCACCAGTTACAGTGAGGCCTGGTTGTCACTTTCCTGAGGTCACTGGGTCAGGGAAGAAGACTTGTGCCTGTATCCTGGGGTCAGAGGCAGAGGCATCAGGAGCCGCTTCTTGCATGGATGAAGCAGGTGACTAAAGGTGACCCTGGGAGCCATGTCTTCCAGAGGTCGGAGGTCACTGTGGTTGCCGTGGCTACTATTCCTGTCATCCAGCAGCAAGAGCTCCCGATAGAGTACTCTGCATTGAGAGACTAAGGATGGGATGTGTACTGGCTGGTTTTGTGTGTCAACTTGACACAGACTGGAGTTATCACAGAGAAAGGAGCTTCGGTTGGGGAAGTGCCTCCATGAGATCCAACTGTGGGGCATTTTCTCAATTAGTGATCAAGGTGGGGGGGAGGGCCCCTTGTGGGTGGTACCATCCCTGGGCTGGTATTCTTGGGTTCTATAAGAAAGCAGGCTGAGCAAGTCAGGGGAAGCAAACCAGTAAGAAATATCCTTCCATGGCCTCTGCATCAGCTCCTGCTTCCTGACCTGCTTAAGTTCCAGTCCTGACTTCCTTTGGTGATGAACAGCAATGTGGAAGTGTAAACTGAATAAACTCTTTCCTCCCCAACTTGCTTCTTGGTCATGATGTTTGTGCAGGAATAGAAACCCTGACTAAGACAGGATGGTTACTTAAAGACTGCAGTACAGAGAAGACCCCTTTAAAGTGTATCGGGTGTCCTTTTATAAATCCTTGAACAAGCCCTCCTTAGGTTGTAAAGTAAGGAAAACACACGAAACTGCAACAGGAAAAGGAAAGTATCCTGGCGCAGCACTCCCACCGGGCTGGTGCTGGGAGCCTGCCTCCTCCTTTTCTCGTATCCAACTATAAATACATGCCTTAGACAAAATTGAAATCATTCTATATTTACAGCCTGTAATCTACTTTACTCCCTCGCCACAGTCCCCAGGATATTAAATACTTTTTAGAAAACAATTTGAAATGGCCCTGTGGGGTGATGACATCATGGAGAGCCCATCATTGCATGCCCCCTCATCTGGGAGACCCTGTCCTTGAACAAGAATTGCAGGCCTTTGAGGCTGTGCTCCTGCCTTGGGGACTGGTCCCCTGTTGTGAGGAGCAGTGCCGGTCAAGTCAAGGCAGCAACTCCTGCAGGGAAGGCTGAGTGGGCTGCTTCTCCTGGTTCCTCCAGAGTGAGAGGGACAGGTCACTACCTCCCCAGGCATTTCTCTAAGACAGACCAGGGATAGCCCTTTAGCTGAGCCTGTGAGCCATACTGGAATACACAGCATGGTTGAGGAATTGCAGGGAGGATGAAGGGGCTCCCCATTTCCTGTCGTAAGGCTGAAATGGGCTGACATCTATCTCCTTACTGGGAGGGGAATCAATCTCTGCCTGTATCCCCAGCTGCCCACTACAGCATCTGTCAATTAAGCTTCCCTTTCCCGGAGAGGGTAGCAGGAGGGCGGGGTTGGGGGCGGGGTCAAGAATTCCTGACTCCAGCCCTCTGAGATCACAAGCTAGTCTCAAAGTACAGAGACAGTGGTGCCAGCCTAGAGGCTCTGGGGCATCCTCTAGGTAGTATAGAAAGATGAGAGACTTCCTAAACTCTGGAGCAATATCTGCCCAGGAGGGGGGTGGGCAGGGCAGCCCATAAAGATCCAGCTTCCTCAGCTCAGGGACAAGTGCCTGCAGTCAGTACACTTGGCTACTGCAGTGAGGCCAGAGCTTGCAGAGTCTAGTTTGCAAGGATTAGCAAGTTTCTCTCATTGGTAGCCCCATGCTGCCACCATTTGGTGGGGGCCCTGGACAAGTTCCTTGTCCTTCCAGACCTTGGATTCCTTTCTGGAGCGATAGTAGGATAGGAGGAGACTGAAGTTAGTGTACTGGAGGGAAAGCATACTATCTTTTGGTTTACTAAAGATTATCCAGCACTTTCTAGGATGTGTGCAAGAGGGGCTGTGACGGGGGGGGGGGGCTCCGTGTGACCCCAGTTGGGGAAAGTATGGAATAGGAATTTCTGGTGACTCCAACCCAGACCTGCTCCAGACAGGTGGGTCTGGTCTGCTTCACCTTTGAGGAATACTGAAGAAACTGAGGCAGTCCCTGGAAGGGAGTGCCCTGCCTCAGTTCATTCCAGGCTTTGCTAACCTATCATCAGAAGAACCCCTATCAACCCAAGAACCTTGGGACTCGGGTCCAGCCCTCGATTTTTACATGAGGACACCTAGGACCAAGTCTTCTAAGGTCTCTTCTTCCTTCTAGAACATTCCCAAATCAGGGACAGCTCTGCCCATAATGGGCTCGTTTGAGTGGCTGGAAATCTCAGCTGGGATCCTGGCGTCTGGGGAAGGGCCGGGCTCTAAAAATAAACCCAGCCTCAGCCCGAGAGCCGGCCAGCACGGCTCCAGTCTGAGCACAGTGCCTGACACACAGATGACAGAGGCCCCTGCTGGTTGTGGAACCCTGCTCTGGAGAAGTGACCCCCTTGGGTGGGCTGGTGGCCAATGACCTCTAGGAATATCTGACCTGGGGTTTGAACACCCCCACAAGCAGCTGCACGTGTGCCCCAGCATGAGATGTGCATGCCTTGGGAGGGTGGCCTGGCCCTGGAACGCCTGGATTAACGTAGAGAGGCAGCTTTCCCTTTCTGCTGGACAGCGACCACCATCTTGTACAGGTAAGGACTGAGGGATTGCTCCCTGAGGAAGCAGTTGCCTGTGGCCTTGGGATGAAAGGAACTCGGTGGGAGGAAGGGGTGGCTTCCCCTGGTTCTTATATCTATCTTACTTTACTTGGGAAGCCAAGTACAAGGATCCGGCTCCTGGGGAGGGGACCAATGTCTGTGCCTGCTTAATGTTCTTTCTGTCTTCCACGACTCCTGGCCACTACCCAGCCTCACAGTCCCGTTCCCTTCTGCAGATGTGTTGCTGAAGCGGTTGTTTCAGACAAGATATCCTACTGAGTGGCAAGAAGCCCGGGCCTTTGGGAAGAGAAGGGTTCCGTCCTGTTCTGAAGGGTGAGTGGGACAAGTTTGACTGAGGTTCTGCTCTGTTGGGGGGACAGCTACTGATCCCTAAAGTGATAGAGGCTGTCCTGGTCCTGAAGTCTTTGGTTTTCTGATTCTAGCAACTTTCAAGGCTCATCAGGAGGAGCCTGTTTTAGTGGGATCTGCACTGGATGCTAAGCCGGGTCCAAGGGGACTGATGTAAAAGCATATGACCCATCATGCATTGGGAGCTCCAAAGAGCTGTCAGCTTGGGCTTTCTGCCTCCCTAGCTTTCTGTGCCTTGTCCCTGGACACACAGCACCTTCCCCCAATGAGGTGGCCATTAGTGCTGAGGGGCTCTGTGGGTGCGGGTGCAGGTGTGGGTGCTGTGGGCAGGCCTGAGGGGCCTGGGATGATACTCAGTGGAACTCAGAGGAAGAAACGAGCTGTGACTGATTTTCTTTGCTGTGGAAGAGATGGCAGTTTTCACAGCTGGGCCCAGTCTGGCTGTTGGGACAGAAAGGATGGTGCAAGGGCTTTTCAGGAGTGTTTGGCCCAGGAATGTGGCCCCTTTAAGAAGGGGCTTGGGCCTGGGAGGAAGGCATTCCATAAGTGGTCAGCTGAAAAATGGTAGGCAGGCAATGCTGGAACTGGGACGGGACTACATGAAAGCTGGGGCGGAGTAATGGAGTAATGAGCTAGGCGCATGGCTCCTGCTAGAAGTACCGAAGATGCCCATGCCCCTGCCACGCCTCCCATGCTGCCTGCTCACTGTCATCTAAGGGTTGGCCCCTGATCTCTCTTCTCTGGCTGGTTCTGCACTTCAGGGGCCCAACCCTCTGACTGTCCCAGTCCACCTACCCCGACTCCATGCTCCCACACAATGTGACATGTGTGACTAAGACCAGGTGATTCTCATCTTAGCTAAAATCCCAGCATGGGCTTGTTCCTGCAGTCAGCATACCTTTGCTCTGTGAACTTGACAAAGCCCTTGGTCCCTCTGCGACTCCATCTTCTCATGAATAAAAAAATGGGGGAGCAAGGCTCTCATCTTGCCATCAAGGACCCAGAGAATTAGCAGCAGCTCAGGTACCAGAGGCAGGAAGAGGAGGGCAGCATGGGGTCACACCCAGAGGGGAAGTGTGCTTTGTACACTATGCTCAGGGTGGCAGCCAAGGGTATTACCTTCTACCTGGCAGTCTTGTATTCTGTGGAATTTTTATTTTAGCTGTGGTCTGACTCTGTAACCCAGGCTGTACTAGACCTTGTGATGTGGCCCAGGCTGGCTTTGAACTTGTGGTTGAACTCTTCGTCTCAGCTTCTGCCATGATGGTTCTCCGTCTTCTGATCAAATCCTGTGCCTTCAGGGCCAGCATTTCTCAGCACATCGTAGAGCTACAACAAAGCCTGGTGAACATGAACATTCACATGCTCACGGCACACAGACATGTGTACTCACACACAGGCAGTGAGCATGAACATTTGCATGCTCACGGCACACGGACATGTGCACTTACACACAGGCAGTGAGCATGAACATTTGCACGCTCACGGCACACGGACATGCGCACTCACACACAGGCTAGTTGGTCAGCAACACTTCTTCCTTGGTCCTCTTCTCCTTGGTTCCAACTTTCACTTCAACCTCCCCTGGTCAGGACAATGTTCTGGAAGCAGTTCCTCCCTCTGCTACTGCTTCTGCCCTCAGAGTCCAACCAGTACTGAAGACAGAGGCTGATTCACAGCCTTATACAACTCCATTGTATGGGAGAAAGGTTCATGTTAAGGGTGGATCTGGGGCCCAGCTCAGTTCAGAAGCCACTGCCATTCTGGGAACAGTGGCTTTATGTCGGTCATTTGGTTTCCTATGTAACACAGATTTAGGATAATGCCCCTTTCTTTGGTGCCTCTTAGTGTAGCCTGTCCCCTAAGGCTGCTCATATACACCCATGGTGCAGGCTGGTATGCTGTGTCCCCAGTTATCCATGGGGGCTGAGGAGTCAAAGAGACCATAGCGTCAGAGGGGCTCAGGCCATGGCCAGGCAGGCTTTGTTACTCTAGGACCTCGCTTTGGTTTTCAGGTGTCCTTTACAAAGAGAGCCTGCTTGTCCCTTACGGAGCGAGAGGATATTTTGCTGGCCATTTTCACTGAAAATGAATCTGATTCCATTCACACTCCCATGTGAGCACACCAGACCCAAATGCTGCTGTGCGTGCTGCCTTCAAAGAGGCCTTGGATCAGGGCATCACCCGCCTGGCTGGTGGTGCACAGGGTGAATTCTGTCCAGGGGTGTGCCCTAGTTCATCACTTGTACCATTCGTTAACATTAACTGCCCACCAGGGAGGAAGGACCCTTCCTTTGGTCCACGTGGATCTCTGCTACACTGATCAGCTCTCGAAGCAGCAGGATCGTGTAATAAGCCGTCCTGTGACTCACAGAAACATGCCCAGCTTCTTCTCAATTTCTAGCTGTGGCATGACTGCCGTGGTCAGGGATGCTGGCCTATCAGCCAGTCTGGGGCCTGTGCCTCTCTTGATAATGGCTGACGGTCAAAGCAAGCGCCACTAGTCCATTGAAGGCTCACGGTACTCAATCACAGGGCCACGCCTCAGGCCACAGAGTTTCTTTGCTCTCCAGCAACACCCTACAAGGTCAAACAATAGAGAATGTGGTGAAGAGCTGCCTCTCTGCAGAGGACTCTGGCCTTACGCCCATCTTCATCTTCCTCTCTCTGGTTCATCTACTCACTCCTGTCTTTGCCACAACTCCTTGAAGGCAGCTCATGCCACTTTCCCTATGGGGAAGAGAGTAGAAGTTGTCATAAATCAAGTGCACTCTGCCAGCCTGTCTTTTGGAGAGGGCCGCCCACCACTGTCAGGTGCATCAAGTTGTCTAAGAGCACATGCCCCCTTTGAAAGGTCCTTGACACCCCAGATCTGTCTTGTTAATTTTGTCTCCCAGTCTGTCTCCCTCTGTCTGTTTCTGTCTCTCTGTATCTCTCTGTCTCTCTCTGTCTCTCTCTCTGTCTGTCTCTGTCTGTCTCTCTCTCTCTCTCTCTGTCTCTCTCTGTCTGTTTCTCTGTCTGTCTCTCTGTCTCTCTCTCTGTCTGTCTCTCTGTCTGTCTTTCTGTCTGTCTCTCTCTGTCTCTCTCTCTGTCTGTCTCTCTGTCTGTCTGTCTCTGTCTCTCTGTCTGTCTGTCTCTCTCTCTCTGTCTGTCTCTCTGTCTCTCTCTCTGTCTGTCTCTCTGTCTGTCTTTCTGTCTGTCTCTCTCTCTCTGTCTCCCTGTCTGTCTCTCTGTCTGTTTCTCTGTCTCTCTCTCTCTCTCTCTCTCTCTCTCTCGTTCTCTCATGTCCCCACTCTGAGATGGCCTTTTGTTCTTCCCCTTCCCCCAATAAACCTCTTGCATTAGATCTATTGAGTGAAGTGTTCTCTCTTGGCGGCATACCTTTGCCCTGAACATCCAAGGAAACCTTTCCAACACTTTATCTTAATAGAGGGGTCTTAAGCAGAGGATGCAGAGGTCAGCAAGTGTGATGGTTAATATCAACTAAACTGGATCTAGATTCACCTAGGAGACAGACAAGCCTGGGCATACCTGTGAGGAAGTTTCTAGATTATGGTAACTAAGGAGGGACGACCCATCTAAACAATGGACAGTGTCGTGGGTTGGGCTGGGGTCCTGAACTTCTGAGCATCACTGTCCATCTCTCTCTGGTTCTGACTGGATGCAGTGTGCCCATCTACCTTGGGCACTTGCCACTGTGCCTTCACCAGCATGATGGAGCGTACCCTAGAACTGTGCCTTCGTTTGCAATGAGCAAAGTTCGAAGTCACCAACAGGTAGAAACATCCCCACCCCGCTCCTACCCCTCCTTTCCCCACCCCCAGTACACAATGTCCAAGATGAGCAATGGAGACCAGCAAGCATCTGAAGACCTTGGAGAGATGATAGAAGTCTCTTTCCAGGGAGGTCCCAAAATGGCAAGATCGGGCAGAACAGTGGGCTGGGATGAGCTGGGAGGCTATCTGGACTCTGGTGGTCTTGCTGCCTCATGCTGTGGACACTGCAGAGGGGCCACCCTAGGACCTTATCAAGTGTTGTAGCTCTCACCCGACTTGCTTCCTCAGAACTCCTGTGAGCCCTGTGGCTCCAGCCCTGGATTCGGTGCCAGGACCCCATGATCCCAGTCCTGGAGCTGGAATTGTCCACTCTTAAATCATTCATGCCAGTGCAGCCTTGGAGGCAGCGGCTGGGCTCGAGAGAGCTGGCCAGCCGGCTGAGTAAAGAGAGGCTTAAGGTCACGCGCCACACAGCTTCACATTCATCCACAACATGAGGAATCCATGGCTCAGTGGCCTTAATCGGCGAAGGTATTTAATGCCAACCTATGCAGATGGCTGAGAAAACTGGAGTTATTTTTCCTGGCTATTTAGACTCCCCGGTCCCCCAAGACCTCGAGGCTTTGGGCAGAGCGCAGATGCTCTGGACATGAATCTGAGACAAAGGCATTTGTGTGAGGTGCCTCCTCCTCACGCAAGCCTTCTGTGAGACCCAGGAAGTGGAGCCCAGGGTCCATATGTCCATTGAGAATGTTTCCTTGGCATATTGATAGCCCCTTTGAGCCTCTGTTTATCCATATGTGGAATGGGCTGATGCTCTCTGCTTGGGACCATCCTCGGAGGGCAGAGAGTTAAGAGGCAGAGGCTCTGGGGGTGAAGATGTAAGGAACAGGGCGAGTGGGATGAGGCTGGGTGGTGGCAGGGAATACGGAGGGTGCCCTGTGTGGGCACGGGGCCGGGGGTGGGGATAGAGGCTGGGTGGTGGCGGGGAATACGGAGGGTGCCCTGTGTGGGCACAGGGCGGGGGGTGGGGAATGAGGCTGGGTGGTGGCGGGGAATATGGAGGGTGCCCTGTGTGGGCACGGGGGGAGGGGGCAGGAACTTGGTCACATCTGCAGCAACTATGCTCAGGAAGTGAGGGGCTCCAGAATCAAGCTGGGTACAGCCCCAGACTGCCACTTGTCATCATGAGAGCTTGGTGGCCACTCTTCCTCTTAGTAACGTCACTGAAGCAGTGCCCAGCATACCCCCCCCCCCCGCTCAAAGTGAACTTGCCGAACAGGAGTTGTGGATCAGCTGGAAGTGTGTGTTGCCTGGTATGCCTGGAGCCCTGGGCTCGATCCCAGTGCTCTGGAGGTAGAGAAAGGAGTTCAAGATCATCCTTAGCTACAAAGTAAATCTAAGGCTAGCCTGGGCTACATGAGATCTTGTCTCAACACCAACCAAGTGTTTTCTTTGGCACTCAGGAAACCTTCCCTAGTCCTAGGCCACAAAGCCCTCTCACAGCTACTGTGGGAAGCCAGCCTCAGGCCTTTAGTTGAGTGGACAGACCTTGACTTTGGGTCCAGTGGACTGCAGTGTGAGGAGACTTGAGAGTCCCTTTGATGGGTTTTCAAATATCATCTCTTCTAATGACCTGCTTATGAGATGGTGTGGGGCCAGCTTTTCCATGTGGGTGTTACCCACTGAACTCTTGGTTAGAGACAGTATGACAACTCCTGGCTGAGCTTATCTCTTTCAGGAAACCCATCTGACTCTGGGACAGCAGACAATTGGAGGAGACAAAGAGCTCAGGGCCTTTCTTCCTGGGCCTTCACTGGGCCCTGCCATGGACACCCCCCCCTTCCGAGCTATGTCAAGGGGACAGGATAGGTGACAGGAGCCACCATCTGACTTGTGTGGGCAGATGGGTCACCTGGGGTCCTCTTGATGTGCCTCTGAGTTCCTGGAGATGGTCACAGATGGCCCCTGTGTGGGTTGCGACTGCCACTCCTCCCCTCCACCTGCCTCTCTCCACTGCTGACCCTTCTTCCTCTTCAGCCTCGCTGGCCTCTTCAGCAATTCAAATGCAGGGCATGTTTTCTCTTCTTGATTTGAAACATGGACGAGTGGGGCATTTTCTCTTCTCCTGTCTCACAAATGTGCAATAAAAGCCACTCACCCGAGCTAATTGAGCCGTCCTCCAGCCCTTCCTGAGAGGCCTCTGGCCTTTCATCATTCATGCTAATCCTCCTCAGTAAGAGGTACTTAATGCTGGGAACCTGCCCTGTTGGGTCCAAAGGCCTGCCCGGGTCTCTCCTTGTCATGGGGGATGGCAGTGTTTGTGACGATTGTGAGGGACACACAATGCTTGGCCTCATTACCCTTTCCAGAGCCTTGTAGCTCAGTCTCCGTAGCACAGATTTCCCCTCTCCTCTGTCCTGTGGAGCCCTGCCTTGGTACACTGGAGCAGAATGATTGGCAGGGTCTCAGACACAGGTGACTGTCCAGTGTGGGGATCCTACTGGCTAACCTCTTTGCTAGCCGCTTCCTTATAGAATGTTCCATCAGTTCTTTCCCCTGATGAGGACCAAGGTGGAAAGGACCCTGCTGGCCACTTAGCTAGTGGTAATAGCTAAAGAAACTCAGCCTGTGTTGTACAGACCCAAAAAGGGCAACCCATACCTGGATACTACAAAGACATGTCTTATCTCCCTCGAATTGTCCCTTGACCCCTGCTATTCTCCTTGTTCCAAGGACACCTGTCTTTATAGTAAATAGTCTCCATTCAACTGTGGCTGGAGGGCAAGAGCCATGGCTGATTGGGCCTGTAGCATGGGACCTGGTGAAGGGGTAGCATGAGCTTCCATGCCCACGGCACAGGATCCCTGACCATACACTATCTCCTAGGCAGGGATTTGTCCATGCACAGTCCTTAGGACAGCTGGTCCCTGTATCTCTGAGATACAGAATTTGAGGATGAGCTCTGGGTAACAGGACTGAACCAAGAGAAAGGGAAGAGCTGGGTCCATCCTGGAGCCTTCTTCGCTGTGGTAGTTGGTAGTCAGCAAAGTAGAGAGAAAGCTAGAACCCCATTGAGGAGGACTGAGGTGGTATTCAAATGGTATTCAAATGATATGCAAAAGAGCCTGAGATGTGTAAGATGGCCTGAGATAGCTGCTAGAAGTGGATAGCATGTATGTATTCATGCATGCATGTGTGTATATGTATGCATTGTGTATGAATACATCTATATCTGGGAAGAAATGAGGGGTTCTGGGTAGGGAGGTATTTAGGCTCTTTTCTCTAGTCCTTTGAGAACACGAGTCCAAGGACAGAATCTTCTGTGGCCCACTCCTGGTCATTTGCCATTTCCTTGACTGGGGCCCAGTAGACATAGAACTGGTGATTCCCTGTGGTTAGGTTACAAAGCAAAGATTCAGAAGTTCCTATGCCCAGAGGCTATTAACATGCACTATCACTTTAGAGTCTGGACCCGATCCCCCTTGACCTGGGCAACTTACCTCAGAGTCAAGCCTCCAGTGTCTCAGTTGGTAGCCCTAAGTCATCAATCCCTTTGCCACCTCTGTGCCAGAGTCCCAAACAATGATTCTGCAGCAAACCCCAGCACTGCGTAGTCCTGCCACCAAGCCTGCTCAGAGCGTCTTCAGCGGGTGGCTCCCAGCTTTCTGATCTCCTCGAGATCAGTCACTTAGAGGGAAGAGCTGCTTCTGGCAAGCTCCGCTCGCCTGCCAATTAGCCCTGTAGATGTGCGGAGAGAACACCACACACAATAAAAGCCTAGAAGCAATTAGGGTCACTGCGCCTCCTGGTTCTCTCCTCTGCCTCTCAGAACAGCCACTTCACTGAGGATTCTGAGCACTGTCAAAACTCTCGATGTCCCAGGTCTGAGGTTAGAGCTCCAAGGGTGGGCAGGGCCAAGGGGACCCAAAGGGGCTAGCTTCACCCTGCTGTCAAATCTGGCTTCTCATAGCAGGGTGCGGAGGGAAGTCTGGGGCTGAGGTATGAAAGGGCTCATCTCCTATTTGGTGCCCTGTGATGTTGGTAAGCAACTGAGGCTCCAGAACCTTCTTGGACCTGTGATCAGAGTTGTAGAAGCTGGGAGTGGTAACAAATGCCTGTAATCCTAGCATTGTAGGGAAACAGAACAGGAGCTACACAATGCTGGCCCCGGCCTGTTTCCCTCACCACTGAGATGGATGGTAAGGTCCAAAAGGCCAACGAAGTTGGTGGCAACAGTTCTTAGTAAGCAGCTGCTAAATGCAAGGCCAGCGAGGTGACAGGCACAGGTAACTCTGGCTCCTGGGCAGGTCCCGCCCTCTCATTTGGGAAACAGAATAAGCTGTACCTTGTCAGGCTGCTGTCCGGATCTCATGTGATAAGCAGCCGGATGGTTTGCTGTCAGCAGCGCTGCACGGACAGCAAAGGAAGTTGCTAGAACCCATATGTGTCAATGAGCATGTGTGGCCAAGGCATTGGACAGGCTCTATGTTGGTCTCCGTGTAGTGTTCTGTGGTCTGTCCCAGGAGGTACCATTCAGGAGACAGGAGGATGTGTTTTGAAGGAATGTTGCCTTGGCTGTATGACTTTGTGTGATCTGCGACCCAAAAGTACCATGTCTATAAGGAGGTGAAAAACCTTCAGTGGTGAAAAACCTTCCCCTTCCACTAACCCTGCATTGCATAGCACAGAACTGGGTAGTACCTCTTTGGCCTTTTGCTCTGGTACATCCCATGCTCTGTAGCCTGCCTTTCTGGTTTATCAGCTGCCCTCACCTCCCACCATGAAGGCCCTCCCACATCCTGGCCCTTTCTCACCTCCGCTGTTCCTTCTGGCTTCTGCCCCTGCCCTATCTGTTCCAGAGAGTCAAGGCCTCAGTTTTGACTCTGCTTCCTTTGGGACCCCAACACCTCAAAACAGCTCATTCACATTCAATCTCTCCCTGGGTAGTCCACGCCCATGTATAGTGAGCCCCACTAATCTGGAAACTAAGTGGAAATGGGACTTAGAACCCATCCACTCAGGACCAGGCAACCTAGATCTGGTATTGGACACCACACTCTCTTGATGAGGGTTTAAACATGAAACCAAGAGGAGCTAAACCTCAGGGCTCATTCTGGGACACTTTCCCATGATCTATGGTACAGCCTGAACACTGGAGGCTCTCAAGATACTACCTTCCACTTTGGCCTGACTTTGCAAAAGTTATGTCTAGATTCACTTGTCTTAGTGTACACAGACACCACAAGCCACCTTGGGAGACTGTATGCTACTGGTACAGTCAGATACCTCTGCATCTGCAAGGGTGCTCCCTATACCTGGAATCCCTTTCCATGTCTGTTGAACCCCGACTCTGCCTTCCGTTAGTCCTCCTGTGTAACTTCAATGTCTTGTTCAAGGTCAACTCCTTCAGGGCGAGGCCTGGGTCTTGTTCCTTCATGTGTCCTTATAGCTACCATAGGGTCTGGAGACAGGAGCTGGACATCTGAAGAGCAGAGGACAGCATGAGAAAGAGCTATGTCATTATATAAGTGGGGACAAGGAGTGCTCCAGCTCAGGGAGCCAGGGACACTTAAACTGAGACGTGGGGGGTTGGTCAGGAAGCAGGACTGGTTGCTGCCTCCTACCTCTGTACTCTGGGGTCTCCACAGCCCCAAGGCTTCTGCTGCTGTATTTTCAATTTGAACTACATTTTGTTTCCTGGAGAGTCCTGGACCCAGCTAGTGCCACTGCAATGGCTTTGTTGCTGGGCTGGGCTTCTATTTCTGCCTTTGTCAACTGTCTGTAGATGGGGGCTGCAAGAGGTGGCCTTGGCTGTTGGTGGAAGCAGCAGGGGCTGCCTAGCTATCTGGGTTCGAGTCCTACATCAGCTGTTGACATGTCCTCTGACTCCGGGTGAGCTAATGTGCCCCTTAGAGGCTGCTTATCAGCTTTGTTATCCACACAGTGGGCACAACTGTACCCATTTCAAAGAGTCAAGAGGGTGCCTGTGTCCTATGGTTGGTGTGGGCATGACACAGAGAGCATCCGCCCACAGTGACTGTCAGACACAGCCATGAGTTACAAATGGTGGCAAGCTCGTCACCAAACAGTCACAAATTTAAGAACACCTTTCAACCCCAGGCCAGAGCCTTCTCCTGCCCTGTCTCCCTACTTGCCCCACGTGGCAGTCCCCCACATCCTCGCGATTCCTCTGGACCCCACATCTCCCACCTCCCCAAGATTCACTAACCAGCACTCTCACACCCTCTAGGCTCCTGGCTTCCTGGATGGATTACCTCTTCCCATCTGCTTCAAGGTCACAGCTGTGTGTCTCAAGGTCACACTGCTAGCTGTGTCTTCTCCCCTCATGGAGTTAGCTTTAGTGACTTGATTCTTCTGAAGGGGGGTGGGGGGGCTGGCTATGTCTTCCAAGCTTCTCAACACCCCTCCTTTTTAATTTAAAAAAAAAAAGTTACCCACGAGCAAGCACAGATTCCACATGCAAATCTTGCAGATAGTATAAAACAGAGTGTGCCAGCCTCCCCACCTGCTCCTCCCCTCAGCTGAAGGCTGTTCTCAGTTTGGGCTTTGAATCCTGTCTGTCCTCTTTCTACCTTTAACAGCTCACTCCCACACATCTTACTAGCTCAGCAGCACACCTGGGTCCTCTGCTCTGTCGTGCGGCTTCCTCCATGATCCGATCCTCCTCTAGCCCCTGCCTGTCCCCCCATCGTGGTGTTTTGTTTTGTTTTTTCCTCTTACAGAGTCTAACTGGCTCCATGATTTCAAACCTAGGCCACTTAAACTTGCCTGACTGTCACCCCAGTTCTGTCATCCTTCTGCCCCCATGTCCCTCATCAGACAATAGTTGGTGACATCAGGGCTGTCCCACCTGCTTCAAATTTCGCCGCACCCTTCAACAGCACCTCTGGTCAAGGCTGGACTCTATCTGTCCAGGGTCCAGTGTCCCTGGGACATCTGCTGTATTCACTCCACTCTGACACCTCCCCTCTCTGAGTTTCTGCTTACCTTGTGTCTGACACACCAAGCAGTTATACCCCTGCCTCAGTTTCTCGAGTCCCTCAGGCTGCTACCAGCCTATCCTAGTTTGCCTTCTGTCACTGGGAGAAACACCATGACCAAAAGCAACTTGGGAGCAGTCTATAGGTCAAGATCTATCATGGAGGGAAGCTAGGGCAGGCGCCCAGTGCAAGAAGCTGGAAAGCAGGAACTGAAGCAGAGACTATGTAGGATGCCGCTTACTGGCTTGCTCTGAGGCTCACGGACCAGGACACACTTCCTCCAACAAGGCCACATCTACTCCAACAAGGCCACATCTCCTAATATGCCACTCCTGTGGGCCAAGAATATTCAATCCACCACACCCAGGGTTTCCAGACTTTGTACAACTGAGCACCAACATGCTGTGTGACTTTCAGGAAGACACATGGCTTCTTTAAAACCACAGCTCTTGCACACCAGAGAACACAATATTCTCCTAGCAGGAATGGTGGGGTGGGTCCAAAGGTGAAATGAGTCTAGAGCCCAAGGAGAGGTAGCTCATTTGTGGCTGAATTGGTATTCATCCACCGCCATCAGAGCCTGGAAGAAGGCGCCTGGCTATCCTGCTAGTCTCTGCCTTTGGCCGTGGGCTCTGAGCTCAGCCCATCAGCATTCAGAAGAAATCATCTGGTGTGATTAATGTTCCTTTCAAGCCCTCAGGAGAGACTGTGGGCTGTGGTCATTGTAATCAGACTTGTGACAACCAATGGCATTAATAAAAATCATTAGTTCCCGGCAGCTAATCCTGCGAAGACATAGACTGACAGGCTGTTTGAATTCTGTCGCTCGGTGTTCTGTTTTTAATCAAGAACAGTTTCAGACAACTTGTCAGGGAGATGCGGCAGGCAGCCCAGGAAGCAGCTGGGCCTGTTTGGATCTCCTGGTCTGATGGAGCCCAGGGCCTACCCCTTCCCCAAATCCCTCCTTACAATAGGGCTGCCCAGGCACTTCTAGTTAGCAGTACTTGCAGACTTCTGGGGGGAGGCCGGTTCCAGTTTCTCAAGACATAAAGCTGTCCAGGCCCCTCTCCCTAGAGTCTATTCCTTATCTCCCATCTATCCACACATCTAAATCTCAACTCCTCTGAGGGTCTGGGATCTGGTCCTGTACCCCACCACCCCTCCCACCTCTGCAGCCCATCTCCCTCACTCCACTGCCCTGACACCTGGGACATCCGCTTTCCTCCGGGCTCAGCCCCTACTTGTTTTCAACACTCCCTCATTTTCCGCAGGAAGTCCCTGCTTCTTCCCTCTCATACCGCATAACCATCACCATTTCTGCGTACCCCATCAGCTGCTTGTGTCTCCCCGACATGCCCACAGCTGCTTGGCTCACCGTACTTGGCTGATACTTACATCTCCCCATCATCACCATCCAGACATGGGCACCCCTCGAGAGAGAGACCCCTGACTCACATATCCTGCAGCCCAGGGCCTGCCCTATGCTGGGTGCTTTTTGCATTGCATGAGATAGATAGAAGACACACGGACACCAGTACATCCCTGTCCTCCAGGAATGCCTGGTGACGATAGACACAAGACCCTAGGTTAAAGTGGGAGGGAAAAGAAGTGTGGATCAACTGATATGCCTTGTCTGTGCAGAGTTCAAGGTTCAGCCCACCTCTCTGGATCTTCTCTGCACAGACAGCCCTCTCTCCAGTGACAACCCAAAGCATCCCATGGCCATCATGGCAGTCTCTCTGTAGTTACCCACTGGTGTCAGGACCACCTGTCTTCAGCAACACTCAAGCAGGAGGCAGAAGAGAGCTTCACTGTTCCTGCCTCCCTTTCAGCTGCTAAGCCTCTGGAACCACCTACCATAGGGATTAGGATGAGACCTGCAAAATGAGCCCGGCCTGTCTTCACTAACTGCCTGGGGCTCTGCCAGCACCTGCAATGGCTCCTTGGCTCTTTGCCCTGAGGTTACATGTACCTCAGGGTCT